>CM021732.1:147972100-148054450 GCA_011075105.1 Heteronetta atricapilla
TTTTTTTTTTTTTTTTTTTTTTTTTTTTTTTTTTTTTCCAGCCTTACATTTTGTAGCTTTCCTGCATGACTTTAGGATCTAGAAACTTTATTAAAAAAAAAAAAAAAAAATTCTCAAGTAATTCTCATGTAATTGCAGGATGCTTGGAGCTGGAGTTTGAGGGAAAACACTGCATATTGGTACACTTATATACACTTATATATTAATATAATTAGAAAAATAACCAATGAAGCTAATGAAGCTTCCAGTGGCATAGTGTTCCTCTCAGCTTTCCTCAGCTCTGGGCAAGAAAACTCAGCTGCACTGAGCCTGAAATCACTCAGTTGGGCATTTCTTGGCTGCATATGACACAAGGGCTGGAGTCCTCTCGTCAGCCCCCTCCCTCTATCTTGTAGCTGCAATTAGAGAAAGCAACAGCCGTGTTGTGGTGCCCCCAGGAAAAAAAAGATGGTCATTGCTGTATCCTCTCCACAATCACTTGGACAGCTGCTGAGGGCAAGAGACAGTGTGATCCAATGGTCAAAGGCATTACCTGATGGCAGAAGGCTATATGCAATGAAGCAAAAAGTTTTTAATTATAACCCCTGTTGTGGGTTAACCCCAGTAGGCAGATTAGTACTACACAGATGCTCATTCACTGCCCCCTCAACTTCTTGTGTGGTAGGGGAAGAGAAAAGCAAAAGTAAAAGTGAGAAAACTTGTTGTCCAAGATGAAAATAAAAGATTGAGAAGCAAAGGAGAAGTGGAAGAAGAAAGACAGAAAACAAAACAAAACAAGAGATGTCAAGGCAACCTCTCACCACTTCCCATGGGTAGCCAATGCCCAGTCAGTTCCCGAGCAAAGGATGGGAAAGCTCCTGAAACTCCCTTCTATTTTATTGAAGATCAAAATGTTAGATGGAATGGAATAATTCTTTGGTTGGTTCAGGTCATCTGCCTGCTTGTATCTTCTCTCAGCCTCTTGCTCACCCCCAGTGGATTCACGGTGTGTGTGGAGGGGAGAAATGAGAAGGCCTTGATGCTGTGAAAAGTTTTTAGTAACAGCTAAAATACTAGTGTGTTATCAGCATTATTTTGGTCACAAATCTGTGTGGTTGTTTGACCGTGTTAGGCAACTGAACACCACAACTGCTCTCTCACTCCCCCTCCTCAGATGAGGTGGGGAAGAAGTAAAGGAGAAAAAAATAACTCACGGGTTGAGATAAGGATAATTTTAGTAAAGAGAAAAATATATTATTAAGGAAATATTATTATTAATTAAACAATTAAACTAAAGGGAAAAAAGGGAAAAGGGGAAGAGGAAGGGGGAAAGGGAATAACAAAACAAAACAAAGGCGATGTGGAAGTGCAGAGGGAAAAAAAAATTACTCTCACAAATAAGTGATGCTTGACCACGTCCTTGAAGCAGGGCCTCAACACACGTAGCCGGTGTTCGGGAGGAGGACAGACGTTTTTGCAACGAGAGCCCACCCCTCCCCTCTTCTTCCTTTTTCCACCTTTTATTGCTGAGTGTGACATCATATGGTATGGAATATCCCTTTGGTTGGTTTGGGTCAGCTGCCCTGGTGATGTTTCTTTCTCACTTTTTTGCCCACCACCTAGGAGGGCTAGAGAAAGTCCTGATGCTGTGCCAGCACTTCTCAGCAGCAGACACAACACCAGTGTGATACCACTGCTGTTCTAGCTACAAGTGCAGAGCATAGCACTGTATGGGTTGCTGCAGGGAAAGTTAACATCCCAGCCAGACCCAGTACAATCTGAACCGCAGGTCATGATGAGCTGCTATTAAGAAAATGAAGTCCAACCCAGACAGACCCAGTACAACATTTTGTCTTTGAAAATAAAAGGTTAATCCTGGACTTCTGTTAGGAAACGCTATCAATGATTTCAACTGAATTTACTAAACACTCATTATTATTTTCCATCATTTTCTTTTTCCTCTGATCTATAGGAAAGGACTTGAATAAAAGAAAAGGCAAAGTAAACTCTCATCCTCCTGGGACAAAATGTTCCTGCAATTTTCCTACTCTTCCTTCAAAGCAGGAATTTCAGGAACAGCTAAAGCACTGAGTATTATGAACCACGAGTGTATTTAATGTTATTCAACATAAAGTGTGTCAAGAGAAAGTAATACAGGAATATCAGTCATTGTTATGCAGGGAGAAGGGAGTCAGACTGGTGCTCAGTGCAATACATCACTATGTGAACAAGCCACAGGCAGGCTCAGAAGTGAACATGTCACTCCAGGCTTTGCTTGCGGATGTAAATGAACATGAGCTGGCACTACAGTTGTTTGGTATGGTTAGGTCATGTTCCCCTGGAGATCAAGAGCTTTTTGGCAGTGATGCTTGACTTTGGAGTGGTACGTATGTTTCCTGTTATGTGTCAAGGTGAGCATTACATTTGCAGTCTTGCCTTGACCTCCACTCAAGATGTGGCTGCCTTGTTTGGGAGCAGGCAGGGTTTGTGTTGGCCATTTTTTAGTTGTGTGGGGTCTTCTTCAGCAAGATATTTTCCAGGATATTCCTTTGATCTGTTGTTGAAGGTTTTTAAAGGATAGAGCTGGAGTGGAGGAGAAATGTGAACATTTCTCAGAAGAAAGTGTCCTGTGTTTTATTTATGTGTTTGAGCACCTGTGTGTATAAGATATGTACTGTATGATGTGGATGATGTTGCCTAGCCTCCTGGGGGTAGTGACTGGGAGAGTTGGTCCATGTTGTATGTCCTGGGAACTGATCATTGTGCCATTACAGGACTGAATGCTTGTATATTTGGTGCATTTTAGCATGTTGTCCAAGCTCATAGCCTCCTCTCTTCCAGCTCAGCAGGAGCCCTAGTTCACCATCTTTTTCAAATATGAATAACCTTTTTAGCATTTTAAGACAGATAGATAATGGCTCAAAGCAGAGCTGGTTTTATCAGAATTAGGGCTGAACTGGAGCCTTGCAAAGCTATCTGATTGGTGAGGAATTTTCATACCAATCATGTGAAATTTTTTGGTTTTGTTGTGAAAATTTTTTGGTTCTGTATATAAAATATATGCATATACATATACATATAGTGAGGGATTGCTATCTCTCTTTCTAAAGAGCATAGGCAACATTTATGGTATGTCAAAGTGTTTCTTTTAGTAAACAGCTCCAGGATTAACAAACCCTTTAAGGAGTATCATGGCAAGATTTCTGTTACAATGCAGAAAGCATGTGAGATGCCAGAAGCAAATATTGTAAAAGTTGCAGAGAAGAATCAATGTTTAGCAGAGAAGGTGAAAAAGACAGCAATGAAAATAAATGGAAAGAAATTTGTCTCAACACACATTTGCCAAGAGCCTAATTTTTGTGATGTGGACTAAAACTGTTGCTGAAATTTTCTGTAATGAGGTTTCTTCCAATTTTCTCAAAGTCACCAGCTTCACTCTGACCCATCAGCTTTATTTTGTCAAAGTCACCAGCTGCACTCTGACCCATCCATTTTATTCCCTGGGCGAATCAGACAGACCTCCCGTGTCTGCAGTACCCAGGCATCCTCCTGCAGAAAGCTCCTCCTAAGAAGGGCTGGAGTAGTTGGTTACGTACAGATTTGGGGCTATCCAGTTACTACTGTAACAGCAAAACCCCACCTGAGAAAAATCAGCTTTATGTATGGAGTCTGCCCTCTGGCTTTTTTTTCTGACATTAAGTGTTCTTAAAACTTTGTTCTGAATGCCTAAAACAGTGGTTATGCCTTGTGGCTATGTCTTTTTGCTTTTCTGTCTGGATCTATAGGTGGTGCAGGCCTGAATAGTTCTATTGAAATCAGAGGAACTATTCCATTTTACACCAAATGAGAAAGATCTGGGGCTTAAAATGCATATCCAGAATAAACCAGAAAGTAGTAATGGGTAATGAGGCAAGGACTGCAGCTAGGGATTTCAGAAGTGTATTTATGAGCCTTAGAGCCACATTTCTCATTGCTAGGAAAATAATATCTGTTCTGTCACTTGTTAATATAATTGTCCTCTCTTTCAGGAGAATTAGCAAGTCACGGTGCATTTAGAAACTGCTGCACTGGTGTTTTGTAAAGTTGAAAAAGGAGAGCACATTTAAGAAATGTTGTGGTTCAAATTGTGTGTTGCCTTTGTCTTTTGATTCTGCTACCTGTCCCCTTCTACAGACAATCATTGAACCATCAGTGTGAATAATTTGTTTTACTCTGGAAAATTTCAGCCAGTGCTAGGATCGACTAAGAGAAATTGTTGTTTCAGCAACAATCTCTATTTATATGCTGTGTATTAAGCAATAAGCGGCTGCTGAAATTGATGAATCATCAAAGCGGAGATGAGATTTTAAGGCAGTTCCAAATTATTTTCACTGCACTCACTTTTTTTTTTTTTTTTTTTTTTTTTTTTTTTACTATTATTAGATATCCCCTTGTTGTGGTGTCATGCTACAAGATGAAGAGAACTATTTTTTTTATCAGACTTTTCTGTGTCATATATTATTTTCAAAACATTTGGAATGTTTGAAAATCCCTGATATAGGCAGCTCTGTTTCCAAGCCTTCAGTGGGGAAGGAGAAAAGGATAACCTTGTCTTCTAAAACACATTTCTCTGTAGTTTCTTGTGTGACAGCAGATTTTTTTTCCCACTTTGCAATATATAGGACAAGGAGACTTGCCAGAGCAGGTCTGATCCAAGGTTGATGAAGGCCAGTCTTCTGCAGCCGGCAGCAGACAGCACCAGCTGCTTTAAAGGAAGAGACAAGAAGTTTCACATCTAGTGGAAATTTGAAAATTAACCTTTTGAAAAATTTCCTCCTGACTTCCATGGGTGGAAAATCCATTTATGCCTAGAAGCAGGGAGATTTGTAGATCTTTCATAGCTCTCCCTCTTCAGTCCCCTTCCTCCTTCCTTCCTTCCTTCCTTCCTTCCTTCCTTCCTTCCTTCCTTCCTTCCTTCCTTCCTTCCTTTTCTATCTTTCTTCCTTTAGTACCTTATTTTTTGCTACTATAATTCTGGTTATTCTTGATATTCATATAAAATCCCAGACCTTTTTGATTCATGTGAAGATCTTGGACTTGATGATATGCCAAAGATTTCCACAGGCAAATTGAAAATGGTGTGAAACACTGTGTCCCTGTGTCAGTACAAAATAATTCTATTGTGTTTCTGACAGTTTGTGTTATCATTTCCTGGTTAGTTGCAAGCTTTAGGCCATAGTGGTTTATTATTTGCTTGCTGTTATTCCTTTCTCTTCTACCTCCTTGAGCTGCAAGTACTTCAGGGCAGGCTTGTCTCCTGTATGTGTCTTTTATAGATCTTGGTTCGTAATGGATGTCAGCTATTTGTCAAAGAAAAACATGCATTAATTTCTGGTGTAAGCTACTTCTAGGGGAACTGAACACTTTCTTCATGTATTCCAGCCATTGTTTGACTAAATGTGAGCAGTAGTAGGGAAAAAAAAAAAATTAAAAAAAATTAACACCTCTGCTCATAAAGCCTGTGCCACTTGCTAACAGTGTAGACCAAGGTATAAAGATTTCTGACCCCCTAAAGACTTGATGTACCTAGAGAAGCTGTGAGGCAATGAAGTTGAAGTATTTTGATATTCATGCGTTGTGCTTCAGGGCTCCATTACCCACATCTGCCAGGGTTTCTTACTTATGTCTAACTACTAATGATTGTTAAAATAACAGCATATTTGACAGTATGAGAGTGTTTTATGCTGACAGTGTCCTTCCAATGACTTTCCTGGAGCAGCTCCTACGGAAGGTGAGAATCAGGGACACAGATGTGTTATGTTGGTTGGAGAATATGAACTTCTTCCCTGCCTTCCCTTATGGCTGATCTCTGAACTTTCCAAATTTATAAACTACGCCTTTGAAGAACCACAAAGCTTGACATCAATTTCTCCTCTCACTCAAAGCCCCTATGCTGAATTAACTTAAGAGAAATAGACTTCATGTTTAGACAAAACTCAGTCTGTCTTTATTATCTCATTGTAGGAGATTAGACAGGTTTGCAACATGGACTACGTAGAAAAGCATTGTTTTCTTTAACTTTTTTTTTTTAAATCTCAATCAGCAGGGATTGAGTTGGAGAGACTGACCAAGACAGAAGAAAAAAGGCTTTCTCAGCACTGTGTACAGTGCTTTACTGTTTTAATTTGCTAGTTCTCTCTGCCTAGAGATCTATTTTGATTGTATCTTGGTGCTTCCCCTGAAAGGCATTTGTAAGGGTGGCTAGAGCAGATGGAGCAATCTACAGGTGATGAAGTCCAACACCTAAATCTAATGGAAACTTGAATTTACACAATCTGGACATTAAAAACTCAAAATTCATATCTCTGTACTTCTGAACAGGTGTCTGGCTACAACTCCAGTTGCAGAAGAAACCTGGATCCTGAAGCAGCTTCTTTTTACACTGGCAGAGATGGAAAACAGCTTCTTCAGTGCAGCTTGCCACAGTGTTTAATTTTGCTGCAGTCCTAAGGGTCAGGTAAATGTGGCATAGGCATGGGTACACATGTACAATAAATATAATGTCTGTGTGTGTTGGAAGGGAGGGATACATGCATATGTCTAATCAAACTCATGATTTTGTGAATGGGATTATATAGTCCTATCGGAACAACAATGTTCGAACTGGTCTTTAAAGACAGCTTTCAGGCTATATTAAGACTCAAGGTAAATCAATGCCAGCTTTTTCAGTACATCTTCTAATCTAGCACGAGTTGAAACAGGGGAATGGTCCTGTACAGCACAAGTAATTGAGATTGGTTTCACTTGCTGTCAGTAGCATGGCAGTGATTTATACCAGCTAAGATCGGACTGGCTGACATTGCTCTCAGAAACATGGCATTTCTGGTATCAAAAAGTGGGATTTTTATTTGTATTTGTGTTACAATGTCTGTGTTCAGAGTGCTACTTTGTCAAGCAATAGCCTTTGCTGTGCCAGTTTATCAAGTCTTCATGGTTTTTTGCTAATCATTTTTTTTTTTTTTTTTGTCAGAAAGTATTTTGTTTCTTTTCAGCCTAGGAAAATAATTCCATTGGCAAAAAATCATTCAATTGCTATCATTTATCTGCCTTTTGTTTATTATCAGTAGACAGCAGTGGCATCTAAGGAACTTTCAAACGCAGAACTCACGATGAGAAGAAAGTATGAGAGCTAATTTTTCTTGTTGGTTGTCTTTATTTATTTTTTTCTTGTTCTTCTCATTCTCCAGTGAGGACAAGCCTGTGGGCCTTTGTGCATGCCGATCAGGACTGAGGTACTCACAGCACTTTGTGTTCAGGGAGAGCCTGGGCACCAGTCAGCACTTCAGCAAAACAGGAGTTACAGAGGGCAGCATGTGGAAGTATAGGTGGAGCCAATACTGACAGGAGGAGAGGAAAAATGTTGTGCTGGGTGTCATGAACATTTTGAACCTCTTATATGATGGCAAAGTTCTGGCCTGCAGGTCCCATTGCTTGAAGTTTTCAAGCACTGGATGCAATTTTAGATGAACTAGATGATGGGATTCCTACCATTAACTTTCATGCAAGAGTAACTTATTCACAGTCCAGTAGATCATGTTAGGCCTGGAGGAACTAAAGAGAGGCAACATGGGTTTTCAGGGAGGAGAAATGATGTAGAGGTATTGATTAGGAAAATTCCTATGTCCCAGGCCTATTTATTTCCCCTTTGTCCTCTGTTTTGTAGTATTAAGGCCCTGAACAGTGCTTTGTCAATCTCTTTGGCAGAGCTCTCATTTGTGGTTATCTTACTCTGCTTCATTTTTATGCCCATATCATTGCTTTATTGGATTGGACAGCGGACTACAAGCCAACCAGGGAGACTGTCAGCAGTAGAATATCATATTACTGAAGTGAATGGAAATTCAGGTTCTTTACATTTTGAGGTTATTTGCTGAACTAAACAGAAACATCCTGAGATATTTCAGGAGCAGATTTTTTTTTTTTTTTTATTCGAATTCAACCATACTATCAACAGGCAACTGGACATTGCTAAAATAATGTCCTCAGCATCATATAAACTCACATAAAACACGAGTTTAGGAGGTGTGAAGCAGCTGGAATATGGCATAGCTAAATCTACTTTATATCTCAGCTCACAATCTGGCTCTGCTGATGGAAGGAAACATTAATGTAACCCTAAAGGCAACCTTACACACAGTTTTTTGGGGGCCTTGGATTAACCATAGGCTAATGGTGCACCTAACAGCTGTTAACCCTGAACTGTGCTCTACGCTCTCATCCCTTATTGAGCTGGCAATGTGTGCTTGCAGCCCAGAAAACCAGTTGAAGGCTGCATCAAAAGAAGTGTGGCCAGCAGGGTGAGGGGGGGGATTCTTTCCCTCTGCTCTACTTTTGTGAGACTCCACCAGCAGTACTGCATTCAGCACTGGGGCCCCCAGAACAAGAAGGACATGGACCTGTTGGAGCAAGTCCAGAAGAGGGCCACAAAGTTGATCATGGGACTGGAAAACCTCTCCAGCAAAGACAGATCGGGAGAGATGGATTTCTTCAGTTTAGAGAAAACATCAGGGAGACTTCCTAGCAGCCTTCCAGTACTTAAAGGAGGACTACAAGAAAGCTGGAGATGGACTCTATTTCAGAGAGTGTTGTGATAGGACAAGGGGTAATGATTTTTAACTAAAAGAGGATAGATTTAGATTAGATATTAGGAGGAAATTCTGTACTATGAGAGGGGTGAGGCACTGAACTAGGTTGCCAAGCTATTGATGCCCCATCCTTGGAAGTGTTCAAGGCCAGGCTGGATGGGGCTTTGGGCAACCTGGTCTGGTGGGAGGTGTCCTGGCCCATGTCAGAGGGTTGGAACTAGATGATCTTTTGTGGTCACTTTCAATTCAAGCCATTCTATGATTCTGTGTTATCAAATTCTTCATGGACTTATTCTCCAAAAGGTCATTGAATCAAAACCAAAAAGTTTCTATCCAATCTTGGCTCTTGACTACAAATCTAAGCTGAACCAAAGCAGCCATCTCTACCTCAAAATACTCACTCAATTTGAATGTTATTTACTGGTGCAAAATTACTTAATTTCGTAAGTGGAGGAAAACCAGTATAACTTTTTAAAGAAAGGGCCCCACCTGCTAACCAGAAAACTGCAGCACATTAAACTGGCATTGCTTTTCTTAATTGTACGGTTTTCATGTACTTAAACAATCAGCCATGTGTTCATTGTGAGAATAAACTGGTCCTTTACAGAAACTAAATACCAGCTCCTGTTGTGTGGAATGGGTAGGGAAGCAGATAAACCAATAAGAACTTCATTCCTTTGATCCTTGTAAGGATCCATTTTATCATACTGACAGAAATACAAAGAAGAAGGGTGCACGGTGGTGAAAGGGTATTCAGATAGACTGATATTAGATTATATACCTAGGAATAATGGGATATAAATTGATCAGACAGTTCATAACACTAACATCTTGTGCTGCAGAGTTCCTCCTAGGACAGGAAGGAACAGTTAGCTTAAAAAATAAGTCATTTAAAATGATCAGAAGAAAATGTTGGAAAATATTCAGTAGGGAACAATCCTGGAAAGGACTAGTAGATATTTCTCTTTGTTGTCTGTGATTATCTTCATTCATATTTTTAGTGGAAGTGAGGTAAATAGAAGTTGTGCCTTTCAGTTGCTCAGCTACACAAGCTAAAAAAAAAAAAAAAGGTTTGATTTCTTAACGACATTACTTAAGTGAAGAACATTGACCTTTTCTTTAAAAAGGAGAACAAGAGACATTTATAAACTGAAAAGGCAAAGAATTGCCAGCATGTCAGTTTAAACTCAGGCAGGAAGATCAAACATTGAATTGCAGTGCTATGACAGGAAGACCCCTCAGACACCTTGTAGTAATGTATGCTTAATCAAGGGGGAACAATTTCTTTCTTGTACAAGTGCTCAGAATCTCTAATACATTTTGTGCAATATTTATTAAAATCCTGGGTAAGGAGCTTGCTTCTGTATCTTTTTTATTGTCTCCCTATTTTCAAGTATTCAACGAGGTAATTGCTTTTTTGGTTGCTTTGGATTTCTTTCTGCATTAAATGTCATACCTCTCTGGTGATGTGGAGTCATCTATGCATGCAAACAGAATAAATTACATTTCTATCCACTTGATATAGTCTGTTATGCTACTAGAATGGTCTACATGGTGGGAATATACTTGATAATCGAGGCACTTCAAGTTTTTAGTGATTTAAATGCAAGAGGATGTTTCCACTCCTGAAATAAGTGGAATACTTATTAACTGCAGTTAGGATAGGTTCAAGCCTTGAGTGAGGAGAAGGAAACTTAATGCTTCTCCTTTCCCCCACCACATTGTAAAAGACTTCAAATTACCTTGCTGAAATTTTCCTGTTTCATTGCTCAGCAGAACACCAGAGACATTAGATTTGCTCTGCAGTTTGGGTGCAGATAGAGAGGTTTGGGATGACATCCTGAATTTCAAAAGCCCCTAATCTCCAAGCAAGAAGTTTTTTCTCCCTATGGCCCAGAGCCTTTCATACTGCCCAATTCCTAATTCTGACCGTGTCCTGGGACTGTGCTATTGAACCAATTTTTCCAAATCAAACCATTGACTCCCATAGATCAAGCCCGACAGAAACTAACTGGAAGTGAGTGAGATAAGGCCTAAGTAAAATCACCCTTATTTGCCTGAAGATCGGGGTAGATTTTAAAGCCACTCAACAAGTCTTAGAGTCCTTACTGTGGCTGCTCATTATACTGCCATGTGAGGTAGGGCAAGGTAGTCCAAGACTGCAGTAAGAGCTCTGGTTCAGAGGCTGAAATGGGCCCACAGGACCTCCGAGGTCCTGCCTAGTAGCAACTTGATCCCACTTCGTGCTTTGCAAGAAAGAGTGCCCCATTCAGGTTTGGTGACTCCATGACCAGTAATGGCTATAAAGCATTTCCTCATTGATTTTAATTTCAGGAACAAAGTGTGTTAGACTTGACAATCAGGTGCCTTTTCTTGCAGATTAGACACTGTTGATACTGTTCTAGTCAGAGAGCTTGTTGTTTCTTTGTTTTCCCTTTAAAGGACAAAAGAGCTTTAGTGTGTTGATGTATATGTATACCTAAAACTGTTAGTCTATCTGCACATATATGCAAAGCTTATGAAATAGAAGGCAAATGGCAGTGAGAGATCAAAGATATTTAGACTACCTTTAAGTCTAAAAGCTCTAACAACCTCCTTTATCTCCAGATAAAGAAGCTGATTTAAATGTAATACTTCCACTCTTCCTAAACCTTTAGCAACAGTGGAGACTAACATTTTTCAGATTATGGAAGGAAGCTCCTGCTCATAGCTGGGCCTGATTATTTATGGCAGAGAAGCTGGTAGTCAAGTAGCTACTGCTCTAGAGCCATACAGAACGGTTTTGTGCCGGGTACTGCTTTGCTGCACAACTCTCTCGTCCATTAGTTTAGAGGGTCTTTGGAGCCAAAGTTATTTCCTGTGGTATATCAAAGAGAATTGCTTCCCAGCTGGGAAGCTCACCAGGGCCCTTCACTGCTGCTGGGCTGCAACAGCATTAAGAAACCTCCCAGTAGCATAGATTGAAAGGCTGCTTAGAGACATCAGTAGCTTAAATTCCTCTTATGCTGCTAATCCTCGAGGGTTTTAGGGATGGCCACCTTTAAAAATGCATGTGGTTGATAAGCACCAGTTGTGGGAGAAATCTGGTCAGTGCTGGGCTTCTCCCCTCTCTCCTCTTCCCAGCTCTCAGATAACGCTGCCCACAGCTCTTCCCCTTCTCCCCAGAGCAAAACCCCAGGATCATGACTCCTGCTCCCTTACATCACTCCCTTACATTCAGATGGCACTACTAAAACACACATAACTCCGAAAAAATCCAGTCACACACTTGTGGTCATAATGCTTGAAAGTCACCACTTGCAACTTACCTCTTCATATGGTTTGATTTGGTCACCTTATTTTACTTCCTAACTTCAGTTATAACATGAAGGAACCTGAAGCATCTCAGATGTAAAATATACTCCACAAGCTTGTTATTCTTGTGATGGAGAGTATCCCTTGCACAGGGCAAAATCCTATTAAAAAGCAATCTTTCCATTCATCTTAGGTGTGCATTGTTTTTCTTTTAAAGCGACGTGGGAAGAATGCCCACATGCTGGCAGTAAATGCTGTATAGAGGAAGCCACACAATTTTCTTTCTGTTATTTTCATGTTTGGTTAATAATGATCCTAATATTTTTATTTATAAACCCTCAGTTATGCTCTCATGAGACCCTAATCAGAGTATTGCGTTCACCCCTGGAGCCCCCAGGATAAGAAGGACATGGACCTTGTTGGAGTGAGTCCAGAGGAGGCCACAAGGATGATCAGAGACTGGAGCACCTCTCCTGTAAGACAGGATGGAAGAGTTGGGGTTGTTCAGCCTGGAGAAGAAAAGGCGAGACCTTATAGTGACTTTTCTGTACCTAAAGGGGGCCTACAGAAGAGATGGGGAGGGACTCTTTGTCAGAGAGTGTAGGGATAGGACAAGGGGGAATGACTTCTAACTAAAAGAGGGGAGATTTAGATTAGGTATTAGGAAGAAATTCTTTACTCTGAGGGTGGTTAGGCACAGGCACAGGCTGCCCAGAGAAGCTGTGGATGCTCTGGAGGTGTTCAAGGCCAGGCTGGATGGGGCTTTGGGCAGCCTGGTCTGGTGGGAGGTGTCCCTGTCCATGGCAGGGGGTTGGAATTAGATGGGCTTTAAGGTTCTTTCCAACCCAAACCATTCTGTGATTTATGATTCTATGATAAAACATGAGAAGGTTTGTGCACTAGTTCTGGAAGAATCCTATTGGCACCAACCTCTTCAGTGTGACTGGAAAGAGCAAAGAGAAATCAGTTTTATTGATGTGAAACCATATACTTTAACACCTCCTGCTAAAGGAAGTTCAGTTGATTACCCATAGCTCTTGTATCCTGATTTTGTTGAAATGAGAAGAGCTCATATGATTCAATTACTATTTTACTTATATCACACACTTCAGATGCCTGCAGCAGCCAGCCCTTGCAGGGCAGTGGCAGTCCTGCAATAGCAAGGGACAGCACAAGGTAAGCCTAGGCTGTGTAGCCTCATCCATCACTGTCACAGCCACCATGTCACAGTCATTCATCTCAGAAATGTATGTAACACTATTTCTCAAAATCTGGTGTAAGAGCCATTGCTCTCTATACAGTCACTGGGAGGTTGACGGAAATCCCCCTTGAGTTCATCCAGGGCAAAATGCTTTTCAGTGCTGTTGCTTTATTTATTGTGATAACAGATCCATACTAAAATAAACAGGTTTGCAAACTGTTCTAGGATGCTAACATCATACTGGTGTAACGTACATGAGTGTTGATATGAAACAGCTTTTTGGCGAACAGACACACCATCCTCATACCTTCCCCCAGTATTAATGCATTTTCATGGAAAAATCTAAACTTTTTATATGTAACAACTCAAACCCAAAATAACTTAGTCAGAAATGAACCTCCAATGGAAAGCTAAACTATCAAAATATTTAATTGAAATGTAGCAAGAAATCTCTTCCTTACCAGCTGTTACTGATGGAACTGAGTCAAAAACTACAGCTGGGTTTAAGGAAAGAACCTGATAATTTTATAAAGCAACACATGTAATAAGACGATAGGACCTACATGTACCATAAACTGAAGGAAACAGAGAGTGTTGCCCCTGTTCTCCTCCTGTCAGATGGAAACAGGCACAAGGTTTTGAGGGCAAGGAATGAGAAAGTGAGGGGTGTGACCAGCAGCAGCAGCTCATGTCTAGCTTCTCATCACCCAGCACCCTCAGGTCCTTCTCCTCAGAGCTGCTCCCAATCCATTCCCTCCCCAGCCTGTATTTGTGCTTGGGATTTTCCAGTGACTCAGACACTGCACTGCACTGGGCCTGGACACGCATGCTATGTGTGATCTGTGGGTGGCTTCTCTGTCCCATGGCAATGGGGAGGGTAGGTCAGAGTTTCTCTTGTCTTGCTGCATTGCAGTGCCACACTGAAGGATGTGGAAGAAGGGCCAGATACAGTGGACCAGTGTGTGGCATGTGGGGTCCTAGAATGGGAGAACTACAGAAGTCCCTTTCAGCCTAAACTGTTCTGTGACCCTGTGTCGTTCTGTGAAAACAAACTTAACTCCAAAGGCTGCTCTTCAACACAGCCCAATCCACCTAATCCCTGCTGGTGGTTATGGATGAATCCCTAGGGGTCTCCTCCTGTAGGGTGCTGTGTCCTCTGCTCCAGAGCAAGTTACAAGTTACAAGCTCCAAGTTATAAGTTACAAGGTTTAGCATATCACCAATGAAGGTGCAATTATAAGGAACTTGGAAGATTTGTCTCATCTAGTGATCGTTTGTCCATTCAGGTAACAACATACCAGGTTGCACTGGTGGTGCCTCCAGCTGGAAGATGCAGGCTCCAGCCGGCTGGACAAACACAGCCACTTGGAACCCATCATTGGAAGGGGCAGGTGATACATTCATAGAGCCTCGAGTTAGGGTGTAGGCCAATTTTCTTCATTTTTGTTTGATGTTTTTTTTTGCCTTTTCTTATTTCATTTGGAGTGAGGAAATGGCTCATGATTCCCAGAGGCAGAACTTCTCCTGCCTTGAAAAATCTAACCTGAAACATTAAAGAAATCTTCTATTTTACACCCTCCAGACCTCAGGCATAAATGGTTTTCATTTGGTGCCCAGGTAATTAGCTTGCTGAGAGATGTTAATAGTTAAGGTAATAATTACTACACCTTTGCAGCTGACCTTGAGGTAACTTTAATGCAGATATTTTAAAGATGAAAATAATAATCTCTGTGGTTTTTTTTGTTTTGTTTTGTTTT
This sequence comes from Heteronetta atricapilla, assembly GCA_011075105.1. Lineage (NCBI taxonomy): Eukaryota > Metazoa > Chordata > Aves > Anseriformes > Anatidae > Heteronetta > Heteronetta atricapilla. The sequence continues at coordinate 147,986,956 of CM021732.1, forward strand.
GTTTTTTTTTTTTTTAATAAGAACAGTTATTAGTATATTTGCATGCTATTTTTTTTCTTATTTTGGGTGATAAGTTTGAGCCCAAACGTGATTATTTGCTGCAGGAGAAATTTACCATGTTTCAGTATGGGGGAGGTTGGGAAAATGGGATGCATCACTTGGTGCAAATATTTGTTTGGGGTTAAACTGCTCTTTCACTTGTTGAGCACAAAGCACATCCAATGTTATGCACACTGTGTCTTCTTCTCCCCAAGCCAGTAATGGCCAGTAGGCTTCAGATGGGCAGAACTGGCAGAGTACAATATAAAAATGAAGTCTGTTACAAGTATAGAATTAGTAAAAAACAACAGCCCCAAACTACTGTGTGTTGTTTCATCATCACTTTCTGCATCCAAAGCCATACACCTTTAATGGACCTTCTCTGGCAGAAGGGATGATGCAGCCTGGGAACAAACCCCTTTTGCAGATGGGGACATGGGACACGGAGTCATTAACTTGCTTGCCTAAATATCTCTGTCACCAGTTATGTGTGGATAGCAGAGCAGGAAAGAGAGCTTCTATCTTACCTCTCCCCCACCAATCTCAAGCAAAATGCAGAAGTAAAAGACTTCTTTCAGATTTGGAGCCAAGGGACCTTCCTTCTGATCCCAGCGCTCTGGGGTTATTGTGCAGATGTGATTTATGCAGTAATTAAATCTGCAGAATACAGTTAGGTGCCTACATGCCTTTTTAAATGGTATTTAAAATACGAATCCTTGAGGCCTGACATTCAAAAGGCACCGACCCCCGTCGGTAGCCACAGAGGCCAAGGGGACAACTGGTGCTGAAGCCAATGCATGGCCTCGGGCCAGCACGCTCAGCACGGGGTAAGAGCAAGCCCAAAACAGCTTTCTCACAATGCATAGCTATCTATTTCACGCTAATTTGTAAGACTTTGAAGCAGGAAGATAGCATGGGACAGTCTATCCTCCTGCTGAATAGCACCCTGAAAATTATTGCTGTAGGTAGGCATTGAGTGACTGACAAGCCAAGCGCTCTTTTCTCAGGCCAGCCAGCGTGCCAGCCCGCTTATTATTTGCTGCATTTGATCCGGCGCATATCTGGCATGATTCATTCTCTGCAGCCCCAGGAAAATGTACGCTCTATAAGCATCTTAGGGGCTCTGTTGCTCTGTGTTAGGGAACAGAAGGAAATTCCTTCTGAATATGTTTCAACGAAATGGTGGGCTAGGTTTTCTTAAGGCTTAAGCAAGGGGTGAAAGATGACATGCCTGTATTGCCATGAAATTTAGTTTGCAGGCTGAGAGACAGTGAAAACACTTTGTACTGAAAAAGTAGCGGATTTCTATATATATGCCAAGGAGTACATGACCACATGCTGGCCTCTCAGGGAGCAGTCTTGCTCCCCACCATTTCCCTGCAAAGAAGTGGAAATTCTGCTCTTGCTTTTAAAAACACAACTGGGTGCTGTGATGACTTTATTGCCAGTATATTCTGTTATATCCACATACCCATGGAGGACCTAGCACACTGGTACAGGAGCTGGGGCAGCACATGGAAAGGCTCCCAGTTTGGGTGTCAGACAGGACAAAACACTATAAAAATGGATCCACCTAAACTGGGGATGCTGACTGGACACCATTTATATCTGCTCCTGATGGATCAGGGATGGGCCAGGTAGGAGACCAAACACCTAAAAACTAGACTGGCCTAATGAATGCTCCATATGAAGAGAAACATTAATTCAAACAAGTGGTTATATTCTAATGGTAAAAAATAAAAATAAAAAGGCATTAGTTAAGATGAACTAAACAAATATCTCTACATTAGATCTGCAGGGATGTGTGAGAGCAGAATTACAACTATCCTTATACCCTTTTCCCTTTTTCTGAGAGGCTGTGCTGATAGAGATATTTGGGCCAAACATACATAGGTCTGTGCATTGTTGTATGTTTTGTAGTGTTACTGATTTTGTGAAGCAGTACAGGGATGGGATACACTCAGTAGGTTTAAATAGGCCAGGTTTTTGCAGTGAGGCAGGCTCTCTTCCACCTCCCTCACTATTTTCTCAAACTATTGTGGGCAGATCCTGTGCCTTGTATCTCCCATTTCAGCCAAGTTTCTTCAAGGAATTGCCCTTTCAGGTCTAGCACAGAGGATCATGGAGCAGTTAGTCTAAGCAGTTTTGATGGATGATTTGGAAAGGTGGGGAAATTAGCAAGATAGGAGGTTTACAAAGTTTCCCCTCTTCTGACCTAATTTCCCAGTTATTTCTTTCAGTGGAGCCAAGGCCCCTTGCAGAAAAGCTCCTCCTGCTGCTAGTCACCTGCCTGTAGACAATCTGATCTCTTCTTTCCCTAGCACCAGTAACACCTCCAAAAATAATAAAAAAAAAAGAATAAAGAATTGCTAAGATTACACAGCAAACCTTTTTTACTGAAGGTTTACAATTCTCTTGTAATAAGAGGACAAAGGCAGTTTGGGGGAACAAAGAGGAGGAGTGTGGACAGACAAGGGTCTGCTGCTGCTGAGGGCTGTGCTCACCCAGCACAGATGGGCATGGCTTCCCCAGAGCTGCTGCTGCAAAGCTGGTGGGGACAGCTCATCACATGAATTCCTTCACATGCTGAGCAATGCAGGCAAAGAGGATTTCAGCTTAAATTCCCATCACACAAGCCAACCTGAAACAACTTCACTATTCTGCAGGTTAAATCTGAGTTTCTTTCTCCCTTCTTTGCATGTTGTGCTCTGATCAGTGCTCCTTTGTTTTACTAGGCAATTGCTAATCTTAATTTATATAATAAAATCTGTTGTCTCCTTGGACCAGAAGTTTTTCTTTGAACTACCCAGACACCAATTGTTACTGAAATGCATGGCATTCATTTTGTGTGTTTGTTCTCAGGAAACCAAATGAGCAGATTTTTAATCCTGTTCCCGATGTTTTTGCCAAGCAAGCAGGCCATATTTTACCAGCCCCAGAAATGTAAGCATCCTGTCTTTTGATGAATTTGAAACGGAGAAAAGGAACGGGAAGTGGGTTTCTACCTTTAAAAATGTCTCACTCTTCCTTTACAGTGATTTGCATCAAAGCAGTCTCTAGAGTGGGGCAGTATGACTGCACATGTTTTACAGGTGGGGAAACTGAGGGAGAACTTAGTGGTAGAGCTGGAACAGAGATGAGCTGCTGGGAGTCCCAAAGCAGAGCACTCTTTTCTGGGTCACATAGCCTCTTTCTTGCATTAGCAGAGCCTGATAACCTCTTAAATGCAGGTGCATTTATACTTGTAATGCATCCATGAGGTACTGATGCTTTGTCTATGCAGATGGGATGTTGAAGCAAATATGTGTGTGTTTGGGAGTGGGGGAAGGAGCTGCATACACACAGAGAAAGAGGGAAAAGCATATTGCTTAAACTCTCATCCACAGTGGGAAAAATACCATTAGTTTTAAATAGTCACCTTCTTGCTGTGCTCATTTGGGCCCCAGGGCGTTCCACCCTCAATATGCCTGTTATTGATTTGAGGCCCTGGTCTTCAGTGAAACACGTGGTTGCTCGTAATCAGGGCTCCTAGAGTGAGACCACCAGCAGGCACAGCTCGGGGATGAAGATGGACTCAGCAGCTCTCAGCAGGCCTGGTTTTGCAGAGCTGTGTCAATGCTTTTCAGAGCTGATGGCACTTCTTTGCAGGGGGAGGTGAGGTGAGCAGCAGGGGTGATTCCCTCTGCTTTAATTCCTCTAGTTAGAGCTGGGCAGCTTTCTTACAGGCAATGGTGTCTAGACATTGGATTTTGGAAAAGCATGGCCACTGTGCTGTGCAAGACCACTGCTTCTCCAGAGCCAGACACCCTGGGGAGGCACTCGATGTATGCCTTATCCTCTTTTACTTTTCGAGGAAACTGGTCTGCCATGTCCTGAATCCTGACTGACAAAATGCCACCTGTGCAATCCTGGCATCCCCAGCAAAGAGCTCTCATTGTGCTGTGGCCAGTGGAGAAGCTCTCTTTGGAAAGGATGCTCTAGGGAGTGGAAACTGCAAGAAACCTGCAATGGATAGCAAGTCTGGGAAAACTTGCTTGTGTCATATAGCTGGTACAAAACCCTTTAATTCTTTCCCTAGGGAGAAGAGATTGGAAAACACCAGTGAGATACCTAGGTACCTCTTGCACATTAAACAAAAGGTTTTTCACCTTAAAACATTTGCTAGACGAAGGTGGGGGCACATGAAGCTATGGGCTTACATGTCTTGTAATCACAGAACCATCAAGGTTGGAAGAGACCTTCAAGATTTACAAGTCCAACCACCAACCTGACCCACTGAGTCCCATCACTAAACCACATCCCTTGGTGCCCCATCCACACCTCTCTTGAATACCTCCAGGGATGGGGACTCCAACAGTTCCCTGGGCCCATTCGAATGCTTGACAACCCCCTCTATGAAGGAATTCTTCCTGATATCTAATGTAAACCTCCCCTGGTGCAACTATGACCATTTCCCATTTCTACGTATAAGGATACAGCTATCTCAGTGTTTTGAAAAACTGATGTGGGAAAGTGGTTACTGTCTAGCCGAGGGAGAGGGTGTGAGAGCAAGCATCTCCACAGCCTAGTTTGTGAATTTGTTTCACCTCCCCAAGCATCCTCTCATGCAGAACCTGATTATGAAAGGATCTTGTGGCTGCAGTGAATTTCAGCCTATAAATATATTAATTTTTGTTTTGTGCACTCTGTGCATCATTGCAGTGCTTCAAGTGTTGTCTCAGCATGTTGTTCGTTACTAAATCACTGAGAACATATAGAAAAAATATGTGGGCTGTGAAACATTTTGTTTTTGTAATGCTTGGCTTGAGTCTGTGCAGTATTTAACTTCCAGTCTACATTTGAAGCATATAGGTTGTAATAATGTTTGACATGGGTGTCAAATCTGTTCGTCTAGCTAGAATAAATCGTATTTCACCTCTGTATTTGTCTTTTCCAGTCCAAAACTATGGGAAGATTTCTGTCAAAAATGAAGGCACAGAGTTTTCTTTCTTCAGAAAAGGACAAAATAGAATATCAATTAAGCTATTCTAAGGTCGAAACTACAAGAATAAATGCAGTGTTATCATAATTTTGACAGCTGTGTTATCTTCCTCATGACAAAAAAGAATTTTCAGAGAGTCTTACTCTATTGCTTTCACAGAATATTTCTACATGTTGGAAATTATGCTACTAGTGGGATTTAAAAAAACAAAAATGTAATCTTTATTTTTCATGCCAATGTGTCAAACTATGTTGAGAAAAAAAAAGTAAAAAGGAGAAGGAATGAGCAATGCAGGTACCAGGATTTGATTTTTAATTTTAAGTATTGCTAACATTGCTGAAACTTAGCTATGTAACTGCATAGGTTACAATATATCTCTATATTTATGCTTGGGAATGTGAATAAGAGAATGCAGTAAGTGATGTTGGCAGCAAAAAAGAAGGTGGAAGATGGAAAATTATTGTCAGAAGGCTGGCCAGGAGCTGTCCTTCAAGATGTCTTCATAATGAAAAATATGCTTCTATATTTTGTGATTTACACTTTCCAAGCCATTTTGGAAAGAAAAAATGCTGTCAAAATATGTAAAATAGAAATATTTTTTTTCAAACAACTTCAGTGTTTAGAAGCCTATCCCCAAATGCTAAATAATCAGTGACTGTTTGATCTTTAAAAGCCTCTCTTATTTATGTGATTTCTGGTTATATTTTTATGAGGCTCATCTAACAGATATGTAAAGCTCACAGGTTCCCTGGCTTAACTGCCTGTCTTCTGGGAGAGTTACCCACTGCAGCTCTGGCAGAGCTCATGCAGGGAGAAAAGGAGAAATTGTTTTGGGTTTAGTCTGGACTGAGCTCCCTGAAGTCTCAAATTGGAGCTTGTTGCAAAATGGAGACAAATTTTCATTAAAGAACTGGCAAGACAAAACTTGCTACCATTTTTCACCCTCCTTCCCCTCTCCTTACCCTCAAATTTCAGGCAGTGGTAATGTGAACAGAGAAACTGTCAAGCTGTGTAAATATTTTTAGAGACTCACTACAAATGCAGCCCTGGCTGATCCCTCTTAGAGCATGGATGGATCTATACAGGAACTCCAAAAGATCTGAAAACAGCTCCTGTTTCTACAGATAAGAATGAATGCTAGCAGCCAGCTCCAGCACTTAAGTTAATACTGACCTTGACCAGCTACAATTTATACAGTTCTTTCTTTATACCTGCTAATGCTGGAGAGATTATTGCTTTCTTGTGAAAAATTAATATTTTTTTCTTGATTTAAAGCTACAGCTCTGTGGAAACATAAGACAGCGTCACAGAAGCTTTCAAACAAACAGCCCATGATAATGAAGTGCCACACTTAAACAAGGTCATTTTTCATGAAAAAAACAAGTAAGTACGGTAGTCTTTAGCACTGACCTGACTTCACATAGTGAAGATGTTGCCATTGCTTTCAGTGGGAGATGTCAGACTAAGGGTAACAGCTTTTGAAAATTCTATTCTAGAAATAGAGGATGCTTCTCACAGAGCCCGTTTCACCAAGCCTCTTCTCCTTGGAACTATATCACGCAGATGAAAGAGATCTTGAGCTGCCCATTATTCTGATACTCTGCCAAAGCCACTCAAGGGCTGAATGCATGAGGATGAGAAATGTCAGCTGGGATGGTCCAAATGCACTCTGATCTCTTAACTGTGAGGGCTAGCAAGAGGACTAGGAGGGTTAAAACACCTGAGCTCTGTTTTCCACTTGGTTGTGAACTCTAATAGTGTCTTTGATTGGACATTTGTTTTTCTCTGTTCTGAAAGCTTTTCATGTGAGCACAGTTAGCAAAAGCAAAGTCCTCACTGGGCTAACTAGAATCTTCTGGGACACAGACTATAATTCCTAATTAGTGTCAGAGGAATTGGTACATGACAACTGAGGTCATAGGCTATTTCGAAGAGGTTTTTGCATAGCAAGGAAAATTAACTTTTCAGTGATGCATAAAATGACTGCCAGCCCCTAGTAATCAAGGAGATTTTCATAACTGAAATGTCAGATATCCAAATACAGCAGATATAACTATAGCTGACCTTAGAGAACCTTCCTTCATAGGGATATACTGGGAAATCTTCACAAAAAGGTTTATTCAGAATTTCTTTCCTTTCTCAGTGATTCCCAAAATCAAATTCAGCAATACAGGACCAGGTACTAGCCTGAGGTAATTTTCTTGTTTTGGGGCTCTAGGCATTGAGCCTTGATGAGCTCAACATGCAGTGTCAGAATTAATCTGGGTTATTTCTATTGTCATGTGAAGGACAAATTACATCCTCAGTGACACCTGTCCAGCTATTTTTTCTTCAAGAGTTTAGCTCAGCTGGATCTGGCAGGACATTAGTGAGCAAATTAGTGATAAATGCACAGGAGCGAACATAAACACTCCTCTTTCTTGTCTCTTGGATCTGCAGTGGGTCTAAAGGGTTGAAAGCAGGGAAAAACATCAAACTTTTACTTTCATCTCCGCAGCTTACAGAAGCAACATTTAATACAACTCTGGAGGTGTCAGAATAGGAAGATGCTATTTTTTCCTAAATTGTTTTTCTAAAAGTAGCTGCAGAAATACAGATTATCCATATTTATTATATTTTGCTGTAAGTGGGAGACAAGAGTGATGGCCACAAGAACTTTGTCTGGAAAGGGAAAGCAGAAGTCTGATGTTGAAGATTCTCTTTGTATAGTTTTAGGGTTCATGCACACTGAGGTCCCTGGGTAATATGTACAAACTCCTTGACTGAGCATTACATTAGCTGGTTCAAGTACTAACTACAAACTAGCTACAGCTGTATTCAGAGAAGTTAATTTACCTTGCCTACATTCCATTTTAAGGGATTCTGCCTTGCTGCCACCAAGCTCCTCCTGTACTTTTTACTAGGGCATGTAAAGCTAGTGTGGTGTCCACCCTGTGCTGTGCTTCTTGCCACCAAAGGTTGACATCCTCACACTATTTCCATGAGGTTTGGAGATCCATGGAAAGTTTGTATTGCTGATCCTCCCAAATTCATGGTCAAGAACCATACAAGAGCTGTCTAAAATAAAACAAATGGAACATTATTATTATTATTATTTTTCCTAACAAGAACTAAAATTTTCTCTTTATTCACTTGCTCCCAGGAAGCTGCAGTTTTAGAGTTAAAAATCACCTTTCCCTGCCAGTATTTAGTCCTACTGGCTGTGGCCCATTACAGCAGTCTATCTAGCACTTCCTATTTAATTTATTACATTTCAAATAGAGCTTTCCAGAGCCTCGCACCACAAGTGACGTTTTCCTCTTCCATTTCTTTTTTTCTTTTTTCTTGATCAATTTTGACATAAGTAAGTTTACTCACTTTTTTTTTTTTTTTTTTCCCAAGATGAAAAGCATATCTTCTAATAGATTTTGCTGCGTTTTCCCCATTACAAAACTTCTTCCCAACATCTCAGGGTGGGAAGACTGATCAGTAACTGCAGTTGATATGTCCATTTGCCATAGATTTCCTTAGTCATCACATGAAGAATGATGTCTTTTCTGTGTTATTTCTTTGGTAGACACTTTTTGAAAGCCTTGTTCAAAACAAAGCACAGATCTCATTTAACTTTGAAACAAACCATGCCACTACAGTACTTCAGGATGAATCATCGTGGAATTTAAAGTGGAATTTTGTTCATCTGTACCTGGTTTGAGTTTTCAAGACTTCTCTGCCTTTCTTGGGCAAGAAGTTGTTCAGTGAAATATTCTGTTATCGGTAGGGTTAGTTTTCTGGGAAGGACTGTGAGGAAATTATTCACAATCCAGTCCACTGCCATTTTCACCAAATCTATCTCTCTTGCATTTTAATATTTTCACATAAATTACAGCATATTTTTGGACGTCCTTTTTTATACTGGCTTTTGAAGTCTTGTGCTTTTTTTATGCAATTATAGCGCAAAGGACGAAATTTGACTGTGAATCTCCTTTTTCCTTTTCCCCAATCCTAGATGAAGGACACATTCAATGACACAAAGAGAGGGCAAACTCAAAACTGCATAAAGAACACATCTTTTCATGCAGTTTGTAATTTAAGTTAGAAATCACAGTTTTGCCATGACATAGAGGCCAGAAACACATAGACAGGTCACATAAAGTGTGAAAATACATAGAGATAATAATAATAATAAATACTGTGGTAAGCAATTGTAAAAGCTGTCACTTTGGAACATACTAAGCTTCCCCACCCCTGACTGAAACCAATAAAGCACTATTAGAGATTAGGAGACCTATACTAAAATCCATATGCCACATCTGGGATGGCTTTTGCCTTCTGAAGCATGGGATACAAGCTCCTATCAGAAACTGAACAGATGGACTGGAGCAGAGTCATTTCTCTTTTCCTATTCTGATATGAAGAAAATAACTGCAGATATATGTATGTTTTGAAAAAAATGCATGCTTATGGTCTTGGAAAATGTATTCTTTTTTAATGAACTAAAGAGAGCTTGTCTTTGGAGCCCAAGCACTAAAGTAGACGGAAGATGGAAAACATGCCACAAACAAGCAAAAGAACTAAGTTAGCTTAATGACACCACTGGCTGTTTAATTATGCAAAGAAATGATCTCCCTTTCAGCATTGGTAAAAATGAGCTTTCTACATTCAGATTTTAAGTAGCATATCTATAAATTTAAGTTTAATGCCACTGTACAGAGGCTTTCCCAGATAACTCAAAAGCCTATCTCTTTGAAGTCATTGAGACTGTCATTGTGCCTAGACAAATTTTATGTTCTGTGTTTAATAGCAGAGCTGGAGCATCCAGCTGGATGTGGGCTGTTCTGAGAGCACTCAAACTCTGGAAAGATCTGTGTGGATATCTGATTTTGGTTTTTGATTCTTCCCCCCCTTTTTTTCACTGATATCACAGGTTTAAATAAAATGTCATCTAACTCCTTCTTCCTGCTCTGTTGAAGCTGATGTGAATCAGTGTCACTCCTTTGACTTCAGCAGAGTTGCACTGGTATATACTGCCAGCAGATATTGTCCTGCTAAGGTAGAGGTCAAGGCAATTCCTTTAAAATCTGAGCTGAGCACTTCTTTGTGTCTGAAGTTTTCTTTTTGTCTTATCTAGTTACCCATCAGTTCCACAAGGATCACAGAACTAAGGTGACTATTAAAGGTCTGAATTGCTCTGTTCAACTTGATCAAAATTTCTCTGCCAGACACAGAGGTTGCTGCCCTCCACTTCAGAGTGGGCAGCATTGCATCAGTGAACTGATTCCCTGAATTGTGTTGGGACCCTTGGAGATGCAAGGCACTAGGGACCCTACTGGACTTGGAAAAGCCTGGGAAAACATACATAGACTTTAGCATCTGGAGGGGCAAAAACATATTCAAACATAAATATTTGTTTCTGTACCCTGTTGCAAACATTCTGCACAGTGCATGGGGATTTACTTGCTCCTCTCCCATCAAATATATATTAATGGAAGTTGTGTAGATAAATCCCTAGGCTTCTCTAGGAACAGCTCTTCTGTATTTATTATTCTTCTTGAATTTCAATGCCCCTCAAAGATTAAGCAACTTCAGGTTTTATTTTACTTTAGTGAGAGTTTGAGTAAGTCCTGATAACATCTTGGGAACGTGACAGGCGTGATAAAGGCCATGTTCTTTATTGGACTGTTCACATCACCTGCATATTGAGAGAGAACATTTTCTGTTTCTGATACCTCAGGATGTGCCAATGCAATATTTGCATCAGCAGTTATCTGCAACTCCCTAAGAAAGAAGAGAACTTTGTAACAAAGAGATCTCAGCTTGTTTGCACTTAATGGTGAATTTTTCCAGTACTGGTATGAATTCTCTTGTCAAATGCAAATTGATTAATAAAAAAAAGATGAGGTAGAATGGGCAATGTCATTAGCTTTAGGCCTGTCAAAGGTTGGTGAGGTTAACAGCTGGTTTCTCCAGATACCCACAGATTTCCCTTCAGCTCATCACACAGTAATTGGGTCTTAGCTCTATGCATTTGATAAGTTTCTGGTGAATTTGAAAAAAAAAAAAAAAAAAGAAACACCAAACAAACTACCAAACAACAACACCCACACTAATGTTTTTTCTTCTAACCTATGATCTTTGAAAGTATAGGATTACTTTTTAAGTTATCAGGTTGTTTATAATAGCTCATAGTAGGTTAAGAACAGATTTTACACTACCTTAATATTGATTAAGGTCATACTCTTCCTTTCTACCTGTTTCAGCAAAGACTCCATGTCTGTCCTCTATTGCTTCAGTGCTTTGCCAAATGGAAAAAAAATATATAAAAAAAGTCCTGCTGGTTATTTCCTTTATTCTCTTGCAGTCTCAATCTTTAAACTCAGTTTTCATGTCTTTGTATTTTTTTCAATTCATCCCTGCTTTCTGGAATTGCTGAGTAAAAATAGGTGGTCTATGCTGTTCATAAAGGCAAGCCATATGCTGCAAATGGTCTGTCTGTATCTATGTACACTATAAGTAGGTTGAGATGGGTGTTAAAGATAAGCTATGCTTTAGACCCCTTTTAGCATGTCTTCAGTGTAACCTACCAGGGAAAATTTCACCCATTATATCAATATCTGAACGGAATCACGTGACACTTCTCACACTAATGTTGCAGCTTATTTCACCAGCGTTCAGAAACCCTTTCCCTCTGAGAGTAGGAAATAAAGTGTCACAAGAACAATCTCTTGAAAGCAAAGCATTCTTTGTCAAAAGGCATGGCATACAAAGCACAAAGACTAAAAGCAATAAAGACTTCCTTGATGATGATTCTTTCATACAAACTGTAGCCTTTCTCTAAGATAGTGGCTGAAAGTATCTAGGACTAAGGATCAGACAACTTCCTTTAAATTGCCTGGTCCCTTCTATAACCACATCTGCTTGATTTGACTGAAAACCCTGCTGCCTGTAGGTGACATCTACACTGCTAGGTGCATCTGCTCCTGGGAGTAAATCCTGGCTCCCAGGCCAGGTGGGGCAATTTGTTTCAGGCTCCATTGCTCCAAGCTCCTTGAGGAGCAGATGGGCTGCATCCGTGTTACATAGTACTCGGTCCTGGATCTCTTCTATGCCCCTTGTGATGTCTCTGTGGTTTTAAAAAGCAATTATATTTTTGGATGGGATATTTTTAATTTTATTTTTCAAAACTAATGACAAACACCTGACTCCTGAAACATTATTAAGTTTGGCTTAAAGAGAAGCACTATTGTAAAGGCAAGATGTAAAGTGCTTGTTCCACCCTCCTCTCTCACTGGTTATAGATTTCTTTTTTTTTTTTTTTTTTCTTCCTACTTGGCATTTTTCCAGAATTAACTCCAGAATTGCTCTGCATCTTTTTATTTCTCCTCCCTCTCTAAACAATGGGGACCCAGGAAGAAGCATTGTGGTAATTCAGGTGTACTGGAGGTGCTTGATTTTGTGGACACCTACTCGTGATACAGGACAATGAAGGCTTTGTCAGCTTGGGTATGGGTGCAGCTTAACTTTGCTAACATGCTGCTATGCCTGCCTAACACTGTGGCAGCATGGAAAGATAGTTCCCTACCCAAGTTGTTGTGCAGAGTCATGTGAAATGACTTACCCCTTAGGAATCCACTTGCTCAAGAATTGCTGTACCATTTTGCATTTTTCAGGTAAGACTTACTATCAAGGATGCAGTATGTTCTCTTGAATCATTACCGCTGGCAAAGACGCACAAGGAAGTTCTTAGTGTGAGCTCTCAGATTCCAAGTAGAGTTTGCATGGAGAGTTGTACAATATTTATAAAGCCAGTGTGTTTGATCTGGAAATCATTGAGAAACAGCAAACACAGAACTCTGTCGTACCGTATTTTTTTCAAAGCAAAGATATACTCCTCAGTGTAAAATATCCTAATATATGTTTAAAATTCTTTTTATTAGTTTTGCTGTTTACAAAATGAGAAGTGTAGAAATACTGCAGGTTCTGTTCAGATTACCAGAAAGCAAGAACGCACTGAAGTCTGCCATGCAATAAAGAAGAAGTGTATGTTTTTTATTGGTTTCTTGCAAAGGTATACATAGCAAGAATTTTCTTAGTTGTGATGTAAATCAGAAATAATTCTTAATCTCTCAACACAGTTGTGCTTACCTTTGTTGAAAAAAAAAGGAAAAAGAAAAAAAAAAAAGAGGCCCTTCTGTATGCTGTACGGGATCTTAGAAAACGAATGGTCTTAGAAAAAATGTCAAGTGTTAAAAACTCCTTGTACAAATCCCAAGCATTAACAAAGAGGTGCCAAATTATTCCTGCCTGCTCTAGCAGGTTAGAAGCTTGCAGGAAATGACAGCCAAAATAATATTAGAGAGTCTCTACTATTTTTACAGACAAAGATAAGTGAGCTTTCAGAAAGCCCTGAATTTAGTGACCTTCTCTTCAAATTTGAACTAATTCATTAGCTTCAGAAAAGCCTTTCAGCACTCTCTCAATAATTATTTTTTTCCACATAGTTGAGTTCTGAATTAGTATTCACCTTTCCGAAGAAAAGAATGTTATAAACACCTTTATTATTATTATTATTATTATTTCCCTAAAGGATGGAGCTGGAAATAACTTCTTCTTATGGCTAGAATAGATCTGTGATGGGATTGTCTGTGATTCCTTTTTGTATTTTTATAAGACCTCTCCACGTGTGCATGTGTTTTTGTTTTTTTTTGTTGTTGTTGTTTTTCTTCCTAAGTGTTCAATCATAGGCAAGATTAAAATAGCACTAGAATGATCACTGTTCTGCCATACCTACAGGTTTTTGTTTTAGTGTCTTCAAGAACTATTTGTGGTGTATCAAATGTTATATATGGGGTTTTTATTTCACAGAATCACAGAGTGACTGAGGCTGGTGGAGCCCTCTGAAGGCCATTTGGTCCAATCTCTGTGTAAGCAGGGGTACCCAAACCAGGGTGCCTAGGACCACGTCCAGGAGGCTTTTGAAGATCTCCAAGGAAGGAGACCTGTGGTGTTTTTTCTATGTGTTGTGTTTTTTTGTTGTTGTTTTGTTTTTGCTTTTGTTGTTTTTCACTACTGGCATCTTAGCGATACCCTGGTGCTATGTGGCGTGCCTTTAATCATAAAATGAGATCTACGATGACTAACATTTCTGTGCTTAGGCACCTCTAAAATTCTTTGAACAACCACTTGTAGAGAAAGACATGCTCTATTTGAAACTTCTTTCTCATTTGGTTGAGAGATGCCATACCTCAATCAGAGTTGATGGAGTTCTCCATCTTTCTAATGGCAAACATACCAGTCATTAGAAGATGAACAGTTGTTATCGTCTCATTTGCTACAGAGCAACCATGTGGTATCCCTATGGCATTCAAACTATTGAATGTCTCTAAGGTTACAACATTCCAGTTAAATCTGTTCACTTTGCATATCTGAAAACTTGGATACATCTAAGCTCTGTTGCTCTGTTTTACCACCTGAGATACTCTCAGTCAGTAACAGCACACTGGCTATTATGGAGGTCTTACTACCACCCTGTCTCATCTGTGACAGAGATAAAAGAACTTCACACTTATTTCCTTATTTCCACACTGCTAGGCTGGGAAAGGGTGTGATGGAGTGGTTTGTTGCTGTGACTGATTGCTGCTCGTATTGATGTGAAAGTGAAAAGCCTGACAGAAGAAAGTGGTGTTTCCCCATGTTTCTCTAAACTCTGTGGATCAATTCTTGTTTTCGACTGGTCTGTTGTCTAAGGCCTATTCCTTAACTGATTTTGGATAAATTATGATATCATTAGACTGTGATATACTGGAATGCGTCTAAAATTCTGGGGAAGGTTAAAATAAGATCACTTCATGAAACTTTTTCACACTTTTGCAAAATTATGAACATTATGAACATTTATGAACAAATTATGAACAAATTATGAACTTTTTCAACACTATTCACAAACCTTATTTATTCTAGAAGTTTACATTTGTAGTGGTTGAAGAATACAACAACGGTTGAATACAACAATGGTTTACAACTTCCTTGCGAGGGGGAGTGGAGAGGCAGGAGACCTTTTCTCCATAAACACCAGTGATAGGACCCGCAGGAACGGGGTTAAGCTGAGGGGAAATTTAGGCTCGATGTCAGGAGGAGGTTCTTCACCGAGAGGGTGGTTGCGCACTGGAACAGGCTCCCCAGTGAAGTAGTCACTTCACTGAGCCTGTTTGAATTCAAGAAGAGATTGGACTGTGCTCTTAGTCACATGGTCTAAACTGTAGGGTAGACCTGTGCGGTGCCAGGAGTTGGACTTGATGATCCTTATGGGTCCCTTCCAACTCGGGATATTCTATGATTCTGCGAATATCTAAAGTCATTCAGGAATCCTACTGGGAATGACTATCTCTTCCACTTTAGAGCATTACTGCTTCAAAGTAGAGAAAGAACCTCAGTTTGGCCTACAAATTATTGCTTTTCCTTCCATTTTCAAAAAATTGGTTAGTTTCTTGGATATGTATAAGTGAAAAATACATTTGTGACTATACCTGATATTTGATTTTGCCCTGCAATACTATTTGTATATGACTGTATGCTTGCATAATTCCACTTAATACAATATTCACTGTTAATGCAGTGTACTGCATGGGAAGATTGATATGACCAACATGTACCTGTTATCCCAGTGATAAAATGAGCTGTACTGTGAGGTGTTTGCATCTGCCATCAAGTGTCTCTTAGTTCACAAGACCAGTATAGAAATATTTAAAGCAAACGGGCTGTATTCAACCTTCCCTGGAGAAAAGTGAAGGGAACCACATGAATGTTGTGTATTGCAGTGGTGTGAGAAAACAATCAATAATTTTCTTCAGACAGGTTAGAAAAAAAAAAAAAAAACAAAAAAAAACAAAAAACATGAAAAGCCACCACTGTAGGAACAGTGACACCCAGTAATATAAAAGCAGTAGTAGGAATGGAAGGGGTGTCTTGGACACTAGGTGAAAATACAGAGGCTAAAAAATAGTATGACAAATTGAGTTTGTGGGAGGAAGAGAGAAAACCTGCAGAAAACTGGAGAAATAACTGTGAGCATATCCCAGAGGAAAAACAGCCATAAAGTTCTTTCTGGGAATGTAAAAAGTAGGTCTGGGAATTGAGTAAAAGAGCTGTATGCTGTCATTTGTTTCTGCCTATTCAGAGAAAGTGAGCTCTGCTGATCCTTCGCAAAAAACAAGATTGTATAAAAGACTGTTTCATACTAGCCATTGCTTTTTCTTTAAATAGGAATATTCCCACAAGTTTCCACTTGCTTACCAACGGCTTTGGTCAAAGTGATAACAATATTGAACTCTTAGGGAAAAACACCAAAGTGACTTGGGGGAGACTGTTTTCTCTTTCTTTCTTTCTTTCTTTCTTTCTTTCTTTCTTTCTTTCTTTCTTTCTCTCTCTCACTCTTTCTCTCTCTTTTTTTTTTTCTTTCCTTATTCATGTATGTTTTTGCATGTGTATTGACAATTTACTGCAATGAACACTACTACTACAATTGCTCAGTTGCAATCTCCTGATAAATGAGGGTCAGGAGCTTGTGGAGATGTTTTAAAAGAGCAGTTCCTGCAGCTAATACTTTTCCATATTTCAAGCTTTTGTGGAATGTCTGAACTACTTGGCAACCAGCACAATGGATTTACAATCAGGCTTACTTTAAATCACTTCTTTTACATAGATATCACTTTTAAGTAATTACATGCCTCTTATTTAATTGTATGCTGTTCTCTAAAAGGCAAGCGATGCTATTTGATTTACTTTGGTAGCACTTAATACTGATAAGGTTTTATTCTCTGTGCATAACATATAGACTAAGCAGGGCAGAGAAGAGCAGGGATTTTTATTTTGTCTAGTTATGAACTTCTTCAAACAATATGGGTTCAAAAGGTCGACTTAACATGAATGTTATTGAGTACATAAATAGAACTTGAAAAACAAGCAATAGAGAGAAAAGCCATGAAGATCTAATCAATATAGTTAATGGAGCATTCAGCACACACTTCAGGAGGCAGCAGGAGCTCAGTCCAGCTCACTAGATATAGGTGTTCAAGTGCCAACTTAAGCAGCATTTGTTAGCCCCATAGGGCTGCCTCAGATAACCAACATGTCACACACCACTGGACACTTAGGTTAGGCAACCAAACTGAGCCTCAGCTGAACCACTGTACACTGTATTGACAAGGACTTCAATTCTGTTCTCCATTGATAAGAATTTAGTACAATTTGAGGTATCCTATCTTCCTCTTTCAGGTCTCCATCTGCCACTCCAAAAGCAGACAGGTCTCCCATAGGTCTTGTGCCATGTTTTCCAGCCTCATCTGGGTATCTCAGGCAGTCTAAGCATATCCTATAATTTTATGCCTTTGCCTGGCCAACTGGATTGATCCTTAGTATAGATGTCAATTTCAACTCAATCTTGCCTTAGGTTTCTTAGCTCTTGCTCACCTCAGCAGCATATTAGGTGCCTAGTGCCATCCCTGACAAAGGCTTATGACTGAATTTCTCCATCTTGGCATACGGTTTGCATGGGAATACCAGGAGTAAGGGAAAGGATGGGTAGTTCAGTGTGCCCTGTAAAACTCCTGAAAGACAACAAAGCAGTGAATAGTATCAGCTGAGGGGAGTTCAGAATAGGATCTTGTGAAATTGTACAGCCACTCTCCAAAAATAAAGCTATGCTGTATGATTTTTTAGTGGTGGCACTTAAGCAATAATGATCAGATTTTATTCCCAGGACATAGACAAAGCAGGACAACACATTATGATTGTATCGTGTATAGTTTATTTATTTATTTAATTACTTGAATCTTCAGCTTCAAGAAAGTTTGTGATGTTATCTTGATGAGAACTGGAAAAAAAATGCGTTAAGACATGCTCCACTCCTATGAAGGCTATTACTGATGAAAATTATGACAAAGTGGTATCAGGGACAAGTTTAGATTCTCATTCCAATTGTTCTGGCAACTGTCATCAGTAACAGGACTGTCAGGAAGGGGGAGAGAGGAAGAGGGCAGTACAATTTCTGAGCTTGTACCCACAGGTCTCGCTCATGACTGTATGGCAAATTCTTTCTACATCAATGATTTAAAATAGACTAAAGGAAGTTATGCTTTAAAAATTAAGGCAATTAATAATGGACATGTTACTGGAAGAACAATAAAATAGGATAGCATGCCATTTCTTCTTTCAGCCATTTAAAAGAAAAGAAATGTAGTCCTAGACAAATGAGAGGTAATAAAAATGACAAAAAACATTGCCATTAATACCATACCAATCTGAAGGACAGGCAACACATCCTCCCACTAGAACAGGAAGAAAACATTTTGAATCACACAAAGAGATCTGGCTGAAACTAAGAGGGCTTTGTTGAGAGCTGTTACTGATATGGAGACACCACTCTTTGAAGCTGATTTTTTCATTTGGCATATTTATAGTTCAATCAAATATTCTTATTGATTTGAGGATGCGGTATTTTCCTTAGGAAATGGCTAATGAGAGAAGGTGTCTAGTAAATCCTCTAGAGACTTGAGCTGCCTGGATGCTGATTAAGGCTGACACTGTTGGAAGACTGACTGTGTTACTCTGCTTGGCTGCCTACTGTGGCATGCCTTTAAAGATCAGGTTTTAGATCAGTTAGTTAATTTTAATTGTGCTCATATTAATTTCAATTAGCCTATGAGATTCAGGAAAGGCTAAGGCAACTTTTTACTCTCATTCTAAAAATAACTACACAAATGAATTGAAGAATTTCTCAAGGAAAGCTGATATTTGCTCCAGTGTTTTGGAAAGGAGACAAAGCATTAGTCTTCCTGGGAATAACCTGGTCTCAAAGAGAAGAAATGAGACTTTAATTTCATGAGACTTTAACAGAAGCTGATTCTCTTGTTTTACAGGTGAGTTCTTTTTGTTGTCCATATCTTTACTTCCATTGCAAATGAAAGCATTGGAATTGTCTGAGTGATTTAAAAAGCTTAAATCTTGTTTTCAGAAGTGGCTTTGGCACAATAGAGTAAAAGTATCAATGACTTTCAGTGAAACTTTGAGTCCAGACAAAGATGTTCAAGCACCACTGTACCTCTGAAGTTTTTAGTCTGAGTCACTACATGGTACTTGGAAAAGATTTGCCTGACCTCATTGCTTGGTCCTACCTGCATTGAAGTCTGCATCCAGTGCCCTGCAAGTCTGATGCAGTGAGACTTCCCATACTTTTGGACTGCAGCTCCCAGCTTCCGAGTATATGAATCTTTCTGGGTCATATGCTATATTCTGTACCATGGTCACTACCAGAAAGTTAGCAGACAAGGTCTGCAGGTAGGTGTGAAACCAATGTAAGCTCAGTTAGCATTCTTTAATGCTATAGAAAGTCCTCCCAGGATCACATCTTATCTTATTCGACTGGATACTGACATACTTAATCCTGTATTTTGCATGTACAATGTACCTTTGGAAATCCCACAGTGAATGATGTTGCTAATGTCCTGTGTATGGAGAAAATCATGAATACCCTGCCCCTGTAGGTGAGGAATATCTTGTTTTCATTCTGCCCTAACTCCATTGACTCCCATGAAGTTAGCCAGCAAAACTGTCCATGCTCACTAATGGTAATCAAAACCTTACTTAGAGTTGTTGGGTTTATATCCAGTGACAGAATTGCAGTTTTTCTCTAACCAAACTCTGAGAAAAAAATCACAGCTTGAACCAAAAATGAGTCTGTGACATTAGAAATGTAATAATCTCTCTTCTTCTGTGAAGAGAAGAAAATGGTTAGCAGTTACAAATGGTTTTTTTTGTTTGTTTTTTTTTTTGTTTGTTTTGTTTTTTGTTTTTTTGTTTTTTTTTTCATACAAAGCATCTTGTTCATGCTGACACAGACTATTCTTCTCACTGATAAGCTTGAGGAAAGCGGAAGACATCCTGAGACCCATGCTGCTTTGGACTTGTGCTCAACATTGTCCACCCATGGACAAATAAAGCTGTGAGTCCTGGGACTGATTTCATTCACATGAGGCAGCCAATAACCATTAGTGACATAAATAATAATCATCATCATCCAACATTTGCAATTGTTGATGTCACACCACTTTCTCAGAAGGTATGACTGGTAGAAAAGCAAGACAATTGTGTACCATCTATGTCTCTGGAAAACCTACAGCTCTGGGCTCCCTGTTGAGCCAGTGTTACTGCTGTGTAATTTGTTCAACCTCCGCTATTGAAATGGGCTTACTTAAGTTTTCCATTTATTCATGCCTGTTTGTTTTAAAGCCTGTGCTAAACCTTTCCCACTTACAGAATTGCACAGCCAGTAAGGTGGCTTACTGAATATGAACAATATTTCAGCAAATAGATATTTTTTGTTGTTCTAATAAGTAATATTTTAGCAGTTTGAGAATATAAATGGTGACAATGATCATAATAATATGTGAAGTCAGAGTCTGGCCTGCTCCAATACACAGGGGAACAGTGAGAAACAAGTTTATGATTCCATAAGGTGTCAATAAGGAGGAAGGTAGTTCCTCTTCTTGTCCATGTGAGGAGAGCTACATGAGGATGGAGTAAAGCCTGAAGTGAGCATGGGCTGGCTCTGGATGCTTTCCCTCAGAGCAAGGGCAAACACATTCAGGAGATGGTATCTCACAGAGAGGCAAGCTGCCATTTGGACAGCTGTCATCCTGGGAAATGGGCCAAGGACCACAGCTTGGCCAGAAGAGGGTCACTGTAGCCCTTGGGTTACCGGCAAAGGAGAATACAGACAGCTCCGCAGCATTCTCCTTTGTTGAGCATACCCTGGAGATTCTGAATTGCTACTGAGCTCTGCAGATCTTGTTGAGCAAATAACCTTTTTGGGGGTGCTGCCTAATCCACAGAGCTAAAGCAACCTGGAAAAAAAAAAAAAAAAGAGTGGGCTGAGAGATAAATGAGTTCTTTTCAGAGCTCTGCATGGGGTACCTCTGGGGCTGTAATTTGGATGTCAGCTGTAGGTTAGTTTTTTAGCAGCTAAGACTTTCAAAGAAACAAATTAAAGCTACAACAAACTGGTCTGAAAGCTTTTCTTTTCTCAAAGCTTACTGTCTGTATTTATTTAGTCTCCTCTCTTCTTTCCACCTATCATTGTGTCAGGTTTAATAGGCCTGAAAATAAGATATCAGAAAACAGGACTGGCAAATATGATCGAGGTGTGATGAGCTCTCGGCTACTTTACCTCCAAATTGAAATATGTAAACAATATATAGTTGTTACAGGAATGTTTTGACCATAAATAACTTCAGGTGCAGTAATGTAGAACAAAGCTGAAAACCACCATGTGTTCACAGAAACAGCTTACATCTTTAAAAACAACAAACAAACAAGCAAACAAAAATCCTCTGCATTTTGAAGTATATTACCATGCAGTGGAAAAAAGGCTTAAAGCAACTGTTAGACTATTGTTCTGAAAAGCAAATGATAAATGTTTTACACGCCTTAAGTAAAAAATGTTACTCCTGTAAGCCATTTTTCACCTGTGAATTTCCCATTCATCTTATTGTGTAATATTAGCAGGAAAAAAAAGTCCCACCAAAACCCCTTGAAGTCTAAAAGTCTAGTGATTTACTATTCAATTTAGCTAAAAAAGTAATTATTCTCATGATTTTTTTCTTAAAAAATATTATTTGCTTAGAATGGCTTTTGCTATTACATTGTTAGCACAAACACAACGAAATAATGGGCAAGTTAGTGGCCTAATGTATTTTTCACTTGCAGTCAGTAAAATGTTATCATCTTAAAAAAAATAATGCACTGCTGAGGGTGAGATTGTGTAATAAGGTTAATGAGTAAAGCAATAGCACAAAACTGCTTTCATCACACTTAGCAGCTCTAAATCACAAAACAGGCAAAACAGATGCTTTGGAATGCAGCCGAGGAGTTGAATAGTAGAAGCTGATTATCTATTAATGAGGGGTTTTTAGTGGTGTACCCTAGTGTAAAAATCACTAGGCTCCATTCAGGCAGCCATCAGTTGCAAATACCATGTATATGAATCACTTGATTGATGTACAAAATTCAAAACAGATTTTCCCCAGTGCTCTATGGGTTGTCATGCACCGATGCTCTCCTATCTGTTTATGTTAATGGAACAGGATTTTTCACTAAGTAAATATGTGTATTTAATTAAACTCACCGCTGGGTTCTGTGTGAAGATGTAACCCCATTTTTCAGAACTACCACATCACCACAACTCTTTCTTTTCACCCCTGTTTTCCTTCCCTGTTACTTCAGTCCCCTGACTGGAGAGGAGCTGGATGTGGCCCACACTAAGCCCTTCTGAGCATCAGGACATTATGCAGCGGAAGGACTGCCAACAAAGCTGCTGTCCCCAAACGCCTGATCTTGCACCAGAAGCTGGCTTTGGCTTTGGCAGCAGCAGGTGCAGACCCCTGAGTTCCTTTCACAGTCCCCACAATTAGCAGGATTGAACAGAGGGGTCTGCTGGGGAGTGACCTGCACTGGGACTCAGCCAGCTGCTCTGCTCCTGGGGGCTCTCTGGGGGCTCCGTGGTGATGGGGGCCAACTTTTTCTGTTGTCCTGTTCTGGGAATAAAGTCTTCCCCTTCAGTGTATTTTGAGACTGAATGGTTAAAAAAAAAAAAAAAAAAAAAAAAAAAAAGTTTTACAAAACTATACATTATACTTAGAGCAGGAGTAAAAGCTCCTCCTCATTCCTACATCATGGTCCTACACATGGGCAGGACAATGCAGAAAGGACTACAAAAAGAATTTAAATCAGGTTCAAGGTAGAAGCCTGTAAAAATATTTCTTTCAGACCAAGCAAAGAATTCATTCATTCATTAAAGAGGAAGCAAGTTTATTATTAATAATATTGTTAGTTCATCTCAATATATATTTCAGCCTATTTATTATTATTATTATTATTTTGTCATTGTCATAATTATTTTCCTCAACAGGAATAGAGCAGTTTCTGATATGCTCTGCAGCACTCACAGTAACTCTTGGCATGATTTGTGGCTTTATTTATTGAAGAGCTGGTATTAATAGTTTACATTTATTAGTGGCTGCACACCCTTTACTGCAGCATGCGTTTGCAATTTAATGCTGCCATGTATCAATGGTGTTTGCATGTTTGGTGTTTTATTAGCCACCAGCAGTGCTCGTGCATTTTATTTAGATCATCCTATAACTTTTCCTGGCTCTTTGTAGGTCTGAACTTAGGAAAGGCTTGGTGTTAACAATTCATGTCCCCACATTTCCAAGAATCCAGAAACTGCAAAGGCCACGCACATTTCAGATCTCTCTTCCTCATCCTACCTGGTAAGATATTAGGGATATTTCCCAGGCTGATAGGGGTAGGAAGACTTTGCTGAATATGATCTTTTCTCTTGTGGCATCATTAATCAACTGAGAAAGCAATTTAAAGGGGATGCTGGGCTCTGCTTTGGCTGCTTTTGGTCTTTTATTTTTTATTTTTTTAGAGGTTTGATGTAGAGGGGGGCTTAGAATCCAATTAACTGAAGTTATTGGGATATTCATGAATTGCTGCTTCTTCTGCCATAGCCTCACTGACACATAAATATTTGAGAAATCCTCCTTGCTCATGGATACTTCTTTGTTTTTAAACAACAAAAGAGACTCTCAACCAGCGTCATTGCAGATGAGTGGCACTCAGCATATGGACAAGGGAAGCAGAAAAGCCACTTCCAGCTATGGCTGTGCCTATACTTCGTCAATATGTATGAGAGTGATGGCTTTGTTTCCACAGAAAGCAGACCTTTCCCCTAAATGAATAAACACGCCAACCGCACATCCTCTCATGCTGCAAAAGACCTGCTTTCACAGAAATGGAGAAAAACATCTCCAAAGGATATATATTCTCTTTCTAAAAGTAAAGCAAAAGCACCAAGCTTAACATTAGCATCCTTGAGTTACTACCTTCCATCAGACTTGTGGGGACTTTGAAAGATGCTTAAGAATTGCTGAATTGCTGAGCAGAGCTGGCAAAAATATGCTGAATATTATTTGCAAACAGTCTCCAAATTAAATTCCCCTAATTGCCTTTTGCTGATTTTTTTTTTTTAAATCACCTAGCAGCCTTGTTTACAAACCTTCATGCAGATGGATACATGGTTATTATGAACAGAACAAATCATTCAAACCTTCCAGTTATTTCATATAAAATGGAATATTTTATTTTTTCTTCATATACTGAGAGTGTTCTCTATTGCCACTCCCTGAGTCGTCATGAGATTGGCCAAAAAGTCTTAAGGGTGTGGTGAGATTTTGTTTGAAAGATCATAGAAAGTATTTGTTTTATTTGGTTTGGTGCTCTGTAGGATTCACATTTCCAGGGTTTACCAACACCTTTGTGAATTGCATGTATATTGGAAAGCTGAAAGACTCCTGTAATCATCTGGCTCCTGAGAAATAAAATTCTAAATTTAGCAAAAATAATGTGATCTTAATGAAGAAATCATTAAATTTGGCAATTTCTGAAGTCTCATGAGATCTACAGCAAAGCCTCTGCTGATATTTTACGCAGCCCAGATTTTGCCTCATGTTCATCATATTCTACATTACAGTTATAATGATGGCAGAAGGACAGCTGTGAGTCCATCTGTAAAGGCTTTTGGTGCTGGATAGGCACAGTAGGCATCCAAACATAACATTAATTATTCAAAATTCTTTACTAATATCTAAAGTGGGAAAGAGCTGAAAACCTGCTTATTTTTTTTTATTATTATTTTTTTTTTCCCTACCTCAGTCTTACCTAGACTGACAATCTAGAGGATGTTCCACTAAAATTCTTGAATAGCAGATCTGAACAGAGAGACAAATAGACTTTTCTAGTTTAGACCTTAAAAAAAAAAAAAAAAAGGAAAATGCTAGAGGAACACTAAATAGTTGTAAATAGTTGTGCAACTATTAAGCTTTTTAAAAGCTTTTACTTAAATTCAGTCTCCACATATGATGTGTCTATGTTACAAATATGTCAAAGCTTCATCAGTGGTTTCCCATTTAACTAGTTTAAACGTTACTGAATCTGGCACAGGAATATGAACCACCATGGGAATGATGATGTTGCTGGGGAAAAAAAATCTGTTGCCAGCATCAGATGAGCAAGAGTGTTGGGAAGAGCCATTAGGAAAACCATCACATGGGAGAAGAGAGGTTTTTCTACTTTTTGTATGAATGTTTTGGCTAATTTTACACAAAACTAAAATAAATTTGCTTTGTCTTAC
The DNA here is from genome assembly GCA_011075105.1 of Heteronetta atricapilla. Taxonomy (NCBI): domain Eukaryota; kingdom Metazoa; phylum Chordata; class Aves; order Anseriformes; family Anatidae; genus Heteronetta; species Heteronetta atricapilla. The sequence continues at coordinate 148,012,203 of CM021732.1, forward strand.
TATGAAGAAAAAAAGACTGACATTTAATGCAGGAAAGCACCAATTCATTGCAAATTAATTATAGTGGTTTGTACATTCTTTCAGCAAAATCTTGCTCTCATGACAATGAAAGATCTTGAGCATTATCTTCTTCATGTATACCTGTGAAAGGGACATGAAAACTGCTGGGTCTTCCATAGGTGAAAGCAATACCACTGTGGAAAAATAGTAATGCAGAACAAATTCTTCCATTTCTTACAAGTTGCCTCAAGTCAACGTGGAAACTAAGAATAATTTTCTGAGTGCAAGAGGAGAATCATGAATAAAGTGAGTGCATCTTGACGTGCATATATATTACAGGAGCCTACATTGTTTTAACTTGTCAAAGTATGTAGGAAAGTGAGATTGCAACAACAAGCCCATAGATTTGACTTTGCCTGATGGGGTGTTATTAGCAGACAGAATAAAGTTCTACTTTTGTGCAATATGTTTTTTGGAATTCTACACATACAAACATAAAAGTACGTATACCCTCTGAACTTCTGTGCATTTAAGTTGGGCCTTGAAAGATTATTCTATGTCTAGGAGCTCTTTGATTTCAAGTTGCATGAGTCACATGCACAAAAAAGAAACAAGTAACATGTGTGCCTTTAATCTCTCTCTTCATATTGCTCACAAAAGGCAAAAAGGGTTATTTGCAAGAACTGCATTTCTTGAGAGATGGAGAGAGAAAGGAGACTGGTTTAGATCAGCAGGTAAGTTCCTGTGCAGGGCAATCTCTGCCTTGAAGAGTTGGCATCTGAAGTAACTGAATGATGAAACCTTTAGCATACTTTAGTAGTATGGGTCACAGGATGTAACATAGTTATAAAGGTCATTGATGTCCACAGGACATGACTTTAGATCTTAGGAGTGCAGGTCTACCATTCTGGGCTGCATCAAAAGAAGTGACCAGCATGTCAAGGGAGGTGATTGTCCCTCTCGACTCTGTCCATACTCATGAGTCTGTGTCCAGCTCTGGAGCCCCCAGCACAAGGACTTGTTAGACCAAGTCCAGAGGAGGGCCATGAGGATGGTCAAAGGACTGGAGCACCTGTCCTGTGAAGACAGGCTGCGAGAGTTGTTATTGTTCAGCCTGGAGAAGAAAAGGTTCTGGGAAGACTTTACAGCCTCTGGGGAGACTTTCCAATACTTATAGAAGGCCTACAGGAAAACTGGAGAGGGACTCTTTGCCAAAGAGTGTAGGGATAGGACAAGGGGGAATGGCTTTAAACTAAAAGGGGAGAGATTAAAATTAGATATTAGGAAGAAGTTCTTTACTCTGAGGGTGGTGAATCACTGTATTAGGTTGCCCAAAGGAGCTGTGGATACCCCATCCCTGGAAATGTTCAAGGCCAGGTTAGATGGGATTTTGGGCAACCTGGTCTAGTGGGAGATTTCCCTGCCCATGTGTGGGGGTTGGAATTAGATGATCTTTGAAGTCTCTTCCAACTCAAACCATTCTGTGATTCTATGACCTGCACCACAGACTGATGAAAAGAGGACTTCCATGCTATGACTCCAAGGAGAGAAATGAACCTGCCAAACCATCTTAGGTACTGCACCTTGAGAGGGCAATGGGAGCTTACAGGATCAGGCAGGTGGAAAGACAGTACGAGATGAAATGTCTAAGACTGAATCACTTTTCTTTAACTGGAAGGCAGTACAATTGCTTTTGATCCTTAAGTTTTAAAGGCATCTGTGAAACTTTAAAAAGAGAATTTCAGATGATGATCTGCTGAATCACTTTATTTTGATTGAGAGAATCATACTCTTAAGTTCACAGCCCTCACTGAATCATTCTCCTGGACTTTCTGTGAAAGGTATAGCATAAGGATCTTAATTGTTTAGTGTTTTATTTTATTTTTTACTTTAATCTGGTAGAGAAGCTCCATTTTTAAGGGCTTTATAAGTAAAATTCTCTCTTTCATATGGTCTACATTGGATGACATGCTCCAAGGGTCAAGGAAAGGTTTTTAGCTGTTGCTGGTGGCTAAACTACAGCCTAGACTGATACCGCCTGCATTGACCTTTGCAGGGAACAGGTCATTAGGTTTGTGAGTCAAGGTAAGATCTGAATGCACATCTGTGAGTAAGCAACCAGAACACACACTGAATAGTTGCTATCCTCACCATAAAACTATCAGCTTCTGAACATCCACTTGTATATGGTAGAAAATATATTAAAAGAAACATTCTCCACCTAGGTCTCTTGTTTGCTGGTCTAGTCCCACTGTGTTGTTGCAGCCAGTTCTGACCAAGAGTCAAAATATGAAGAAAACTAGGCTTCTTTCCTGACTTACAATGGATGGAGATTGGCATAATTGGAGGGATTTACTGTTAAACAAGTTTATAATCATTATGGTAAAGCCAAAACTGTTTTGTTGGGAAGGGTCTGAACTATTCTAGAAAAATACCTCACCTTCCAGATGGCTTAAATTTTACATTTTTCTGCATGATGTTCCATTTTGTGGGATGCAAAATATCTTTTTTCAAAAATTAAATTTGTTATAATAATTAAGCAACATTAACAAAGAGTAGTCAAAGCAAAATCAGACATTTGAACTAAACCCAACAAAAATTTTTTGAACAAGTGGGTTTTTAGTATATTTAAGATTTTGATTTGTGCAGTAATTTGGGGAGATGAACATTCTCAAAAAGATCTTAAAATGCAAGAAAACGTTTTTTGTCTAACTATGGACAAAATTTTTGAATTTCTGTATTCAGTATTTCTTATTACTCCATGCATTTTTACTTTTTTTTTTATTATTATTATTATTCTGTTGGGTTCATTTCTTCTACAATCATTCTGATTATAATACAAATGGCACACAACTGGGATAGTCTCTCAGTATTTAAACTCTGTGACCATTTTAACTGGTCAAGTCTCTTTCTCCATAGGTAGTATGATCATACCGACCAGGAAACTGTCTGGCAGTGTCAAAGTCAGTTTTATTACAGACTCTTTTTCATCACAGATAGCTGGAGTATATATAGTGCAGCTACAGATATCCCCAAACATTGATCAGCTGTTTCTAATGAGGTTCGACTCTGGTTTTTTTTATTTTGTTTTTCTTTTTTTTTTGAGGCTTGACAGCAATGTTACAACAGAAAACTGTAGAAGTCATGGATCCTTTTCGCTCATCCTCCTCCTAATATGTGGCCTATTTCCCTCCAAGTTTCACAGATAAAGACAGGGTAGAATCCAGGTCAATGTTGTGCACATGAAGTAGATGTTTATGACTGAACTAATTGCTATGTAGCCTTTGATCAATGCAAAGAAATGGGCACCTCTAAGGCATGTCATATTATTCCAAGATAAATACCTAAAATAGAAAATATACACCTCACAGATACCTGTTTCTCATCATTGGCTGTGGAGAATTTAGATGGCAAGTTTCTCTAGCAGTAGTTGAGGTGGGTATTGCTGGAGAAGTCTTCCAGCACTGCGATAAGATGGGTGTTTTTCCTCATATGGCTTTGGCAGAATTCCAGACTGAATCAGGTGAATCATCCTATGCAGGGAGATCTTCACTAGAGTATTCCAGCAAGAGTTATTACAGCATGGTGTTTCCAAGAAAGGTTGTAATACATGCTCAGTTGCTCAACATTCGTCAAACCAATGAACCAACCAGACAAAAAACACAAAATGGGATGTCCAGGAATTAGTAAGGGGATAGAGCAGCAAATTCTGCAATTCTGGAGCCATAGGGATGGCAGTTGCCCAATGAATTCCTGAGCACTGCTTAGCCACTAGATTGGCTATGAGTAACCTGTGGCAATGGAAGGTTTCCCTGTCCATGGCAGGAGGGTTGGACTACATGATCTTTAAGGTCCCTTTCCACCAAAACCATTCAGTGATACTGTGATTCCCTGGCCAGAGCAGATGTGTCCAGTGTGAAGGCTGGCAAGGTTAGAAACCTGACCTTCATACTGTATTATTATTGCTTCGAATCTTAAGTTATTGATATTAGTACCTTTTAGTACCTTTTTTTTTGGTGAAGTTTATTACCAAAAATGGTTTGGAGAAGTGTGAGTCCTAAGATTGAGTTAAATGGTTCGCTTAATGTTGTATTCTTAAGACATAAAGTGTGTGGATGAACATGCACACACACACACACATTTTAGAAAAAGGGTTTATTGAGCATAGCCACTGCTACAACTGAAGTAGAGTATGATGCCTGAGGAAATCTATAGTCATGGGTTATATTATCTGAAGATACTTTTCACAGAAGGCTCATTTATTTTAAGTCCTAATATAAAATAATGAGTATTTGTTTTAAGTCAAGTCAGGACCAGAACTTATCTCCCAGGGGATATGTGTAATTTTGGTGATAACTAGAGAAGAATTTCTTCCCCTGGAGTGAACTGTACTGGATTTAGTGATGCATTACTACACTGAGAATCAAAACTGTGCTTACTGTTAATTTAGCTTCTCTTCAGCAGAGCACTAGGGTGTTTCTTTTCTTAAGCATACAAGTATTCTCAGAGATTGACTTCAATAGAGCTACTCAGGAAATCAAGATGAAAAATATTTCTGCTTATTTCAGAGATCTAATACTTTCAGTTTTAGAGGAATAAGCTTTTCTGAAAATTGGATTTTAAGACCATAATATTTTTTGGTTCTACCCATGGATCTCAAAGCATTATATAGAGATCAGTACTAATTGAATCAATATTTGGAAAATGTAGAAGTTTATCAAAATTAATTTTATGAGGACAACCTATAATTTATCTCTGGATTAAAATTTCAAATCTGTAGAAGGCCTCTTGTCTACTTAATATATTATATACCTCAAAATACTTACATTATACTATTGCCTAAACTGTAGCCACAAGCTAGGAAAAGCTTTCAGGTTTCAGTTTTTGTTCTAGTTGAGTAACTCATGATTATATATATATATCAAGATCTTTTTATCCTGAATGACATAATATCCAGGACAATGGGTTGTTCTTATGCAGATTAAAGGAGCTGGATCTCATGCTACAGGTTAATCAACTCTCATTTGGAGGAAGGCTTTAGATGATGGTCTCCTGTAGTGAGTCCTCTACTGAAGACATCCAATGTGGGATGGCAAACTATCACTGTCTCCTCCATTGCTATTCCTCAAGGCTTGGTATTGGGGCTGAAATTGTTTAATGTCTTCATTAATGACTAGAATGATGGGACAGACAACAGCTTAAGCAAGTTTGTGGATATCAGTCTGGGGGAGCAGCTGACATTGCAGGGCTGAGCAGTTTTTCAGTGGATCTTCAGTAGTCTGGAGGAAGAGGCTGACAGTACCCTCATGAGATTCAACAACTGCAAACAGAAATTCTTGTCCCTTTGGAGGAATAACACATACAACAATGATGGCAGGGACTTCCTGGGTAGGGAGCAGTTTTGCACATTTAAACTGGGGGAATCCCAATGGATGGCAAACTGCATGAGTCACACAAATTTGCCCAAAACACAAAAGACACTGCCAAACTGGAGAGAACATAGTGAATGGCCACCAAGATGGTTAGGAGACTGGGGTGCATGATGCACAAGGAAAGACTTGGGAAGCTCAGTTTTTCCTAAGCTTTGAGTTTCATCAATGTCTGGTTAGACACAAAAAGAGAAAAAAAAAAAAAAAAGAAAAAAAGGAAAAGAGGGAAAAAAAACCTCGAAAGAATGAAAAAATGAAAGGAAAAAAAATAAAAAAAGAAAAAGGCAAAAAAAATAAAAGAAAGAAATAGAAAAAAAGAATAAAGAAGAAAGCTGTGGAATTTCTTTTCTTGGAGATTTTCAAACTGTCTGGACAAAACCCTCAACAACTTAAGCTAGCTCTGAAGTCAGTCCTGCTCTGATCAGAAGGTTGTCCAGGATGATCTTTAGGCTTCATCCCAACCTGAATCACTCAATGGCTCTCTGATTCTGCAGTGAGCTGCGAGAGGGCTGTGCTTTAGGAGAAGTTCTGGTGATAACCTTAATTTGACAGCAAAGCCCCTACAGAAGTAGTTTAAGGCAAAAGCCTTATGTTTCTTATGTTGATTCTTTCTTCTGTCTCCATGGATGCATCATTGCACTTTTGGTCCCCAAATAGTGCATTGCTGTAGAGGAAGAGAGGCTTTAAATCCAGATTGACTGGGCAGTCCAGTGTGAGAACTCTCATGACCCTGAAAGAGCCCTAAAAGAGTGATGATGATAGTAATGGAAACTAAGCTGCAAAACTTGGTAAGCTGTGACCACTGGGATAAAACATTTGTCATACCATCAAAAACAGAATGATGTTCTTAGGAATGAGAGAGGAAGGAGACAGGACAAATCACCCTATCTGACCATAAATGAGCTGTGCCACACAGCTAAATGCCAACTAATGGGTGAAGGCTGAGTTACAATTTCACATTTAATACCTAAACTTTTGTTTTAAATGGGAGGAGGGAGTAAGTGGAAAAGAAACCTGACACTAAAACCTGAAATTTCTTAGCTCTGAAGTAAAAAGATTCTAAATCCTAGCTTTGCCATAAAGTCGCTGGTGGCAAGGAATTAACAAACAAACCATAGAAAGACAACCTTCCAGTGACCTTTCTTTTGCTGCCATGTTTCATCAGAGTTAAAGGATGATTAGGAGCTACTTAAAAAACATATGTAAGGAAGGTGTCATGAAGATTCTGTTTAATATTTTTTGTAAAGCAGCAGCGGAGAGAGCTGCAGCTGCAAGTAAACCTGTTCTTTGCTCCAGTGAAAGTTTTGGCACAAAGATCAATACAGTGAGACCACAAATTAATTGCAATTATGCTAATATAATATAGAGGGGTTAATGCAATTAAAACAAAAACAACAACAACAACAAAACCAACAACTAGGATTTGGTTCCTTAATAGGATGCCTGGATCCCATCTGGACAAACATGCTAGAATTCTAGAGGCAGAAAGACTCTTTTAAAAGCTGCCTGAAGAACAGATGCTGTAAGCAGTGCTGGCTGGAGCTTACCAACCTTTTATTGTGTCCAAGCCACAAGTACAAACCGTGTTGGTAAAAAAAATAAAATAAAATAAATGCTTTTGTTAGAAACACTCGAGAACACTCCCCTAGTGCAGTGTCAGCTAAGACAGAACTAAACGACAGGAGTCAAAACTAGTCAACAGAAAATAAATCTTGTCAAACAAATCTGTTTTTATTCTTTCAGCAGAATGGTTCTTTCTGCTGAAGGTACTTGTGCTAAGAGGGAATGTGTTTAATGCTCCTACACAATATATGTTGCAAGGGATAAAAGTCAGCTGCATAGCAAACTAAAAGAGACTGACAACAGAAAATCTGGGGATGTTGCAAGGGCTTATTATTAGGAATTTGACAGCCTGTCCAAACTACTGAACATTTTCATGGATCGTCTGAAAATCATAAATATAAACTCAAACACTATTTAAAAATATATATCAGCAACACAACAGTTCACAGAATACTAAATGATGGTCAGCTATTTGTATAAAAAGATTGAGTTTGCTTGCTCTATTCAAGTAAAATATGATTTAATATAATTAAATCTGAAACTATGTACTTAGAACAAGAATTGCAGGCATTTGATAAAGATTCAAATAATGCCTCCTCCAACAATATGACTGAGAAAATGCTAGAGGTTATAGTCAGTAAACAATTCCACATCAGTTTCTAAATATGCTCCGTAGCAACAACAAAAAAGACTAAATGTGATCTTTCAGGAAATGAACAAGGTAAAGTAGTGCATGGAGGTGAATTATCTCTGTCTACAGCACTGGCTGGGTTGATACTGAAAAATATTTTATTTTAAGAGTGTGCATTATCTGAGGGATATTTAAAAGCTGGAGTGTATGCAAAACAAACAAACAAAGAAACACCCCCCCCCCCCCCCCCCCCAAAACAGTGACTCTAAAACATGTAAAAATACCATGTGTAAAAAGGCCAGAGTCTGATTTGTTAAAAGATGACTTGATCACAGAGTACACTGAGAAAATACCAGAAGTTAAATATTTGCTCAGTGCCTCAAGAGGAAAGATAACAGGATCTGATGTCAGGAAGTTGAAGCAGTATGTTGAAGTGAGAAAGAACAGCGGTGAACACAGGTCACTGGGACACACCACTGCAACAGTGGTGTCTTTGTGTCTCTTGGGGTCATCACATCAGGACTGAATGACCTTTGGGAAACTTCCTGTTAATCAAACCCATCTTATCAGGCACAATATAAGAGGGCGAAGAAAGATAATCTTATTCTGAAAGAGAAGGAAAAGAATGCTGCTTGAAAAAAAAAAAAAAAGTAGAAAAAAAGCAGTATAGAGAATCTTCCTTTGATGATGAGTCTAAAAGTAATTAAAATATTTGCTATAGTTAATTTAGGGATGTAAGTTTGAGAAGAAACTCATAGATTGCTACAGATGATAACAATTAACTATGCATTTTTTTCCTCCATCATTATTCAACCAAAAATCTAAGCTACCACTTAATTTAATTAAATTCTTGTCATTTAAAAAAATAAATCTCAATACAAAATCTGTCTCTTTTGTCTGTGACACAAGTTAAAATCTGCATCTTCTATAAGTTTTTAAAGCTCCTTCTGCTATTTGGAGGTTTAGTTTAACACCACTGGTTTTTCAAGTGTCATTTTCAAAATATGCTTTCTAATGATGAGCAAATCAGCCTAGAAGAGAGGGATCCAGCCTAGAAGAGAGGGATCCAGCCTAGAAGAGAGGGATCTCAGCCTAGAAGAGAGGGATCTGGGGGTCGTGGTAGACAGCAAGTTGAATATGAGCCAGCAGTGTGCCCTGGCAGCCAGGAGGGAAATCCGTGTCCTGGGGTGCATCAAGCACAGCATCGCTAGTAGGTCGAGGGAGGTGATTGTCCCGCTCTACTCTGCGCTGGTGCGGCCTCACCTCGAGTACTGTGTGCAGTTCTGGGCACCACAGTATAAAAAGGACGTGAAACTGTTGGAGAGTGTCCAGAGGAGGGCTACGAAGATGGTGAAAGGCCTGGAGGGGAAGACGTACGAGGAACGGCTGAGGGCACTGGGCCTGTTCAGCCTGGAGAAGAGGAGGCTGAGGGGAGACCTCATCGCAGTCTACAACTTCCTCGTAAGGGGGTGTCGAGAGGCAGAAGACCTTTTCTCCATTAACACCAGCGACAGGACCCGCGGGAACGGGGTTAAGCTGAGGCAGGGGAAGTTTAGGCTTGACATCAGGAGGGGGTTCTTCACAGAGAGAGTGGTTGCACACTGGAACAGGCTCCCCAGGGAAGTGGTCACTGCACCGAGCCTGGCTGAGTTTAAGAAGCGATTGGACTGTGCACTTAGTCACATGGTCTGAACTTCTGGGTAGACCTGTGCGGTGTCAAGAGTTGGACTTGATGATCCTTAAGGGTCCCTTCCAACTCAGGATATTCTATGATTCTATGAAATACTGTTGTAGGTAAGCCATCACTGTAGTGATACAAAGATTTGACTGAGCCAATTAGCACACTTACATATGCAACACCTCCACCCCCCAAAATATGGTGAACACTTATACTAGCCTGTGCCTCACATATGAGGCTTTCATAATTTATTTATTATATTTCAAGTTTCAATTTTTTTAAAGAGTATTATACCACTAGAATCATCTCTAGAACTAAAACTATTTCACCAAAGTGTAGTCTAAAGAGTAAAACACCATTATGTGATTTTTGGAAACCTAAAAGGATACTTTCATCAACCTTTTGAGCTGGCTGGGAAGTTGTCTAAAGACCTTAGGAAGAATACATAGTTTAACGGGCAGTTAAGATAAAACCAGGTAATAATGAAGACATGACAATAAATATAGAACTCCTATAAATAACTGTGAAGGTCATATCTCAAAACAGAAAATGATGAAAATCAGTTCTCTATATATTTAGAAAATCCACAATTCAAGTGCTTTTCTTGTTCATCCTACAGAATCTCAGGTTTGATTATAATGAAGCTGATGACCTTTGTGATGTCCCGATAGCCTCCAAAATGCAAACCTGCAAACAGAGACACTGAAAAAAACTAAATGAGAACTTCCTCCTCTTTCTTCAGCATTGGTTCTAAACTGCAGATATGTCGTTCCAAAATGTTATGGATGACCAATTCAATCTTAATTATCCCAGCCTTTAGCATGTTACAGGTAGCAGACTGGTTTGTTGACTGATAGAGGCTAAAAAATTTGCACAAAACCGAAGTTGAATCTATTGAATATTCAAACATATAGAGGCAGTGTACATACATATAAAAAGTGTACAGACTTTTCTTTCTTGTATTAGAAAATGTCTCGGGTTTGAATGTGTCACAGAAACACTATGAGGAATTGGAGCTTTTATTTCATTTTGAAGAGAATGCTTAGATCCACAGAGGTATCAAGTTGGTGATTTCCAGGTAAACTGGTTATATTTGAGAGTCTGAATATATTTGAAAGCTTGGAGCTGAAAGACTTGTGTACAAGAAGCTTGCAGATGAATACAGGTGCTCAATCTGTGCCTCCCAAGAGACACCTCATATCTAATTGATTTCTCTTCTGCTTCTGCTAGTAGTATTAAAAAATTGTGCTTAGTATGGTCAGTCTTCAAAATGCTTGCTTGACTAAAATTAATTAGACATCACAGCATCCTCAGAATAACTTACTGTTCTCCATTTATTAGCTAGTAAACTGAAAGGAGAACTGAAATTACTTTCCCAAAACCACACATCAAATCAAGATTAGAACTTGTATTTCCACATTCTCATTTTTGTGCTGTAACACTCTGATTATACTGCCAGTATTTTATCACCTTGCCAGTGCCGTATGGCTCCCCTAGGTCTCCTTCTTCCTAATAGTGGTTAACTTTCAGACCATGTTAAATGCTCACTGGAAAGGAGGATGATGGGGATTGGCTAAAATTGTTATGATGTTATGATGACTTTTTCACAGAGTTTTTAAAGATAACAAATTGTTTACTGCGTGGATGCCTAGAGCTAGGCACTATTATACACCTAAATTAAGGCAGAGTTGCTAAGCACCATAATGCCCAATTAAATCAACAGAAGAATTGCTTGGTGAGCAACCCTGAAAACCTAGAAACTGTTATTTAACTGTATGAAGGTGGGCACTTAAATCTAAGACTCATGATCTGACCTCTAAGTGATAAGACTCATTATCAAGTGAGAAGATAGCTTTCCATACAGTATGTTTCAGGCTAGTCCTGGGAGATTTTCTTTTTTTTACAAACAAGACAGATTTCAGTACATAGTGCCATGTTCCGTATCCCAGGGAAGTAAGAATAAACGTGATTTTTATTTTTATTTTTTATTCTTAGATTAATTTAGTCTGACCCTAGGCTTGTGTTCTGGTTTTGTCTGGGACAGAGTTAATCTTCTTCTTGGTACCTGGTATGGTGCTGTATTTTGAAGTTAGGATGAGAATAATGCTGGTAACACACCAATGTTTCGGTTGTTGCAGGGCAGCACTCACCCAGAGCCAAGGACTTCTCAGCTCCTTGTGCTGCCCTGCCAGCGAGGGGCTGGGGGTGCCCCAGGAGCTGGAGGGGACACAGCCAGGACAACTGGCCCCAGATGACCAAAGGGACATCCCACACCATGGGGTGTTGTGCTGAACAATAAAACTGGGGGAGTTGGCCAGGGGAGCTTCTGCTTCTTGGTGAGAGGATGGGCATCAGTTAGCAGGTGGTGAGCAATTGCATTGTGCATCAATTACTTTGTATATCCGTTTAATATTACTATTATTATTTTAATCAATTCTCTCCACCATTCCCCTGGGAGAGGAGTGAGCAAATGGCTGTGTGGTACTTAACTGCCTTCCAGGTTAAACCACAACAACTTGGTAGGCAATACTGGATGCCTGTTCTTATGAGAAAAAAGGAAAATATTTGAGATGGATTACTGTAGTCACAACAAGGCCATTTGTTAGGCCATTGTTCCCTAGAAACTGTTGTAATCTTTATCAGTCATGGGGACTGGCTTTCACTATAATGGGCTGCCCTAATCCTAGTACAGTAGTTCAGAAGAAAGGAAGTGTATACATGAAGGTTACGGAAGCACAAATGCAGTTATAGCCCCTATGTATTAATAAAGAGCAAAGATAATGCTAGCTGAAAAAGCAAGGAAGTTGGTTGACAAATGGAAGGTTTCTGCACTGTATCCCTTGAGGAAAACCAAGAAATAACAAGTCAAAGCTTTAAAGCAGAGCAGTCCTATAATATCACATGTGGCCCCTCAACTGTGATAAACTGACAAGAAAAGAATGAGTAGTCTTGAAGTCAAGAAAGAAAGCCCTAATAAAATTCCCCTGCACCTGAAGCTATGGTATTAAATATCATCCCTGTGACGCTTGTTATCTATATGTCCAGTTAAAGACCTGAGAGCTTGTCTTTCACAAAATTGACCTCCAAGGATGCTTACTTTTCATTTTCAAAGCTTCTTCCTGCCTAGGATGATCTATGGTGAGCTCTTTGCACCCTTCATTACAGAAATGACTTCCCTCTTAACATTACTGAAGTACTGGACAAAAAGAATAATCCAATTAGTTAAAGGTTCTTACCTGTGTCCTGGGTTTTAAAGAATCTTGCACGCATCAGTTCTATTTTTTTCCTCCAGCCTTTGTTAATATGACCTGATTAGATATGAAGGTTTCAAATTCAGTGATTAGATATACCAGTAGTTTAAATGAAATCAGTACCTGTGCTTCCCTTTCCAGCTTACTTACTGTCACGCTTAAATAGATGTGGCTGAATATTGCAGGCAAGTGAACATCCAGATAATATTTTGCATCTGAGGTCTTGTTCTAAGGTGTCTGCTTATTCAATGAAGCATCAGAATTAGATATTTAACTTGTCATGGCCTATCAAGACATGTCAGTCTAAATTTCCAGCTAATCTAAATCATTACAGTTCCATGTAACCCATGGACCAAAGCTGATTTCCAAGTGGAAAATCTGTCCCATTGCTTTTTCAGGACTTGAAATAAGTTGCTTATGGAAGAGCTCCTAGCCAAGAATTACTCATAGGATTTGGAAAGTAACTTCAAACATAAAATAAATTGTCCAGAATAGAAATTTCTCTGCATGTGCTCAGTGAACACAATGCAGAATTCATCATTGCTGCAGGAAACTTACTTTAGTCAGAAGCATCTGGCAGAGTTCTTCCTCTGCCGGGCAGCAATATCACCATCCAAATACAATAGCTGGAAGGTCAGGGCGTGCTTGTAGGTGCTGGAAGGTGTGGATTCCATTTCAAGTATGCTGAGGAAGACTATCATGGCTGACAGTGTTTCTTTTGGTTTCAAGCCAGTCCAGATGCCTTATGGCCCCAGCAGCATTTTCTTGTGACACAGCTAGCTGGAGCAGGCAGCAGTTTGGATAGGTTCCCATGTGATCACTTAATAACCTGTGGGGTTGATTTCAATATGCTGAGTTAAAGTTGTGTGTGCTATGTTTGAATTACAGCAGAAATAACAACTTATATTTTTTCACTGGGATGCTGGAGCATTTTACAAAAAATAAAATTAAAATTAAAATCAGGATTGTCTTTTGTTTTGCCGGTATGTTTGACAACTCTGCTTGCAGCAGCCTTGGCCCCTAATGGAGTATTCAGAACTGCTCTGCTCCTACTAAAATCTAGGATATTTATTCTTGCCACTGGCTTGTTCTGTCCAACACCCCCATCAAGGCTGTTGCAGCAATGTTTCCAGATCATTATCACTCCAAAAATATAAGCTTACTTTTCTTAAAATTAGCTATAATGACTTAGTTGGTTTAGCTTCACCAAGGTAACAGAACTAAGACAATTTGAAAAGGCAGGTTTCTCATTTGCACACTAACTTCTCCTTCCTCTGACTATCACTTCACTGAAGTGAATCAACAAATTTTGATTTCTACTACCACAAATATTGCATTTTTAAGCCAACCATATCTATTATGTCTGTTTAAACACAAAGCACACATTTATCTGAAGCCAATGGCACTTTCTGTTTACTGTGAATTCTAGTGTGCAGAAAAAATAAGAGACTGATCTTGACCTCAGAAAATCCAGTCACTGAGAAGACAAATTATTTCATAGAGGGCTATCTGATCTCTTAAGGAATAAATGCTGTATCTCTGTTCTGCTTTTGTGTCTGTGTCTGATGTTCACATCACTTATACACCTTTATTTCTATAGCTGACTAGGATTCTTCTCTGTTCTTTTTATATATATATAACTTATTACAAGGTGGCAGTTAAAAGTCCCTTAAAAATCAGGAATCTCCTCCATGTATGACATTTCTTTATATTCAATGATAAAGGCACCTGCTATATGACCTTGCCATCTAGACATTTGTCACCGTCAGCTTGGGATTCCAAAAAGGTTTTCATTTCCTTTGAAACCCTGTCCCTCTCTCTTTTGGAGTGAACCTTTTCCTTGAGTGGCCAGCAGGGGTTATTGACACCTTCACAGCCATCACAGATCAAAACTGTAAATGTATTTTGCAAATGCTGAATCAAATACCACAGTTGTCTTATGGAATTCTACCTCCTTGGGAGAAATTCTGCTGATCTTTCCAAAAGTGTATAGCCAAATTCTCATCTTGAGATCTATCAGCTCAGTAGGAGTTACTAGACAGAATTTTGTTGCTTGCATTACGCAGAAGGTCAGGCTAGAATAGACTATCAGGCTTTTTTTTTTTTTTTTTTTTTTTTCCACCTTAAAATTGATGTTTCAATTGAGCAATTGCAGTGGAATCATCTAAAATAACATCAGTTTAAGTTCTGATCCACTTCTCTTTCTTTCTGTTTCTTTATTTCTTTTTCTTCTCTCTCTCTTTCTTTCTAATCAATTTACTTTGGTCCCAGCTTGCATTAGTCAGGATTATCAGACCCACAGTTTTTTTTAAAATTATTTTTTATTATTATTATTTTTTCCCATGATGCCATTCCAAGGCAAAATTATTTTCATACCTTATCTGTAGAAAGTCTGTCTCACAATTTTTTAAAACTGTTTGGCATTGAGTAGATAATTCACAGAGCGCAAAGAGCAGAAGAGTCCCTGAAACAGGACAGTGGTATGGAGCAACGAGCAGTTAATAGAAAGAAATGAATACATGATGTACACTGCACTGCTCAACTTTCCCTTGTCTTAACTCTGCATGACATAACACAAATTAAACACCTTTAGGGATGATGTTAAGAGATAATCTAAATACCTTCTTCATCATCCAGGAATTATTAAATTAATTTCTAGTGTATGCACAAAATTACTATTAAATTTAACTTTTTACTGCTTAAGTACTGACATGGGGGCTGTGATTTACATAGCTTGCAATTTTAAAGAATCAAGGTAAATAATTAAATATTACATAACAGCCTCTGGGGGACATTGCCTACATTTTAAGCAGAAAGGGAAAGGAAGTTTGAATGTATTAATAAGCAGGGGCAAAGATTTATGCCTTTGGTAACAGAAACAGTAAACACTGCCATGATCAGATAAATCTTTCTTATCTAGAAGCATTAGGAATAGGACATGTGCATCCATTCTACCTAAATTTTTAATAACTCTTGACAAATTTCACCTTTACCCAGGCAAACACCTTGCCTTCTCCTTAGAATCATAGAATCATTCAGGTTGGAAAAGATCCTTCAGTTCATCGAGTCCAACCTGACCACTAAAACATGTCACTAAGGGGCACAATCACACATCTCTTATATACATGTGGATGTCAACCCCCACTTCTCTAGGCAGCCTGTTCCAATGCCTAACCATACCTTCTCTTAAGAAATTATTCCTGACATCTTATCTAATCCTCCCCTGGCAAAATTTGAGGTTGTTTCCTTATGTCCTATTATCTGTCATCTGAGAAGAGATGACAACACTCTCCTGGCTACAACCTCCTTTTGGGTAGTTGTGGAGAGCAGTGAGGTCTCCTCTCATCCTCTTTCTCTCCAGACTAAGCAACCCCAATTTCCCCAGCCAATGCTCATAACTCTTTCTTTCTGATCCCTTAACCATCCTCTTTGTTCTCTGAATGTGTTTCATCAACTCAACATCTTTCTTGTAGTGAGGGGCCCAAACCTGAACACAGTAGTTGAGGTTTGGTCTCACCAGTGCTGCGTACAGAGGGACAATCACTTCCCTGGTCCTGCTGACTGCACTATTTCAGATGTGGACCAGGATGCCATTGGCCTTCTTGGACACCTGGGCACACTCCTGGTTCATATTCAGCCAACTGTAAACAAACACCCCCAGATCCTTTTCTGCCAGGCAGCTTTTCAGCCACTCTTCCCCATGCCAGTACTGCAACATGGGGCTATTACAACCTGAGAGCAGCAGCTGGCACTAACTACTGGTCAGTGCCATACAAGTGGATGCATGCCACTGTACCAGCCTACCAAATCCCCCTACAAAGCCTTTCTCCTCTCAGGCAGATCAACATCCCCCTTCATTTGGTGTTGCATGAAAATGTACTGAGGGTGTACTCAGTCTTGTCATCAAGATGATTGATAAAGATATGAAAACTGGCTCAAATATTCAGCCTTGGGGAACAACATGCATGACCAGCCACCAGTTGGATTTAACTCTATTCAAAATAACTGCCTGGAGATTTGGCCAGTTTTTTACCCATCAAAAAATACAACCACACAAGCCATGAGCAGCCAGCTTCCCCAGGGGAATGCTGTGGGAAACAGCATCAAACACCTTGCTGAAGTCCAAGTAAACAACATCCACAGCCTTTCCCTTGTCTGCTGATCTTGTTGTCTTATCATAAAAAGAAATCAGGTTAGTCAAGCAGGACCTGCCTTTGCTAAACCCATGCTGACTGGGGCTGCTCACCTGGCTGCCCCGTACATGCTGTGATGTCACTCAAGTTGATCTGCTCCAAGACCTTCCTGGGTACTGAGGCCAGACTCACAGGCCTCTGATTCCCTGGATTCTCCTTCCTGCCCTTCTGGTGGATGGATGCCACATCCACAAACCTTCAGTAGACTCGGACCTCCCTGACCAGCCAGGACTGCTGGTAAATTATTGAAAAAAGATCAGCAAACACTTCTACTAGCTTCTTCAGTACCCTTGGGTGGATCCCATCCAGCCCCATAGATTTGTGTGTGTTCAGGTGGTGTAGTAGGTTGTTAACCATTTCCACCTGGTTTATAAGGGCTTCATTCTGTTCCCTCTCTGTCTTACAACTCAGCAGGCTGGGTATTCTGAAAAACTACTTGTCTAAAGACTTAATAAAGACTCAGGCAAAGAAGGAATTAAGTACCTCAGCCTTTTCCTCATCTGTAGACACAACGTTCAAGTGGTGGATAATATAGTAAACTTACTGTAAATTGTTCCTGTATTGTAAACTTCAAGATACAGTTTTAAGCTAGCTGTCTCCTATTGAACACTAGCACACACCATTTATTTGGGTTATATTGCAAAAATAGTGCAGTTCTGCTCACAGATAAGTTAGAATTATTGTAAAAAAAAAAAAAAAAAAAAAAAAAAAAAGTGCTGCTCTGTTTACTTTGGAGTTAGTGATTCAGCAGCAGTTTGCTCTTTAAGTAGCTAAATGATTTTTTTTTTTTTTTTGTCAGCAGGTACAATCTTGCAATCTGTCCCATAAATAATAAGTTTTTCAAGTGTAAGATATGTTAATTTTTTACAATTTAAAGATTTTTTTTTTTTTTTTTTTTTTTTTTTTTTTTTTAAGTAAATTTTGCTACTAAATTCTTACCAAATATGTTATCTGGTATGAAGAGATTCTCTCAGTGTATATATTGCATTTCAGACTTCAGCCTTCTTATTAGAATGCGTGGGATTGTTTTCTTTCCAGGGGTAAAACAGAAATGTAAACATTTGCATCATAAATCTCAGCTCTGTAGTCGTAAACATATTTTTTTCCTCAAAACATATGAATATGTAGAATGTCACAAATTTGTTTCCAGGCCTTATTTTAATACTTTGACTGAACTGAGTATTTCAGCCTTATGAGTTAACCTTGAGCAACTCACAAACTCACAATACTCAATAAATGAATTCTCATTGGTGATCAGTTGTTCTAGTTGCTTAGTCACAATAGCAACTGACCTAAAAAGGAGAGCTTAAACCATAATTATTCGTTTCGAAAAATATATATATATATCTAAAATTGTCAATAGCATAGTCAAGCATCCCTTGCTATCTTACCTTAGAGGTCCTTAATTTTTAATAAGCTTACTGCTGTTCCTGGTCTTTTGGACTACAGTGCCATTAGGAAAAAACAGCAACAACAAGAAAACAAACAAGCAAACAAAGATATTAAAAGAATTTAAAGAATAAACAAACCAAACCAAACCAAAAATGTAAAATGGCCTTATGATAAAAACTGTAAGGCTTAAACCAGGATAATGCTGGAAAACCATTTGCAAACCCACTTTTCTGCTCTTTAAAGAATCTATGAGTGGAAATTTTCAGTGTGAATGCTGCACACTGAAAGCTGAATGTATACAAACACACATTTTCGTGTGCAACTCTTCATTTTCCATCTTATCTTTTTGACGCAACACTAAGGTACCATTTAATTCTAGGTAGACAACACTGAAGAAAATTCTCTTTTAAATACAATTCAACTGCAATCATCTGTCATGGGTAATAACCATGAGATGGGGCTTCTCATTATATGAATGAACAGTTTTGCTATTAATACTAAAACAATTCACTCTCATATAGCCCTTTGCATCCCCAGTAACCCACTAAACAATCACTAGACATGAGTTTGTAGTTTCAAAGACAGCAACTACCAAAATCAGGGTGCATAATTCTGCACATGAGCCCAGAAGAAACCTTTCTCAAAACCCAGAAAGGAGAAATTTTTTTCTTTTGCTTGGATGCAGTGTTTAGGCATCCCTGCTCTGACCAGTTATCTGACTGTGATGTGCAATGAAGAATGCAGACCTCTTACTTGCCCCCAAACACCTATAGTCTAAGGGCAGTACTCACAGCCTTCACCAGCATTCCCATGGAAGGGAAAAACTTACAGGAAAGCTACTGAGACATGAACTGGAAATATACTGTCTTCTTCTGTTAATTTTAAAATGCAAACACACTATTTAGGAGCCATTATTTTATTGATTCTTATAGTAAAGTACAGAACCTTTTATCTTACTAAAGTCTTACTTCTCTTCTGAATACTTTGATCTATCTAATGTACCCTGGTGCCAACAGCACTGAGGGATTTAACCTCAAGGATAGTTAGACATGCCAACCAAGAGATGTATTTTCAGTCAACAACTTTAGCTGTGACACTGAAATAACCTTGGAAAGTCACTTTACCTACCAGCTTTCTTCTCATCCACCCATCATTTGTCTATATTTAGACAGAAAAGTGTGTGGGTTTTCTTTTGTTTTATTTTTCACATGTGAAAGTGATATATGTGAAACTGGTAGGTAAAACTCCTAGCTCTGTGCAACCTTTGTCTTAGGTGGGTCTAGAAAGACCCGTTGTCATTCCATTTATTATCTGTAAGACATTCAGTGAAAACACTGTGTGCCAATAAAAATGGAAGCCAGTACATTCACAGTATACTTGACATAATAGCAACAATAACCTTCTAGTAACCCATAAGACAGACATGCGGAGAACTCCAAGGCATCTTGAATTTTGAGAGTTTCATCATCTACACATGAGAGCAATTCAAATTCAAATCATGTTTAATTTCTTACATTGTTTTCCGTTGGTCTGCTGCCAAAAAAATAGACTACGTCTGACAGTGCACACTACATGGCAGGTTAGTAATGTTCTTTGATACATCTAATCTCTGTGAAGGACTCTGGTTTTGCGAGCACTAGTATGAACAATATTTCACTGGAAGCCTTGAACTCCTTCATCATACTTGTTTCATTTATTTGCACTGTTTCCTGGTTTTGGTATCCACAATGATCATTTCCTTACAGTTCCTATCCTCTAGTGATCAGCAATTGCTACTTAAGATCAGTGACGTCTTTTCTTTGACTGCAAAGCCTCCTGTGTTTGGGTACCAGCTTCTTTTTGTTGCTGACACCTATCTTGCTCCCACCTCCCCCACATTGAGTACGTAAAGAGGTACATCTGCTTTTGTTTATTATGATGCTCACATCAGCTGTGTTTTGCTGTACATTTTCTTTCCTTGGCTACCTCTCAGCCTTTGTGTTCACAAAGGAGAGTCAAACAGAACTGATATGAACTGAGCCAATTACCACCCTGTCCTGGGGGCTCAACCATTGGTTCAGCCGCAGAACATGCAGTATTGTATAATCCTGAAAAATGTCACCCATTCCTTCACTATGGCAGAAGAAATTACAAGTATAATGAGTAAATGTTTTAGCAAACATCAGAAAATTCTGAAGGCATTTTCTTTACTGACTTTTCCCAGTTCTTGACATGCAGAGTAAAAAGATAAATTCCTATTAAAATTATTCAGGCCTCTTCAGCTGGCTGTCAGTGAAATCAGCTCTGTGCCTGTCCAAAGCATGAAGGTATTAACTTTACATTGGGGTAAGTTCTTGGTGCACAGGAAACAGACATCGGTGTCATGTCATTTAGGGTCATATTTATCTGCTGGACTTGTTCACCACACAGTGATTTTCCAATTTGCTCAGAATGCATGTAGAAGATGTCATGTTGTTTTTGGCTGTCACTCCTGTCAGGCTTGCAAGTTTGCAGGATCTATCCTGGTTTGCACACAGGTGTTTCTCTGCAGAGAAAATGGTCACAATGACTCATTATTCTTGGCACTCTTGCAGTGTGTCATGGTCAAATGTGCACTCAGGCTAGAGCAGATGCTATCAGGTTGAAAGGAGAAGAGGAGAGGGCCCTAAAGGGACTCGCAGTGCTGGACTCAATCCCTGTTGTACTTCATGAATGGCACTTGTTTCTGTGACCTCTCCCTGGCAGGTGGCAGGGTCCTCCTACCTGGTCATACCTTGTCCTACCACCCAGCCCTGAAGCATCAGAGACAGGTCATGTCAGCATTACAACACACAGCTCCAAAATTTGCTTCTACCAGGTGAACAGGGATGAGACTTGACTGCTTTGTAGAGAAACCATGTTCCATGCATGGCAGGAAAGGAAGAGCAGCACTTTAAAGCCTACTCATACTCTGGCAGGCAGGGCTAGTGGCATCTTTCAAGCACATCCTTGTGAAAAGCTGCTAAGCCAAAGCATACCTGCTATATGGATGGCCTAATACAATGGTTAAGGAATGTTAAAAATTGATGTCAAACAGTGAAAGATAAAAATTAATCTGGTCACTTTTTATATTGCAGGTGTATTTTATATGCATTTTAAATGGATTACTAACTGCTTAATAGGGCTTAGCAGCCTGTTACAGATGCAAACACTTAAAATTATGCCAGGAGGATAAAATATGGAAAGTCTTAAGCTCTCATTACAGCTGTAACCAGCTGGATTTGTAGCTGTATAAAATGAATTCTCATTTCTCATTGCCAGTTTATAGGAACCATATGTATATGTGTTTGACCACATGGTTGTCTTCAGAAAGTGGAGGATTCTTTTCCAACCATTGCTCACAACATGGCCAGGTAAATGCCTGGGCTATTCATGCATGTGGGACGCCTGCACCACCTTATTGAATTGTGCCAACAAAAAGGGAATGTGGAGTTCACACCAGGGATCTGATGGACTAATATGGAAACTTCACACAAACCCATGTTATTTAAGGTAGTTTGAATGATCTTTTAATATTTAGTCAACATTCTTAGAAAGGTCTTTCTAACAAAATGGCTTGAACTTTTTGAGTCTATGGCTAGAAATGCTGATATGTCGTTAATTACAACGTCCAGATATCAGAGATTTTAACAGCAGACAGTCCTGTCAGATCTAAATGTCTTCAGATGTTTTCATAACTCCCTATTCATAGCATCTTACCTTTGTTACCTGTGAGCCACACAAGGAACTACACTGGCACCACCACGGTCTCCAGTGGACTTAAACAAGCAGAAAAAACACGATAAGGCACAACAATGAAAACGTATGCAGATATACTCCAGAGATTCAACGTCTCACAGCTAACAACAACACAAAATAGGATTAAAAGGTTTAACACAAGGTTCAAGTAGTTCAGATAACGTGGCTGTAGAGAACGGAGGAAAAAAGACACAGTGCACATGGTGTTTAAGTTCCAGACAGTGAATGCAATTATAATAATGAACAAAACACAGATAAATACACAACAGGTCCCCAAGTGCTTAGAAACTACCTTGGATTTCTCCCTAGAATCAAAATCATGGCCATGAATTTCTCCCTAGAATCAAAAAGTGCAGGTACAAGTCACAAAGATGATTTTATCAGAACAAATGCTATTTTGCGTTAGGTACTTACAGCATCTCCACAACATTAATCCCAGCCCATTGACAGGGTCCACTCTACATTAAAATCAGCAGCTTGGCAATTAGAAAAAAATGCTGCATTGGCTTGCAAAGAAAATGTGATTTGTGAAGCTCTCAAGGTTTCAGTCCATGAGTTTTGTTCAAAATGTGCTGCCTCCAACACTTTGAAACCTCAGATGAAAACAAAGTGTTCCTCTAATGTGACATGTCATTTTGCATAGTGTTTTGTTGGGTCCATTGCTCTTATTATTGTCTTTCTTGGAATAATACCAGAGCCTGCTTCAGATTTGGAAGATTAGCATTAACAGGATAGAAAAGAAGGCGGCAGCTGTTTCATGATGGCATTCAGATAGCTGATCTGTCTGCTGCCTAATCCACGTATCATCTACATATCCAGTCAGCAGAACGCAACCTGGTAGAGAAGTTTACGGGAGAAAAGCCCTTTAAATCTAGGTGTGTATGGTAATCATCTTCCCTCTCCCACAGACAGAAAAAAAAATACTTTTAGGTAGTTTCCCTAGCCATACTGACAGCTTTCCTCAGCTTCTTGCTGTAAGATAATGTTTGTCTCTAAAACTGTGGTGTGTACCCTCATGTTTAATAAATACTGTAATAGGAAATTCTTAGGCTTTTGGGGTAGAGAAAAAGTTTTTCTGGGTAAGTATCCACAGTTTGGAATACTTATTTCTAAAGATTCAGATTCATTTGAGATTCTCTTGTTATAATAGGCATAGTCACAATAATTGTGATGCCAAATTGTGATAGCTGCAAAAAGCTCCCTATAAATTCAAGAGCTCAAATGCTGTTTAACTTTAGTTGGGTCTGTAAAAGTCAAGAGCCCTTTGTAATCTCAGTCTATTGGTTATAAATTTATCAGGGAGTCTGCTGACTCTCACTTATCAGTATTGCCTTGTGCAATCAAGTTCTCTAGACAAAAAGAGTCTCACAACTGAGTAATGTGCACATCTTGTTGTGGTGTGTTGGTTTTGTTCTGTGGGTTTTAACTAAATAATTTTAATAAAAATCTTTAGGCAACAATAGGAGAAAACTGTAACCAGGTCTAAAGTCAAAGAGCATAAATGAGATTATTTGGAGCAAAGTAAAGGTCAGTAAAGTTATGAAACGATGAGAGTTTTCATTCAACTGGAAAACTCCTAATTATACAGCAGATTTCCAGGAGAGGAGACTGGATGCTATTATCATGTCTCTCCACTCAGTGCTTCAGGTCCTGTGGCAGCCCTACATTGCCGTGACTTATATCTGTTCAGAATATAGAATTTCACCTGCAGAGAAAAGATGTAACCTGCATTGGTTGAAGTGTGGGCTTGCACGCAGACATCACTCTCCTTCTTAACTCCTTGCAGCCTTTTTGATAGAATTGCTGCACTTCAGAAACCTATGTACTTCTTATAGAAACCCCAACCCTCCTCCTCCTTACTTCTAAATCAAGAGGAAAGAATATACTAATGAATAGGAATTATGAGCCTAATGAGTAAGAATTGTGTTTTCCTTTCTGTAATGATTCGTTTACTTGCAGCATGCTATTCAGCTCCTGTACTGCTTTGTACACAGGGCTCCTGGCATGGAAAAGCCCTGGTAAACAAGGCAAACAAAACCAGGCTTCATGCTGTGTGGAAACCAGCTTGTTTGTGTTGGTACGCTTAGCAGATATTTTCTTTAAAGCATCCTTTTGGCTTAACAAGATTTAAAATTCTGTGTATTATGACATTCTCCTCACATTGCTTATGTTTTGTTAAATTTTCAGAAGTTTTTTGAATAATGCATGATATCATATGAAGCACAGAGTAAATTTGTTAATCAATGAGTACAAAATTAGAGATAAAAACAAGATAAAAACACCTTTTCAGTCATGTACTCCATATCCCTGTCAGAAGGTTATTTTTTCCCCTCTAATCACCAGCACATCCTGTTCCCTTTTCAATGCTGTAAGCATTGGTAGTTTTATCATTGAATTTGTGGGAATGAATTGGAATTTATCCTTCATGTAAAAATTGTATTTTTCTATTTTTTTTTGTACATTATTTAAATTAGATCTCTTCTGGATATGCCTCTACAAATGACATTTCACATAGTTTGTTCTATAGAATGTGTCCACTCTTTCATTAGCATTAACTCCTTTCAACTCTAATCTGAATCTGCTATTTATGGCTCAGAAATCTGTGGGAGTTTTGCTTCTACATGGTGAGGTCTGCTAAATAATTAAATCTTAAAATGCTTTCAGAGAGGCCTTTTGAATCACATCTGTTACTTGTAGGAAATTTCGCTAGCAGATGTTATTTTTTTTTCTCATTTCTTTTAAGGTGCTAATGACAACTTAATCCTATTCCAGTTAGCACTAATAAAACAAATCTTCATCACAGATTTGTCAAATTGCAGAAAGACAAATACTACAAGGGACCAGAGTTAATGGATGCTTTGCCCCAAACTTCCGGCAGAAGTCCTGCCCCTTCTGGCTGTCATGTGCCCCACTTCCCTCAGAAGTCATGGAATCATAGAATGGCTCAGGTTGGAAGAGACACTAAAGATCACCTAGTTCCAACCCCCTGCCATAGGCAGAGATGCCACCCACTAGATCAGGTTGCCCAAAGCCCCATCTAGCCTGGCCTTGAACACCTCCAGGGATGGGGCATCCACAGCTTCTCTGGGCAACCTTGTCCAGTGCCTCACCACCCTCTGAGTGATGGATTTCCTCCTAACATCTAATCTAAGTCTTATCTCTTTTAGTGTAAAACCATTCTGCCCTTGTCCTATCACTGTCTGCCCAAGTAAAAAGTCCTTCTCCATCTTTTTTGTAAGCCCCCTTTAATATTGAAAGACTGCAATGAGGTCTCTCTGAAGCCTTCTCATCTTTAGGCTGAACATCTCCAACTCTCTCGATCTTTCTCAGTAGGAAAGGTGCTCCAGTCCTTTGATGTCCAATTTACCCCAACTGCTTTCCAAGTGGGGACTCACCATTTTCACCATCACACATCATGCTTTCCCAGACTGCCCTGTAGTTGGCTGGCAGGAAGAGGTGTCCCTTCAACTTTATCCACAGTTGCAGAGCATCCCCTGATTGTCTGTTTCCTTTAGATTGGGAAGCGCTCACATATAAATACACATACTTTAATGTATACAAAAAAGACCCAGGCAACACTGTCTGTGAATATGGAAAACCAGAAGAATGTGTCTAGGCAATAACAAGGAAAAGCCCCAAAGGGGTTCCCAGCAAAGACCCCAGAAACCAGAATAAATGGCCAATCAGCCTGTGAATCAGATACTGTATTTTGAGGAATTTACACACAGAGAGGACAAGTAGTAAAAGGAATCCCTTTCCCCACAGCTCTGATGGAGCATACTGCAAACTCTAGGACCATTATGGAGTATGGGTTGGTGCTGCTATATGAGCTTAATCATGAGGAGGCCTTATAAAAGTTTCAAAAACCTCTGGCTGACCAGCCAAGGATGAAAAACATACTGTGATCTGTTCGTGTTGTTGTCCAGGCCTGCAGTGGTCAGAGAAAGGAGAATGGGTGTAAACGGAAAAATGGAAGTGGTGTTTGAGGGAAAAAAAAAAAAAAAAAAAGGCTGTAGAAACCTTACCAGTGATCAACACCTCATATCCTCTGTGAAAATCTTCCTGAAAAGATGGATCTGACTTCTGCTCTCCAGATGCCTCCTCACAAAGCTGGGGTGCTGCCTTCTCAGCCAGCCCCTGTCTGTCCTGCAACACATCCTGCTCCTGCCCAAATTCCCTCCCCGTGCTGTCCCAGATGGCCCCACACTGCCCCAAGGGCAGAGCCCATTCCTAGCCTCTATGACAGTCCCAAAAATCCCAGCCCTGGAGCACCAGGGCTTGTCCTTTAGCTGCTGTCACAGAGACTCTGCTGAGATGGCATCCTGTGGAAAGACAGAGAGAAGGATGGACTGGGTGGTTATTTTGAAGCCGGCCTGAGACAAGTGGTTTCAATTTCAGGCTTTGCTGTAGATTTCTGGCAAGTCTTCCTCGTGTCCTTATGATTCCTATGACATCTCTACAGGTTAGCTTTGGGAGCCCTGCTTGGTATGTTCATTTTTTTGGGTTTGTGTTTGGAAAGCCTATTCCCCCTTTAACACACACACCACCTGTAAGTACTTAGATGAGGAAAAGCAGGTGTCTAATTCAGGCCTGTATTTCCCTCTGGGCCCATGTGCCAACACTCCTCTGTGAACAAAGTGCCTGCTTAGTTGATGAAGGCTGGCTCCTTGCACCTGACAGCAGTGAAGGTCCCAGCTGCCATTGACCTCTTCCTGTTCCCTTATTTATGAGCCATCCATCTTTCACACTACACTTCAATATTTGCATGGAGTGGACTCTGGAAACCTCTGGCTTTTGGTGGTAAAAGGTTATGGGATTTTTGCCAGACCCCAGCATTCATTTCTATGATTCTGCAACAGTCCTGAATCCATCTGGAATGTTTCATTCTGTGTTGCTGTAGTAAGCACCAGAAGCTGCAGAGATTGCATAAATGACAAAGTAGTGCAAACATATTTTTGTGATGTACATAAGAAAAGTACTGAAATACAAAACATTTTTGCTTCATTTTAAAGACAATCCTTTGCTGTCCTCATGGCTGTCTCATCCACACTCAACTAAACATTCTTTATATCAAGGAATGCTTCATAACAATTTATTCAAAGTGTCTACCATACTGAGAGTTTTAATTTTATCTGAGGCCTTTGGAGTCTACAGAAGGAGTGATTACATGTCATTTGTAAATCCTTATCTTGGGAGACAAAACAGTTCAGTACACCAAACAAGAAATATTCCTCATATCACTAGTAGGTGGGCTGCAGCTCAGTATGTCAGATGATGACAGCAAAGCTGCAAAGTGTGATGCAATTCTACCATGAAAAAGCCATCTTCTGTTTCAACTCTGCAGGTTAAAATTGTATAAAATATTTAAAATGTCCATCTATGGAAGCTAGGTTGGGGTGGTAATGGTGGCAGGAAATTAACATTCCTTAAGATGCACGAAAAATATAATTAACTGCCGCAGAAAAAGACATAGAACAACTTTTGGACTTTATTTCCCTTTCTCCCAAATGGATGAGATACAAAAAAATAGTTTAATTCATGGCGTTTAAGCAAAAGGGTGAAAGTAATTATTGAAACAAAAACTGTCATCAGTTCCAGCAGAACAGAGCATCTGCTCAAGATGGATATAAAATAGAGATGATGAGATGATAGGAAAATCTGAAGAACAAATTATCAAAGCAAGTGAGAAAATACAAAGTACTTTAAGGCTATGAAGACATTAGGAAAGTGAGTTAATCATTACAAGGGAAAGCTATTATAGTGGAGATCAAGAGACAACACGCTGGAAGGATAGGAGAAAATGTCTCCTCATTTCATTCATGGCTATTTTAAACATGAAGTGGTGGAGCTACTTAGGATAATTAAACTTGTGCAAAGCAATTGAACAAGGAAGTGCACAGTAGGAACCACAGGGCAGTTGTTAAACTGCTCCCAGTAACACCCATTCCTAATATCAGATTATTGTGGGACTAAGTGTCCCAAGGGACAGAATCCTTTGTTTTCCTCATAGCCTAGATTCAGTGCAAGGATTACTGTCAGAAGACAATCTTCTTTGAAGTAGGAAGAAGACTGAACAATTAGGAACTGATTTATGTATCAAGAACAGTGGTTTTATGAAAAGTTTTATTTCAGAAAGAGTAGTCCTAAATGTCCTTCTGTATCTCAGATATTTCCATATCCACCATTTACTCCTTAAGTACTTTTTCTGCTCTAGATTGCAAGCTCTCATTACAATCATAAAAAGCTATAGAAACTATTCAGTACAAACCCCTGGATGACATACATTTTTTCAAACAGCTATTCTCCTTTTTGTCTTCAGCCTATGAACCTGCGGCAACTTTCCCTGTTCTTCTTGCCTCCTTTCCCTTCCCCAAGCAGCCACTTAAACAATAATCCTCTTTTGCCTCTCTGTCTCTTTACAAAGAAAGGATACTTCTCCTTCTTACTATTCAGGTGAAGTAAACAAAATACAACATGACAGTGAAAGATGAGACGGTTTGTCCTTCAGTGCTACCATTATTAGATGCCTTTGGTAATTGGAGTGTACTCATTCCTGCTCATTTGAATCAAAATGGCACCTCCATTGACTAGTATGTTTTGGAGAACTTTTTAATAGATGTGGTTATGCACACTATGGCCACTGTGGAAACCAGAATGATTATCACAGAATCACAGAATTTCTAGGTTGGAAGAGACCTCAAGATCATCGAGTCCAACCTCTGACCTAACACTAACAGTCCCCACTAAACCATAGCCCTAAGCTCTACATCTAAACGTCTTTTAAAGACCTCCAGGGATGATGACTCCACCACTTCCCTGGACAGCCCGTTCCAATGTCTAAAAACCCTTTCAGTAAAGAAGTTCTTCCTAACATCCAACCTAAAACTCCCCTGGCGCAAACATTATGTGTATCCTTATACATTATGTGTGTCCTTATACTGCTTCCTGCCAACCCTTTTCATCTGTGCTCCTCAGACAAGGAGGTGGAGCAGGTCATGAATTGGGCGAGTTTTTTTCTGACAGCCTGCGCCCTCCTGCCCTTGTGCCTCCCTGTTGTGTGGCCAAAATCATGTTTATATGAGCAGGATATGTAGGAGTTCCTTTTGTGGGACCTGTGCATGTCTGACCATGCTGGCAAATGTTTGAATAGAAGTGCTTTGTAAGTCTAGGAGTTTCTGAGGCATCTGCACTATTGATGACAGAAAGATGCAGGGCAGCAGAAACAACTTCAGTGAAAAACATAAATAGATTCAAAATGTATGTACAAGTTTTTCTTATGGCACTGTCTGCTGTCTATTCTATTTTTATTCTTTTTTTTTTTTTTTTTTTTTTTTTTAATTGTGAATACCCACAGTTTAATTGATAAGGAGAAAATGCTACTAATGATTAAATCTATAATACCTACCCTGCAGTTATGGACACATCACTTTCTAAAAGTCCTTTCATGTGTCTGCATTTGATTGCAAAGAAGTGGCCTAGTAGAATTAGGCTAACTCTTATGTGTTTATTAAGATAAGCTTGTTGCTAAAAATTACCTCCTGGTGAATAATAATGCAGTACCATGAAATAAATTGAGAAGCTATTCAAATTTTTAATCTCCGAGGTTACTATGGCATAAGATACCAGATAGTTTTGAAAAGTAAATCAAAGCTTTTCTAACCTGCTGGAACTCATTGAAAATGCTGAAAGAAGTAGTAGGTGAAGGGGAATGGATGAGCATAATGTGTTTAAAATTGCAAACAAAAGACTGGCTGAAGGTCCTCACAATTGACTTTTAAGAAACATTGGTGGTCAGAATTTAAATTCTACCATAGATTAAAAGTGGTTAAAAGATAGACAATGAAATAGAAATAAATAACCAGTTTTTTTCAGAGGGAAGAAAAAAAAAAAAGGCAAAAAAGGCTTAATGCTGAGTTACCCCATGCCCTGGTGTTAGGAACTACCAGTTTGTTTTGAAATATCTGTACAAATGACAAAGGAAGGATGAATTGTTTTAGATAATTAGAAGACGGGAGAAGCCTGAACATTTTCAAGACAGAAAACACCTTAGATCATAAGAGATTAATAGATAAAACATTAAACTGTGAATCAGGAGGTGCTATTTCCAGTGTATAACTAGAGAAAAAAAAAAAAAAAAAGAGTGAAAGTATTTCAGTTAACACTGCCAGTAGGCAATATATATATAGAGAGAGAACATTGTTTGCACAAATATGCCTGTTCTAAGGAAATTTGTTTAGAAACAAAATTTAATGTTCAGATTTAATTTCTGGTTGGTTCAGAGACCTCATTACAGACAAGCAAATACCCTGGTGATCTAAATGTCTATGTGGTTTGTAGGCATTCTGACCCTCATTTTGATTTTACTTTTTCCCTGTTTCACAAGAAAATGATGAAATAATCAGATGACTAAAAAAAAAAAAAAAAAAAAAAGTATTGTTTGTATAGTGCTTGCTTCAATTGTACATTAAAACTTTTGACAGTCTTAGTTTCATTACAGTACAGAGCTGATATTTGAAAATTTGGGAACTCTCCATTTTTGCTAGAGAGATGGAGATAAGAAAATACAAATGCAGTCTTTGATGGTACTGCATGAGCAATTTCCAGCACAGTGTGTGTGAGTCCCAGTAGGCACATAAAATGCTGCATTCACTTTTGGTCACCTACTTTGAAGAAATACCTCTTTCTTATAGAAAGAGTTTTAGAGAGGGTTTTTAGCATGAATAACTGGAATAAGCCTGTACTTTTGCAGAACCTAGACTTGAGGGTTAGTCTTAGAACCATTCTCCCATCTGATTCATTGTGTGACTAAATGAATGAATGCACACTGTGAAAAGGGAGAAGGGCTGTTTGCCTCTTTTTAAAAGCTATGGTGCTTTCTGTTGAGTTGGAGCATATTGAATTCAGACTTAGAATAGACCAGAAGTTGACTTGACTAGCTCACAAAAAATATGACTGCTGTCTATAAATGCACAAAAAAGGCAAAAGCAAGCAAGAAAAAAGATCTATTAAAACTACTGCTACAGATAAGAGTTCTTATGAGAACTAGTCAAACATCACAGAATCACAGAATAGTCTAGGTTGGAAGAGACCTCATGATCATCGAGTCCAACCTCTAACCTAACACTAACAGTCCCCACTAAACCATATCCCTAAGCTCTACATCTAAACGTCTTTTAAAGACTTCCAGGGATGGTGACTCCACCACCTCCCTGGGCAGCCTGTTCCAGTGCCTAACAACCCTTTCGGTAAAGAAGTTCTTCCTAACATCTAACCTAAAAATCCCCTGGCGCAACTTAAGCCCATTCCCCCTCGTCCTGTCACCAGGCACGTGGGAGAACAGGCCAACCCCCACCTCGCTACAGCCTCCTTTAAGATATCTGTAGAGAGCGATAAGGTCGCCCCTGAGCCTCCTCTTCTCCAGGATGAACAAGCTCAGCTCCCTCAGCCGCTCCTCGTAGGACTTGTTCTCCAGGCCCCTCACCAGCTTCGTCGCCCTTCTCTGGACCCGCTCAAGCACCTCGATGTCCTTCTTGTAGTGAGGGGCCCAAAACTGAACACAGTACTTGAGGTGCAGCCTCACCAGAGCCGAGTACAGGGGGACGATCACCTCCCTAGCCCTGCTGGTCACACTGCTTCTTATACAGGCCAGGATGCTGTTGGCCTTCTTGGCCACCTGGGCACACTGCTGACTCATATTCAGCCGACTGTGCACCATCACTCCCAGGTCCTTCTCTGCCTGGCAGCTCTCCAACCACTCATCTCCCAGCCTGTAGCTCTGCTTGGGGTTATTGCGCCCCAGGTGCAGGACCCGGCACTTGGCCTTGTTGAACTTCATGTAGTTGACCTCAGCCCATCGGTGCAGCCTATCCAGATCCTCCTGCAGAGCTTTCCTACCCTCGAGCAGATCGACACATGCGCATAGCTTGGTGTCATCTGCAAACTTACTGAGGGTGCACTCAATGCCCTCGTCCAGATCATTGATGAAGATATTAAAGAGGACCGGCCCCAGCTCCGAGCCCTGGGGGACGCCACTAGTGACTGGCCTCCAACTGGACTTGACTTCATTTACCACGACTCTTTGGGCCCGGCTACCCAGCCAGTTTCTAACCCAACAAAGCGTGCGCCAGTCCAAGCCAAGAGCAGCCAGTTTCTTGAGGAGAATGCTGTAGGAGACGGTGTCAAAAGCCTTGCTGAAGTCAAGGTAGACCACATCCACAGCCTTCCCCTCATCCACCTAGCGCGTCACTTTGTCATAGAAGGAGATCAGGTTCATCAAGCAGGATCTGCCTTTCATAAACCCATGCTGACTGGGCCTGATCGCTTGCTTGCCCTTCAAGTGCCGCCTGATGACTCTCAAGAGGATCTGCTCCATGAGCTTCCCTGGCACTGAGGTCAAACTGACAGGCCTATAGTTCCCCGGGTCTGCCCTCCGGCCCTTCTTGTAGATGGGCGTCACATTTGCTAGCCGCCAGTCAGCTGGGACCTCCCCCAATAGCCAGGACTGCTGATAAATGATGGATAGGGGCTTGGCCAGCTCCTCTGCCAGTTCTCTCAGTACCCTTGGGTGGATCCCATCCGGCCCCATCGACTTGCGCACATCCAAGTGCCGTAGCAGGTCACCAACCAGTTCTTCATGGATGGTGAGGGCCACATCCTGCTCCCCATCCCCTTCTACCAGCTCAAGGTACTGGGTATCCAGAGAACAACCGGTATTGCCGCTAAAGACTGAGGCAACGAAGGCATTGAGCACCTCCGCCTTTTCCTCATCTCTTGTAACTAAGTTTCCCCCTGCATCCAGTAAAGGATGGAGATTCTCCTTAGTCCTCCTTTTTGTGTTGATGTATTTATAAAAATGTTTTTTGTTATCTTTAACGGCAGTAGCCAGATTGAGCTCCAGATGAGCTTTGGCCTTCCTAATTTTGTCCCTGCACAGCCTCGCTACATCCTTATAGTCCTCCCTAGTGGCCTGCCCACTTTTCCAAAGATTATAAACCCTCTTTCTTCTCCTAAGCTCAAGCCACAATTCTCTGTTGAGCCAGGCTGGTCTTCCCTGCTGGCTCATTTTTGGGCACATGGGGACAGACCGCTCTTGCGCCATTAGGATTTCCCTCTTGAAGAGCTCCCAGCCTTCCTGGACCCCTCTGCCCTTTAGAACCGCCTCCCAAGGAACTCCACCAACTAGTGTCCTGAGCGTGACTAAATTTAGACAAGAAATTAGGTTTCTTTGCAGTTAGAACAATGGAGTTCTGGAGCTGACTTTTAGGATGGGTAACAGAACACCATATTTATTCCATGGTTAGTGCAGTCATCCTGGATATTGAATATTCTGTTTACATGCTTATGATTGTACTCCACTTTGGGTCAGACAGTTCCCCCTAGAGGAAAGGGGCAGAATGCATCTTCCCTGTGAGCCCAATCTCAGGTTTGGAAACTATGCCGGAAGGCAGGGATGGGCAAGCATGTACTGAAGACAGAGTATGGGGGGAGCCTGTAAGTTCAGCACAAACAGCAAGGAAGCTCAAAAGACCCTACAGTGGGTGCAAGCCCCAGACTGTGTCTTGAAGATGAAGGACAGAAGACTTTCCTAGGAACCCTTTTCTAGGACCGGGTGGTATTTCTTCAGACTAGCTGCCTGGTGCCCTTCAAGCCACTCTCTCACTCCCCATCCTCAGCAAGATGAGGAGGAAAAACTATAAAGAATGAGTTTGTGAGTTGAGATAAGGACAGGGAGATCACTCACCAATTACTGCTAGAACAGACTCGACTTTATTCAGATTTAATAACACAGTAGGACAATAAGAAATAAAAACAAAGACAAAAAACACCTTTGATAGTAGATCTTTACAATGGAGAATCTTTCACTATATGTTATGTCACTTGCATCAAAAGAGATGCCGTGTTAATTAAAACAATTGAAACACTGCAGAGCACTTGATATTTCTACTGGTACACTGTCAAAGTCAGAAAGGTAAATTACTAGAAAAAGGAAGACATAAAATAATGGACATTTAATGTAATTATGTCAATTAGTGGTAAAAGATGTCCTTCACTTGACTCCCACTTGACGCTGATCACTAGCTCTCCAATATAAGCTAGAAGAGCTTGAGAGAAAAATGCCTAAAGGAGCTCTTCAAAATAAATAAATCCAATAAATAAATAAATAAATAAATAAATAAAGGTTAACACCAGTGGTGTGTGGGCCTCGGTTACTATAAAGTTTATAAATACGCTGCATTCTGAGCCCTTGTACTTCATTATAGCTACAAGTAGATTATTGCAAAAGCAAGCCAGTCATGGTAGGAAGAAGAAAATGATGTGTCATGAAGCCATTCCCTTGGCAGGCAATTAATGCCCAGTGCACCAAGGACAAGATATTCCAAGAAAATACCACAAAGTTCTAAAGAAGTAATCAGGCTTACCAATACAGTACAGAAATTTTAAAACCATGCTGAGGAGATGGGTACCCAGCCCCAAAGAGAAACTGCCTAAAAAGGAGGGAGGGAGAAGTGTTAAGGTGGTTGAGGTATCTATTGAGCTGGTTACTTTGGGGTGTAAATGTGCAGCTGGGTACAATCCTCATGTACTGCCTTCCACTCCTCTTCTGTGATTCCTCTTTGGTGTCCTCCCACCCTGCATACTTTTAAATAATTCTTTTAGACATCTCAATGATATCTTCTGAAACTTGCACACAGCTCAGAAGTGCTCTATTTCCTTTTTTTTTTTTTTTTTTTTTTTTTTTTTTTTATGTCAGTAAACAGCAGAGCTGGAGAAGGGGAAGATCCTTGGCAAAATCTCATTCCCCCCTTTTTTAAGTGGCTTATTCTTATTTCATACTGCTGCTGGCCTTGTGCCAGGTATTGAATGCAGAAGGGAAAATTCAACTTTTACAACAGCCATTGGAAACATGTCTTGAGGGAGACATTACCAGAAAGACAAAAAATAGAGAAAACATATCCTGCTCTTTCCTTCAGTTGCTGGATGCAGAACAGCTGGATCCTGTTGTTTCTCGTCTCCTAGGGTGTAGGTTACTGAAACAAAGGTTTCAGCACTCAAGATACTCAGATACTTCAGACACTCAAAGAAAGCCATAGAAACCCTGACAAAAAGTTAAGGGGTTATATTTTTCAAATGTTTATATAGAAACTGTGAAACTTTCTACAACAAGCTTAAAAGATTTGCATCTTCCTAAGGTTTTGGTAATTTGGGTACTAATAGTATCTGCAATTTCAAAGACAAATTAGATCTCATCTTTGGCATATGTTCTAAGAAAAATGAGACTGCACTGGCATTTCAATAGGTCTGAAGTGTCACTATATTTAAAATCCTATTTAGGAATAAAGACCAGTATAGGTTAAAGGCAGCCTTGGGAAACACTACAAAAATTCTGAATACCCAGGGGGTAGCTTGGGCCTTTGTGGAGCAGAGAGCCTGCTAAGAGAGTTTGCCCTTGAGGGAAATTTTTAAAAAATGTTAAAAACCTACACTGAGGAGAAAAAAAAAATGGAAAAAAAAAGGAAAAAAAAAAAAAAGGGGAAAAAAGGATAAAAAAAAAAAAAAGTGATCCTTTACCTTCTATCTCTGTTTGTACATTTTTCACCTCCTTTCTGCTTCAGCCTTATCAACATCTTTCTCTCCCTGTCCTCCTAAGATGCAAAGATTCTGCTCCTGCTGTGCGGTCTGTGCTGGGTGTATTGTTTTGCCTATGTCAAACCTAAATAGGTGAAGATACTTGCCTTATCCTTCTCTAAGTGTGAAATCATCTCTGTAGGAGTCTATGTAAAAACACAGGCTCAATACTAAAGTGGCTTCTCAGAGAGTAGCAAATTTTTTTTTTTTTCTCTTAATATAGTTATTGAAAAGGGTCTACACAAAGATTCAAAAATTTCTGTCTTCTGTGTCTACTGGACAACCTACAGGAAAGGAAGGATGTCTGCTCTACAGAAGATGAAGGATGGCTGCTCTGAATACAACTTGCTTAAGGCTTGTGCTCTCATTAAGATCATATGCCCTCTTTTTAATTGATTACCTTTTTGCTGCCCTGCCTTAGAAATTCATCAGGGGGCGTTGGAGACTATTGGGTATGGAGATTAAAATGAGCTGATAACATCTTTTCTCTTCTAAGCCCAATCAGATATTCAGAAAAATAGAGGCCCTCATTTCTTTGTTTATTGGCTTGCTTTATTAAAAATCTATTTTGTCTTATTAATAATAGAAGAAAAGCTCATAAAGGAATGTAAGAGATGACACTTTGAACTTTTTGTTAGGTAAAGCTTGAAAACCAAGGAAGACTGAAAAATCACCACGTGTCAACGCAGTGGAGGAATTATTCTGACAAACAGAAGAAGTCTGTGTACCCAATTCTTTCAAAGTGTTTATTTATTGCTGATATTCTTATGCAGTACAGTAGTTTCGTATTGCTACTGCCTAGTCATTTTTCTTTGGGAATGTATGAATCGGAGTGACTTTTGCTGAACCATTTAAATGGGCTACTGCTACAGCCTAGTTATGGGTCTGCATTGCAGTGGGTTACTGTGAGCTTTATGGTATGTTATGGTATGGACTAATAGTATGTGGGCTCTTTTCACCCCAGGCTATTTACTTTTAATTAAAATAACTAAAATACAGATCATCCAGTTGAAGTTACTACTTGACAAGTAAAAGAGCCTTGTAGTTGCACTGGGATATTGGTAAGTGATTACTTTAATATATTGTAGTAGAACGGATACACCAATGGTTTTGTTTTTCATTTGTTTTGTGCGGCATAGCTAGTCACTCGAGCAATCCATTACTATGTATGTTGATTGTACAGTCTGATATGACTTTTCCCATTATCAGTCTCCTTAAGCTGATAAACAGGCATGTTTGCAATAAAAGAATGATTCCTGCTTTATTGTAGCAACTAATTCTCTGCTTTTGGAGCTGACGACTCCTTCATATTAGTAAATGAGGTAGAAAATCTGAAGATACCCTACAACATTTCTACAACTGGCCTCACTACAAGTTTTGTTTCCAACAGATGGCTGGTCATCTCAGCCAATAAGACTCTTGTATGCAGGAGGCTTTGATCTCCTTTCAGATGATGTCAAAAAGAGATACTTAATGATGTCAAAAAATCTACTTTTGATAATTATTTATATGGGTAACCCCTGGAACACTCAGAAACCCTTGGAACACTCCCCAGCCTCCCAGGCCTTTCCAGCCACCCATCAACTTCTTTGTGTACCTCTGTGTTTATGATGTCTGTCTTAGTTCCCTCTTCAGTCACTTGCTCCACAACATTTAAAAAAACTCCACAAAATGATTGCAGGTCAGTAGTTGGTAAGCAGAAGATATTTCTTGCCCTCTGTTTTGCTTTCTTTATTTGTTTCTTCACTGTGCTTAATCTCAGTAAATATTCTTCCCTTTTGCAACAAATCTATGGATAAGTAACCACAGAATCCCAAAATGATTGAGGCTGGATGAAGGGGCCTCTGGAGGTCATCTAAGTTCAACCCCCACCTCAATCAGGGCCAGCTAGAGCTGCTTGCCCAGGACCATATTCAGATAGCCTTTGAATATGTCCAATGAAGGAGACTCCACAACCTCTTTAGGCAACCTGTGCCAGTGCGCCATCACCTGCATGTAAGAAGTGTTTTGCAATGTTCATATGGAACCTGCTCATGAGTTTCTCAACAAGTTTCTCATTTCAGTGCAACTCTCACCACTTCTGGGTCTGCAAAGAATTTTCTCATCTCTGAATACAGAGCAAGAGCTTGTAACAGTAACTTCTCTTTTCCATCAGAAATGTGTGGATTCACACCTAAAACATAATGATTAGCTGATTAGGTTAAGAAGGCACCAGTCTTTTCCCTATGAAATGAACAGTCTAGTTAATGCCAGGGCAGGGTTTACTGATGATGGATATTTAGGGCAAGGAAGGAAGTTGAAAAAACAGTAAATTGCATGGAGACCAGCACATATGTTTGTATCCACCTATCTCTTGTCACCTGGGAATGTTCTTGACTAGAATCAAAGAAGAAATAAGAGGTGATTGAGAGTGTAGGGTGTAGACTTTGGGATTCATCGAGCTACGGGAGATCTCTGCTTAGGCAGACTGTGAGGGAGCTCTGCAAGTTGCTGGAGAAGTGGATTGCTGGGCAGTGAACCTGGGAGTTTGCGAAGCAAAGGATGCATTTCATGTCAATTTACTGATAGGCAGAGGAGGTGGTAACTGTAAAGCATCTTGACAGATAGAACAGTGGAGAAAAGGGAGCCAGTGGAAGAGCATTAACTCTTCTAAGATGTCAGTTGTGTGCTACTAGCCCTGGAAATATGCATGCTATTTATACACTAAGGACAGTGATACAGCCTCTTCCTTCCATGTGCCCCAGGCAGGTGATGCACCAAGAGACACCTTGGGAGCTCCTGTTCTCTTTGCAATCCCTTTAAATCTGTCCATGTCCAGGCCTTTACCAGGAAGAATGGCATTAATGGGAAAATTTGGATACACATTGTATCACAGGTCTGCTCCAGCCTAATTACTTTACTTACAGGCAAGTGGAACTTTAATAGCCTCTGTATGCTTGTTAGAGTAATATCTGAGCCTTAAGAAAAAGTCCTGCTAAGCTGTTAGATTTGATGATACAATGGACTGTTATTCCTGTAAGGTGGTTGCATATTGTGGATAAAATATAACTTTGCACTAAAGACTGGCATAAAGCTTGTGCAACATTATGTCACAGGAATGCCCTCAGGGTAGAGTTTGACAGCTTCTACCTTGGATAATAATCAACAAGTGCAAAAAATTGTACTCTTTGGTCCATTTCAGATATGCTGTCTTTCTGTTCCTCTGTTCCACTGAGCAACTTCTCCTGTGTTTTGTAGTTGTTTTTTAAATACTAAAATTGTTTTATTTATTTTTGCCTGCATAGCTCTTTTTTTTTTTTTTTTTTTTTTTCTTTCAAAACAAAGACATCCTAGCCTTTCCTTTAGCCCTTGACCGGAACTGTGTCTTTCCTCTCTATGCCAATTGCTAAAGGACTTCTATTTCAGTTTCA
Organism: Heteronetta atricapilla; assembly: GCA_011075105.1. Taxonomy (NCBI): domain Eukaryota; kingdom Metazoa; phylum Chordata; class Aves; order Anseriformes; family Anatidae; genus Heteronetta; species Heteronetta atricapilla. Next base: position 148,051,132 of record CM021732.1, read on the forward strand.
TTTTTTGCCAAGGTAGAAAGAACAGATCTGAATACAGTTTACCTGGGAAGGCTGAAAACTGAGGTATATACTATAACCTTCCTCCAAAACACTTGCTGCTGACCATTAGGAAATACAGATCAGAACCATACTGTATCCATATCAGGTAATACCTAAGGTATTAATTTAAATTTATTTATTTGTTTGGTTGTTTGTTTATTTTTCCCTGGAAGAGAAGTGAAAGTTTAGAAATACTAAAGGGATTTGTTTTATAGATTTTGCCTGACATGAGCTATATCTTTATAATAATTAACCTCAGAAGATCTTGTCTTTTTCACCTAAAGTGCATTTTGTGTGCAACACAAGACAAAAGGACAGACCAGAACCTCAAAATATTTTTTCCAAACAATAAGTATACATTTATCTTCTGTATTGCAGCTGGTCATGCAAATTGTTTGTCTACCTGTAGTCTTCAGGTATTTCAAAGTACAAGTCAGACAAATGCATACATCTGAATGAGTTGACTTTTTCCATCTCCTGATAACAGACCACTTTTGCTTTCAGCACATGTAAATGTTTAGGGAATATTATGGACAACCACAGTGGGTTTTTTTTTTTTTTTTTGAGTTTCTTGTTTTGCCAGTCTGTGAATGTTCACCTGAATCACAGCACCTTGTTTCAGCTCTTTGTCTGAATAACCATCAAGAGGGAAACACAAGTAAAAGGTAAGAAAATAATGAAGAAGTGTGGAAAATGAAAGATCTTAATAGATAATATCTGTGAATAGTTTATGGATTTAGGGAATATGTAATGCATTTAATAGCTGAATGAACTTGAGTAAATATTTGCAAGCAAATGTTTTTCTCAGTGACTAGTTAGTTCAGCCTTTTAAACTTTTGGGGAAAAGGTGAAGCAAAGCAAAGACCTCCTGAAGAAACATTTTGTGACATCTTAGATAATTTCAAAAGGCTTTTGAACAACACGTATTGGTGCAGTAAGAAGAAGCCAGACATACATGATTTGGAACATATGTCTCATCTTAAGAGAGTTTCTTTACACCATAAATCATATCCTGGAAGAAATCAGAATGATAGCTAGAAATAAACAGTTTCAGAAGGAAAAGAATAGTGAAAAGAACTTCAGAAATTAAACTTACATGTCAGTTGTTCAGTAGTCAAGTGTAAAACTACTTAATGAGTGATGACTCAGGGTTTTACCTGCAACGTGCGCTAGGAAATCTGGAATCATATTGAAGTAATTTCTTTAATGGAAGAAAGATGGTGCTATTATAAAATATGACAGATAACAATATCTTATTGGGGGTGGGGGGAGAGGGAGGATAGAAACAGTCTGCAACAGTCTGCAACCAAATTACTTGACTTTGCATAAGAAATTGCTGGCTCACATTACGAATTCATAAATATGAAGTTGCAGGGGGGCTACTTCTCATTAAATCAAATAAAAGCAGTGAGTGAAAAAAGGAAAAACATTGAGAATCACTTTTCCTCCTTTAGGCCCATGGGAAAACAGAACCATGTGAGGCAGAACACATTCTGCATTCTAGTGTTTTTTTTTCCTTTATGTGTGTGTTAATAATTTAAATAACTTTGAATGCATAAAGCCAAAATTTCAGTATTAGACAAAGATGGCAAATAATTTATCAACCACAGAACAAATAGTTGCTTTTAATTGAAAGAAATATTTCTGCATTCTGCAACAATAACCTAACAACTGGAGCTGATAATAGTCATTTGGCTTCAAGCCAGTACTCTGGAATAATCTAATATTCTGACATTTACATTATTAATTTGTTTATTCTCACAATTCATTTTAATATAATTGACTAAAATCTACCTAGCTTCTTTTTCTTCCTTGTTCTTAACTGCAGTATCTGTCTACATCTCTGTTTTTATATATACACATATATATACACACAAAGAAGGACAGATGACTGTCTTTACATCTCAATATACCTCTTCCTTTCCTGTATAGCTTGTCTTATTTTATAGTTCTGGATTGTAAGCTCCTGCCTTATGGTGGATTACACGGTGTGACTCCAACTAATAATGGCAAATTGAACTCAATGAGACTACTTGTATTCAGTGAGACTGCTTACCACCTTCTTAACACTAAGCACGGGTACAAACTTTCACAAGACAGCAATAGCAACAACAAACTTCAGAAAGAAAGGAGAAGAGAAGAGAATAGTGCTGAATGTTTAACAGCCTATTCAGTCCAGGAAGGCTGAACATTTTACAGGAATTAAATCTTGAAGGCAAAAGGGCAGGCCATTCCTGTGTGCTGAAAGATGAGCTGGCTGGGAAGAAGACCAGCCTGGCTGAATGCAGAGCTTCTTAGAGAACTCAGGAAGAAAAACAGAGTTTACAACCTTTGGAATAGGGGCAGGTAACACAGAATGACTACGAATATGTTGTGAGGATATGCAAGGAGAAAATTGGAAGGGGTAAAGCCCAGCTAGAACTTAAACTACAGTAAAAGACAATTAAAAAAAATTTAAAAAGTTGTTTTTTTTTTTTTTTTTTTTTTTTTTTTTAATAAATACAAGAACAACAAAAGGAGAACTAAGTAGTGTCTCCATCCTTTATTAGATGCAGGGTGAAACAGTGTGATGAGAGATGAGGAAAAGGCTGAGGTATTAATTCCTTATTTGCCTGAGTCTTTATTAGAAAGACGTGTAGTTCTTGGAGTACCCAGCCTGCTGAGTTGTAAGATAGACAGGGAGCAGAATTAAGCCCTTATAAATGAAGGGGAAATAGTTAGCCCAGGGCTCAACACTGGGGCCAGTTTTCATATCTTTATCAATGGTCTTGATGAGGGTACTGAGTACACCCTCAGTAAGTTTTCAGAGAACACCACGTGAGGGGGGATGTTGATCTGCTTGGGAGCAGAAAGGCTTTTCAGAGGGATCTGGATAGGCTTGTACAGTGGGATGCATCCAGGTGTATGGCATTCCCCAACAGTAAGTGCCAGCTGCTGCACTCAGATTGTAATAGCCCCATGCAGCACTGTAGGCCTGGGGGTCAGTGGCTGGAAAGCTGCCATTCCTGGAGGTACTTAAGAGATGTGTAGATATCGTGCTAAACATGGCTTAGTGGTGGACTTGGTAGTAAGACAGATGGTTGAAATTGATGATCTGAAGAGTCTTTTCCAACCTAAATGATTCTATGATTTTATATTATATGTATCTGCATACATGATTTGTTGGAAGAAGGATCTGGTCATCAGCTGTAGTAGTTGCAATTCGGAAAAAAAAAAAAAAGAAAGAAAGAAAGAAAGAAAGAAAGAAAGAAAGAAAGAAAGAAAGAAAGAAAGAAAGAAA
>CM021732.1:148054460-148314053 GCA_011075105.1 Heteronetta atricapilla
AAAGAAAGAAAGAAAGAAAGAAAGAAAGAAAGAAAGAAAGAAAGAAAAAAGTATTTTTTTTCCAATTTATTTTAAAGTGTAAAGTTAGGATCACTATAATTATTTTATATTTCTTTCTGCCTCAGATTTGATTGCACTAGTGGCAGTTTGCCTGTGGAAGGTCTGGTTGAACTTTGCAGTAGACTGAAGACATCTCTCACCACTTAGCACTTCAGCAGACCAGGCAGTTGCAGTCCAAGCCTACACTAGTACCTATTTAACCCTGACCTGGGGAGTTAATCTCTTAGCATCTCCTTCCTGTAGCCCAGTCTGTTGGCAATTTGGTGCCAGTGCTCTGTGTAAGAGGGATGATTATTCCACTGGCTTTTTTTCTGCTATGCTGTTTATATGCAGTAAGTACATTGATAAATACTTACAAATATGAATTTACATCAAGCAGTATCCATATTGACCACCAAATCTGATCATCATTATAGGTCAGCAGGTTGCTTCTTCATCACTGCCATGGAGTGAAAGGGTTCATTTTCCTCTCAGCCAAGTTGCGGTTGTTTGATTCTTTGCTGCCTCTAGTACATGCATGGGAAAAGTGGAAGATGTAAATTACAGAAAGGTTAATGACTGAGAATAGATGATCCTTTAAAGCTTTCAGCTATTAGCATGCTTTCAAACTTTCTATCATGCTTCAGATAAATGATTCAGGATTTTTTTTAGCTGCAGTCACAAGAGCTAGGCTGCTTTTGTAATGCTTGATGACTCCCGTGTAAAAACTCTAGGCATTTCTGTAGACATCTATTCCTCTTGTATTTGTTCTCTGTAGAAGGGTGTTTTTCCAACTGGACAGTAGAGGATATCAAAGGAAGCTTAGGCCCAGTGTTATATCAGGCTGGCAGCCAGTTGAGTGATGCCAGCGTTTCAGTGCCTGTGAGATGAATGGCAAATTTCTCACCCTTTTCTGAAATGGCACTGGCAATAGCAGGAGGACCAGACTTGCCTATGTCTCTCCAAATTTTCCTCTTTTAACAAAACAGTAGGGCCTGAGGTGGTTGGAGCCCAAAGACACTGTTAGAGCCAACTTGTTCTTATTGCAATTTGCCACTAGGTTGGATATCTTTCAGAATAAGCTGCTTTCCAGACCAATAGCAGACAGGCAACAGACTGCAGAAGCTGCTGGAGGAAAAGAACAAAACACAGACACAATGTCGTAGCATGGCTGGTGTAGTGGCAGAATCTCAGCAGGTTAGTGGGTAGGGTTCAATGACACTTTTTCAGGGGTGCTATAAAAATAGGTAGATATCTACCTCCATTTCTTCATAAGCAGGTTCTGCTGTGGCCAGGAGGGATATTTGAAGTTTCAGTAATTATAAAAATGATGTATGAAAATAAAATGAAACCACAATCTTGACTGTAGCTGGATGTTTCTGCAGTTGTGTGGGTGTTGCTGCTCATGATGCTGTGGTGAGATACAACACAGAAACTGGTTGGTTCTGAAGAGAGACATATGGACACCTCCAAAAGTCAACACACAACATTACAGTGCTTGTCCAAATGTTTCCTTCTGTTACCCTCTTTCTTAGACCATATTTATTTGCTATGTACATTTCACTCCGCAGCCTTCTGTGGTGGTTTGACCGTATTAGGCAACTGAACACCACAACCGCTCTCTCACTCCCCCTCCTCAGATGAGGAGGGGAAGAAGTAAAGGGAAAAAAACAACTCATGGGTTGAGATAAGGATAATTTTAATAAAGAGAGAAATATATTATCAAGGAAATATTATATTAATTAAACAATTATTAACAATATTATTATTATTAACAATATTATTATTAATTAAACAATTCAACTAAAGGGAGGAAAGGGAAAAGGGGAAGAGGAAGGGGGAAAGGGAATAACAAAACAAGTAAAGGCTATGTGGAAATGCAGAGGGGAAAAAAAAAATTACTCTCTACTTCCCACAAATAAGCGATGCTTGACCACGTCCTTGAAGCAGGGCCTCAATGCACGTAGCCGGTGTTCGGAGAGGAGGACAGACGTTTTCGCAACGAGAGCCCACCCCACCCCTCTTCCTCCTTTTCCCACCTTTTATTGCTGAGTGTGACATCATATGGTATGGAATATCCCTTTGGTTGGTTTGGGTCAGCAGCCCTGGTGATGTTTCTCACTTTTTTTTTTTTTTTTGCCCACCCCCTAGGAGGGCTAGAGAAAGTCCTGATGCTGTGCCAGCACTGCTCAGCAGCAGACACAACACCAGTGTGATACCACTGCTGTTTTAGCTACAAGTGCAGAGCATAGCACTGTATGGGCTGCTGCAGGGAAAGTTACCATCCCAGCTAGACCCAGTACACCTTCTCCAAAATTTATATTCTGCCAAATCATTCTGAATTTGTTAATGCCTCTATCTTGCCATCTTGGGAACTTTAACTTACAGCTAGAAACATGAACTGTGTATTAAGTTGATTTATTTGTTGTGTGGACTGTGGACATTGGAAGAATAGCTATAAGGATTAATTAACATAACAAAATGGGAGTGTCATCTATGGCAGTTATATGTGGTGGTATGAAAATAGATTCCAACTTTTTGCTCCAAAATGCATAACTTGCTGATCTATTGTTTGTTTTCATCTGTTAGTAGTTAGCTAGTGGTTAAGATGTCCACATCAGTAAGCAAAACACAGTATGGTTGCAATATACAGTTCCTTCCCTCTCCACTAATACATTTTTCTTTTTAGTTATAAGCCTCTAATTTATGCACGCTAATTTATACTTTAAATTTCAACACAAATTAAAAAAATAAATTGAAAATTAACTAAGGAATTTTTTTTTCCAAACTATTGATGTAGTTTGGAATCATTCACATAGCATTGCTAACTGATGTAATAGTATGTGAATCTTGGGTCAAAAGAATACCCTACATCCCTCAGAAATAATCACAGTACTTGTGTATATGTCTGAGTGGGATTTGGATGTTGTTTCTAAACAGTGGATAAAAGTAACCTCTGTCTGGGGAACAGGAAAGGTTTCCAAGCAGTTGAATGTTCAGAGGTCCATGCTGCACAATGATCTTTACATTTTAGTGCTATTCCACACACTTGATTCTCTGCGGCTGTGACATACAAGTGCATATGCTGCTGAATTTTAGGGAGGAAGTTATGATTGGAAGTTTGCTTTTCTTTTCCATCATAAATTAAAAAACAAACAAACAAAAACTTTCAGAGATGTACAGTGCAAAATAAACTTATCATGATGACCAGGAGTGCAAAGAGCCCTACAACAATTAGGCACAGGAGTCAGAAGAGCACATCAAGTCTTCACCACAGCAATAAAAGATAACTAAGAGACCACGTCTGTAAATTAAGCCCTTTAAACACATATCCAAAACCTATGTTCTCCATTAAAATAATAGCAAGATCCACAGTGAAACTCGCTTTTGGATTTGCCACACACTATGGAAAGGAGGAGAGTTCACTCATAAAATGAAGACCTCCTCTCAACAAACCTGTTTTATTCCTCCTGAGACAGAGATCTTTGAGATATCCCAAAGGAGGTGGCACTTCTTCAAAGTCAAGAATCAAGTAAGAAGGTTAATTGAACAACATATTTACAGGAGTATGTTAATGATATTCTGTTATATTCTCAGAATATTTGCACAGAACATCTTTGAGTGCACTAAGTTGTAAATGGATATGAATAAACATTGAGAAGGCTGCCCTTGAAAATTCATTGTTAATTTGGTAACTGCTGTAGATTAACTTGAGTCAGATGTAATTAGGTGAAGTTACACTCTGAGCAAGAGGAGCCGATGACCTGACCTAAAACAATGGAGCTGTGTACAGCCTGGCAATAGTGCTTGCAATTGAACTAAGACCTAACTCCATCCTCCTAAGATGCCAGCAATTTTCTGGTGTTTTCTGATGCTCTGACATTTTAATTGCTGCAAGACTTCAATATGGGAACACCTAGACTATTGTCCTAAGCTTACTTTTTAAACGGACACGAAATAAAACAGGCCATAGGAGGGATATTTTTGCTGTGACCAAGCAGACCTCTTATCCACACCATCATTAGTTGTGAGATTTCTGAACTCTGCCTCAGTTTCAGATGTTATGCCATTTGTTTTTCTGCAATGGAAGAAAAACATATTTGAAGCATTTTGCTTTTGCTTTTTTTTTTTTTTTTTTTTTTTTTTTAATCTAATGGCAAATTTGAGAAAATACTTACAGTCATTTTGTAATTATTGTAGTAAAACATGGTATCTTAGACAGAGAATAATGTTTTAAGTATCTGAGTAATACAACATTAAATATTAACTTAGAGTTATGTTATGTGACTAAGTATGAAATACAGATAAATTATTTTTTTTGTGAATCTCTTTCAACACTGAAAAAGCAACAGAAGAAAACAATATATCTACATCACATAGAAGGAAGAGTCTGGGAAAGATTAAAAGTAAGTTCATTAAGTCCAATGACAGTATTAACCCATATTTTAGTCATAATGTTCATGAAGATTTTAAAGCTGCATTTGGAGAATAAAAATGTAGTAAGAATGAGTCAGCATGGGTTTGGAAAGAAGAAATTATGACAAACAATTCTGATTACATTTTAAAAAAGAATAATGATTGGCTTATGTAGAGGGAAATGTGGTAGATATTTTATAGGTGGATTTTTAGGAAAGCTTTCAACAAGGTTTCACATGATGGATTACTGCACAAAGCCCTCTAAATATGGATTAGGTGATGAATACTTAAGATGGCTAAGGAATTGGTTAGAAGATAAAAATGAGGGAATTAAAAGTCTGCATTGTTCACCAAAGCTAGGATCTTTCATGGGAGTCCTTCCAGTGGCTTCAGCAGCATGTGAGTCAGGACAGTCATGTGAAGCAGAAGCTCAGAGGACTCTGCACCGACATCTGCATGCCTTCATATTGATAATTTACATTTTGTCATAATATGTGTGTGGGACAATTCACACAAGAAGAGCAGTAGTTCTAGGAATTCTACATGAGTAGAACATCCTTTTAGGAAAAATTGTATTACTCTTCATTTAAGGCTTAGACTGTATCTCTCCTTCAGATACATCTCTCTGGGGAGAGGTGTTCTTCAAATCTTGGTCTGGTATGCAGAGAAAAGATGAGCACTTTTAAACACTGTATCTAAAGTTCTTTAAAATAGATCATTACCTTCCAATATGGCTAAAGAAACCAATTCACTTATAAATGAAACAATTTGCCCTATGGGTCCACAGCAGAGTTGGGAATAGTCTTACAAAGCCTGGTGCACTGCCTTATTCACTGTTTTAATTAGAAAATTAAATTGGTTTAAAAATCACAGAATCATAGAATGGCTCGGGTTTCAAGAAACCTTAAAGATCACCTAGTTTCAACCCCCTGCCATGGGCAGGGATGCCACTCACTAGATCAGGTTGGCCAGGGCCAACCTCGTCTTAAACACCTCCAACAATGGGGCATCCACAACCTCTCTGGGCAACCTGTTCCAGTGCCTCACCACCCTCTGAGGGAAGAATTTCCTCCTAACCTCTAATCTAGATCTCCCCTCTTTTAATTTAAAACCATTCCCCCTTGTCCTGTCATATTTGTCATATTTGACCAGAAACTCACTCTCCATCTTTTACATAAGCCCCCTTTAAATACTGGAAAGCTGCAATGAGGTCACCCCAGAGCCTTCTCTTCTTTAGGCTGAACATCCCCAGCTCTCTCAGCCTTTCTTTACAGGAGACAATTCCATTCTGTGATTCTAAGAAGGATGAATTCAAGGTTGATAATACAGGCTCAAGAACGATAATAGAAGTATGTACTGTTGGCATATAATGACTTCTCCACAATGCAGTTTAGCTTGTGAGAACTGGTGTAAATTTGATTTAAGAAAGAACGTTTAAGTGATAGCACAATGTATTTTAGCTACCTAAGAACTGGTGCAAATTTTGAAATTTTGAATACAACTGAAATAAAGAAATAAGATAATCATTGTAGTTTGTTCCATGATTCTGACATAGACATAGGAAGAAACCGTCTTTGTCCTTCTGAACTTATATTTTGAAATTCTAAAAAAATCAAGGGAAATATGTAAGAATGTAAAAATTATTTTGTTTTTCCTTATGTAGTTCTGAGCACATTGGCATGCCATAGGACTTATGTAGGCTTTGAAAAAGGAGTTAATTTTACTTAAAACTGTGTCCTGGTTAGTCTTCTTTTTGCCTTGTTCAGCTACTTCATTAAAGGAGTTTGGAGACAGTTTTGATCTAAAAACATTTTTCAGTCTATTAAAATGCTTCGTTTTTAAGACAGATTCTTCTGAAATCTGATATGCAGCATTTCATGAAACAAGGCTTAATGGGAGCAGAGATGTGTGGAGGGTGAGCAGGTAAGCACTCTATGAATTTAGGAAGTCAGAGAGAAATCTGTCCAGAACATCAAACTATACTAATTTTAATCCAAAACAGGGGGAAATGAGAACAACTAAGACTATTTGCAAAGAAAAATAACCTGGGAAATATTGATATAGTACCAGGTAATATATTGTCGCTTTATTTCCCTCTGCTAAAAATAGTAGCAACACTGCACATACAGAATTGACTTTGCTGTAGTTTTTTATGGTGAAAAAAATCATCCTGTTTGATTTAAAGAGCCAAGACTTAAGTCCATAAGTACTACTATTCTCATAGAATACTCAACTGTTTATATTAAAATTATAATAGACATCCAATCCTACCAATACCTGCCTTTTTACAGAAGTCCTACTTTGACTACCTGTACTTCTTTTCAGGTGTTGATGGTGATAGAAAGATGCCTTTCATAGGGAAGGAACAGGAGCATATAATGAGCTTCACAGAATCACAGAATCACAGAATTTCTAGGTTGGAAGAGACCTCAAGGTCATCGAGTCCAACCTCTAACCTAACACTAACAGTCCCCACTAAACCATATCCCTAAGCTCTACATCTAAACGTCTTTTAAAGACTTCCAGGGATGGTGACTCCACCATCTCCCTGGGCAGCCTGTTCCAGTGCCTAACAACCCTTTCGGTAAAGAAGTTCTTCCTAACATCTAACCTAAAAATCCCCTGGCGCAACTTAAGCCCATTCCCCCTCGTCCTGTCACCAGGCACGTGGGAGAACAGGCCAACCCCCACCTCGCTACAGCCTCCTTTGAGGTATCTGTAGTTGACCTCAGCCCATCGGTGCAGCCTATCCAGATCCTCCTGCAGAGCCTTCCTACCCTCGAGCAGATCGACACGCGCACCTAACTTGGTGTCATCTGCAAACTTACTGAGGGTGCACTCAATGCCCTCGTCCAGATCATTGATGAAGATATTAAAGAGGATCGGCCCCAGCACCGAGCCCTGGGAGACGCCACTAGTGACTGGCCTCCAACTGGACTTGACTCCATTTACTACGACTCTTTGGGCCCGGCTACCCAGCCAGTTTCTAACCCAACGAAGCGTGCGCCAGTCCAAGCCAAGAGCAGCCAGTTTCTTGAGGAGAATGCTGTGGGAGACAGTGTCAAAAGCCTTGCTGAAGTCAAGGTAGACCACATCCACAGCCTTTCCCTCATCTACCCAGCGCGTCACTTTGTCATAGAAGGAGATCAGGTTCATCAAGCAGGATCTGCCTTTCATAAACCCATGCTGACTGGGCCTGATCGCTTGCTTGCCCTTCAAGTGCCGCCTGATGACTCTCAAGAGGATCTGCTCCATGAGCTTCCCTGGCACTGAGGTCAAACTGACAGGCCTATAGTTCCCCGGGTCTGCCCTCCGGCCCTTCTTGTAGATGGGCGTCACATTTGCTAGCCGCCAGTCAGCTGGGACCTCCCCCAATAGCCAGGACTGCTGATAAATGATGGATAGGGGCTTGGCCAGCTCCTCTGCCAGTTCTCTCAGTACCCTTGGGTGGATCCCATCCGGCCCCATCGACTTGCGCACATCCAAGTGCCGTAGCAGGTCACCAACCAGTTCTTCATGGATGGTGAGGGCCACATCCTGCTCCCCATCCCCTTCTACCAGCTCAGGGTACTGGGTATCCGGAGAACTGGTATTGCCGCTAAAGACTGAGGCAACGAAGGCATTGAGCACCTCCGCCTTTTCCTCATCTCTTGTAACTAAGTTTCCCCCTGCATCCAGTAAAGGATGGAGATTCTCCTTAGTCCTCCTTTTTGTGTTGATGTATTTGTAAAAATGTTTTTTGTTATCTTTAACGGCAGTAGCCAGATTGAGCTCCAGATGAGCTTTGGCCTTCCTAATTTTGTCCCTGCACAGCCTCGCTACATCCTTATAGTCCTCCCTAGTGGCCTGCCCACTTTTCCAAAATGGGAAATTCATATGAATTACATTCAAACTAGTCATGAGCTCAAGCAAAATACTTTAACTGTAAGAATGGTTCAACACTGGATTAGGTGCCAAGACAGATTGTGTAATTTTCATCCCTAAAGGTTCTTAAACTGAACTGGCTGAGGCCATGAGTGACCTGCTCTAGCTTTCAAGGTACTCCTGCTTTGATAATGAGGTCCCATCTAACGTTAATCTGTCTATGATTCTCTGACACTTGTACTTTTATTTTTATTTTTTGAAACATATGAACATCTTTGATTCTGTTAAGAAGTAAACAATAATAAAAAACTTTCCTAGGGTAATTTTGGCTGAGTAATTTGCTCAGGCTTATATATTTCAAAAGTATTTTGAGGTATTTCTATGGGGACAGGTGACTATAGCCATTTCTAAGTTCTCTTTTTATTTGATATTGACATTGTTTTGTAACGGGTTATAATATGATCTGTAAATAATCAAGCTTACCGTTTAAAGCTTTGAGCAAACCGAATGTTTTCTTTGCTTATGGTGAGCTTCAGTGGAATGATAGGAATGTCATGGCCTTGCAGTTGTGAAGCTCTGAGCTGAGCCATAGATTGTGCTACCACCAGCAAAAACCTGGTGATGTTGTGAATGCAGGAGCTGAATAATGAACTGGCAATGAAAACATAGGAGCCCATGGCCAATGGCATGTCTTCCAGAATATGTTCCTCTGTAATGGATAAGGCAGTACATACTCCAATTTCTAATACAAGATGCTCATTTTCTATTTTCCTATCTTTCTCCTTCTCAAAAGTCTTACTCAATAAACTCAAAATCATCATGGAATAATTGCATCAATTTAAATGTAATGAATACTGAGCATCAAATACCAAAAAATGAAGTGTTTCAAATCAAATGGCTATAGGATTAGCTATAAGGCTCCAATGTTTGAATCCCCACAGACATGAACTTTAATAGAATCTCTTGCCAAATTGCAGTTATGATGAAAGTTTTTGATGATATTCAATTTTTACCAGCTAGCAATAAATATAGTGCAACACTGTAAGTTGACCTTGCAAAGGCATCTGATGGAACAGATTGTAGTCAGCTGTAGGGATTTACTTGAAAACTGGAGCAAAGTAGATATGCAAGAGGCAATGCTATAGCATAGACTCTCCTCTCTATATTTTAGACAGATTGAAAGGGAATATAGGCAACATTCAAACGTTTCTTTATTGTCATGCATATTAAAAGCCCAGGGTAAAACTTTGCATTTTTATGACTCCGTATATAGATAGTATTGTTCTCCATCCAAATGTACAATATGAAAACTTGTCTGCATCAGTCACTCTGAAATAATTGCTTTAATTTGAGGCTGTGGCTGAAAGTGAACACAAGGCTGGTGTCATCTCCTAGCAGCCACTTTTTTTTTTCCAACAATTTCCTTTTTTTCCAGCTTGACAAATAACAAATGCCTGGTGGTAACTTTAAATTTAAAATTCATTGCCAACCAGCTGATAAGAAACATATCAAATATTGGATTTCACTGTATAAATAAGCATATCCAGAAGAACAAAGAAGATTCTGATGACTTTCATTTGTTGTACTGCCTTGGTTATCAAATTTCCCACTAATCAAAACTTTCATTTCTGTCATGTCCCTGACAGCTTTACATATCATATTTATTTATCATACACCTCTGTTTATAAAAGTTCTGTTTATAACATCTCTCATGTGAAGGAATGATACTCTGCATACAGAAATGCAGCTGGTATTAGAGATTTTGACTTGCAGTCCTGGCTTTTTTAAAGCCAAGATTTAAAGGATAAAGGAAAATTGCCATTGTCTGCAAACATGAGAACAAATGCCTGTGCTTACTCTGAGAGATTATGAGCAATGATGGAAGAGATTGTAATGCCATGTGCTTAGAAATCCCATTTGGTGAGTGATGGGGAGCTAAGAAGTTAAAAGGAAACTTGATTGCCCACACAGAATAAATGCTGAGTTTGGAAACAAAATTTGGCCTTGATTTTTAAAGCTGCTAAGTTTCACTGGTAGAATTAGCTTCATCTTTCTGTCGTGCTTTGGTTTTTCAGATCTCTCATGTCCTGTGCTTTTACTTCTATTAGGATGATCTCGCCACATCTTGCCCAGTCTAAAATGTGGCTCACAGGAAAATGTCCACTGTAGCTGCCAACAGGGCAACTGGATTTGAATTCCGTTGGCTTTATGGGCAATGCCTTCATAAAACGTTTACTATTTAATTTTAGCACTAAGAACAAGACAAGAAAGACAATAAAGGAAAAAATAACTAAAAAAAATGTTACAAAAGTTTGTTTTGCCTTTGTTTTACCTCAGGAGGCCAATGAAGGACACATTAGGTAAACTCTTAGTTATCATCCAGTTTCTCAAAAATATTGTATTGGGTTTACGTGACAAGGGTTTGGTAGTAGGGCTAAAGGGGGGTGGCTTCTGTGAGCAGAACTTAACAGCAGCCCCACGTCAGATCAGAGCCAGCTCCAGCCTGCTCCAAAAGGGACTCACTGCTGGCCAGAGCTGAGACAGTGAGTGACACTGGCTGTGCCTCTCTGACAGCAGATTTAAGAAAGGGAAAAAGGCTCTTGTGCAACAGCAGCTGTGCAAGGAGAGTGAGAACCAGCCCTGCAGCCCCCAAGGCGAGTGCAGCAGGAGGGCAGGAGGTGCTCCAGGCACTCAGCAGCAGTTCCCCTGCGGCCTGTGGAGAGGCCCCTGGTGGAGCAGGCTGTCCCCCTGCAGCCCATGAGTCCCACATGAAGCAGATCTCCATGCTGCAGCCCGTGGAGGAGCCCCCGGTGGAGCAGGTGGATGTGGCCTGGAGAAGGCTGCGGCCCATGGAGAGCCCCCGCAGGAGCAGGCCCCGGGCCGGAGCTGCAGCCCGTGGAGAGGAGCCCACGCAGGAGCAGGGGGTCTGGGGGGGAGCTGCCGCCCGTGGGGGAGCCGTGCTGGAGCAGTTTGCTCCTGGGGAATGGACCCCGTGGGACGGAGCCGTGTGGGAGCAGGTCTTGAAGAGCTGCTGCCTGTGGGCAGCCCCCACAGGCTCAGTTCGGGAAGGACGGCATCCGTGGGAGGGACCCCATGGGGAGCAGGGGCAGAGAGGGACCATGAGGGAGCGGCGGAGACGAAGCATCAGGGACTGACCGCAGCCCCCATTCCCTGTTCTCCTGCGCCCCTCGGGGGGAGGAGGTGGAAGAGGGTGGGAGGGAGGAAGGTGTTTTTATTTTGCTTTTCGTTCTCACTGCTCTTGTCTGATGGTGATAGGCAATAAATTACATTTATCTCCATATGCTGGGTGTGTTTGGCCTGTGACAGTAATTGGTGAGCGATCTCTCTGTCATTACCTCAATCCTTGAGCTCTTACCTTCATATTTTTACTTCCTCTATCCCTTTGAAGAGGGAGAGTGAGAGAGTGGCTATGGTGGAGTTCAGCTGCCCAGCAGGGTAAAACCACCACAAATCTACATGTCCCCCTGAAGCCCCCCTTTCAGTCTTCTCAGGTCTTTTGATTCTCTTATCCTTTGCACTGTCACATGTGAATATATAAACACAGCCAAGGACTGAGATGTTCTTAGGAGAAAAAAACCTGTCTGCTTGAGATCTCTGTTCACTCCAGACCACAAGAATGTTGGTGCCATACAATAGAACAAAAGCCATCATTTCTTCTGCACAAAACAGGTCTACGTAGAGAAAGTAGATGGGTATACACAGCAAGGTCATCAGAAGGCAGCAATGACATATTACTGGTCAGCATTATATACACTGCAGAATTCATATTGAAAGAGTTAAAATGTTAGTTATTAAACAGGTCAGTCATCTTTTTAAAATCTGTATTGGATGAAAAGCATTCAACAACCTTAATGGAATGACTCATTTTCCTTCAATCCTTTATAGTAGGACTTACACTTTCAAAAGAAAGTCAGGTTCCCAATGATAGTGAAAATAACTGAAAAACAAGCGCCTTCTATCTTTGCCTCTTTGAAAATGTGCCTGTAACTTCATTAGAATTAAAACAAAACAAAACAATTAGAATTAATATTTTAAATAAAATCAAAGCATTTGAAACTCATTTGAAACACTCAAGCATATCTGACAGAATGGCTTATTCTCAGGGTCCAAGCATTAAGAATATTTCTCATCCCTCTTAGGTAAAAACTCCAGTTATATACAAATCGTGTATAATGCTTGAACTGGTAGATGTCTCTAACATCTGCAAGCAAGCTCTGTTTATGCAGAGTTGTAAGCCAGAGAGTTGAAATCACTTTTGGTTGTGAAGACAGGAAAAAGACCTTTGTGGTTCACAGAGTTCCTACCTGGCAAGGAGGCTGAATGGCAGGGAATGGGACAGTGATAACAGGGGTGTTTAGCCGTAGTGCAGAAAGTCGGCAAGAACGTCTCCACTCTTGCAGACAAGACAGTGGGGTACTTAGTGCTGAAAGGCATCCGAGTCTAATTTTTTTTTACTTCTCCAAAAGTTTCTCTTCAGTAATGCAGTATTCTCAAAAAGAGGATCATAGATTTGATCCAATGCAGAGACATAGTCTTACATTGCCCACCAATGGGTATTCAGTATGAGGAAAAGAAAACTAGCTTCTATTTGTGTGGCACATTTTTAGTAGATTTTTTTTGGTGATGAATTATTTACATGATGACAACTGAAAGCAATAGCAGATGTCTTATTACTTTTTTGCAGAGGTGGATCTGAGTCACTATTAAATTTTAGTGATTCTGGATCAGACCTGAACAGAAGCTGGAAAAGAAAATTCAAGAAAATAGGTATTTATTGCTGCCCAGAGAAGATTCTTGAGGCACCGCATGCTGTTTGGGGATATCTGCAAATCTGACTATGCCCCAATATTGAACATGAAATCCTTATTTTTATATACGATTTTGTAGTATTATAGTTTGTGGAAGACCCAGTTATATATTCTGGGTGTCACAGTTTTCTAGTGGAATGTGACATGGCTGTAGCCTAAAATATGGCATAATAACTTCACTTGTAATGATTGCATTTAAAAGCTTGCTTCATTCTTTTAAACACTGGTTTATATTTATTAATGGGTATTGCTTATTTTAGTAGGCAACTGTATATTTTCAATTTCCCAATTGCAGGTTTAAGCTGTGGTCTGATTTATCATGAGTTAGGTCACGAACAATCTTCCAAATTTATCCTTAATGGCATTTTTTCAGATATATTTTTGCTTTGGTTATGATATCTAATATTCAAAGACTCTTTTGTTCTTAAAGGTGTCTTAAATTCCTCTAAATTTCCTAAGACAACAGAAATTTCTTTTCTTTGTCCTGCCTTTTTCTTGTTCAGGATAATTGCTGATCAAACAGAAATTTGAAGGAGCCCTATTTTGCAACAAACAATCTCAAAATTTGCAGTGCTTTTCCTTCCCCCCCCCTTTTTTCCTTCCAACTTTACTTCATCTTTTTCTGCTCATTCTAGATGCTGTAAAACCATAAGAAAAATACAGCGTATAATGAACTTGTCTTGCGTGATAATTGTGTTTTATGAATAAGCAAAGCATTGACAGGCTGATCTGCTGCAGAGGAAAGGCTAGTGAAAATCAGAGTGAGAAGCTCTTGCTCCTCTTTGATCTAACTTTTATGGTATGTGCATTCACTTAACAGGTCACTGAACTGAGGCTCTGGGTTTATTCAAAATCAGACACTACTTGAAAAAAAAACTGGAAGAAGGTCTCCAAAACAGGAGGAAATTCAGCAGGCTCAAATGCAAGATGTTGAACTTCAGTAGGAAGAATGAACCAAACAAATACAAAACAGGCAGAAAGCTACTAGGTAGTAACTCACCAAATAAGACCCTGAGAGCAAAAAGAGGATAGAATAAGATGGATACAAATAATGATGTCCTGTTATTGCAAACAAGATGAGCATCATGCTGAGATATATGAGCAGAAGGAATTACAGCCTGCTGGAAGAGGGAAGCAACTTTTTTTTGTACATTTCCATGTTGATAAGAATTTCTGGAGTAGACTGTCCAGCTGTGGGCACTGTGCCTCAAGAAAGATGACCAGTTAAAAAGAAGTTAGCAATGCAAACAGCTGGAGGTCTAGAAATCATAAGCTAAGAGAAAAAGATAAAGTAAGTGGAGAAGACTAACAGAGGCAATAAGGAACAGAAGACTTGAGTCTTGGAAAATGCAATAATATTATAAATAGGAAGAATATCATCCATTTTCTACTACCAGGATGGGTGGGGCAAGAAAATGGGGGGAAGTGTTGATCTGCCAGAGGGTAGGAAGGCCCTGCTGAGGGACCTGGACAGGTTGAATCTATGGACAGGGGCCGATGGGATGAGGCTCAACATGGCTAAGTGCCAGGTCCTGCACTTTGGCCACAACAGCCTCATGCAGCGCTACAGGCATGGGACAGAGTGGCTCAAAAACTGTGCAGAGGAAAAGGATCTGGGGGTGCTGATTGATGCCTACCTGAACATGAGCCGGCTGTGTGTCCAGGTGGCCAAGAAGGCCAACAGCATCCTGGCTTGTATCAGCAATAGTGCAGCCAGCAGGACCAGGGAGGTGATTGTTCCCCTGTACTTGGCTCTGGTGAGGCCGCACCTCGAGTACTGTGTTCAGCTTTGGGACCCTCAGTACAAGAAGGACACCAAGGCCCTGCCTGGAGTGTGTCCAGAGAAGGGCTACGAAGCTGGTGGAGGGCCTGGAGCACAAGTCTTGTGAGGAGCGGCTGAGGGCACTGGGGTTGTTTGGTCTGGAGAAGAGGAGGCTCAGGGCAGACCTTATTGCTCTCTGCAACTGCCTGAAAGGAAGCTGTGGGGAGCTGGGGGTCGGCCTCTTCTCGCAAGTAACTGATAGGGCTAGAGGGAATGGCCTCAAGTTGTTCCAGGGGAGATTTAGGTTGGAAATGAGGAGACATTTCTTCTCAGAAAGAGCAGTCAGGCATTGGGACGGGTTTCCCAGGGAGGTGGTGGAGTCACCGTCCCTGGGGGTGTTCAAGGAAAAGTTGGATGTGGTGCTTAAGGACATGGTCTAGTGGGTGACATTGGTGGTGGGGGATGGTTGGACCAGATGATCTTGGAGGGCTCTTCCAAGTGTGATTCTATGATTCTATGACAAGTTGTTGACTTAAATTGTGAAATCAAGTTACATGTTGAGATATTCTTTCTGATAGTAACAAGAGGGAGGCATTGGGATGGGTGGAATCTGAATTTCCATCTTTGTGAACAGTGCAGAAAAATGTCTGGAAGGGATGGAGGTACATATAGGCTGCTCTGCTGTAGAGCAACAGATGCCCTGCGCTACCTTTTAAGTCCCTTCTTGCCCCAGTTTCCCACAATTTTGTGAAGAGGCAGCAGCTGGAATAGATGTGCAGTTGTGAGGAGGAAATGTGAAGCTGCTACAAGATCAAGGAAAAGGTTTTGTCAGCTTTGCATACTGCAGGGTTTTTTTTGCCATTTTCCCTGGGAGATCATATAAAATACAACCACATTAACTACTACAGGAGTCTATTACAGACCGCCTGGCCAGGACGATAGCGCCGATAAATTATTCTTTACAGAACTAAGAGAGGCCTCGAGATTAACTCCCCTTGTCCTTATGGGGGACTTCAACTTGCCAGACGTTAACTGGGAGTGCCACACGGCTGACACGAGCAAGTCCAGGAGGTTCATGAAGCACCTAGATGATAACTTCTTGGTGCAGGTGCTAACGGAGCCAACTAGGAAAGGTGCCCTCCTAGACCTGTTGCTAGAAAACAGAGAGGGTCTGGTGGGAGATGTGGTGATTGGTGGCCGCCTCGGTCATAGCGACCATGAAGTGGTTGAGTTCAAAATTTACGGTGACAGAAGGAAAAGTGCCACCAAAACCTCATCCCTAGATATGGGGAAGGCGAACTTCAGGCTGCTCAGGGAACTAGTCAGCAAGGTCCCTTGGGAAGCTGCTCTTGAAGGCCTCGATGTACACCAGTGCTGGTAATTCTTTAAGCGATGCCTCCTAGAAGCACAAGATCAGGCAATTCCTAAATATCGCAAATCAGGCAAGCGGGGCAGGAGGCCGGCGTGGCTGACCAGGGAAATTCTAATGGAGATTAGGCGGAAACAGAGAGTGTTTCACTACTGGAAGGAGGGCCAGGTGACATGGAAAGAATACAGGGATGCTGTTCGTGTTTGTAGGAAGAAAATTCGTGTGGATAAAGCACACCTAGAGTTGAAGCTGGCTGTGTCTGTGAGAGATAATAAAAAGGGTTTTTTTAGATATGTGAATGGAAAAAGGAGAACTAAAGAATACATAGGGCCGCTCCTTGATAGGGAAGGTCTCCTCACAGACAATGACATAGGCAAAGCAGAGACGCTTAACGCCTTCTTTGCCTCTGTCTTCAATGCCGATGATGGGCTTCGGGACCCAGGGTGCCCTGAGCTGGAGGACTGGGACGGTGGGGATGACAAACTCCCAACTGACCCTGAACGTGTGCGGGATTTGCTACTCCACCTGGATCCCTACAAGTCCATGGGTCTGGATGGGATTCATCCCTGGGTGCTGAAAGAGCTGGCGGATGTCATCGCGGAACCTCTCTCAATTATTTTTCAACTATCCTGGGAGTCTGGAGAGGTCCCGGTAGACTGGAAGCTGGCAAATGTTGTGCCGATTTTCAAGAAGGGTCAGAAAGAAGACCCAAGCAATTACAGGCCTGTCAGTCTCACGTCAGTGCCTGGTAAAATCATGGAGAAGATGGTTCTCAAACTTATTGAGGCACACCTGGGGGACAAAGCAGTCATTGGTCCCAGCCAGCATGGGTTTGTGAAGGGTAGGTCCTGCCTAACTAACCTGATTTCCTTTTATGATAAGATCACCCGTATGGTGGACCAAGGGAAACCAGCTGATGTGATTTTTTTGGACTTCAGCAAGGCTTTTGACACGGTTTCCCATAGGATCCTACTGGACAAAATGTCCACCATACAGCTAAATAAAAACATCATCCGGTGGGTGAGCAATTGGCTAACGGGCAGGGCCCAAAGGGTTATGGTGAATGGGGCTGCGTCAGGCTGGCGGGCGGTCACCAGTGGGGTCCCTCAAGGCTCCATTTTAGGGCCGGTACTTTTCAATATTTTTATAAACGATCTGGATGTAGGAATAGAAGGTATTTTGAGCAAGTTTGCTGATGACACCAAGCTTGGAGGAGTTGTGGACTCAGATGAGGGTGGAAAGGCCTTGCAGAGGGATCTGGATAGGTTGGAGAGCTGGGCGATCACCAACCGCATGAAGTTCAATAAGAGCAAGTGCCGGGTCCTGCACCTGGGACGGGGAAACCCTGGCTGCACGTACAGACTGGGCGATGAGACGCTGCAGAGCAGCTTAGAAGAGAGGGATCTGCGGGTCGTGGTAGACAGCAAGTTGAATATGAGCCAGCAGTGTGCCCTGGCAGCCAGGAGGGCCAACCGTGTCCTGGGGTGCATCAAGCAACGGCATCGCTAGTAGGTCGAGGGAGGTGATTGTCCCGCTCTACTCTGCACTGGTGCGGCCTCACCTCGAGTACTGTGTGCAGTTCTGGGCACCACAGTATAAAAAGGACATGAAACTGTTGGAGAGTGTCCAGAGGAGGGCTACGAAGATGGTGAAAGGCCTGGAGGGGAAGACGTACGAGGAACGGCTGAGGGCACTGGGCCTGTTCAGCCTGGAGAAGAGGAGGCTGAGGGGAGACCTCATCACAGTCTACAACTTCCTCGTAAGGGGGTGTCAAGAGGCAGAAGACCTTTTCTCCATTAACACCAGCGACAGGACCCGCGGGAACGGGGTTAAGCTGAGGCAGGGGAAGTTTAGGCTTGACATCAGGAGGGGGTTCTTCACAGAGAGAGTGGTTGCACACTGGAACAGGCTCCCCAGGGAAGTGGTCACTGCACCGAGCCTGACTGAGTTTAAGAAGAGATTGGACTGTGCACTTAGTCACATGGTCTGAACTTTTGGGTAGACCTGTGCGGTGTCAAGAGTTGGACTTGATGATCCTTAAGGGTCCCTTCCAACTCAGGATACTCTATGATTCTATGATTCTACTAGCATGTCTCAAGAGCTTCCCACTGGCCTTACTGTGTGTATTTTATGGGCTTAGAGAAAAAGCTATGATGGGAGAAGTGACTTGCTCTTGAGCCAACAGTGCTATCTGCAGAGCTGCAATGAGCTGCTCTGAATGGTGACTCAGCCTAAAAGGAAACATGGACAGTCCCAAGTCTGTGCCAAGCTTATCATGGAAAAGGGACCTCTTTGCAGATGTGGAACCTTTAGGTTGAGGAATTAACATTTTCTAAGTTCCTACCAAAACCTGCATCACCTTGGATACAATTTATAGATTCTGGTTTCATTGCAAATTGAGCACAAATCACCTATTAAGCATGAGTCTGGCTGCTGTTAGCTATGGTTTTTGTGGCTGGCTGTGACTGTGCCATATTCACTTTTTGGCAGGGACGGCTCTGAACTGTTTGTCACTCACTGGTTTTCCCAAATGCTGAGGAATACAGGTAACATGCTTGCTCTGTCATGTTGGAAAGTATAAGAAATCACTCATGAATGAAGATCAAGGGGGAATGTGTTCATTACTGGACAGAAGTGCAAAAGCCCAGAGAAAGCTTGCATTTAAACTGAAGGACTTGAAAACAACAACAGAAGAGAAGCAGTCTTGTTTGACATTGCTTTAGTATTGCCCTTACCTTTGGGTGTTATTTCCTTGTCCAGCACAGACAACAAAGAGCACAATGGTTCTCATCAGACACCTTTCCAGATGATCATATCCAGAAGTGCTCCATCTGGACTTGATTTGTTGGGCAATCCAGTGGCAACCAAAACATCTCAGCTGTTGCTGTGCTGCTTTCACCAGAAATGCAGTATTTCCCACTGCTACTGGAAGTGACATTCTCTTTCTCCCATTTTTAATGCTCAGCCTGTAGGAGCTGTATGGGGAAGCAACCTCTGAGTCCTGAAATTGAGCAGACATGGGGTTGCTCGTTGTGAGTCCAAGCAGCATGGCATGAGTCACCTCCATATGCTCAAACTCTGTCCCCTTATACCCCAAGACATGGTGCCCATCTCCAAATTGCCTGATGGAAACAATCCTTGGCATCAGTTGTCTTCTGAGTTCTACTTGGGTGTTGTCTGGGCAGTGCAGCTTGGCATGGGCCAGTTCCATGCAAGGGAACAGATGTTTGCTGGCCATTGCCAGAGTCTGTGCCTTGGCCCTGTTTTATTGTATTGATGAAGCCTAAGAGAAGATCTGCTAATAAAATGACTGTTATGTACAATACAGCAGGCCTGGTTAAAGGCATATGGGAATTATTTTCAAGGTACTAAAGGTGCTGCCTGTGAAAGTCAGCATCTGTGGCTTTCAGAGGATAGCTGGTTTGTGAATCAGACCATCAGATGTGGGATGGCCACATGCTGGGGAATCACTTCACTATCCACTTTTGGTGAAAAGAAATATTGCAGGTAAGTTTCTAGACAAATCACGTCTCTGACCTAGTTCATGGTGTGGCTGCGTGAGTTCCTATATTCATACAGGGCAGGCACCTGGTCTTCATGACTGGAGCAAGTCTGGGATCATCCTTTCCAGTAGAAATGCAGATTAATTATGTTCATATGTATCTTTTATGTACAACTATAAAAATGAAAAATGGAAATATCACAGACAGTGCTCTAACACCCATTTATGCTGTGTCTTGTTTTTGAGCGCAATTTTTAGATTTCCCTTTTAAAGTATAAAATCTTAGGGTTGTTGGGGCCTTTTATTTGTTGGTAGAGGGCTTAGTAAACTTGAGTTTTAATTTTATTAAAATAAATAATCAAAATTAAAATGTAATGTGGCACTAAAATAAAGGTTAGCCAGCTAATTAATAAGGAAGAAGTTTCAGTCCTCTGCTCCCAATATGTGGTTGGCATGCTACTTTTTTTACTACATATTTGCCCATACTGGGCTTTCTGGCTTAAGCAGGCATAGTAATAGAAATTGCTACAAGCACTACGTCTGTTTTGTGGATTATTTTGGCTGTGTACATTTCTCACCAATATCAGGTGACTATTTTGACATGTCGCAAACCTGCTACTTTTTACCCTTGTTTTAAATCAATGTCCTCTCTAAAATCAATTTAGTCCATAGGCTATTATTATGTGCAAAGGAATTTGGGTTACATTATGAAAGACAGATGAAATATACTACTGTTATTTAAAATAACAATAAAGAGAAAGAGGTTGGTTGTGGCTTTGGATTTCTTCCATGTCTTGTGGTACTGTGGTATATTACTCTCCTTTATCTTGCAAGATGGTAAAAGATGGTATGTGGAAGAAAGAGAAGGCAAAGGTGGTAAATCTTTGTCAAAGCAATGCAAAATAAACAAAACCTGTTTCTGTAGACATGCCTATATCAAAAGAAAACCACCATTGCCAATGGTACAGTTGGCTTATGGTGCAGAGGTGTCCAGTAAGCAGCAGTAGGTCAGGGACATACAGATGATCCAGACTCATCTGTACAGGAAGATGACCCCATCTCTGAAGTGTTAACAGTCTAGTCTGGCCATAATGACCACTGAGTTGACCGTGGTATCACTCTAAGGGTCTTGACAGACATGCCATCAAATAGATGCAGAGATTTAAAAAAATGACCTCATTCCTCTGAGCCACAGGTGAGGCAGCATTTCATTTAGCAATATATTTTGCCATTTCCCTGGCTGAATGTAGCAGTTCTTTGGATTTCATTATCAGGATTGGTGAACCTAGCACTTCTCATGAGCACACTGATCTGGTGAGAAGTAGAGAGCTGAAGTGTCCTGTAGCTTAATAATATCATCTTGAGAAGATGGGAATATTATATGACACAGGCTGACAAGAGACACTAAATTTAAAACCATCCATCTGACAACTCCATTTTCCTTGGAGATTTGCAACTTGTACATGGTCTAAGTACGCTCATGCACTGCTGAGAAATTTCTTGGTGGTGTTGACATATCATAAGCGGGTAAGGGCAAAATGGGATTGTTTAACTATTTTACTCCAGTTAGTAGCACAATTAGTTTCCTTTCAGAAAGAAAGTGAAGGACCTTATTCACTGCTTGCACACTCAGTAAATCAGTATACAATCAGTAAATAGTAAAACAAATCTTATTACTGTGGCATATTAAAACTTGCATTGTGCGGTAGGGTTTTGGTAGTCCTGTGGTGGTATAAGAAGAGAGAGTTGGTGGATACTGACTGAGACATGAGTTTAAGCACTAGCCAACACAAAGGGGAGTGGTCTTAACAAACCAAGACCCTGCTTGTTGTCAGAATTTTTGGAAGCAGGAAGACTTCTGAGCCTTTTTTTGAAAGAGGGAAATTGTTTGGAGCATGTTCCTGAGGAGCCCTTTTCAGAATAGGAATCGCCAACACAGAAACACCCCAGTGTCAAATCTAGGATGTAGGTAGTGAGGCTGATTGGAAACACAGAATATCCAACCATGTTGCTTCAAGAGAATGGTTGGATTCCCTCAGAAAGGAATCTGCTTGTGCCATCTGAAGCTATTAAGTAACCTTAATGGGAAGGCAGTTGGGATGTCAGTTGTGGCAGACCAGACAGTTCCTGCAGGTAGCATGTACCTTATGTAGAGGCTGTGGTGAGGAACAGGGACTAACCAGCCACCTCCTACAGAAGAAGTACTCTTAGGAGCATACATTTCCTGGCAAATGGTGAGGCAGTGATTGCTGGAAGCAAGACCTTAAGCAAGTCTGGGGAAAGAGTATGCTCAAACTTTAATGTTTAGGTTATGCTGGATTTTGTTTCTTAGAGCTTTCTTGATTTAAGAGGATTTTTTCTTTAATTTTATTATATAAAACCTAATAGTTTTGAGTTGGATGAAACCTATTAGAGAAAAGGGTGTGTGCATTTTAAAGCCTCTGATATCCTTTGAGGTCTTAATCTAAGGGACAGTCTTAAGCTTTTTCATCTCATTGTTGTGACTGGTTTGGTCTCTGGTTACACAGATATATTGATCATAAACAGGTGCTGACATCATGAAAAATGAAAGGCAGTTGGCAAAGTAACAAAGATCCCTGAAAGGTCCAGAAACCGAGACCAATTGACGTACAAGGGAAGTGGAGAGTGCAGAGGGGCTGCTGCAGAGGGGTGAAAAGATAAGTGCATATAGCAAAGCAATAAGCCAGTAAAAGCAATCTTTGTGGTAGCATCCTAAGTTTTTCTTGGTGGGAAAAAATTATATTCATCACAAGCAGTGAAAAATGGTGGACCAGACCAAAAGTGGTGAGCTTAAATTGCATCTAAGTTTGATAGAAAGATGCCTTCCTATTGGTTAGGAGAGTGAAGCACTGGAAAAGGTTGCCCAGAAAGGTTGTGGAGTCTCTGACGCCCAGAACAGATTAGGAAAACATCCCTTAGGAATAAATAGATATATCTGATCCTGATTAAGGATTGGGTAGAGCAGGGCAGACTACCTGACCTCTTGCAGATCTGTGATTTTGTGATTGTAGCACAGAAGATAAGAGCTTGGATGGAAAGATGGTGCTGTGTGGATAGATAAGAAAAGCTGAAATTGGAGACTTTTTTCCAGGTTGAGATTTTTCTCCAAGTTTTCTCAGTTATATGACTGACATGTCAATGACGCTGAGACTGGAATATCCTTTCTGAGCTCCAGCAAGGATGAGATCATGGGAGTTGCTGAGTACTGGGATAGGAAACAGGGAATCCCAGCTGAGGATTGTCTAGAACTTGGATGGTAACCAGCAGAATTGGAAATGAAGGAGAAGATGGCAAGATCCAACAATAGCAAGAGAAAGAGAGAAATGGAGAAATTCTGGGATTTTAAACTAACATACAAAATAGGAAAAAGGTAAGAGAGGTAATCAGGGTGTTTGCAAGGGAAAGTATGAACAACCACAGAGGTAGGCAAGGATATAGAGTGTCTAGAAGATGTGCAGATGACCAAATTCTCTGTCCTTACCAGGGAAAGAAGAAAGAAGAAGGGAGGCAGAGTAAAGAAAGAAGGATGTATTCTCAGGTCTGCTAAAGGCTTCTTATATCAGTCTTCACTGGGACTGCTTAGAAAAAGCTCTTATTGAAAAAAAAGTGTTTTATGATCTGCCCCGTGAAGGTTTGTGTTAATATAGTGGACTGCTCAGGAAGACAGCTACAAAAAAATATATGTACTTTTAAAGGCAGAATGTGTTCTGTGTTTCAGGAGTGATACAGGCCCCTGTTAAAGTGCCTGCTTTTGATACTGTCTACAGCTATCAAACCTGTTTTTAGGACTGATGTGATATTGATAAACCTGTTCTAATCAGAAGGACACTGTTTTTTGTAGAAAACCTTTTACAGTCCTGTTGAAGAAATCACATAATAATACTTGTACTTCCATGAGGATCCATTTTGCAGATCTGCCATGGGAAGTTAAGGGGCATATTTAAATCATGTGCAAGCCTCTCGTGAACTTTGCTACACCTCTGCTGGCAGTATCTCCAGAGGCATTTTTTTTTTCCCTTAGGAATTCAAGTGAAAAGAGGTCTCTATTTAAATGTTCCCCTCATGCTGTGTGCAACCCAAAGTTATCACCACATGCACAGGGAGGAGAGATAGAGACAAACTCTGCGGAGTTTACAAAGTAAGTGTATTTGTAAGATGCAAATGGGCACCCTCTAACTGCCCTGGCCCTGTGGTCTGCTGTGGAACCCCGCGTGCAGCAGTAAAGGAGCTCTGTGTGAGCACAAGGTTGCTTGAAGGACAAGGTCCTAATACCGAGAGAACTAAAGCAGGTTTTAAAAATCTTTCTGGCACACTAAGCAGCTTTTGCAGAGCAGGGAAAGCTATGTGGGATTTTGTTTTTGTTTTGGAAATGGAGGTTGTGAACTACATAATTCACTAAGAAAATTGTTTATTATTGCATGGGACTGGCTTCAACTATGCACATGCAAAATCCTTTTTTTTTTTTTTTTCTTTTTTTTTTTTTTTGCTCATACTTGGCAGAACCCATGGCTTTCCTACCTCTAAAAGCCCAGCTGAAGGTACCAGAGAAGTGTGTTAGATTGAGCAGGATAATATACACCTTTCCCCTTTTTCAGTTTTCCTGGATACTCTTAAGAGATACATATGTCTTGCTAGGCTCTCTCCACTTTTATTTATACTCTACTGTGCAACAGGAATTACTGTAAGAATCTTTCTCCTGGGTAACATGTCCTTAGCCTTTTGTTAGGTTAAGTATGGATTTGCAAAGCAGGTTGTTTTATGCTGTTCGGATAACCATTGATGTTGGAAATACAGGAAATAGAGTACACTGACTATCTGGAAGAATATCTTCTGTGAAGTGTTTAGCTCTCCTTTACATACTTCAGTGTTCAAAGAGTGAAAATATTTTATAGAAAAGACATGAATTTTGGAGTGGAATCAAGCAGAGAATCTTTAGACATCCCTGGCAAAAATTTGCCAAATTCATAACTGTACAGAGAACCTGTACCAGCGCTGTTACTGTTCTGTTGGTACTCTCACGCTGTACAGCCTGGGACACATCAGTAGCACACTGGTTATATTTACACCACTGAACTAGAGAGTGACTGAAAGTGACCTTGAGCACAGAATCCCAACTGTTTTTTCACTTCTTGTCACTGTTTTGGAGACTGCTTCAGCTAATTATCTCCAAGGCAAAGACTGCTCTGGGGCTGACTCTGTGCACCCTGCGATGCTATCTCACCAAGGGCATTATGTGCATACCCGTGGTGTCATGCTGCAATATGCCAGCCTGGTGTACTACTTTATAAGCTCAGAGATATAATTTGAGATACTTTTAATAGAAAAATATATAAATATTTGTTCTTTCTTGGTGTCAAAGGAGCACCACAGGATCAGGAGACCGGTGGCCAAATGCTATGCAGTGAGCTGGTGGCCACGTGGGAGAGGCTTTACTTCAGACCTCTTGAAGCAGTGAAGATGCTGATCAGTCCTTTAGAAACAAACTATTTCTTAGCTTGGGCTCAACAATGTCCTGTCAGATTCAAATGCCTTTTATAGTGTAATTGCCTCAGGTCTACCCAGCAAAGATGAGCAGAGAAATCAAGCCTGTGAGTATCCTTGTGTCCAAGTTGTCATGCACAGAGTTATGGTGTCCATTCTTATTTTGTTCCCTAACACTTCATGTTATGAAAATGTGGTTATAATCATCGGTAACTTTGGCAAATTATGCAGGGTGAAGTTTGACATACGAATATCCTGAAGATTTCAGCCACTGTGGTTGCATTGTGTTGCCCATTTTCCAGATACCTGGTGTTGTTGGACTGAAATTGTTTGTATCTGCTTCGAAAAAGGGAAGTCATGGGGGAGTGGAGTGGAAAGAGTTTTATTTAACTTATTCCAGTGAAAAAACAGTGCTTTAAGAGGGAATGATATAAAGGAAAACTTTCTGGCTGTAGATCAGATTTCTGATCACTAGAGGAACACATTTCTGAAACAGAATTCAGGCAGAGTTGCAATTTAAATTGTTTTATGCTTATAGAATTACAATATAAATTATTATGTTTATACAAAGAACTGTTATGTGATCACTTGCAATAGGAGACTTGATTTAGTGCCCCAGATAGCCCTTCTAAGAGTTTGTATTTTCTGTTCTTTTGTTTTGTCTTAATATACTTTGCCTTTATAGCCATACAATTTCATCAATTCTTGTGTCTTTATCAGTTCAATTATTCTAGTAAAATAATCACTCCCTAAGACAAAAAGTTTTCTTAATTTCCTTCCAAGAGTAGACTTAACTGGAAAATTCTTTTCTTTTCTTTTCTGGACGTTTCTGTTTAAACAAAGAAAGACAACTAAGAACCTTGGTTTAGCCTTTTACATTTTCTTACAGTTTTAAATCAAGACCACAACTTTGCATTCCATTGTAAAAACATCAGCAAATACTGTATGTTTTCCTTGAAGCTCATATTTTGAAAGAGTATTATCTTGTTTTGGGACTGCAGTTTCAGAAACAGAGCAAAATCCTGATGTATTCTGTTTAATGAAGTTCAAGGATCTTAGAATCATAGATCCAAATGGTGCTGAGAAACATTAGAGAAACATTAACGAGTGTCTCAATCAATTCAGTGTCTTACATTTATGCAAATGAAAGAAAGATAGAAGGGCAAAGCTTCTTTCCCCACCTCTTCTGGAATACTACCATACAGTAATACAGCTCTATGGGAGAAACTCTTTTTAGCTGTTCAGCCTTGTTTTGAACCCAGCTTTATTTCAGCCTTAGGAGATGAATTGAGATCAAAAAGGTCTTTTAAGGTCAGCTAAATGGTATTTCTCTTTGCTTGCCCTCTTCCCCAAGGCTTATGGGACTTGAGCAAGAAGATTCATGTCACCTTGAGCTTTGTAGCACTGATGCACTAGTCTTGCTGCATGCAACGCCTTTGTGCATGCAAAAGTTGATGATGATACTGCCGCTTCAAAGGCTCCATTTTGCTTCAGGGGATTCTATCTTTAAAGCACTCAACATCAGTGAAGGGATTTTCACATCATGTCGCATCCCACTTTGGAAGTTTCTTGTTAATAGAGGTTCCTGCTCCTGAGAGGTTCTTCTCCCAGTTCTTGTTGCTGGGATGTCTCTCAAAGGATCTTTTTAGCATCCCTCCAGAGGATTATCTATCTCTAGGAACATCCCTTAAGAGCTTCTTACTGTTTAGGCCCAGGTCTTCAGAAAAGTTGTGATATCCTTTAACAAGACCCTGTTTGTAGTCTAGATCATACAACCTATACTCAGTGCTGAATTCACTATAACTAACTGACCTGAGTAAGATGAGTATTACCTGGACAAAGCTTTACTTTATGAGCAGATTTCTTCTTCCTCCCATTACACAAGTCTATTTAAAAATACAATATGTGTATATTGCAAAAATGGAGACACATTGCTTGCTACCATCAGCATTTTAATTAGAAATGGACAAATCATGTATTACAAAATCAGACACTGAATCATGCTTAAGTTCCATAACTTCTTGGAGGAAAGTCACCCTTTTCATTTCTTTCCTCTCATTATTGCACTTTCTTGCCTGGACTGGAAAATACCACATCTTTTAATATTACAGCATTATTGGAAACAAAAATATACCAAAAAATTGATTTGAAAGCCTCTTCTCATGAGATTTGGAAATCCAAGAGGTCCACATAAGAAACTGAACTATTGAGCATTTGCATGAACTAAGTCAATGAACTTTTTTAGTTATTCATATGGCTTAGTCAATCAGAGTGTTGCCAGATGAATGAATTCAGAATGTTGGTGTGTGATTTTAGAGTCTACTCTAACACCTAGATCCTTTATATTTTTGGTGGATAAACTTAAAACAAGTCTTTTTTAAGAAAATCAACCCCCCCCCCCCTTTTTTTTTTTTTCTGGAAGTTTTGGATATGCAAGCAAAAGGCAAACCAGGATTTTACAACATTAAAAAATGTACATAAATTGCATAGGCTTGTAATGCTACAGGCAGTCTTCTCATCAAATCTGACTTAGGAATGTGCTTTGGAGTGTTCTCCATTGTTAAATGGTGTATGTTGTCTTGTATATATTTATTTATTTTTATTTCTTTAAGTTGACCTACCTGGCATTGTGACCTTGCAGTATGTATGGATCATGGAAGAGAAGCTACTATGGAAAGCCACAAAGAGGGAAATTGTTACAGAAACATTATGCAAATCAGGCCACAAAAAAATGAGAATGTTTTTGGAAATCTGAACAGAGAAGCAAATAGTTACATGACCATGGGAATAAATGCAATCTAGTTTTCAGTGGATTTGTATTTTGTAACAAATTCACTTGTTAACTGAGAAAAGGGAGAGCAAGTATGGCCTAAAGATCTTGGAAGACCTTGGTTAAGACCTAGATCAGTGATGGACATTTCATGGGTGAGGTGGATCTAGGGAGAGAACCTACTGAAACAGAAAAGAAAGGGAAGTTTCCTGAAATGGATTTTAAAGTAGGTGAGACAAAAGAGAGAGGACGAAGTAGCAGTTCTAGGTGTTGCAAAGCAAAGGCGTGTAGAACTGTTTCAGAGTAAAGGGTCTTTTTCAAGTAATAACTGAGAAAAAAACTTGCAGCAAGGGAGGAGTTTAGTCCCTTGAGCTGGAAACAAGCAAACAAATAAACAAAACACAAAGACAACAGGCAAGAGGAAAGGCTTAAAAACAGTGAGGCAGGAAAGCTGTGTAAATGAGACAAGCAGTAGACTTCCACAGGAAGAAGCTGAAAACTTGATATGAAAGGGTTTGGTTTGTGTTATTTTGTATTTTTTTAAAGTAAAATAATTCTAAAATTCTGCGTTCTGGCATGTCATAAAATGGATTACGTTTAACAAATGATATTATGAAATTAACTGTACATCCACTTGTATAGACTTTCATTTTAAAACACATTCAATTTTTTAAAGAGAAAATCATATATAGTTATTGAGCAGAGAACAAAGCAAGATTATATGCAACTAGTAATACTTCTACTGGTGTGTCAGAGAAGGTCTTTTTTTTTTTTTTTTTTTTTTACTTGAGATATTAACAGTTCTGTAAAGAGCTATTTTGGTTCAAGGTTTCACAGTATTTCTTTTCAACAGTCATAAGATGCTTTGAAAAAGAAAAGAGTGAGATATTTCACTTGGTAGTACAGTAGCATCTGGCTGTAGTATCCTATAAAATGTTTGTGGCAAAGCATATTAAGAATAAAAACCCAACTAATATATAGGGAGATTGGATAAAAGTAATAATAAGGTGTTTGATTACTATTTTATGTTATGTTTAGAAACAAACACTTGCTTAAATAAAATACATGTTTTTACATATTTTTTTTTCCCCTGGAAAATTGTTTCTTTAAAAGATTTCAGCAATGTCTAGCCATGGCCATTCCCCAAGGCTAAAAAAAAACCCCGTAGGTCGTTCATAATGTGGTTTTTAATCTCACCGGTGCTCATGCTGTCTCAGACTCTGCCAGTCAGGTTTATGTTGAAGTATGATTCTCCATTTTAATTGAGTTTAAAATCTCTCACTTAATTTCTCTAACATAATCTTCTAGCTCTGCTTTCAAAGATACTGTTTTCATCAATAATGTCAATAAGTAATTAAAAAACAGTAAGATTCTTTCCTTGTCTCTCTCTATCTGAAACCAAAAACGTTCCAATCAGAAATTATTCACATTCATATTGTATGCAATAAATGAAGTTTTCTGCTCTTGAATGAAATGCAGAGCCATATGAGGCCATACTTAGTAGGAGATACCTTCTTGAATAATGTCAGAATCATTTCTGTAGCTAAGAAAGAGAAGATAATTTGGAGCAGAAATAGCTAGTTGGAAAATTAAATTAGAAAAACAAACACACACACAAAAAAAACAACTCAGAAAACCAAAAAACACAAACATACACCCCCCCCCCCCAAAAAAAAAAAAAAAAAGAATGGCTCCTCACAGTGTTATCTCAAGCAGTAAAATCCGCTTGTTTAAGGACCTATTAATCATAGCACAAAATGCTGCCCAATTTACATAACTGAGCAGCAGAATATAAAATTTGGCTGAGGTAAAATGAACATTAATTAGGCAGCTCTTGTAAGTGGCAGTGAGTTTCTCTATTCTCCCTGAAAGTTTTTGTAAGTACCCAGTAATTTCACTTGGGATTAGGGCTGTCTGGCAGGAATTAGCTGGCACTTCTTCCCTGGTTTCTCATCTCTGTCATGCCTTTAATAATGCATGTTGTAAGGAGCATGGTTCATCTGTGCCAGAGACTGCAGATGAACTCTGAGGTCTTAGAAGTCGAAGTTTGCATCTGTATGAAGTGTGGTATGTACATACCCATGATGGTTTAAAGCCCATGCTACCACAAGCAAGCTCAGCCATCCTGGGTCCTCAGAGACCAGCCACACCCCTGGGTGCTCTAGTGGGTATGTGAATTTCCAGTATACTAACTTCACCTGGCACTGGGAGCTTTATAAAATGTCCCACAGCCTTGTAATTGTTATATGTGCCACAGCCAGCTGGCACCTCATGGTTACAGGTGGGGAAAAACCCTGATTCTTGCAGTCTTCAAGGACTGACCCCAGCCATGACACTAACTGGGACTGCTGGTTATCTCTCGACACAGGTCAGTCAGTAAAGCAAACATATAGCCCAGATTTTATTTTATATTTCCTTTTTTTTTTTTTTTTTCCTTGATAAGGGTAATTTTTCTTCAAAATATTTTAAGTTGCGTGGTAACATGTTTTCACTTTAAGTCCTTTGAAGACAACACAATTAGTGTATTGAGTTACCTAATGAGTGATTAGGAGTAAATAATGGCTCTCAGTTATTGTTTCTTGCTGAGGTAAACATTGCTGCATTGTTTACAGTTCATTGTTTTTTTTGAAGGTTATCTCAGTGATCACAAAGGAAGAAGATTGTTCTCTTTTGTTATGAAGTGAAAGGCTGAGATTTTGGATTACAGACAACATAGCAGAAAACCATTACTTTTTAGCAGAAAAAGTAGCATGCTGCCAAATTGCTTTAGGTTAGCACAAATCATTTCCTGTCCAACACCACCAGAATAAATGTCAGTGCAGGGACTGGATTTTGAATTTTTCATGACAATTTCTGGCTAACTCTTTTAGATGGGTTTCTTAAATTATCTTTAACTTTGGCTATAGTTTTACAGCTATCAATAGGAAACTACTGTAAGGACAGTTATCAGTGATTAAAAAATGTTCAGAGAGAATGTTAATATTTATCCTAAAAAGTATTCATTGGGAAGTTTTTGCATTAGAGAAAAAATAAAATGAACAATTTCTCTTCACTGATAGCTGAATTATATTATAGGTTTAGAAAAGTAATATTTCAAACATTATAGATCAGCTTATCTTATAGCTTTGCATTCCATATATGATTCGGTGTCTAATACTTTCAGTTTATTTTTGAATTAAAATACACTGTCTTAGAAAAAAAGTTGCTCTCTTTCAGGATCAGTAGTAATTTTTTGAATTACTGATAATTTAAAGATTCAAGTTGCTTATAAGAGTGCCAGCAAAAGAAGTTCTCCCCGCAGAATTACTGTATTTGGGGCAAGGCCACAATATATCCTTGGGAAGATGTAGTGACACGAGAGAAATTTTATTAGCCAACCATTTACCTAAGGTAAAGTCTTACCACCTTTTTGTTTTAGACATTGAAAGAAACCTGGAGAAGAACATGAACCACAGATTGCTGTGCTAAATCAGCAGAGAATATCCTTTAAGACCTTCTAAATCAAAATTATGTGTAGGTATACAATACTTTTTTGTCTTGTAGTTTCTGGATCACAGAATCCCAGAGCAGTGGAGGGTGGCAGGGCCCTCTGGAGGCCATCAGGTTCAGCCTCAGCTCACCAGAGCAGAATGCACAGCACCACATCCAGACAGTTTTTGAAGGTCTCCAATAAAGATGAGGGAGACTCCACAACCTTTTCAGGCAATCTGTGCCAGTGCTCTGTCAGATGTTTGTTCGCATTTTCATTGCGCTTGTTCTTTCTACAGTGTGACCACTGCTTCCATACAGTCTGGGGATAAACTATGTAGATGTGAAATGAGGTGCACAGATGTATTCTTCCTAATCAAAGTGGAACAACTGAGAAGGTGAATGTGGAGAAATGCTTACAAAAGTGAATGCAGATGTCTGTACAAATCTGGAACAGGTTTTTTTTCCTCCAAAATTTTCTTTACTGCTTTTTTGTTGTCCACATCTGTCCTATTTGTTTATTAGGGCAATGAAAATTCAATCCATGTCCCAATGAAAATTATAGTAGTCTCATAATCGCATGAAAAAAAAGTATGAAAAGATGGGATAAGGACACAGAACATGCCAACTTGCTGAAGCGACACAAAGCTGGTTCCATGGTTATAGTATTGTGAATTACTTTTTATCTTTAGTCAGACTTTTCCATGTTCCCTTCAATTGTTCTCTTTCTGTTGTGAGAATAAACCATGTGATCTACATATATTTTGGATACCTGTAATTAACATCTCAAGCTGCTGCTTTTTTTTTTTTTTTTTTTTTTTTTCTAAGAAAAAAAACAAAAATCAAAAAACAAAACAAGCTAACAAAATATAAATCCTTGCCATGTCCTGCCACCATGCAAGACATGAAGGAATCTTCCTCGGGGATGGATGATAACAAATCCTACTGAAAGATCACATCATGTGTGTGTATTAAAGTTATCAGCTATGAGCAGAACATTCACTGATTACCCAAGGCAAGGAAGTGCACGATGAGTATTCATTATCAAAGAGAGGATCCATCGTGTGTCTGCTCTTTTTTTTATACAGGGACATGGTGAGGAGGTCTTGCTGCCTCAGAGACCTGAGACAACCTCATAACAGATGGGAACATATCTTGCCTACTTGATGTTTTCCAGGTGGTGCAAGTAATGTACAAAGTAGTTTTTTAAGCCAGGGTAACTTTGTTTGTTTTTGTTATGTGGAACACATACAGCATTGCAGGCAGTCTCTGCAGATCTCTGCTGTTGCTTCAGTGTGGAGGTTCAAGCTGTGTGCTTGGTCTTTGTAATTCTTTGTTCACATTCCAGTTCTGGTTAATAGATGAAGGACAGGGTTGTTTTCACTTTATGCTGGTAGAAGCCTACCTCTCTCTGCAGTAGCCATGGAAGCAGTTGGGAGCTGTGGGTTGTGAGCAGCAGAAAGGCCTGTCAGTGATGGGGGCACACAGCAGCCTTCCTACTGCAATGGCAGCAACTTTCACCAGCCACATCCTTAACCCTGAAGGACCACGCCTGGGGAGGTGCTTCAGGAACCCACCCTGGTGCCACTCCGACTCTGCTCATATGGGCACCTCTTCCACAACACAGGTCGCCTCCTGGAAAGCTGGGGAAGTTCAGACGAGGAACAGCTTTCATCTCTGCTGGTGCATGAGGAAATGATGAAGCTGTTATATCAGACTCTATCAAAAGGGGAAGCATGTTAGGAAGAATTTGCACACATAGTACCTCACCTGATGTGGCCTCGTGGCTTCCAGCAGTCACCAGTTTGGATTGCTGGGGATGGAGGTTACCTTTTGACCATCATATTAAAAATTACTGATCTTCCAGCAATGTCTTCTCCCCTCACAAATCTCTTCACAGTTCTGGACTCTGTAACATTTTGTGACAGTAAGTTCTCCAGCTGAATTTTGAGTCACGCTAACAGGTACTTTCAGTTCACACCCATTACCAGATAATTTCACCACATGTCCCAGTTTGCACCTTTCCAATACAATTCACAGTTTCTTGCCATTTCTTTCACTGCATTTCCCTGTCTATTCATCTGCTTTCCAAACAGAGTTTTTGTGTGG
This sequence comes from Heteronetta atricapilla, assembly GCA_011075105.1. Taxonomy (NCBI): domain Eukaryota; kingdom Metazoa; phylum Chordata; class Aves; order Anseriformes; family Anatidae; genus Heteronetta; species Heteronetta atricapilla. The sequence goes on from CM021732.1 coordinate 148,088,091, forward strand.
AGGCTTTTCGATGGCCCAAATCTTCCCCATTGTCCTTCTTTGCATCTTTTATGTTTGAAGACATGTTGCAGGACTACTTGCCATATCCAGGATGTGTCCCACCAGGATTTTATTCAAGGATCTAGCATTTTCCCTGTGCCTTTCCCAATATGTTTACTTTGCCTCTGACTGCTGCAGGGTATTGAACTGATATTTTAGAAAAGCCTGTCTTCAGTGACTTTGAGATTTCTTTCCTGCATATATAAAACAAAGGAAGTTTTAACAATAGAGAAATGAACACAGCAATAATTTATTAAAAACACTACAACACTAAGTCACCAGTGTAAGCGTGCAAATAAGCTAAACACTTTCTTTCCTAGTGTCTGCATCCACAGCTTTTTGCCATTTTGCCACAGAACATCTGAAAAAATGCTTCTTTTTTGTGAATTATTTCCCCCTCGCCCTTGTTTTTCCCCTGCTCCTGGTGAGCAGCTTGTTCCCAGTGGCTGATGAAGCCACTGAGTGGTTCATGCCTCACATGTTTTGTCCAGTGCTGATGTTCCTTCATTGGGCACTTCCTGAGGCTGCTGAAATCTCATCTCTCTGTGGGTAAATGAGGGTGTCAGAGACAAGGCGGGGGAGAGTCACTGTAGTGACTGACTCAGCCTTCTTGCTTCCTCCACGCACTTTGAAAGGCACAATCTGCCACCAAGCTGCCTTTCCCTTGTCACACCAGATCTGAGACTTCCAGCTTTTAGGTCTCAAACAGCGAGCAGCAGCTCTCACATCTGGGGATGTGTGAGTGTCACCTCCTCTAGATCACCTCTCCCAGTATCTGCCAGTATCTGGTATCCTCAGTTTTCTTGGCCACTTGCAGCATCTGTGCCTCTTGAAGAGATTGGCTGGTATCACATCCATGTGCCTATCAATGTTTATTTCACTCTCATTCCATTTTGGAGAATAAAGATGCAGTGGTGATGCAGCATGGATGAGCTCCCAAGAAACCTCTTTCCTTTTGCACCAGTCTGCCCTATCTCCTACAGTATGTGAAAATGACTGGTGGGTGAACCCCAAATTCATATTGACTATGTCTGTGGGTCTAAGCTTGTGTAGCCCAGCACGCTTTGAACTCTCATCTCCAAGCACACAGATCAAGGATCATCTGGAAAGCACCTGTATATCCAAATCAGGATGTGGGAAACAAGGGGGAACAGTCTAGTTCATACCTAAGTCTTGCCTGAATATGCAGATGAGGTGTGGGTGGTGTGTTGATCCAGGTTATAAAGTCTTCCCAGGTTGCTATCAGGTCCTGTTTTATTGTCTGCTAATCATATGATATAGTTTGATTTCATTATCTGTACCATCAAAGTTTAAAAGGCTTTCAACCAAAGCAGCCCTGCATCAGCTTACAAAGTGCCATCCATGTAAATGAACTCTCTTATTCTTACCTTTCCTCTGGTTCCTTGGGTAGCAGAAGAGATCTCTCTCCCATGAGCTTCAGCATGGCAATACCACTGTAAAATGAACCTTATGAATTTCACATTGACATAATTAATAGAAGCATTTTAGCTCACTTTGCAAACACGCACTAGGTCTGCCTTATAATTCTTCACTTGTGGGAGAGAAAAACCTAAGCTCCTTTTAAACAAATACCCTTGTTTTTAACACAGCTATAAGCAGAGGCATCATTAGCAGAATTTAGCATTTTTGTTTTCAGCACTTGCTTTTCACAGCTGCATTATTAGATAATGCCTTAACATATACTTGGGATGGCTAATACTAGAGGCAAACAACTCCAGAAACCTTGACTCGCACCATGTTTTTCTGTGATGTGCACAGGGAATCCCCACCCCAAAAGTCCTCATAACCTTGACCCTGTCTAAACAATTGTTACAGGGTGAGGAGGAGAAGCACAACCCTCCTCAACAATGTGGTTGCACAGGAAAGGTGCCACATACTGCATTGTGATGCGGAGAAGAGCCTGTCATTGGAAATGCTGGGCTTTGGTTTACTGGCATAAGTGTAGATTATTTTGTGCTCTGAAAGTGGAAACCAGAGTACTGTGTGAGACATGTGACACACCAAAACGTGCAGTTTCTGCTGGCTTGGATTGTGCTATCAGAGCTGAGCCACTTGGCCTCTCTCTCCCCTTCTGTTAATAGTACCACTTAAGTGAAGATGCTGCCTGCTGGGTCTAAAGCTAATTTATCCTCTCACAGAAGAAACATACTGCAGTGTGCTAAGAATGGAGGCAAGACTCCAAAAAGCAGTCTGAAAGTGAAGGTTGATTTCTGATTAAGCAAAACACCCTCTGTCCTGGGTACTACTAGAGACAAATGTGTCCATCCTCCTTGTAGAATGTAATATTGAGGTATAGGACAGTGCTCAAAACTTCAGAAATTTGGCTCTGTTTATGTGCACAACTCCCACTGAAATCAGTGGGAATAAGTTGTATAAATATCATTCAAGATCAGGACCACAGAGACAAAGCAATTTTAAGGAACCATCCACTGAATTTTTGAAATGGTGTTTTCTTTTAGAGTTAATCTCTGGCTAAGGCTCACTGCAGTGTCACACTGGAGTCCTTGGAGAACTTTTAAAGTACCCACTTAAAGGAAGAGATGCTTTAGTTCCAGCGTGCAGTGAGAGTTTGGGCATTTCTTGCCTTTGTCCCTGGACTCTCTAGTGAGTCATTTACTCTTTTTGTCCCTGTTCCCACCTGTAAAAGTGGGATAAAGTGCCATAGAGTAAGGCACCTGGGAGTGCTCAGACACTGTGATGATTATGACAGTGAAGAAGGCACATTTTAGGCATTTGGATAAATCACAGCTATATGTTACAGGAGGGCAAGCATGGCATTTGTGCCAAGTGGTATTTGTGTAGCAGCCCTTCCCATATCCCATTCTTTCACACTACACATTTAGCTCAGGGATTCTTCATGTTCCTGCTGCCAATCTTTCCAGGTTTACTGCCCTCTTTCTGAGGAATTATTAAAAATTTTAACTCATGGCTGCTCAATATATTGACATTCAGATTACTTTATTCTGGATTCTAATTAACATCTCTTTGAGCACCTTGTATTTCCATTTACTGATAGGAACTCATGATTAATTTATTAATTTCTGAGGATCAAGCCCAGTTTGGGGGCAGAGAGAGAGAGCATATATAGATTTCTTCTTGAACTGCCTTGTCTTTTAACCTGGGATGTCTGCTTAAAATATTAGTTGCTAGGAGAAGTATTCATCCAGCTCAGACATTGATATTCTACAACATACTTAAAAACAAAGAATGGTCAAGTCTGACACCTCAGAACAGAGCAGAAAATCACTCACTTGACTCCCACCCCTTCCACTGTACAACCTCGTGTGTGAGTATCGTGCCTTAAAGCAGAAAGACCTCTACAATCTGTGTATATTCACTGTGCCTCATTTCTGTCACCCTTGGTGTCCTACCTAGCTTGACCACCTCTTGAAGACAATGTGACACCCCTGTCCTCACGATGCACCTTGCCCGATCTCCAGTATGTGTCTGAGGTTTGCAACTTGTGGGCTCAGGGAATCAAGCTGAAAGTTTCACCCTGTCTCTGCATGTGCACTGAGGCCAGTTCTGCAGTACGGTCCCGCATAAATACAGGAATCTGAAACAAGTGTTGGGGGCCATGTTCCAGCCTGCGTGCCTGGGCCTGCTGATACAGGCTGCTGTCTGGCTAGCAGCACTAATCAATCAGACTTCAGGAGTGGACAGAAAGCATTTTCAGCCAGCAGGCTGAGCCATAAAATCTAAAACTCAGCAAGAGCTGCTTATGAATAGTATGAAACAAAGTAGTGAAAATTAATCCTGTGTATCTGCAGGGTTTTTTAGGTTAGATCCTTTTTCAAGATAGAAAACAAAGGTCTATTTCTGCAGCTGTCATGAGAGCTTTTCATTTTGACTTATCACTTATAACTGATTTTGAAGGAAAAAATGAAAGGTTAAAAAAAAGAAAAAGGAAAGAAAAAAGAAAGAATTCCTGCTTTCTGTCTCTTCTCCCTGCTGGAGTTTTCTGCAGCCTTGGTTAGATCATGGCATCACAAACTGTTGACTTGGCATTTGTCACAACCAAGGTGATGAGGAACCTCGGCCAGGGAAAGCGAGATGTGACGTGGTGGTTGTAGGTGTGTGGGGCTCATCCTCACTCCTCAGAAAAGGTTGCTATCACCACCTCTGAGCTGGATGCCAATGAGCTCCTTGTGTATCTGCCAACTAATACAGGAGGGATAGCAAGGAAAGGATATGATAATGATGGGGAAAAGGAGCTTCTTAAATTCAGAAAAGTGAGTTTCCCCACAGGTCATGAAAATATTGATGGACAATTTGTTTCCCATTCAGCTACTCTCGTTCTTATTAATGGGATAGATGTGCTGATGAAACTGGCCTTGCTTATATGAGTAGGGAGTAATGTCAACCGTTGTGCTCCACACACAATTTGGGCACAAACATTGTGTTTTTTAGATTCTTCTGTAGTACATTCAAAAGTATAAAGACAGTGACATCAGCTATATGGGAAATTGGACAGGAAGAGATCAGCTGGCACCAGCAATGCTCAGGAGATGGAGCTCAGCCTTGCGGCAGGTCTCCAGGAGCCTCCAGAATCGCAGCAGGACACAGCTTTGAGGCAGTGTCAACAAAAGGGAGATTACGTCCCTCAGAAATAATTGCTGTTTGTTTAATAGCTTCCAAGTGAATTTCAGATTCAGCTCCATGCTATTATTAAACATGAAATAGGTGGTAATGCAAAGGAAGGAGGAAACAGCTATATGCACAGCTGCTCTGCCGGAATTTTCTAACCTTTTGAAAACTTTTACGCTAGATGTTTAAAGTTGGCAGTGTCCAGGAGAAAAAGGGAAAAAGGGTGCAGAGAAAAAAAGATGCTTGCATTGGCATTGGTTCTTCTATCAGCATTGGCAGGGGCTAAAGTATTACTCTACAGAAGAAATAAAAATTGAAGAGTGAGGGAAACATTTGAGAGAAAAGAAACTTAGCTACCAGTTCCTCCCCCCTTCCTGTCCTTAGAGGATTTTGATTAGGCTGCTGCCTGACAAGCCTGAAGGAAGGACCTCTGTTGTTCATCTCAGCCTTATGGACTTGTGCCAGGTTCCTGGTCACATTTATACTGACTTGTCCCTAGCAGGATAGAAAAAAATGTCCTATTTTTAGCAAACTCAAAGATCTAGCATATGGCCTGCAGTCTATCATCCTGAGTCCTAAATGCCACACAGAATAAAAGGAGCAGGGTTATTCAGGATCACTGCCTGGATGGGAAGACCTCCAAGGACAATCACAATGGTGTCAGTGTTTCAAGGGGTGATGTTCTTTCTTCCGAGTCTGTGCATCATCTTGCTTAATGACAGTAAAATCTTTTACATGAAGCAAAAGTCGTGGTGCTCACTACTTTTGGTCAGGTTTCAAGGCTTAGAGCATTTGTAACTGTGGCTGAGGTTTTTCAGAAGGGTGGCTCTGTCTGGTCACTTATGTGCTATCTGATTGTGAATTCTTTGGCCAACCAGCCAAGGATATGAGGTGTTCTAAGAAAACTAGTGATATAGACCATAAAATAACCTGTCCTTTAAAATACTTTAACTATAATCACCCTTGTAATTTTCCCATTCTCTAGTATGTCTTGAAAATGTTACCCAGAAAACTAGAGCAATGCAAATTCATGGGCAGAAATATTGAAGTATTGTCATGCTGAAGCCTAGGAAAAAATATATTTTGATCTAATTGCTTAGTTGCATGGATCTAGCAAAGCATATTCATTATATGGATGCTAGGTAAGGCCTGGAGATGGCATTGCTGTGGCCTGTTCATATGCTAAAGGGTGATGTATAGCTATACTGAAATGTCAATTCCAGACAGATGATTTCTACATTGACTTGATTTTTTCGTAGTAGACTCATTCGTCCATGATTCATCACCTCAGAGTGTTTGGATATGACACTAGAACAGTCAATTCTGACTGTATCATTGTCAGTAGACTTTAGATGGCATCTGTTTATGACAAAATGTCTGTCGTGTAGATGCAGCCTTCAGCTTGGTTATTCGAAGGCCTCTTTTCTAGATGTTTGGGAGATGCTGACACCTCTCAGGCCATAGTGCCTCAAAATTCTCATACTTCTAAAACAGATACTGTATGAAATTTTCTATAGAAGTGTCAGCTGATTATGAAGATAGTCTGTGATGATTGGATTGAAATGTCTTCAGTACAAAGCTCTTAATACTTTCAGTGCAATGGTTAGATGCACATGTGATAAATCTCTTGCCATACCAGCCCTTCAAACCTAGTTTGGAGGTATCTTGAAGCAAAAATTTCCCAAGCATTGCTTAGTTTGGTGATAATTATTATGATAAATACATATTCATAAATATTTGTTTCTGTATTCCTAAGAGAAAGGTGACATATGAAGAAGAGTGTTGTTTTTATTGTAATCTTTCTGTCTTTCCGGCATGTCCTCTTCTTTCCATGTTAAGGAAAGTAACATCTATATTTCTTCACAATAGGTGGCTTTACAAATCTCTTTCAATTGCATACTATGACATTCCCTAGCTTTTGGGTAGGATGAGTTCAATCTTGATAAAAAATAACATAAAAATTCAGTTTTCCACAAGCTGTGAAATTTTTTTTTTTTTTTTTTTTTTTAACCTGTGTAGAAACTCCCACAGTGCCCAAGTTTCCTAAAAAAGATATATTTTTTTTTGATGGGTTTGTTTTTTAGTTTTGCTTTCATTAGAAGTGAATTCTTTCTTTCTTTGCAGGCTCTGGCAACTTTTCTGTTTACTTCTTAATTTTGTTCATGGACGTATGCAATCCTGTTCTGTCTACAGCTTTCCTGAGCAAACCTCACATAAATAATTTGACTGCTTTTAGTCAGCGCTCCCTTCCAAGCTTTATTCTCCACCCATTCTGAAAAGTTTCTGCCTCACCTGTAGTAGTAATGTCCTGACCCGATTCCTACAACTATGTGTCAACATAACCCCAAAGCAATTTTTGCTGATTGCAACATGCTGAGTTAGAATTTTATGGTGATTTGGGAGCTGTTATTAAAGCAAATATGTCATGTCTGCAGCACAGATCAAGTGAAGGTCTGAGGCTGGGAAAGTAAAAAATCTCCCAAAATGAGCCATCCCCAGTTTTAAGTCAGATCTCTAGGCTTACACAGTGCTTACGTTTGCACTGACAGTAAATCTGCTATCTGTAAATATAGTGTGTACTGTATTGGCTGTGTGCACCACAAATCCTGTACAGCTTTGGTTGACCTCAGCAGCTGTCTGTCCCCACCTGGGTGGGAAGTTCTGCTAAACTGTGGAGTTTGCTTTTAAGTCTTCCCACAGGCCTGTCCCTGTCTACGATGTATTCAGATCATCCTTGAAGACTGTGGGATGCGAGCAGTTGCCATCAGCAAACACCAACCCTACCGCTCCCACTCCTAATTTTCTTCCCTTCTGCTCCTGACTTGCCCATTGCCAACACTTAGAAATACTTAGGCCCACTGGAGACTGTTGAAATGTAAATACATGTTATAAATGAGAGAAGAGCAGCTTAACAAATTTTCCTTTTTTTTAAAAAAATATATATGTATATATTTGTGGTCAGTTGTCAAAGTTGTTCTGAAATGGGTAGACCAATAGCTTTGTAGACCTGCCTTTATACAGTCTGCACAGGGTTACAAACCTGACTTGCTCTCAGAGATGTTCAATCTGTTTAATGTTGGAGTTGTTCAGTGAGAATTTATAATCAGAAAAAAAAATAGTATGTCTTAGAGATAGAGACAGTCCTAAATAACCAAGTTGATCTCAAGTGATATCCATCTCAATACAATATGGGTCCAATCAAAGCACCTCATGGTGATCACATCTCCTCTGAGATTTGTTATTAAGGCCCCTTTTAATATGAAGCATTTTCAAACTTCTCCCTTGCAAACTCTACACTCATTCTCACTTCCCCCACTGCCCTGATGTTGCCTTTCAGCAACAGCAAATGCTATTTTCTTCCTTCTTTTGTCTGACTCTTCAGCAAACTCTCATTATCTCTCCTTGCTTTTCCACAGATCTTGAAAGGCAACTGGGTGGCATGTAGCTATTGTAGATACCCATCATGGGGCCCATCAGTTCTGCCAGCTATTCCCGTGCCTCTTTGATGTTGTTGAAGTCTAATTCCATGTGCAATGGAGGCTCTGCACCCCAGAGCACATTGTGCATCCCAGAGAGAACAAACCCTGATTGTGCTGCCAGTCAAAGCACAGCAGAGATGCTGCTGGGGCTGATAATGGGAGCTACAAAGGTAGCGGAGATCACAGGCTAAGGAGAGGAGGGAGGGAAAGACAGACAAACCGTATTGGAGTTCAGTGGTTGAGAAGAATAGCCAGGCTCAATTGGAGAATGGTGGAAAAGAAAAGGAGTTTTCCATAGAGGTGGTGGAAAAGAAAAGGAATGGCGTTTTATCAATTCAATAAAGGGCTGGGATTTTTCTTTGAGCATTGATAGACCTTCTGTTTTTTGAACTGGTTCATTGGCTTCTAGCCCAACAGTTATGCTCCAAGGCAGACTACTGCTTGCAGTGCTTTTGAGGGAGAGGGAGCATGTTGAAAATATTGACTTTTTAACATTATCAGGTGACTTCAGTATTGGTAAAAATTAAATAATTGTAATTTTCTTTTTCTGTTTTCTCCCCTTCCTCTTCATCCCTTTCCCTTTTAAGGGGAACCAGCTGCATTTAGTTAGATAAAATCAAAAACTTTTTTCCTGTTTTAGAAAATGTTTCCAGCTGGGGTAGGGCCTTTGAACAGAGGCAGGGCCATGAGCCTATCCAGGGACAGATTGGAATAAGGGATTATGAAGAAGTTACTGATGAGCTAAAGGACATATTTAGAAAAAAATGAGATGAGAAATTCTTTGAAAGTGATTTTAAAAAAAATAATAATTTCAGTGGGCTTTTTTTTTTTTTTTTTTTTTTTTTTCTGTGCTATGTATCCGTTACACAGTGTGTTTCTGCATAATTGTATTCAATTAACTAGGTGTAATGTGAATAGTTATGTAGTTATGTTGACTTACAGGTCCATTCAACTTGTCCAACAACAAGGATATGAAAACATAGACTGTATTTCATAATTAATAGAAACGTGAGTGGTAAAACTAGGCTTCAGATTTAAACCTCTGCGTTTTGGAGTTAACAAGATTTGAGATTCACTTCTTCTCAGCATTTAATAAGATTGAGAATGTAGCAGTGAGCTACAGTTGTGAACAAATAAAGAGGGAGGGAAAAGGTGACTAGAGGCCCTCTTCAATGAAGGATAACAGATTTGTTTCACTAAAATGATAAAATAAGGCAAATTTTGAAAGGCAGGTGAGAACGAGTTGGAGGGAATAACAAACCAAAAAAATATCCTTTGGAGATCCTTTTTTTTTTTTTTTTTTTTTTTTTTTCAATTCTTTTCTTATCTGATCCATGACCATCTATAAAGCATTCCACACATCTCACACATCTGTGCCCCTGCACTTTTAACTCCTTGGTATCTTTAGTCCATCTGTCTATCCCTTGCATCTGAATACATTAAGGGAAGCTACCAGTGTTTTTAGGGATTTCTAATAACTGAATGTGGTATAGATGTTAATAGGATGAATAATCAGCTGTGTTTCAGTTCTCACCTTATATTACGTGCTATATTCCGTTTCCTTCCTCCATGGGTTTTTCTTTGAAATATCATGTTGTCTTTGTTCTTCAGGCTCATTTCATCTCAGTTTGAAAATCACCTGGCACAGTTAAAGGGATGTGACAATATGAATAATAAATTCTAGATATGAAAGGGCATGCTGAACAAATGCATGCACATTTTCTTTCTTTGCATATACTTTCTTTATGGTATGTACTTCAGACTGATCAAATATTATAACAGAATTTGTTGAATAACATATCCTATAAAAAGAAAAGATATTCATATATGGAATATGATTCCTTAATCTCATCCACTCACTTTTCAAACTATATTTGAACTACACTATGAATTTTGGCATTGGATTTTCTAGCATTTGCTAGATGACTAATCAGGTCAAAATATCTGTATTGCAACTAAGTTGTGCTGAAATGATCTTTAATGCCATGACAATTTGTTTGTGACATAAATATATGCATCTGCATTTTCATAGAGCATTTCAGTTCTGCCATCTGGCATGTCCTTCAACAGAAAATTAACTCTGCTTCTTCTTTAAAAATGTTGACCTGTGCTTACCATGGCCCTCTTCAACATTAAACAGATTTTCAGTTGGACTCCTTGAGACCACAGATGTCTTTAAAATAAGCATAATTCAACCACTTTGAAACAGCTCTGCCACTTCTCTGTTGTCTCCCACAGTGGTCTCCTTATTAGAAGGTTCTTACCAGATGTTTCTTGTTCTAAAAAGTGATATACTGTACCAGAAATGGCAAGTTCATCTTTAAAAATAAATAAATAAATAATAAAAAAGCATCCTCCAGTCCTCCAGTTCCTCCAGTGCTCAGTCTTGGGCCAGTAGTGTTTGAGTGCTAGAGTGGTTATTTGACTCCAACATAAAAAAGTAAATGAATTGTGCATTACTTCAACATGGATTTGCATTTTATTTCCAGGCACTGTTTTTCTATCCCTTTCGCTGCTAGACTGAAAATCTTTTTGAAATGTATTTACATCCATGCATGCAGGATGAAGAATATCTCCTCATTCCAACTATTTAACCGTTAGCATAAAAGAACCCATAGTACCTTTTGTTAGCACAAGATTGCCAGCTGCCATGCCCTAGGCAGGATGCATCAGGGTTAGTTACATTGTGTTTACCCAAAATTGTCCATAAAGCTTCCAATTATTTTTTTCTATATTTCTCCTAAAATCTGATTGTGCTGTGACAGTTTTCATGCTCCAGTAAAAATGTTCTTTAATGATGTGAGTTATCTCCCACATATGCAGCTGTTAAGAAGGCACTTAGAAGCCTTATTGGAAGAAAACATACATAATGTCACATATACAAACGTGATTCCTGAGTGAAATTATCACAGAACAAGGACAATAGGCAGCCATTTTCTTATTATAGTCTGTCTCAATCGGGTTAATATTTCCCTATTTGCATTATCCCTGTATTTGAGCCTTATTGTGGCAGACAAGCTTAATATAAACTCTGTTCCGATCACGGTGTCTGTAGAACCTAAAAAAATTATTAACTGCTAGAGGGACATAATGTTTGGATTTGGTCTTTTATTCAGCTCTTTTGTAATAATATTCTATCATTTTTGGCCCAAATAACGCTTGTATTGAAAGATGAATCTTGTATGCTTAGAAGGGAAACTGTAAGTTGTTTTTCTTCCTTTCTTGTAGTTGCAGACTGCAATTTCTTTCTTCCCCCTAGGTGAGAGACAGTGTTGTGCACTTGAATCCAGAGCAAAGTCCTGTCCTGGAAAGGACTTGATCTCATAAAAAGGGATTATTCACACAGAGCTCAGCTGACATAAGTCCAACAATTCACACAGCACCATCTCCCAGTGTCTCAGAAAAAAAAGTGTTTTCCAACCCATGAAGTGGCTTCTCCTACCTGTAGCTCCTGGGAAGAAAATAAGATCAATGAGAGAAAGACTTCAAATGAAGGAAGAAAACATTCTGAGTTACTGTATGAGTTCTGAGGAGAAAATACAATCATAGGAAAAATTAACGCTAGCTTCTCTTTCTCAAAAATTTCCGAATTTTGGTGAGCAAGAACATTGGAAACAAAAACTACAGTTGAAGCAAGAGTTATTGATACAAAACCCATGAGCATATCAAACTTGCATGTAGTCTTTTTCCCTTCTGATTCTCAGGAATTCATCCTGGTTTGAGTTCTTTGAAATAGGATTTTTGTGTCATAGTATGTTTTGATCTTGTTATGCCTCTGGTTAAACCAGAACTCCTACCCTTTTGTTCCTGTTATCTCCCAGATGTCTTTCTCCAAATAGCAATCACATAATTTGACTGTTAGTGACTGCCTATCTTTGCCTCCTGAAATTTGTTTAGGTCTTTCACCTTTTTCTCCTTTAGCCAGTGGGACAAACTGTTCCACCCTGATGATCTCCTGTAATTAACTGAGTTCAGGAAATAGTATTGTGGTAAAAAATGTGTTGTTGTTGTTATTGGTGATGGTGTCCTTTTTGTTTGGTTGTTTTGTTTGGTTGTTTTTACTGACATTTTTTTAAAAAAATAAATATTACTTTTTTATTATTATCAACATCATCTTTGTTTAGATTTGTTGCTTTGTTTAGCAATGCATTGCAATGCCTTTTAACCGTGATTCAGAAGTCATTTGAGGACATGCCTACAGCTCTGTGACCTCACAGTTTTCATATGACCAGGCTCATCAGTTATGCTTATTCATATGAATAAGTGATTGCAGGTCTGTGTGTCTATTATTAGGTCTCTGTTGAAGGATTCAGCTAAAGGGGTGTTTCAGGCTAATATAACTTGAGTAACTTTGACTAGCCAGCCTTTTCATTTTATTTTCCTCTTTCTATTAAAGGTTAAGCTAGATACTAAAGAAAGATTGAAATAATATATATATGTATATATATGTATATATAAAAGTGGAAAATTAGCCAGCCAGAAAGATAAACTGGTATATTTTTAATAAATTGTGATTCTTCATTATATGAGGTGTAATATTGACCCTGAATATGAAATACTGTAGCATAAACTGAGCCATTTAAACCATATGCCCAGTTATCATTCAGACATTCAGGCATCTTATTACATTGCAGCAATTTTTCTTTTGTCATAATTCAGCAGAAAATTCTATTTGCAATAGAAAATTAATTTTCTTAATTTTGGCCTGCAACAGACATTCTAATGATTTGTTGTCAACATAAATTATCAAGAGGTGTTACGTTATGCAAAATTATTTAACATGTAATCATATATTATAGAAAATGCAGCATCTTCTCATATCCATTACCTCCATGTCCCTCTAAGGGACTTTCATTTGTTTTATATATAGTGGCAGAGGAAGACACTTGTTATTTTTCTTTCAGATACTTCTATTCATGCCTATTAACTCTTTGAATGAAATCCTAATGTATGCATGTATGTATGTATGTATGTATTTATTTTTTTATCCACTTAATTATGGTCATGCCAGGTCATGCCAGATTCTAACCACATTTAGATCTCACAGAAATCAGAATGAATTTAAGGATTTAATCTACTGACATTTTTATTTGGCAGAATATTTCCATTGCTTTTCACTGGTAGATAATCTCTTAATAAAATATAATCCAAATATAATTAATGACTAAAGAAGCTGTCATTTGAAAGGCAAAAACTTTTAGTCCTAAGAAAAGCAACTATGCCGGGAATTCAGCAAAGTATTTGTGTAGGTATTTAAGTATGAGATAGACAGCCAGGAATGCAGTGGAGCCCTCTTTAGTGACGGGTTTTAAGACTGATGGTTGAATAAACATATGGGAATGATGATATGAAAGAATCTGAAAGACAGAGGGCTTATCTAGATGATCATTTTGTCTATCCAACATTCTTTGCAGTCTAGTTTTCTGTGTGAATAAACTCACATGCAGAAGAAAGAGCTAGCCGGTATCTCCGAGTATGTGAAATAAATCTGGCCCAGGAAGGCAAACTGGAAGAATTTTGCAATCCTATAACTGATGTGATACACCTGGTATTGAATATGATCAAAAAGAAGAAGTCTGAAAATATTAATCAAGGAAGAGACAGCAAAGGATATTGTGTATATCTTGCATTCAGTTTATATTAACAAAAAAAAAGGAGAGGGAGTGTGTTTTAACCTTAGTCTGCAGATGGATCAGGATGAGCAGTGTGTTTATTTGTGCAGTAAAGACTGAAAAACACCAAGTGGCAGGAGAAAGAATGAGTGAAAAAAAGGTTATAAAATACGTGGCTTCTAACTTAATTGCAAAATAATAGAAAGCTTTAATAAGAAATGATTCTTCTTTGGTATAGGTGTTATCCTGACATAAGAGGAAGATACAGTCCCTGAGCCAAGGAACCATCTGGAAAATAGTTGCACCACAATGGAATATTCATGGATCATGATAACATACAGTTCTGTTTGCTAATTTTTGTACTGAAAGCAGTAAAGCTATTTAAAAACAAAATTCACAGCTGATGAGTTTCAATCCTTAATTCAGTTTCTTTTAATTAAAAGCTCAATAGACAAAAGCCTACAGTAAGTTTATCTTCTGGACTAATAGAGCACAACGTTTAATTTGTTAGAAGTAACTCAGAGGACTGAAAAATAAAAATAATAATTAAAAATTAAAAAGTTAAAAAATTAAACACGTTTTCTTAAAGGTTTTTGGCATTCACATGACAAAATGGTGAAACATTTTATATGTTATCCTTAGAGCTTGAACCAAATCCCTAATTAGAGCATAAATTGATAAACTGTATCAATTCTGTCTTCATGACTTGTACCTCATTTTGCATTGGCTGCACTGATCATGAGAAACTGAGAGGAATAAGCCACTGTGTTTTCTCCACCACCAAAGAATATCAACCCAATGCACAATCTTGGTTCGGTGAAAATGCAGGGCAGTGAAGCATTTCTAATCCCCCCCACAGAGAGCACTTTAATCTATATTACTGTTCTTGCTGTTGCACAGAATGTGAGTTAGACTTTGAACCTAGTTGCCTGGGCCTATTGAAGACCCATTTCTACCTCAACTGTTTTTGTTTTGCTGACTTCATGGTTCAACTCTAGCCAGAATATGTATATATATATTTCCATAGAAAAGTTATATGTTTTTTGTACAGTTTTTAAAATTATTATTATTATTATTTTTTGGTCAGAAACATTACATTCCTCATTCCTCATACCAGCAGCCTTCCCATGTAATTGCACAGGTTTGACAAACCTCTCCAAGTTTGTCCTCTCCTCTCTTTTATACTATTTGCGTAATGATAAGGAGCCCCCATCAAGGACAAGAGCACAAAGCTGTCAATGACTGCACAGAGTAGTAAAACAAAAATTAATCCAATGCTTAGTTGTAAAATTAGAGATGTCAGGCAGACTCAGGCTGAAGTTTGCAAGAAATCTGAGACATTTTTGATTAATGGACTACCTGTATAACTAGATGCTATGCTTAATATTTGCTGTCTTCATCAAACATAATTTCCTTCATCCTTCAGAGTTCCTAACAGTGATACTATTCTGTTTTGTTATAAAGTTAAAAATAAAGTATTATATATGTACAGATCCATAGTATTATAAAATTTTAAACTTTAATTCTCTCTTTGTTTATAATTATGACTCTTTCTACCCTGGAGAATCCTTTACAAAATGACAGTAGATTTCAGAAAGTTCACAGGGAACACAGTATGGTAATTTTCATTGTAAAATCAAACATTCCACAAGCTTCTTCAAGTCTCTTGAACTATTTTCATAACATCTTGGTGATTTGTGCTAAAAGCAGTACTCGTATTTGTTGTGGTTTAACCCGGCAGGCACCTAAGCACCATAGAGCTGTTTGCTTCCCACTCCTTCCCCCCACGGTGGGTTGTGGGAGAGAATGCAGAAAGAAAGTTAAAACTTGTGGGATGAGATAAAGACATTTTAATTGGTCTGAAAAGAAAGAGAAATATTGCTAATAATGATAATAGTAATAATAATAATATATAAAAAGCCAGTGATGAACAATGCAATTGCTCACCAGCTGCTGACCGATGTCCAGCCTTTCCTTGAGCACTGGTCCCCTCCACCCTGACCAGTCTTCCCATATTAATTGTTCAGCATGATGCCATACGGTATGGAATATCCCTTTGGTCATTCTGGGCCACCTGTCCTGGTTCTGTCCCCTCTTTGCTCCTCGTGCACCCTCAGCCTCCTCATTGTCAGGGCAGCATGAGAAGCTGAAAAATCCTTGGCTGAGTGTAAGCACTGCTCTGCAACAATTAAAACATCAGAGTGTTATCAACATTACTCTCACCCTAAATCCAAAGCACAGCACCATACCAGCTAATAGGAGGAAAATTAACTCTATTCTAGCTGAAAACAAGACAATATTCAAAAGGTATACAAAATTTTTGCTTTCATTTAGAGGTCAGACACTAAGTATATGAAAGCATCCATTAAATCCCCTGTATCTCAAAAAAATAAAACAAACCAAAACCAAAAAAAAAAAAAAAAAAAAAAACCTACTTCAGAAAACCAACAGTTCAGGTTTCCAGCAGTTGGATGCTTGAAAATATTTATATCTGGACATTTCCCCTACCTATGATTTTTCTGTAAATCACTATGGACAGGTGGAAATGGGGCCAGAAGTAGATGGATGTAAGATGGCATTGTATATCAAACTCTTCTTCATGGTGCCTGCCAATTTTGTCAGAATTTCAGTATTAATGGGAACAGGAAAGCAGGAGGTAACCAGTAGGGAGGGGTTGTCTTAAACTCACTTCTTTCCACCTCAGAGAAAGAGCTACTTGTGAAAGGCTCATATTGTGCCTCCTACACAAAAGGTGAGAGTACTTCTGTCTGCTGCCATTCTAACTGTGGGGAGCCAACCAGCAGGAACATGAAGTCAGGTCTAGCTGACCACCATCTTGTCATCAGAATTGCATTTTTTTTTTTTTTCAAATATGAGGAGTTGCAACCTGCACTCTTTATACAAAACTACCCCTTGGAAGTGAACACAAACACAAAGAAGCACTTTATTGTGCACATGACAGAGCACTGGCACAGGCTGCCCAGAGAGGTTGTGGTTTCCCTTCTTGGAGATCTCCAATATCTGCCTGGATATGGTCCTGGGCAACCAGCTGTAGGTGTCCCTGCTGTAGCTGTCTCTGTAGGTGTCTGGGGGGTTGGAACCTCCAGAGGTTCCTTCCAACTTCAACCTTTCTGGGATTCTGTGTGATTCTCCTCTAGGAATGCCCCAGGATCATGCGAAGGTTTTAACATACAGTCCAGGACCTCTCTTCTAGAGGAAGGATTCTGGTTTGGTCACTTTGCAGGTTGCTTACACAGCCAGAGGAAAGGGATTCATGGTATGACAGTGCTACATCCATAATTCTTATGGTAGATTCCAAGACTTTATGGTGTATCAGTAGAAATAGGATGACTGTTTATGGATTTCTCTTTAAAAAAAATGGGATGAGTGATACAAACAGTTCACAAACATTTTTATTGAGGGTTTAGAATAGGGTAGGGAGTAGGAGATGAAGAACTGAGGAGTGTGGGGTAAGTACATTCACACAAAGCACTCCCAGAAAACTTTGTTGGCCTAAGCAAAACCTGTTTTTTCCTTTTCATCACAAGGCAAAATTGCACTGATGCATTAATATCAAGGGAAAGGAAATAATTCTCAGTTGAACACTTCTTTTTTGCTTTACAGAATGCATGGAGAAACTTCATTTTATTCATTCTGGGAAAGTAACCAGCAAAGTTTGAAGACAGTTCATCCTTTTTCCTTTTTATGGGCCAATCACAAAGAACTCACTGTAAGCATTTGTACCACTCAGATTGCAGCTGAGTTGGTTAATGACAGACAATGCACCCATGGTATGCAGTGACCCCAAAGACACAGTGAAAGCTGTGTCTTCTTTTCTTGGGTGAAAACAGCCCAAATAATTAGAGAAAGGTTTTGCATAAACCTCTTCAGAGAGAAGAGGGAACAGATTATTAAGATTGGCTTTCTAGAGTGAGATATGGTTTGGGGCAGGCAACCACTAAAAATGTACAGGTTGTAAATAGGGCTTTCTGTCCTGGTGGAAGGCAAGAACTGTGCAGTGGAGCTGAGGAGGACCTGTGTTGCATTTCAGACCCTGAAATGGTTCTGTTCAGGATCTTCCTCTTCTATGCTATCACCCAGTGATAATTTAGTATCCCCCAGCAGACCTTTCTCCTTGCTGCCTGTGGAATCATTGGTACTTGTCTTGTTAATTATTTTGCTATCTTTAAACAGCAAAGGGATGGAAAATGCCCTCAAAACCAAACTGAGCTGATGCTGGAGAAAGTATCTTATCCACTGCAGACACATTTGCTGGGATCTTTATTTGAGCACTCTCTGTCCCTCCATCCTTTCATGCCTGACAGGCTTATGAAGCCAATTGGGTATGGCTCTCTCTGTGCCTTGATTGCCACAGTAGCTTTTCAGGTAATACTGCCTCTCTCTGAGTTGCGAAGCATGAAAATACTAATTACTCATTCAGAATGTAAACAACCTGTTTTCGTTTTATTCATTGCAAATTTGCCACCCAAACATTCTATTTCAGTTGTCTTTTAGTAAGCGTTTTATTCTGGCATAGGAAATAATTGGTAGGCTGGCAGAGCTGAAGATGACTCACAAGAACCAAGAATTGTTTTCCTTTTTTTTTTTTTTTTTTTTCTTTCCAACATAAACATTTTTACCCTTTTGAGAAATCTGCTTACTGGGAGCACCTCCCCAGTTGCTCAGTCAGTACTGAAGGTGGATACAACACACCCCACATTATAGATAATAAAAAAGAAAGCCTGTGACATTTCATCTACTTATTTTAGTGTCTGTGATGTAAAACACGCTGATGACATCCAAGGTGTCTTGCAGTGATAAGGTAATACTCTTTGCTCATATTTTGAAGGAAAAATTTGCTGTTTTCAATTTAAATATTTACAGAAGTACATTCATCAGGACAGCTGCTTTCTGTAGAGAAGCACAGCTGGAACGATGTGCTTGCATGTTGGGTAATTTATTTCACATTTTACAGACCATAATTTGGGAATGGAATGCTAATTTCAGTCTTAGTTTTCAGGGGCTTGCAGGGAGAAGCTTGCAGGATGCACGGTGTCCTTGACCAGCAGCATTACTTTGCTAGCAAGCAAATCACTTCGGCAGAAATGCTGGTATAGGATTTCAGGCTGAAGGGAAGGGGTTTTTTATCCCTCAAAGTTTCTTTGAAAGCAAGATAACTCAAGCCACCTCAACATCTTATCTTCAAAGAAAGTTAAATCTTTGTTCCAGACTATATCTTCCAATGTTAACTGGTGAAGTCAGAGAGAAAGAGTGGGTTAATTGGTTGACTTTACTGCTAATTAGAAAAATATTTCTGTGCTTTAAATGAACAGAGACTCCTCATCAAACAATGTCTTTTCCTGCAGACCTTGGGTTATTCTGAAAGGATGAAGGTCCTTCCACTTCTTTTGTTTGCAGACCTGAGCCAGCAACGCTGATAAAATGTCTGGTCTCAGAAGCTCTGTTGTGCTTCTTTCAGATTTCTGAGGTGCTTCAGAAAAGTTAGGGTGTCTTTATGACCAGATGGGCACATGCCAGATTTTGATCCTAAACTGTACAGTGAAGAATGGAAGTGCTGGAGCTGAGGCCTTTTTGGTGTCTCTCTCCAATCCATCTACTCCAGCTTAAAGACATGAGTAGAGACAGATGCATCCTAGATTTAAATATATGGACCCTTGGAAGGGCAATTCCAGTGGGATCATCATTTTCTTGGCTAGAGGGTGGTGTTGTAAGGAGAAAGAGAGCCTAAGAAAAGTGGGAAACACTTCCCTCCATCACAGACTTCTTTCTGAGGAAAGATATAAATGAGGCTAACACAGTACAACCCCAAAGTGTGATCTAGATGTTCATAATTAGAAAAAGGTTAAAGGAGAATTTAAAACAGTGAGCCAGTCTGCTGAATAGGTACAAAAATCATGGGGAATAAACAGGAGAAACGAGGGACTTAATCATAATTTACTGAAATGAATTGCCAAACCAGAGAGCTGGAGGAGGCAACTGCAAATAACTGGAAGCATAACATCATCTGCAGATGGTTGGTGCCTTTTTCTGTAGAGGCGTTGCCATTTCCAACATTTTGCAGGTTAAAACTCCCCCCCCCCCCCCCCCCACAACCAACTGGTGTCCTTTCACTAAACCAGGTACTCTAGGAAGGCTTGGAACTGGGGAATGCCTCTCGGTCTTTATCTCAGAAACAGCAGTGATAACAGAGTACCTCACAGACCAGACTCTGAGTACTAGCATGTGCAATGCAGAACCACCGCGTCTTGAGCTCACTCAAATAAGAAGATAACCCCAGCAGTCTTTTTTATATATTTGCAATTTCCCCTCTTCAGAAAGAAAATTGTACCTTCCTTTGTCAGGTTTTATGGAAATTAAACATATATCAGTGTTGATATTTCAATTACCTTCATTAGATTTCAGAGTGAACAGACTTCTGAGGTGAAGGAAAACGACTCAGACCTCAAAGAGTGGTTGTCTTCCCCAGTCAGAAACTCAGATTGACCAGGTTGTAAAGCTTACATTTGATTTGCATTTAGAAAATAACCTGTTCAGCTACAAATATTAGGGAATGATATGCACATTTTAAAGCACTAATTTTAAGCCCCTAAATCTGAAAATGGTGGCTAAGCATTTAAAGTTCATACTGTTCCCACCCGTTCCTGTTAAATTAGAAGCCACTTCTAATTTAATTAATTAGTATGCCCTTTGTAACACGTAAATTCTGGAGTACCAAATAGTGCCAGAGAAAACCATTATATTATTTCTCCCAGTGGGATACAGTCTTGTTTTAGCAAGTCTATTAACCGTGAGTCAGCTCATGGGTTTAAAAACCTGGGAGTGGTATACAAGGAGGCAGGCACTGTTTGTGAACTAACTTCTAGAGCTAGCCTGTTAATGCTGCAGTTCATGCAGATTCAACATTGGCCTGGAATTTACGTATAAAAATGCACTTCTCTAAAGCTGAGGAAATGAATGCTAGTTTTTGGCAACCCAGAACAGATAGCAGAAGAATAATGTTAATGGAGAAATGAGTGTTCTTTAATATAACTGATAAAAATACTTATTGAAAGCATATGCTCTTATCTTCCTTACTCTCATCCTTGGAAAGGTATTTTCAATTGATTCTTAGAGAAATATTAGATGGTATCTTTGTAAAGAAAATGTTAACTATTTTTTTTTTCCATATCTAAGCAGTTTTATAGTTCTCTTTCTTCCCTCACTCTTCATCTTTGTCATTGCGTTGACAAGTGAAACACCAATCATATGTGATTGAAATATCTATCTTTATGCCTTATTACTGTGTCCTATCAATAAAGCTTCTTTTCATGAGATAAATCAGTCATTCCTCCATTTTAGCTGTTTATCAGCAGCCAAGGCTTCTTTTCAGTTTGCTTGTGTGACAGCTCTGTCTGTAGCACAACATCCAACTGCAGCACACTTATTAGTCTGGCAGATTAAGAAGTTAATAAATGTCTAGTTGAAATGAAGTCCAGGGTTCTTCTTCAGAATTGCTTTCTGAATGTTTCAGCTTCATGGAACTCACTAAGTTGTCACACGATTCACGTTAAACAAATCTAATGAGTTACCTCATTGTCCTTGCTTGCAATAATGCATATCTCAGATAATGGTTTTACAAAGGTTTTGAAAAACCTGCCTTTGTTTTGAGCTCCTTGGAATGAAACAACTTTCAGTGAGACAGATTCCTTACCTGCTGATCATGTGAATCAAGATTGTTCTAAAATTTTTGTTCTCTTTAGCGTTTGGTTTAGATAAGGACTGGGGAGGACACTGGTTTCCTTATTAACATATCACATAGTTAGGCTGGCCTCAGTCTGTGTTTGTAGTTCAGCCAGAAAATAGAAGCTCTGTAGAGTCTAATAGGGTCAGCTGAAGGAGTTTCTCTCTTCACCTGGTGGTGGTGTTTAGTCTATTTTTTTTTATATTTTTTTTTCCCCAAGAAGCAATAAGCTTCTGAAGTCATAGTTGTGCTTTTAGGTCACTCAAAAGCACATTCTTTCAAATCTGGTGTTTGTGTGTTTTTCATTTGCATGCACAATAGCTAGACAAAAAACTGCAATGAATTTTTTTATTGCCCAGGGCCCACTGGTAAATCATCCTTTGTCAGAGCAGGGACAAAGTATACCCATGAAACAATTCATAACTGTTAATTCGACTCATTATTGACCTACCCCAAATCCCTCTAAAGATATTGAAAAGATTTCCAGAGATTTAGGGTACATTAGATATGGACCTAAGGGTTATGCAAACTCTTTCACCTTCTTACAATAAACACAGAAGACTTTCTCGTGCTAATGTTTAAACTGCAGTGCTGAGGGGCAGAGAGAGTGTTTAAGACAGAAAGATTTCATTTACAACTCCAAAGCTGTCAGCAGTGTCCTGCTCTGTCAATTCAATTTTATATATGAAACTTTTCACTCAGCTCACTGAATACAATTGTACCTCACAGTGGGATCTCCCTATAGACAAATGCTTGAAAACATTCAGCTCTACATTGGCGAGGCTCACAGGAAAATAATACCTCTGATTACTCTGCAGCCCCTAGGAGGAAACAGCAGGGCAATAGGCTGAACACAAGGCTGTGGCAGGGGGAGATGCCAAAAGAAAAGATCAACTGTTTATTGACATGGTAGCATCTAAAATTAGACTCAGGAAAGGTTTCTCAAGCACACAAAATAAGCCTCTCACTCAAGCTATCTCAACTGCTTAGGGAAGGGCAAACCTGAGAAAAACTTTTCAAGATGGAAATTCAAGTTAGAAGAGACTAATTGAAGCAAAGAATGTTTACTCAGCTCAGTTTGGAAAGCTTCAATAATCACCATGAGATTTAATTTCTGTGTGCATGGAAGCGTAGCATGTGACGCCTGTTTTAAAAAGTGGCATTCAGAGCAAAGCCTCACTTATCTGGGTTCTTTGTAATCCACAACACAAAACCCCCAAACAGAAGGTTTTGTTTCTCCACTTTAGAAAACCTCTCATGGTGACATAAAGGAAGTAATATTGTGATGCTTATGATTTTTACTACATTCAGAACTGGGTATCACAGCCCTTATTTCAAAATGCAGCTTGTTTTTTTGTAACAAGCAGATCTGTAAAATAATGCCAAAACCATGAATTCAAATACCTCTAAAAGCCACATTTTTGTATGCTCCTCTTGAAATATAAAATGAATTATTTGACTCCATTGTTAGACAATTGTCAAGGCTGGATATGGTAAACATCTGGCCCAGGAGAAGCATATACCTTCAGCTATGGAGTTCACACATCTCTCTGGATAGCTTCTTCTAGTGTGACATACTCGCTTGTGATTCTGCTCTTGAGTCTCCCACACTACTGCAGCCTGCCCAAACATTATGAAAGGACCTGCATCTGGCCATCATCAGTGCTGATTCCAGCTCTCCAAGTTCTGGCCACGAGATGGACTGTCTATGGAGTGACCATGCTGAGTAGGCTGTCTCTACTTGTAATCCTGTGCACTTTCCTAACAGAATACAAAAATGAAGACATATGCAGACTTCCAATTCCAACAGATTTTATCTGGCTGAGTCAAGTTGTCAGATTGTGTCATGGGACTGTGACAGTTTCAATTCAATTTTATGTGCTGGATGTAAAGTCCAGTCGAAATCTCATCTGACTATGGCTTTAACCTCCAAGAGAAATGGTTAAATTAATGAGTTTCATGTTATAACTGGCAAAGATGCTGAACTTTCTCAAGACCGAACTTGATAGATCAGTTAATGAACTGGTCAGGCCATGAGACTGCAGTTGAAGAATTGCCTTATTAGTACTTTGTGTTTGTTTTTAGAAGAAAGGTTTGAGTGTTCTGCTCAGAATAGCTCAATTTCTTAAGCAAATACCTCTCCTAGGATATAGGTGGGAAACTTCAGTCTTAGCAAATTGTTGAAGAAAATTTAAACTACTCTGCAGCTTGAACATAAAAGGAAAATCCTTTTCCTCAGATCAACGATGTGTATGTATATTCACTTTCACTGACTTCAAGTAAACCCCATATAATTGTATAGACCTGAGTAACAGATATAACTGCACAACTGAAACTGATGTTTACACACAGTATTTCACTGCTTTTAGCAGCTCTAAGTAGATAGTCATATTTTAGATAAGTTAATGCCAACAGTCATTAAGGGGGATTTAGCATCAAAAGTATGTAGTTAGGAAGTGGATGTTGCATAAAATTTTATTCAGAACATTTTTGTAAGAAAGTATTTTTATTTATTTATTTATTTATTTTTGTCAGTTTACCAGTAAGTTTTGTATTCACTCTTCCTTCAAATATTGGAAAGATGAATATCAAAAAGTTTGGAAGTCCTAGCTAAATAAGTTTCCTGCTCTATTCTCCAATATGAATGCTTTTATCATAGCACAAACCCCACTTTTGTATTGGTTTTGCTGCCTGTGTAAGAAACCCCCCCTCAAGTTCCTGATCCTTGAGATCAACATAGAGCGCTGTGAATTATATTTTAGGGAAATACGTATTTTGTCAAAAGGGAAAAAAAAGATCAAGAACACAACAGATTTTTAGATCCATACTGTGTCATAGACAGTAAGAATAGGACTGATCCCCCTGAGATGTTTATATTTCCTTTTCCCATTCTCTTCCCAGTACTGTTCATCCAACCCCCTCTTGCTTGTCAAGTGGGTTCTTGGAAGAAGAAAGTCTGATGTCAGTTGTGGGATTGCCTTAATCTCCAGACTAAGTGCTAGGTAGAGGGTGGCATTTGACTGATCACACAGCCACTGAGGTTGGCAAGGATTTCTAGTTCAGTTGATCTGCACAGAGGGGGGTCAAGTAGAACAAGTTGCCCAGGGCCATGAATTGAGATGTTTATATATAAATAACATAAAGGACACTGCTAATTCTTCAGTTCTTCAGTGTGGATGAGACAAGGCAGGGGGAGATAAGTTGCTTCAGACTTTCTTCACCTTTTTATCTGTCAGAGCTGGTCCAAAATATATGAATCCTAACTTTTGCCTGTGTATCCTTTATTTTCTCCAGCAATTTTCCTACCAACATGGATATTAATATAAAATCACCACACCTTGTCTCCTGCACCTCTTAACGTCCTCCTGACAGATGTGAGGAGGGGCAGTGTAGGCCCTCAGTGTTGCAGGGCCTATGAATGTATGTTCTCACCTCAGGCAGAAGCCACCCATGAAGAGCTTAGCAGTGGCCTCTCTGCTGGTTACTTCATGTAGCTCCTCATCGACTTGTCATATACATCACATTCCATCTGAGGCCAACCTGCTCTTTTGTGGCTTGTGGTGTTACTGGCAGTGCTTGTGAATTCACTTGAAGACAACCTATGCTACTGTCTTTAAATAGCTGGCAGGACATCTAAAACCAGGCAAGGTTACAAGAGATATTAATCAGGACTGGTGCCCTCTGAGGCCATAGTCTTCTGAGTACATACTCTGTCCTCAGGAAAGCATGGTAATAAGGAAAATACTTTGTACATTACAAGAGGTGGCTTTTGGAGTGTGACACCAGGATGAGATCTATGGGTACCATGTTAGAGACAACTGTCCAAGACTACGTGCAGCAAAAGCCTTGGAGGACTGGGTGACTGAGAATAGGTACATTTGTCATACACTAGACCCATGTTACTGATAGAGTTTAAGGTGGTCACACATGGGAGTCTGTTCTCAGGAAAATACGTACTACATCCCAGTGTTCCCTGAACTATATGTATGCATATCTATAAGCTAATAAATGCCTTAATTATAGGTGTATATATACATGCATTTATGATTAGGGGGATTGAGGTCTTACACAAAAAGGGAATATATTTTAATGTGACTTTACAAGTGTGCTCTACAAGAGCTGACTTTCCCAACAAAGCCAATGGACTTCTTTAGTAACAGAATTGGTAATGCAAAGCAAAAGGATATGGGTAGTAAATGACAATGCTGTTTCCCAAATAATATATATCATATTTTTGAGGGGAATATTGCTCTCTGAGAATAAAATATGTAAAGTAGTGGACCAAAAATGTGTTTGATAACAAAAGGAAAAAAAAAAAAAAAACACTTGTTGAACTCTCATTTGCAAATGCCTGCCCATGCAGATATTTTTATAGTAAGACATAGATATACCAGCTTGATCTATAGTGTAGTTGCAATTATGAAATTTAATTTAGAAATAAAAGTATAAATTGCATTCTCATTGCTGAACTGGCCTTATTTGAATTTAATTTACATACTTTACTTTGTAGTAAAAAAATAGAATTGTATATTAGCACTAGATTATTTCTGACTCTAATTTTTCATAGCTGTTAAAGGATTTAACAGTAAAAATCCCCTTTGAGGAACTCAAGAATTTCACAATAAGAGCTTACAGTGGGCTGACACCAATTTCATTTAATACCAGTAGGCAACAAAAGTAATCTGCTTTATTCCGTGCTATTTGCTCTCTATTGTGCCCTGTTTTTAGGGCTCCTATTCCTTTCACAGTGCCATTAACTGTGACTAGTGTTCATTGTGTATAGCTACGTCTGCCAAAATGACTGGGTGCCATAATCAGAATGATATATACTATGATGACAACCACCTTGATGCAGAGAGACAGCACAAAGCTTAATTCCCTCAGATGATGGCACAGTTAACATTCCATCCATTGTTTTAGGTTCTAATTAAGGAGTAGTCTAAGTTAAATTTAATCCAAGTATTAGCTAATGGGGTGGTTTAGTCTTTCTTGTCTTTTCTGATAAGAACCTTCAAAGCTGTCTCATTTTCTTCCTCTGGTGATCCACCATTCATCAGTAAAAAAAATTAAAAATAAAGAAATCTGGTGAGCTCATGAAGAACCTTCAGACTTTTTTAGTATAAGACATATGAGATGCCTGTGACCTGTGAGAAGTTCAGAGGGCAGCGGAGAAGGTGTGGGATAGTATATAGTATTCTGACTAGAAGAAAAAAAGGCATTTCCTTAGTGTTTTAATCACACTTATATGCCTTAACCCTTCCATCTTTCATCCAGGATTATTGAAAATGTGGAGATCCTCTCAGCCAGCAAACTCATACTGCTGATGACTTTTCAGCTCATCTTTCCTTTCTACATAGCAGTTGTGTCTATTGCTCTTTCCATTCCCTACTCTACTTGACTGCCTCCACTTCATCATCTTCTTTTCCTCTTCATGTCAGAATTAATTCCTAATTTGCTCTTTGGACTTTTCATGTAGCTCTGAACTGCTTTTGACCTCCTATCTCTCCATCCTGTTTTTCTTGGTCTGTGACTAACTTATCTGTTTCTTATCCATTTTTTTTTTCTTTTTTAAATGCTTCTTTCTATGTGTCAGACCACTACCCTTGCCATCTTATATTTCTTAAAGTACTCCCTAAAACAAATACCTATCTCACAAATCACAGGTGTTAGGAAACCTCACGAGTAAATGTCCCATCATTGATTTTTTTGTCATTGATAAATTACTAAGGAAAAAATGCTGCTATAGGTATTGCTTTTGCAATAAGAAAATCTTTGATACAGTTATGATATTCTCTTCAGTATATTTAATCATCTCAGTTATTCCCGCATCAGTTATAAGTGACATGTTTTTTTGTTGTTGTTGTTGTTGTTTTTTTATGTTGATATCTGGAAGGAGTTCACTCTCCCTTCCTCCAATTATCTTCACAGAGAGGTCTGCTCTGTTATGCTGATGTATCATCTTGGACTGATGCTAGCTGAAAAGCCTGCACCATCCTTCACCACGTTATATAGTCATACCCTGTAATAGCTGGGTAATAGTGTCAGAGGCAACACTACAAGAAAGAAAAGGGTTCACATGGCTGCCACCAGGGAAATTGGGCTTGTTAGAGGAGG
This sequence comes from Heteronetta atricapilla, assembly GCA_011075105.1. Classification (NCBI taxonomy): domain Eukaryota; kingdom Metazoa; phylum Chordata; class Aves; order Anseriformes; family Anatidae; genus Heteronetta; species Heteronetta atricapilla. Next base: position 148,115,684 of record CM021732.1, read on the forward strand.
AGTGGAACCTGAGTATGTACAATAGGCATCAGAACACAGGCTCCATGATATTTAAACTCTAAGTGTTTTGAATTTTCTGCTTAAAATTACAAACAAATACAAACACACGAAGTCTTTGTTTTCAAGTTAGAGGAAAAGCAGGAAATGAAGCACCCTTAACGTAATGACTCAAAAATGTTGGCACAAGGTTGGGTATTGAGTTTTGGAAAATCAGATCCAAATTACTTTGGTTTTGTTTGTTTGTTAGTTTTACCCGTCTGGCCTGCAAATGGCAGGATCTCTCATCTGTTACCTCTTTGTATTCTACAGAACCATCTCTAAAGAACAGCTGGAGGAATGCTAGTGTGAAACTATGAGCAAGGTGTCAACAACAGATTTTTAAAATTGCCCATTACTGTGATAACAGTTTAATTGGAAACCTGGTATAAGCACAGAGCTGGTACCTGAAATTCTGCAGTGCTGATACTGACCCTCCGTGTTCATCCTAGAGAACAAGGGGATTAAGACACTTTGTAATGGTAGTTCTGCCTGAGATTTACTTTCTTGGCATATTCTGAAGTGTTTTTCTCATTATGACCTTTTTCTTTGAAAAATAAAAGCACAGAGTTGCTCCAGTCAAAGGTGAAATATATTAAAGTGTTTTTAAACTGTTGAATTTAACTCACCTGCCAGTGTTGATGAGGTCTGAATGTGTGAGCACAAATGTGTGAGCACAAATGTGTGTTTTATGTTTTCTTTGGTCAAGAATAACTGGGTTTTGCTAACATGTGGGGTGGCAGAAACAGCCTGCTACTAGAGCCTCATGCAATTCCCATAAGTTAACAAGGCTTGCACTACAGAGTTCAGCAAGGGTGTGGACTATGTCTTACAGGTGAAATTATGTCATTCTTTATCAGATGGGATAGTAATTTCATTTGTTGAGAGTGTTACAATACAGTAAAAAGTATTTAATTCTCCTTAAACTACGAAGAGTTCTTTACATATAAATCTGTGAAACTTGCTTATTTTTCACTATATAAGGTTAATAGAATTGCATTACTATAATATTTTATAATATATACATATATTTTTTTCAATAGCTTGTGTGAGAGATTTGTCCTATGCAAAATTTGAATCAACTCTAAATTTCAGCAACAAAATAACTAAAAACAGACTAAAAAAAAAAAAAAAAAAAAAAAAAAAAGCAGTCTCAGCAATATTAACTTCACCAAAAAGAGAATTTTGAAATGTAAAACAACTGCTTTTGGATTACAGCCAACACAGAAAATTAGTTCATCATTCTAGGGACCAAATTATGAGGATATAATTCAGTTCCTTTTCAGTCAGAACTCCCAGTGGATCAGATTTGGAGGCTGTACAAGTCAGCCAGGCTCTACTGAAGTCAGTAGACTTGCTTCTATTTAAACCATAACCGTCTTAGCTGAGAATCTGTTCCCATGCATGTGAAGAGCGAATGGGAATGTCCAGATGGCTCATTCATAAAAAAAAAAAAATGTGTAAAAAACAATCTGTGTGAGTATGTGCTGAAAGAAAATTATTCTTTTTCATTTCCTTCACCTTCTCCAGCCCTTTTTAGCAAAGGCTCTTAGCTCAAAAAAAAAAAAAAAAAAAAATCAAATTAACCAAACTTTTAATTGTGTTGATCATCTTGAGAGACAACCTGGAGGGACCTTGCAGCTGAAAACAAAGTCTACTGCAATTTTAGATGAAACTGCCTACAACCATAGCATCATAGAATGGTTCAGGTTTGAAGGGACCTTAAAGATCATCTAGTTTCAGCCTCCCTGCCCTGGGCCGGGACACCTCCCACCAGCCCAGGTTGCCCAAAGTCCCATCCAGCCTGGCCTTGAACACCTCCAGGATGGGGCATCTACAGCTTCTCTGGGCTGCCTGTGCCAGTGCCTCACTACCCTCTGAGTGAAGAATTTCACCCTAACACTAATCTGTATGTCCCCTCTTTTAGTTGAAAACCATTACTCCTTGTCCAGTACTACATTCCCTGATAAAGAGTCCCTATCCACTTGTTTGGGGGCTTTTAAAGATGCACAGTTGTCATTAACTGAGTGCACGGAAGAGACCCTCTTAAACACATCATGCTGCAGGTCAGAGTACTCACATATCCATGCTGCATTTGCTCACCTCAGGAAAAACAAAAACAGAAACAGAAACAAAAACAAAAACAAAAGGCTGTGGTTCTTAGACACATGAGGAATTAAGATCCACATTATCCAATTCATTCAAATAGAGGTGAGTACCAGTCTTCTCCAAGTTTTTTATGGGGGATGATTAAGGACTCCCTACCTTCTTGGAACAAATTGTAAATAAATAATGGTAGTAAACGTGCTTGAAATGAGAGAAAAATACAGTATGCCTGAAATACATAAGGAAACATAGTTACTTAACCTAATGAAGTTCAGCGAGAAAACATGCAAAATCTTGCATCTGAAGAGGAACAACCCCGGGCACCAGTACATGCTGTGGGCCTGTTCACTGTAGCTGCAAAGCAGCTTTGCAGAAAAGGACCTGGGAGGCACTGGGCACCAACTGGCACACAGGAGGTTCCCTCTGAACACCAGGCAGCACTTCTGTGCTGTGCAGGTGATGGAGCTCTGATACATGTTGCCCAGAGAGGCTGCAGGGTCTTCTCCTTGGAGATCTTCAAAAGCCACCTGGATGTGGGCCTGGGCATCTTGCTCTGGGTGTCCGTGCTTGAGCTGGGGTGGGACCAGAAGAGTTCTGGAGGACTCTGCCAACCTCAGCCATTATGTGATAAGGTGATGCTGTGATTCTGTGATACTCTTTTGGCAGGCAATTTATGGGAAGTTTCTTTAAATATGGCCTTTATTTTCAGATAGATAGCATCTATATTTGTTGGAAGATCAGATTTTCTGATGGCTGAATTAATCAAGTGAATCAGATATTAGCAGCATCTCTCACAAGCTATTCAGTAGCATTAATTAAGAAAAACACTGTAGATTGTTTTCCTGTGGAGGGAAGTGCTGTTTCATTTCTCATGTGCACCCACCATCCACAAGAGCTACAAAAGCTCTATGTGTAACAAGGCTCACTGTGCAGAGGTTTCTTTGTAATTTAAGCACTCAGGAAAACTGTTCCTGAATGCCAATCTAATCTATTGTGTAAACAATGAAGAACAGCTTAAAATAAGAAGGAAAGCAAGAAGAATGCTACTGTAATAGAATCATATAAAACAGAAGGGTTCTGAATTTCTTTATTAACTCTTGATGTCATTGTTTTTCTTAAAGTTTCTTGACAAAGAGTTACAATAGTTCCTGGTAAGGGGAGAACTGGAAAGAAAAAGCTCTGTGTGGTTGTGGTAATTATAACCCAATCAGACAGCTTTCTGCAGAGAGCAGTACTCTGTGTTGTTTTGCTAGGGAGAAAGAGGACCATTTGAACTCATCTCTTGATTTTGGGATGATGTTTTATTTTAGTAAAGTATATAACTAATGAAAGTGAGGTGGGCTGAGTTATTGCAGCAGTGTGTGCAGTAAGATTTTCTTAGTGTAGAGGTCCCCATCTCTGCTGCAAGGGCAGTCATGATAATTCTCTGAACTTGTCCCTTCACCAGTGTGAGGGCTGATCTATCAGCCATTTCTTGGCTGATCTATCAGGTATCTTCAGTGCTAATAGTTATTTCACCCACTGGGCTTACATTAAAGGCAAATTACGGAAGGTCCAATCTTTCTGACAAGCCCCCTCCTTTCAGAATCCAGTGCTCCACTTCTCAACCTGAGCCCACCTTCAACAGTCCTTTATTTTCTTCTGAAGGCTCCTCTCAGACTGGCTTCTATGATGGCAACACACCCTCTTATCTCAATTGCCCACTGGCAAATGCTCCTATCTCTTCTGCAGCTCCTTTCCTTAATCTGCAGTAGATAAAAGCAACAGTCAAGCACTCTGAACTAGTCCTTTCCTACCAAGTGAATGGTTGTAAACCTGCACTGTGTTTTCTTATGTTGAATTCACTTCTCTAGCTCTGGAGGTCACCAGGCAGCTCTGGCAGCACTCAGAAATAATTTGCTTGTATAGCAGAGGGAGATGAAAATGTCCCATTTAAAGAAACCGTGAAATATTCAAAGTCAATAAAGTAACACTGAGATGTATTTAAGAAGGTTACATGTCAATTAGAAATGTCTGTGATATAAAATTGTCCCTCTCTGATATGTCATTCGTCATTTACTGTTTACTAGAAAAGACATATCATAAGGGGCATTTTCTGTACTGCTTATACAGGCAAACTTCAATGCAAATTAATTCTAATCGTATTTTATGGTGTAAGACACAGCTTGTTATGGAAGATAGGTGGTTGATGGTTTAATTTAGGGCAAGAGTAATCAAATGGATCTGACTGATTGCTCTTTTTTTTTTTTTTTTTTTTAAGTATAATAGAGGGAATGTGGGGTAGGTAATGTAGTAAAAATGTTGACAATATGTTTAATTTTTAAAGTGTATTATCTATCAGAGAAACAAATGTAGCACTAAAGGACAGTTTATTTCAGGGAACCTGAGTATAAATATTTAATGATGAAACAGAGGTTTTATCTTTCTTTTCCCACCTCATCTGAAATTAATGTTCTAAGTGATATGGCTGTGGCTGCAATTCTGGCAGCGTCAGGGACAAGTCTCTGCTTCCTATGATGAGCCTTGTGGGTTTCAAACAACATCAGTTGTGGGATATTAGGGAAAAGAGGGAATTACACACTGTCAAAAACATATTTTAAAGCAAAATGATGTTTCCCTGCTGATTGCCTGCTAAGCAGATTACAGGGTAGAGACTCCTTTTCCATTCAAGCTTCTTTAAGATAAACTTTTTAAGAGATCAAAACCTAACTAAAGAACCTTGGATCACTCCACAGGCCAATTTACTATTCCCAGCCCAGCCATCTTTCTACTGCTTTGGAAGACATCACAATGAATGATTGCCCCTCTGCTCATCACATTTTGAATCTGAGAGGAAGGGGCTTACAGACATGTCCTGTCCATCAGGGAGATACTTGATGCTATATTCATCACCGATGACTCTGGTGGATGTAGCGTGGTGTAGCTACTGAAAAGGGAGATTAATAAAAGTCAGGGGATGAATGGTGTGTAATGTCATCCACAGCATCATAATCAAATCTTACAGGGTTTAAGGGGATGACAAGAAATCCTTCTTGGTTTCCCATGGAGCTGATGGGTTACTGTTTGTGTTAGTTTGTCTCCTGTCAGTGTGTTCCAGGTTTGGTGATTTATTGGATTCAGTGTCAGATCCTGGGAGCTTAGTTTTCTAGGCATAGACATACAAGAACAGAACATTTCCTTCAGATCCTTTAAGCACGAGATCACTCAATGTTATCTGCTGGTGTTTTGCCATTCCTTTTCCCTCCACATAATCAGTGTCTGCTACATTTAGCTTACTCAGCACTGCTACTGCTACAAAGTTAACCGAAATGGCTGACACTCACGCTGAAAAACTTGGCTCCCCATCTGTCTGCTGGAACAAGTTTTCAACTCGTTTGCTGGACACAAAAGGTACTGCATAAAATACATGATGTGTTTTATCTTCTGGAGCTTCTTATCTTGGCCTTGACACTGCCGTATCTGAGCGCCTTCCACTACTGCCTTAAGCAAGGGGCTAATCTCAATCCTCTGCATGAGGTTCAGTCATCCTCCCCATTGATATTCAGCACTGTGCTTTGTTTCAGGAAAGGCACAGCTACATTTGCATGTTAGGGGTATGTGTGTGATGTGCTTTTACATCGTACTGCTGATTTGACTAATGACTGTTTTGCTTTGCCTTCAAAGCCTTTTTTGTGTAATGCACAGGGCAGGTTAGCAGGGTGAGGAGGGTCAGTGCACACCCCAGTGAACGCTGTTTACCCTGTACCTGGATTTCAGAAGCACACAGAGCACTTAGCACACTGAGCACGCACAGCCAGGTGGGCAACACAGCACTGACAGTGCACAAAAATAACTGGGCACACTGGATACTAGTCAAGAAAAAGAGACATATAACTGCTTTTTCATGTTTCATGGCAGCAGAGGCCCTACATTCATCCCCTTCATGCTGATAAGCCCCAGAGCAGGCAGGAGGCGAGTGAGAGGAAAAGGGAGACCTATGAAGCATGTGGATAATGTTGGAGAACTCCTGGTGGATCGCTGTCATAGCCACATCCCGGCTGTAAAATGAGAAGTTGTTAGCATGAACAACACTTGAGCTAGAGTTCATTGCACTGCAGCACTCAGGCTATTCAGTTTCATGAAAAAAAGGATGGAAACTAAGAGGAAAAACATGTATGAGCTTGAATTAGATCTCACAGAAGTGGTGGGGCCTCCAAGCAAAAGTTGGCAGAGAGCTGGGCTGCAATACAAATTGAAAAAGAAGGGAAAAGTCAGACAAAACAAACCTTTCAATTCTGACAATTTTTTTGGTCAAGTTGAAATGTTTTAATTACCCAAAAGGAAATATTTAACCTGCTTTTGATCTCTGTGCCTTTTTCTGTTTGTTTGTTTCATCGTTTTACATTACCCACATGAAAAAGACTGTCGCAAAACAAAACCTCAAAAAGCTTAAACTTAAAAAACATTGAAGCAGACCATATCAGCTTTTTGGAGATGAAATAGTTCATTTTGAAAATGATGAAAAGAGGATAATGCCTCTAAGAAACAGCTTCTGACTGTCTGCTATGAGTGTCAGTGCACGGGATAGAAAATCTGTTTAACAATGCTGGTAGAAATGCGTGTGTCTCTAATCTCCTTTCTTTTGGCATGATTAGTATTGCTAGGATAATGTGCTCTGTCTTGGGCAGCTGTCTAGCATCTTTGATGATTCTGAGTCTAGGAATAATGGCTCTTCCAGATGTCACATTTGGGGAAGAGATGTGCTTAAAAGGAAGACACTAATCAGGAAAATTGTGTTTCATGAGATGATGGTGTTGGACAATGCAGCATGGAAGCTGATCAAATATATATGTCACACAATTAAAAAAAATCAACATTAAAACATAATAATTTTAAAAACACACACATACACAAAGCAGCAACTACAATAACAACAAAAATGCAGAAGCTTGCAGGGGCATGCATCCAAGCATTAAAAAATGCTACATTTTAGTCTTATTTGGGAAATCTTAATTCACTCACCTTGTGCAAATAATCAAATCTTTACTAATATGTTTTAGACTTCCCCAGAATTTCAGCTCCACAGGACTGGCTGTGCTCTGTTAATGATCAGCTCGTCAATATTTTCCATGATCCCCCACACTCAGTGGGTAGCCTTTTTCAGAAAATTCTTTGCTGTTTAGAAGTAACTCGGAGCCAAGAGCTCTGAAAGAGGACCAAATTCCAGCTGATCAGTACAGTGTGAGCCTCTGCATAAGACAACACGTTCCCACCAACTCTGACAGTTGCACAAAGACACATTTCCCAGCTCCTCAGCTCTTGCTGAATGTGAGTCAGACCCCGATCTGAGGACAGAATTATTAATTCATCGCTGCATAAGTGTAGTATCTGAATACTGCACAAACATTAATTACTCAGATCATTAATTTCCATGAAATATCTGCAACGTGAAGACAGTTACCCCAGTTTTATAGGTACAAGAATATTTCAAATAAAACTTCCTCTGATTTTCATTAAACAAAGTGAAACGTTCTGTGTGACTGAGGATAGTCAAAGCATCTTCCCTTGACTTGCTTGCGAGAGCAAGTGCTCAATTCTTCTGCAAGTTTAACTGAAAACAGGGAGGAACCCCAGATTAGTGGCCTGGTGCATATCTGGCAGTAAGTAATTTTACTCGGGTGCCCATTGGCTCCCTGGTATGATCATGACAAAAAGGAGTTGCAGGCAGAGCCTTACGCCCCGATTCTGCACCCTCCACCAGCATGGTGAGGAGGGGTGAGATAATGCTCAGGGCTTAGGAATCGCACAGAGCAGTTATTACTTGACTGTGTACATACTTGTTTAAAAAGGAAAACTATCAGAGCCTCAAGTCCTGAATGAAGAGAGAAATAGTACAGTGAGTGCAGAGCAGAATAGGCAGGGTAAGCAAAAACTAATACTTATTGTATAGTAATAGTGTCCTGGAGCAAGGAGAGATGCGTTGGTTCCTTGTATACCTGTCAGCATCTTTCAGAGGATATGAGGGAAAAAATGGAAAATGTCTTTATTGCTGAAGATCTTGTAAGGCAGATTCTGAATAGGAGTACTGTCAGCAAGGCTGGAGATAACCCTATAAAGATGTTTATGTGAAGGAAATAGAGGTTAACCCTTCCTGAAAAAGCAGTACTGGGACTTCTGAGAAGGATGGGCATTGTTGAGGGAATGAAAATGCACTGAACTGCTGCTTTGGTAAGAAGGAAATGGGAAAGTCAAATGAATTTCTCTAATTTCTCTGCAAGTGCTGTTTTGTTTTGTCTTGGACAGAATCTTTTCTTATGCTTATTTGGGTTAAATGCCTTTATTTCTCTTTATTTTGTATTGTGCAGATGCTTTTCTTTATAATTTTGCATACATGATCTGCATTTTTTTAAAGGGAAGCGGTGGAAAAAACGGCACAATTCAAAGTTAAAGATGACAGCTTATCTGTCTGTCTGGAAATGCAGGGTAGAGTCCTGCAAACATTTCCACTCTTCTTTGACACTTGTGAATTTTCCTTGAATAACTTGCCCCGTGTCACACAATAATAATACCACCAGAGCATAAGAAATTTTTTTCAAGTGCATTTATAGGATCCTGTCTGTCTGGAATGAGCACAGTTCCACAGGGAATAACTTTCTAAAAAGCATGCAGGAAAGTATTCACAGGGAGATATTTAGTGTACATTCTTAGACTTTTTTCCTTAGGGCAAATCTCTATCTATGTAGGAGTAAGACCTAGGCAGCAGCAGCAGTCGTGGCTGTGTAGCGAATGGCCAGAAGCAGACTGTTATTGCTGTAATCCTGCCTGATCTTTAAATGCACTTGAAATACTTTGAATTTTTCATACATTTTATTTGATCATCTGTTCAAACACCAGCAGCATATAGCATCCAATTTATGATTTAGCTTCTGCTTTTTATTAAAACACAAATCGTTCTCTGGGCATGGGTTTCCTCACACAGAAACACACAGCTTTCTGAATTTGCTGATGATCTAAGATACATTCTTATAAAGCAAAAGACAGGAATTGCTATGCCTGAGTAAAATGGAGCCTGAGCCATTGGTCAATATTCAAGTCTACGGGCTTGTTTTTATTAGGAAGATGAGTTAACTTGGGAAGTGATGTAAATTCTCAGTGTTACCTTATCTGTAAAAAGCAAAGCAAAGCAAAACAAAACAAAACAAAGCACCATAGAAATGAACAACAGCATGAAATTCCCATGCTCCCAAATCCTCAGGCTTGTCTCTCCAGGGAGTTCTTGGCTCAATAAATGCTGTCCCATTTCTCAGTCTGGTTATGGTGCTGTGGCTTCCCTCCTCCAGTGCATACATCCTGCAGTCAGGAGCCCAGAGCCTGCACCTTCAGTCAGGGACATGGCTGTGGTTAGGTCTCCTCAGGCTGTGCCTGCAGTTCAGTGTCTCCAAGAGCAGATTCATTGTCTGTGGCTGTTTCACATCAGGAAAAAAGGTTTAATTGCTTGAGTCTGAAAGATGTGCATGGCAAACTCATCAGTTCCACTGAGGTCTGTGTTTGGTTTTGGGTCAGCATCCTCGACAGCAGCCATTAAAATGTTTCCACATAACTATGTGGCCAGAAACAAATTTCAGCAATTGAATGAAGATGAATGATGACCTGATCCATCTGAACTTCTGGAGTCAGCAAATCAGGACTGGGGAAACTATCATGCTGTCACCTTTCTGGTAGTTACATACGCTTAGGGCAAAAACTACTGTAAGGGCAACCCCTCATATGTTAACATTCCAGCTTCAGTACCTTGTGAACATTAGGAAACCAGAAGCAAAAGAGATTTAAAAAAAATGGTAGAAGACTACCCATGCTTGCTTCTAAAAGCCCTGCCAGGATTTAAATAATGGTTATCCTTCTGCAGTTTATGATCACCCTTCCTCTGCTTCTTTCCATCCCATCAGTTTTGACACTATATTAACTCCATGATGCTGCAAAGGTTTAATTGAACCTCTTTCACTTCGCATCATTATCCTTGTAGATTTGCTCAGGCTGTGAGGTGGTGATGAAGGGTATCTCTCTGTAGGGCCCTTGCTGTTGGACTAGAAACTGTGGCCAAGTAGAACAAAGTGCTCATACAGTATAAATTCATGATGTTGGCTCAAATTTCTGCAAAGGGTTTCAGTTAGATTAATTTTTTTCAGCAGATTTTAGGCTACATCATTTTTTATTTTATTTTCTCTGAATAATTCCTGGTCATATCTGCACCTCTCTGTATCAGGCTGGATTAGTATTATGTCTAATCCCACAGCTGGCATGACTGCATGGCAAAGATTGATGCAGATCAAATCTGTATTGCTGGCTGATCCATCACACATAGTTCTGGTATCAGTAATCATGGAATCATTATCAAAGCGTTGATTTTTAGTGCTTTGTACTTCTGTACTTGAAGGATGCTGGAGAGAGTTCAAGAACACCCTTGGATACTCTTTTCTAGTTATAATGCCTGGAAACCAGGAATATGGATATGAGTAAATGTCCTGGTAAGTGTAATCAGGATCACTTCTTAATCAGTGCAGGCTACACAGAACAAGTTGCTGCCAGTCACTGGACCTGGAGTTAAGCACATCAGCCTATTTTGTTGCTTCAGACGGTATTTCCTGAGTCACTTAGAAACATGCCTCACTCACTTCTCAGTATTTCTGAGGTGTGATATGATTACTGGTGTCACTTTGGGCTTAGCTACAAAAGAAATATTCTTTGCTCTGTTAAGATTCCTTTACTTTTAATTACATTCTCGGAAAGTCCCTCACCTCAGGATGTTCTTCTGGCCCAACACAGCAGAAATAGGCTGAGGCACATTAGACAAATTGTCCTGGCCAACAAAGATCCAGAAGCAGATCCCTCTAAAACAAACAAACAAACAAACAAACAAACAAACAAAAAAAACCACAACACAAACAAACAAAACTGATTTCATATTTCCATCCAGAAAAGGTCTCCATTATAATGTTTGCTGTTTTTCCTTTGATAGCACAGATTCATAGCTATCTCTTCTCATCTTTCCCTGCCTGAGATATGTGACATTTCAGTCATTCAGATTCTTTGACAGAGGTGCAAACTGGCATTTCACATGCTTTGCTGCAATCTATCCAGCCTTCTTTTGCAAAATTTAGGAACTAGTAAACTTGTCAACTTTGTGTTGATTATGCTGCCCCACAGCTCCTTTATTTCACAAATGGAATTTACTAGGTTTTGAGTGTTTCACATTTAAGGAGCTTTTTATTTTTATTTTTTATTTTTTTGTCACCAAGAAGAGCCTCTGTTTGACTGATAATTTGCTTTCTTTAACAGTATGATTGAATGTTTGGCAGGGAGAACTGCCACCATAGACTCCCAAACATTTAGTGGGATACAGCCCCACTAATTTAGAGGGAATAAAGAATTACCATATGTTCTCATTGTCATTCATGACCATGAAAATATTTGGAAGTTAAGATTCAGGGCAGGACTATGTTTTTGCTTTCTTCTTCATCCTGGGAGACAAAGACATCCAAATACCTAACCTTTTTGCATCTTGCAGCCTACTGATCTCCAGCTGTACATTCACTTGCGGAAAATTTAGAGGAGCAGTGTTGTTGTAGTTGGAGTTTAAAGACACAAAGGAATCCTAATTTGTAGGGAGAAATAACATATTTCATTAGGTTGATAGAGTTCAGACACAAAGACTAGCTTTGGGGTGCAGACTCCCTTCGGGAGAGGAAATCATAAACCACAGAATCACGGAGTGGTTTGGGTTGGAAGGCACCTTAAGGATCATTAATTCCAACCCCCTGACATGGGCAGGGACACTTCCTACCAGATCAGGATGCCCAAAGCCCCATCTAGACTGGCCTTGAACACCTCTAGGGATGGGGCATCCACAGCTTCTCTGGGTGACCTGCTCCAGTGCCTCACCACCCTCAGAGTAAAGAATTTCTTTCCTATATCTAACCCAAATCTATCATTTCTCAGTTTAAAACATTTTACCCTTGTCCTCTCACTACCTACTGGTGTGAGAAGTAGCTCTCCAAATTTAGGTCCATACAAATCGGATTCACAGAAGTGCCTTGGCCAGGGCAGTGCTTACATGTATCAGTGGGATATGCTCCAAAGAATAAGTGAACTTCAATTCTGTTCTTTTCAGGCATTTAAGCCCATTCTTTCTAGATCAGAGGTGGCAAGGGGATCTTTCATTCAAGAATGCAAGGGCACTGAGAGAGCATGTGCAATTCCCAAGTTCAACTCCCTGCTCTGTCTAAAGGGGTATCACTACCCACCTTCTACTCTTTTGTGCACACCTGACTGCTTCAGCTGCCCAGAGTTTGCTCTGTAATGGGTCTTTTATCAGTTTCTCTTTTTTATGCATTTCTACTTTACATAGGGTAGTCAAGCCTAGACTGTGAACCAGGTCTGCTCAGCTCACCAGTACACATCCAGACTACTAGATGATATATATATATATATATATTTCATTTAGATAACACCCTAAAATAGAAGTATCTAACATTGCTAGCTTTTCTGATCAATCCTGGTTGTAACCACCACAATATCTGTAAATCAGCCTACCAGAATTTAAATCTTACCGTGGTATGGATATTCACCTACTTAAAGTATTTGAACTAAATTTATTTTTTCTGTGTGGACGATGCCTGAAGAAGTACTGTATGTGCCACACCACCAGAAAACTCAACAGTCTTGTGTGTGCAAGTGGCTAACTCCCTGTTTTATGACTTGCTGTTTTTCATGTGAAACAGTGCTTTTCACTTTTGATACCTATTGCTGTTCCGGAGCATCCAGGAGCAGGGCATGACTTTCAAGGAAGGCAAATGGACTTCCCCTTCTTGCTCTTTGTCACCAGCAGGTGTGGGCAGATTTGACCAAACAATTTTTGCCCCCTATCATGACAAAAACTTTGCCAAGTCATGAGTACAGAGGCTCGAAAACTCCTGGAATTCTGCTGGTTATCTGCAGAAAAATTAAAGTATAAGCAACACAGATTTTTTTTGGAGTTTTCCTAATTTAAGATTGCATTGTGGAGGAGAATAAGTGCTGAGCTGTGCTTATGGAGTTGGAGGCAAATTGGAGTCTTGATGGAAAGGGATGAGAATGGCTAATACAATTTGCAAACTGCTTATACATAAATTATTATTTTTTTTCTTACCTGTACCCTGCTTCTGCAAATGAATCCCAGAAAGGTGCTTTTTAACAACAAAGATCACGATGCATTGCATATATGTTAACAGTATCTTGGGGGCAGAGAGATGTTGGTGTGCTTTAAGTCATAAGATACATATTGGAATGAAGAGAGATGTAATTATTTAAGTAAACAGTTCAGTAGCTGCAATTTTTTTCTGTCATCCAGCTCATCACTGAGCCCGATTCCCCAGCTGAGATGAAGTTGCATATTTCTGTTGACTTGAATGGAATAAATCTGGTTTATTTCAGTTGCTGATTTGGCTTTTTACCCAATGCCCCAGAGTGTAAGTCAGTTAGCAGAAATGAGTATCTAACAGGAGGAAGAGTATGGCAAGTTGACAGGAACAAGTTTTACTGAATATACATAGAACAAAAATGGTCTTTTTACTAAGTTAGACACCAATGATGCATGGATCTAGTGGCAGCTCTTAGGAACAGAGCTGTAAATCTCATTCTCTCTGAGTTTCAAGAAATACAATATCTGATCGATAAACTGACCAAACACTGATTATTTGTAGAGGAAAATTGCCTCCTTGGCTACAAAAATTGTGGAGCAAAGGTTGTTTCCAATTTGAGGAGGCACTTTATTATATATATAGCCCAAAGAAGCAGATCAATCTCCTGTTCCTAAAATCAAGGAGCTGCGCCTGACCTGGAAACATTGAGACATAAAACTAGGTCTGTCTTCACAAGACCTGCATTTGTGTTGCCATGAGTAAGATGCATTCCTTAGGGCTTGATAATCATTTGCCTGTTTGACAATAGGAGATGCATGTATAAGTGTTACATATCAGCAGACTATTTTCATTCAATTCCTCTAACTCTCCTCCTCTCCCTAAAAGACAAAAATTGAAGTAGCTACAGAGGTGTTAAATATAGTTCTTTGTTATTTTGATGTTGTGAAGATAGTGATGTTGATGGTATATTTCTTGAAGTTCATTTGCCCAGTTTCAAAGAGGAAATTGGATCTGGAATCATTCAAAGCTTCATCAAATGTAGAAGCTGTAAAATAAAAATTACTTCCTGACACAGTTCTAATAAACTTTCCCTTCCTGCATCTCCTACCCTCCATGTATAAAATTCCCCATGTAGGTTCATAATAATGATTTAATCTCCTTTCCTCCTGCTTTATGGGAGCCAGTAGCTGGAACTCTATTTAGATTGATTGTTTTTCACTTGTTATTAACAAGTGGCAAATTAATGGAGATGAACAAAAATGAAAGAGGAGATTCAAATTTGTCTTTCTCTGCACCACAGAGTTTTGATTTCAGACAGTTTATTCCTAATTTGAGGACAATGACAGTAAATTGGTAACATTCTGGGTGTGTTAGGATTCAGCATGAAAGCTGATAAAGTATCTCATGACCTTTTTGGTTCAGATTTAATTATGCTCCAGCAAAGCTCTTTATTCTTCCCTGCTGGTACTCCCCTTGGCCTCTTTTCCCTTCACTTGGAAAACTTCACAGAGACTTGCTAGATTGCAATGAATGGTGCTATAATTATTCCTTATTTGCCAGTTGTAGCTTTCACAAGTGGTTAGTAACTGGTGCTTCACACAATTTCTCTGCTGCTCTCAGTAGAATAGCCTGGACATAGCAGTTTATGCAAAAAATTTAGAATGTTTTATTTTCCTCCAGGATGGTGAAAATTTCCTGCAGTAGTTTTCTGGCGGAAGGCAGGGACTTGAGGAAGCTCTGTTCTGAATTCTACCATTGATGCAATGGGATTTTTCAAAGAAATGCACCTCTCAATATACTTCCTTGCAGGGTAGGAGGCAAAGCCTCATGTGAGGTTGCAGGATTCAGCCCTGGGACTGCCTTCCAGACTCAGTGTGCTTCCACAGGAACCCAGGGCAATCACAAGCCTCCCTGTCTTTTGCTTTTGGCAACATCAAAGCTAACATCATAGAGCAGCTTCCAAGTGATGCCCAGCAGTATCTACAGATATAGAAATAGATGCATTTTGTTTCTGCAGTATCTAGAAGCAAAACTACTGAAACCAAACACCACCATCCACACTGCTGCTGGAGAGGAATGAGAGAGAGTACATACAGCAAAGGTTAGCCAGATGGACCACTAACTGCTGAAGACAGCTTAGGTAATAAGTGGTTGAAGACTATCTAGGAGACTCTACAGTGAGACTTCTATAATAATAATTATTTTTGCTGCAAAATTCTATGTTCATTGTACCACATTTTAAAACGTGGCCCCTATCCAAACAAGTACTATTCTAGTTTTAGACTTGACATTCTGCTTAGAAAAAAGCTTAGTGAAAGGCTTCAGTTTTCAGTTCCCAAATTGTTCATGAAAGGAATACTGCAATTTTGATCATAAGGAGCAAGCTAAGCACTGCACAGTCCTGGATGTTGTGCTTGGAATGGGATGGACTTCAGCCTCTCATTATGACTTCATATTTACCTTTAGCAGTAACTTCCCCATTGCTCCAGACACTATTCCTTTACCCACAAATGTGAAAGCTCTTCCTTTTTCTAGAATGGAGCAGGGTCAATGAAATCCTTGACTTCTATAGGGAAATAAGGTTTGAAGATATTTTGGCAATACCCACTCCACTTTGAAGTCAGTCTCCCATGCTAACAGTTTGCACTCAAGTGCTAGCAAAGACGATTTACAAGGAATAATCACTCTGGAAAAAAAAACACTTTTCAGAAAAAAAAAAAAAAAAAATCTACTCTCTAGCAATTTTATACTTTTTTTTTTCTAAAAAAATATACTTTTTTAGAAAAAAAAATACTTTTTTTTTAGGAAAAAAAAGAAAAAAAAGTATAAAATTGCTAGAGAAGTTGCTCATATCTGTCCTAGTTCTGTCCTCATTCACTTTAAATATAGACATGTTATTTACAATGTCTTCTTATAGGGGTGATAACCTTGACACGGAACCTGTTACAATACCAGTAATCTAATCTAATAAAGGATTTCTAACATGATTGACCATTTCCAGGGTCTTTTTAATCTAGCTCCCACTAAAGTGAGAATCAAGACCATGGCACAAAGCATTTAACGAGGAAGACAAGATGTAATTCAAGCAGAAAACAAGCATTACTATCTTGCTTACAGCAAATAAAGATAAATGCACTGCAAGTGATCTTCTGGAGAAAACCAAGAGATTCAGAAAACCTACTTTTCAATCATGTTGCTGGAGCACAATACTGACGTAGAAGCTTGAAGCAAAAAAAAATGTCCTCAGTTATTTTGCAGGAGTGTTTCTGCTGAATGTTATACCCAAAATCATTTTCACCCCTCAGAGCTGAGTGAATATAATTGATCTTGTGTGTACTCTTTATTTAGGAGGTAAGAAAATTCAAATGTTTATTGATGATACAGAATTAACAGTGATAGCTGAAATAAAGCTGAGTGCATGGAATTCAGTAGCCACCCATGAAACCGGCTGGACTTTAAAAGGCAGACCCAATTCAGTGCTGATAGATTTAAGATAAATCACATAGGAATACATACATATATTATCATGGGCTCTAAAGTAGCTATTGCCATCAAGAGGAGATCTTGGAATCACTTTGTACAGTTCTGTCGTGGTCAACATACAAGCAGAAAGCTTGGCCGGGCCCAGAGAGTGGTGGCAAATGGAGTGAAATCCAGCTGGCAACCAGCCACCAGTTGTGTTCCCAGGGGCTGGTGTTGGAGCCCACCCTCTCTGATATCTTTAACGATGATTTGGATGAGGGAATTGAGTGCACCCTCAGTAAGTTTGCAGCTGACACCAAGCTGGGGGAAAGTGTCGATTTGTCAGAGGGTAGGAAGGCCCTGCAGAGGGACCTGGACAGGTTGGATTGATGGGCAGAGGTCAATGGGATGAGGTTCAACATGGCTAAGTGCCAGGTCCTGCACTTTGGTCACACAGCCCCATGCAGTGCTACAGCCTTGGGACAGAGTGACTCGAAAGCTGTGCAGAGGAAAAGGGTCTGGGGGTGCTGATTGATGCCTACCTGAACATGAGCCAGCAGATTGCCCAGGTGGCCAAGAAGGCCAACAGCATCCTGGCTTGTGTCAGGAATAGTGCAGCCAGCAGGACCAGGGAGGTGATTGTTCCCCTGTACTTGGCTCTGGTGAGGATGCACCTCGAGTACTGTGTTCAACTTTGGGCCCCTCAGTACAAGAAGGACATTGACTCCCTGGAATGTGTCCAGAGAAGGGCAATGAAGCTGGTGAAGGGCCTGGAGCACAAGTCCTGTGAAGAGCAGCTGAGGGCACTGGGGGTGTTTAGTTTGGAGAAGAAGAGGCTTAAGGGAGACCTTATTGCTCTCTGCAACTGCCTGAAAGGAAGGTGTGGGGAGCTGGTGGTCGGCCTCTTCTCACAGGTACCTAGTGATAGGACTAGAGGGAATGGCCTCAAGTTGTTCCAGGGGGTGTTTAGGTTAGAAATTAGGAGACATTTCTTCTCAGAAAGAGCAGTCAGGCATTGGGATGGGTTTCCCAGGGAGGTGGTGGAGTCACCGTCCCTGGGGGTGTTCAAGGAAATGTTGGACGTGGTGCTTAGGGACATGGTCTAGTGGGTGATATTGGTGGTAGGGGATGGTTGGACCAGATGATCTTGGAGGGCTTTTCAAACCATGTAATGGTTCTATGATTGTATGATTCTGTGATTCAAATACTCCAGAATCTTTTAGTCTGAAAATGAGAAACCCAAAGAATTATATATTTAGGCTTTATAGTATTGGGAATGAACAGAGAAGGTGAGATTAGAATGACATTCATAAGTAATTGTAACTCAAGTGCTAAAGGCCACAAAGAAGAATTATAAATCTGTTGTTTGAGAATAAACAAAGTATACAGTAGAGGAAGAATCCCTCTATTTGCACCTAAGCTATTTCTACGTAGCTCCTGGCTACTGCCAAAGGAAAGGTGATCGAGAGAGAGCGATCTAGGTTAAAGGCAGTAACAAATATTCTTCAGTTATTCTTTAGTTATTTTCACTCGTGCTCTTCAAATAGGTAAATCTCCCAGTATATCCAAGGAATGTTTACTGTACAGTCTTAAGGCAATTCAGCAATTCAATTCCTTTAAGGCTTTTGGTTACCCCATAAATAAAGTAGCATGTCCTAACTCGTCTCCAAACCTAATACACAGTCCTTCTAAGTTGTTTTGGCTTGATTTACTGACCAAGCACACAAAGCCAGATGAGATTACTGCTCACACATTGTATAATGCACTTGGCTACGAACAATGCCAGGTATATGTATCAGCAGACTTCACATTAAATTTCAATGATAAAATTAAATATGTATCAAATTCACCCCAGCGTACTTCCTTCTAAAAAAAAAAAAAAAAAAGAAAAAAAAGAAGGTGAGATTGTATGTACCACATAATAATATGTACAGTGTGTTCTTCTCTTATGAGAGATATTAATAGCATTATATACATATTATATATAGCACATATATTATGTAAGTATAGATATTATACAGTATACACATATTTAATGCATTATACAGCTATTTCTCCTTCACTCTGAAAAAAAGATAATGTTCCAATTTTTTGGAAATGTTTTGTTTCATTATTTCTTCTCTCTTGTTTTGTTTGTTTGTTTTGGATCCTGATTTTCTTCTTTCTGTTTTGTGGTTAGCTTATGTAGTGCCCTTAACATGACACTTTAAGAGCAGATGTCTGAACTAGATAAAACCACTCTAATTGTATGTTAATAGAAAAAAAAATATACACAGGCTTTATGGCAGACTTGTCAGGTAAAATATGTGTCTTTGTTTCAGCTGGGATAAAGTTAATTTTCCTCCTAGCACCTGGTAATAATCCTGGTAACACATGGATGTTTTAGTTGTTGCAGGGCAGTACTCACCCGGAGGTAAGGACTCCCTAGCTCCTCGTGCTGCCCTGCCAGGGAGGGGCTGGGGGTGCCCCAGGAGCTGGAGGGGACACAGCCAGGACAGCTGGCCCCAAATGACCAAAGGGACATCCTGTGCCATGTGGCATCATGCTGAACAATAAAACTGGGGGAGTTGGTTGTGGTGGGGTGCAGCTGCTGCTCAGGGACAGAATGGGCATCAGTCAGTGGGTGGTGAGCAATTATATTGTCTGTGATTCTGTGATTCTGTGATACTGTTCATCGTCTGTTTTGTATATTCTTTTATTATTATTATTATTAATTTTCCCTTCTTTTTCTGTCCCATTAATTTGTCATTATCTCAAGACATGAATTTTGTCTTTTTTCTGATTCACTCTCCCAGACCCCTGGGGGAGAGTGAGCTGTGTGGCGCTTAGCTGCCTGCCAGGTTAAACCACAGCACTGTGACAAGTCTTGATATCTTGGTATCAGATTTCTAATGCTTAATTCATTTACCTTTTCTTAACATTAGACTAAATTGTATATATGATCAATTCAGTTCCTTCTGCTAGCACTGATATAGGCTATATGCACACAGGAGTAGGTAGATCATGTGCCTTAAGTTTTATTTGAAGCAATGAGCATGTTGTGCTGGGAACAAGAAAACCCTCAGCAGTAGAGAGGTGGTGATGTCTGGTTGGGTTTGCTGGCAGCAGAGAGCCAATGCTTGCACGGGCCCATCTGTGGGCAGAGGTACACCTGCTGCCTTGTAGAAATTAGCAGAAGAGCAGTTTCAAAAGCTCAGTGGAGCTATGTCTCCAGAAGCAAAGTGGTTAGCAAAGGGACTTTCTCTAGATGGCTTTCATTTAATTCCCCCCATAAACATAAAATTGCACTCCCATTTTGCATGGGAGTGCATTTTTTTTTCCCCACATTTTTGTATTTTTTTTTTTCTTTTTTGCAATTTTTTTTTTGCACATTTACACACATTTTGCATGAGAGTGCAAAATGTGTGTAAAAGTGGAAAATGTGCAAAAGAGCTTTCCAGGCCATTTTTTCATAGGATACCAATTCTGGAGGCAAAAACAGCTGAAAAAATTGCTCTCCCTTCTTCACCTCCCTCCTCTCCCTGCTTACTCCTGTCCCAGATTCCTGTTTCAGCTGAGCTAGTTCAAGTGCTTTGGGGGCTGTCCTGGAAGCCAGACAACCAAAATAGTTCCATTTAGAATAAGTCCTTTCTAATTTTTAATTATGGAAAGCTTTAAACATGACCTGTGAGTAGTTGTCCCAGCACAGCGGAGGGGACAGCCAACTAGGGAACAAGGGGAGGGTGTGGATGGTGCAGGGGTGCTGAAAGGAAAAGGCAGGAAAACTTTTAAAGCTGGCCCACAGCTAAAATAAGTATCTGTCTGCACGCCAACCCTGACTACTGCAGGAACAACCCAGCAGCAAATTACTGCTCTCTGAAGTGAGGGAGAGTCACACAGATAATTATACTTCAAAGAAGTAATTCTTCCACGAGCTCCTCTTGTAAGAGTGCTCTGCCTCAGTGCTGCCTGCTCTTCATTTAAACCCAGAACAACAGTAATATTGTGGGGCCTTAGCTCCATTCAGTTATTTCCCTCTACACTCTCTGCGTAGCTGTTTAAACCAGACACCGCTTCGCCAGCCTCTGCGCACGACATTTAATGACGAGGGAGAAATCACCCTGATGAAATGTGTACACAGCTCCCCACGATGAATCACACGGGCTAAATTACGCACTCTGCCAGCCATGCTCAGGATGAAAAGTAATTCACTTCATGAACACTCTCCTTGATTTAAATAGGGGGTATGAAAGCTACTTCTAATGTATGAGTCCCCCACACTGCTGCCTATGGCCACTGTTCGTGGTATATTGTTGTGATGCACTAGGGGTATATTAAAGCTTTCCAACACATCATAAAATCCCTGTCTCTGTGCTGTTTGTAATTTTGATAGCCTTCAGTTTTGTGCGGTCTGAAACTTTCCATGCTTTGTCTTTCGTCAGACTGAATTTCATCAACTTTATTTATATGTGTGACTAGCAGCTTATAATCTTTACTTATTTCTGCAGGATGCAGTGATGGAATAAATGAAATTTACAATAGCCCAACCATACTAATAATGTAGACATGTTCTGTAGTTAAGAGAGACAGAAGTTGAGTTCTCCTCTCAGAGAGGTATGTATGTATTTATTTATTTTTCCAGCTTCAGATGCTAGCCTATGCAACAGTGTCCTCAGCAAATGTTTGTTTGTTAAGGACAGCATTTCAATTAACATGAATGGTTTTCAAATGGAAACAAACAAACAAAAATGTGTATGTAAAGGCCACCTATAAACAATTCAGAGTGAATTGCTGCAATTTTTTTTGCCAGCCTCTGAGATGGACCAAAGAGAAATCACTGCAGTTTGAAACCAAGCAAATCCATGATGTTTTCCTCTCCCAGTGAATTTGAAGATAAAATGACCTATCTCCTAAATACATGTGACTGCGTAGTTCTACAGCCTCAGAATGTTTTTAGCTGCATAAGGACAAAGTACTGTATCATTTTGTCATTATGCTCATAGCCTTTTCCATCTTGAACCAATGAATGAGTCTCTTTAGAGAATTTTTAAAGATTCTTTATATAAAGAATAAGATATAATCTTTATATAAAGATTCCTTGTATAAAGTCTATAAAGATTCTTTATGATAGGCTCTTTAGCCTATGATGTGCTGAAGATCCAGAATGTTCCTTCATTGTTGCTGTAGGAATACTTTCCACCAGGGTCTTTACACAGCTGCCTGGCTAAAGCGTGGGCTAAGATTTGCTCCAGCAGACCACACTGAGGTCTGCCCAGTGGAAGCTGACACTCAGAAAAAGGTGCAAAGAGCATTGCCAGACAAACAGAGCTAATTTGATCCCCACAGGACAGTCTCACACCCAGGAAGATCCCATCTTCACCCATAACAGTAAACAGCCTTCAACTTTAAAAACAGAGCTTCTTCTCAGAGTCTCACTGTGTCTGTAGCTCTCATCATATGCCATGGAGAGCAGTTCCCTTTGAGTACAAAAGCCAGAAGCAAAGGGCATGCAGGACTATCAGAACAGGGCAGCTCCTTCTGAAGAGGGCCTGCAAGGGGCAGCTGGCTTGGCAGCCAATTTGCCTTTCAAGAGGCAAGGTGCAATCAAAACATGCAAGCAATTGCTGTGTTTTTTTCAGTTTGAAGTTGGGCAGAATAATAATGTTCTCATGTAACTACTACACAACTTTAATTACTGTAAAATTATGAGAACTGAGATGCCTTAAAATCAGAAATTTCTGTAGCAACCAGACCTGCACTCAACATGTTAGAACATCTCAAAATAAAACCTTTAATGTAAACAGCTTCTTATCTGGAAGACTATGAATTTGAGCTTTTGCACATAAGCTGCGGCCAGTTTTTACATTGCCCGAAACTACTTGAATTGCAGGAAGTCTGTGTTCAAAGTGTGACTTTACATCCAAACTTTGCAGATGAGTCAGAAAGGAATGCCTGCGTCCTGAACTCTGGGGAACCAGATTAGATCAAGCATGAAACAAAAAGCGTGTAACATATTCAACATGCAGCACACAACGCTGCATACATGCAGTGGAGACCTCTTAGGTGGGGTCAGACTGGAAGTTCCTGACTTCATTAAGAAGTAAATGCTAACCCACGAAACTGCACTGGTAACTTGGGCTTTCAAGAACAAATTGCCAAAAAGTGAGAAATGTTCTTCCTGATGAGTGACAGCTTTTCTTCAACTGTAGCAGTACATTTGTTTCACCTCATGAATCATTGTGAACCATTCTCCAACTCCTCACACTACAGTCATCCCTCACGTTCCCAAAGGACTTAACAGATCCTTACATGTAACAGGAACTACTCTATGTTACTGCTTTGAAAGTGCTGTGCACCACAGTCTACTCACTCCGCATTTGCTCTAAGTGTTTAGGGTTAAGGCACGGGAGACAATTAGGCGGCATGAGCAGGAAACAAGACAATAACAACGATGAAATATGACTCGAGGAAATTCCAGAAGTCCTTGAAGAAACAATGGAGAATAAATTAATTAAGAAACGCCTATTTGTCTGGCTCCAGTCAGGTCAGCAGCCAAACCCCAAACCATGAGGTTCTTATCTAGGTAGGAAAAAAGGGGAGAGTGCATGTGGTTGTGGGTAGAAATGAATGTCTGCTAATGAGAGAAACAAGGATATCATTGGGTTGGCTGTGGCTTACAAAGCACTCGGTGAGGGAATCTACCTTGTGCAAGGAGCTTATGTGCACTAGGCATAAACAATTTTTGCTGCTGGGATCTTTTCTTCTACATTTTATATATATAAATAAAATATTTCTATTTTAAAGAGTAGGTGATGGCTTTATTTGGAAGGTGTTTTTTATTATTATTTTATTTTTTTTAGCTTCACTCAGCTATTGTTTGGATATTTCTGAGAAAAAGTTTTGGCAGTGGTGGGAGCTGAAAAACCAGTTATAGTTCTGGAACTGGCTGCTGGGTGGTACTGAGGGTATTTGAACCTTGGGACTACAATTGAAAATGTACACAGTGATGAATGAGGCTGTTTTTGACACAAGAGATGTGCACTCCAATCACCCAGTCCTCAATACTGGCCCTGAAGATGCTCCAATCACGCTGAACACTTTTTGCTTTGTAACTATTACGCCCTACTTCACATTTAATTTGTGTCCTCACCATCTTTCTGTCTGAGATTAAGTGAAGGAAAGGAGTTTGTAATCATAAACTGCATAGCAAGGAACCAGTGTTTAGGAATCACAGACAACAGACAATCCATTGAGTTTGACTCAGTGATCTTTGTGGGTCCCTTCCAGCTTGGGATATTCTATGACTCTGTGAAAACATGACCATTCCAGGTGATCAGCTATAGGCACAAGAGAACCTTGGGTAGCTGGGGACAGTTTGGGACTAGAGGAGTGCTACTTCCTTTGCATTCCCATTGTTGATTTCAGAAAAGTTTAAGACACACTTAAACCTCATTAATGTAACTACCCTTTTCCACAAAAAGAAAATAACTTCAAGTCACGTCTGATACTTGCTGGAACTGATCACACAGGGAATTTTTGCCCCCCAGAGTAGTACATGTAGTCCCCATCCCAACCAGTGAGGCATCTGCTCACACAGTCTCCAGTTTGGGGCAAATGATTTACTGGGTTATGCATCGCTTATGAAATTTTCCATCTCCATTTCTGCCCACAAAATATATTCTTAAAGATACAGGCAGATGTGGGCACAACTACACATCCAGATACGTGACAATACTTAATGACATGCAGCCACTTCTAATTGCGATTAAAACTTGCTATGCTGAAAAATTCTTGCAAGGCACTACCCAACAAGACTGAACACCAGCCTATTCTGGCTAAGCTCTTTTCTGTTCATTTTTCTTCCTCTCCACGCTGCACATCACTAACATTTCTACTGACGGTTCAAGCAGAATGATTAGATTCCCCTTCCCAATTTGCTTCCACCTCTTCTCCTCACTCTTTTGTCCTTTCTCTAGAATCACAAGTCTTGTTCACCCTGAAAAACATAACTCCTTCTATCAGTGTCTCGGGTCCAGAAAAGCAGAGCCTTCTCTCTGAAATAACCCCTCTGCTACTGGCAGTGAGTGAGGCATCACAGCAACCAGGCTCTGGAAAGCCACTGAGGGAACCGGATTCTCTCCCCTCTTTCCCACTGTTACAAACTGGGGGAGACACTCCACTGATTTTGCTGAAGTGAGAGAAAAATCAATCACCACATTCACCGTTCACCAGAGATCATCCACCGTCTATTATGTGCTGAAAATACCATTATAGGAATCATTAAGATGGCACAGCTACTAGTAATGAGCATCTGTGTTTCTCTATTATATTGTTTTTTAGATAACAAGGAGTAGTGAATGCAAAAGGTCTCGCCCAGGCTGCCAAAAAGAAAAACAAAAGGAAAAAAAAAAGGAAAAAAAAACCCACTGCCCTAAGTAGTTCTTTTCCTTTTTGAAGGCAGTTAATGAAAAGGAAAAAAAAAAAAAATAACACTTGAAATGAAAGACATGGAGGATCTGCTTGTCCTCACACACATTCACTGTGTGCTGAAGCCTGTAACAATGAAGGGAAATGATAGGAGAGAGCAGTGTTGCCCTCCCTCAGACTGAGAAACTTTCACTGCAAAAGCATTTTAAAAGAATAACCCAGAGTACAGTAATTAAAGCTGATTCGGCTTCTCAAAAGACTGCTGCAAGCTTTTGTGCTGAACCTTCAGAAATTCCACAGGGCTTTATTATTAATTGTGCTCCCCCCACACACTGCTCTCTTTGGGATGTTTCTGCTGTCACAGGTTCAGTATTTCTCACAGGCTCTCTGTACATAACTGAGACTTGTCAGGAGAAGAAAATGTTTTTCCGAGCATTTTTCCCCTTTGTCCTCCCTCTCTTGTGGCTTGTTACCCTGGTAATTTTTTGTTTGCTTGCTTTTTAATTTTCTCCTACATTTTCCCTCAAAGAGTCTCTGGTGGAAATGAATGACATGGGGGCTGGAAGCCTTTCTTTCACCGCCATGAGATCATATGTCAAACCCACCTGGGATCACTGCTCCTAAACTTCAAAACTGTTTTCTCCCAGGGGTTGATAAATTCTCTCCCATCCCAAGAAACACAGCTGTGTGTGCA
The DNA here is from genome assembly GCA_011075105.1 of Heteronetta atricapilla. NCBI lineage: Eukaryota > Metazoa > Chordata > Aves > Anseriformes > Anatidae > Heteronetta > Heteronetta atricapilla. The sequence goes on from CM021732.1 coordinate 148,141,544, forward strand.
AGCCACCACACCTGGCCTTGGATCCAGATTCTTCCAGACTTTAGGAGAGATAAGATTCAGAATATAGGTTGCTGCTGGACAAAGGAATCTAGGTTGGGAAGCAATTTGTACTGGAGGGGGAATCAACCATTCGTTTCTCTTGCAACCGTTTCTCATACATTTCTCTGTGTTGTGTATTTATTTATTTATTTTTCCACTTGGAGAGGTGAAAAGCTATTTTTAATTTTTATTTTTTAAACTGAAAGGCAGGTTGTCTAGTCTGGAATAAAAGGGAAAAGCAGCACTCTTTATTGTATTCAAAAGGAGCATAAGATGAATGGCATTAATCCTCTGCCCTTTGAAGGATATCTCTAAGTTTCCAAACACACTGTTGCTACCTTCCAAATAAAACTCCACTGCTAATAATTTTTGCTTCTTTCTGCGATCATGCATAACAGCTTAAAAGCACAGAAAAGAAACATCCCAAACTGACCAAGGCATCTGCTTCTTTAACGCTGCTCTTGACATTGTTTGAGGGTAGCCAACAGTTCACACTGTAAGGCTAGCACATCTGCCACAGCATTCCATGGATATCAGCAAAGCAACCAGGAAAGATTAGTAAGAAGGGGACCTAACTGTACGTTGTACCCCTTGTCCTCTCAGGAAGAATTGTTTAAACCAAAAGAAAAGAAAGTCTCTTTGCCCTCAAATACATTGATTCATCCATCTAATTGACTAGCCTGGTATCTGACTCTGAAGATGCTTCCATTGAGTGGTGAAAATGAACTTCTGTTATCATCACCTGCTTGTCTTTGTTGGGAGATCCAATGGTTCTTATGATTTTGTGGATTTATTCAACCAAATGTAGGTAAGCACATATAAGCATCCACCTGTGGCCTAGTTATCTGTCCCAGCCCTTAATGGTCAAGAAACAAATAAATTTCTCCTGCTCTTTCCTTCATTCAAAACTAAATGAGAAGGAAGTATGAACTGGATCATGCCCTGTAAGTGCCAGTCTGTTCCCATTAACTCCTCAGAGATGTAAGATAACCAGCTCAGATAACTAAATAAAAAATAATAATAAAATAAAATAAATAAAATAAAAAGTTTGTGGGCTAAAATAAAAAGTTTGTGGGCTACAATAAAGATGGGGAGATCGCCGACCAGTTACTGTTATGGGCAAAAGAGACTCAACTTGTAGAAATTAATTTATTTTATAGAAAGATAAAATAGATTTGGATAGTGAGAAACAAAGACAAAACCAAAAACACCTTCTCCCCACTTCCATCCCATTCCCAAACCCAACAACCCCTTCACTCCAGCCCAGCAGCACACCGATGGGATGGGATGGGATGGGGTTTGCACTCAGCTCCCCAGCCCCTCTCTGCCACCCCTTCCTCCCCACCCGTGGCCCTGCTCCAGTGGGGGCCCTGCCCCGGGCTGCAGCCCTTCAGGAACACCCTGCTCCCACGGGGGCTCCCCACAGCCGCAGCCCCCTCAGGAAATGTCCCCCTCCTGCGGCGTGGGCCCTCCCCAGGCTGCAGGGTGGAGATCTGCTCCAGCGGGGGCTCTGCAGGGCTGCCGGGGAATCCCTGCTGCCTGTGGGCCTGGAGCCCCTCCTGCCCTCCTCCTCCTGGGGCCTGGGCCCTCTGCTGCTTCTCCCTCGCCCTGGGCCTCCTCCTCGGCCTGTGCCCGCTCTGCCCTTTTGGAAATCTGTTTTCCCTGGTGCTGCGCTCATCTGGGCCCTGCTATGGGGCTGTTGAAGCCACCACAGAGGCCCTGCAGCCCCTGGCCAGCACCTGGGCACAGGCACCCTGTATGACAATCTCCAGAGGACCTCTGAGCTATTCCATGACTTTGTGGTTGTGTGACCATATCATGGGTGGTACTGCAGGTGGAGGTGCCAAATTGTTGTTGTCTGTTACCTTATTATTGAGTTACCTACCGAGGCACGGTGCTGTCCTCTTCTCCCTCATCCAGCGGAAACCACAGGTTCTGGCAGGCAGCCTCTGACCATCTCACCGCAAGGAGCCTGCAAATCCTCAGTTGCTCTTGAAATGTAAATCATTCTCATTTGCCTGAACCAGAGGCAAATTTCTTTTCTCTCTAGTTTAAATAAAATCTTTCAATACAATTTTCATTTTCATAATGGAAAATAAGAAAACAATTACCGGTTCTTTCTTGCTCTTACTTTTCTATTGTTTGCAAAAGTATTTTAAAATTTACTTTCTTTCCCAATATACACTAGAAAAGAAACTACATAAATGCCAAGGCAGAAATGACATTTTATTTTTTTCCCAGACAGCGTCTTTTTCATTTGCTAACCTAGCAGTGATTGACCCAGATGAAACTGTAAACTGAAGAGTGATGTGATATGTTTTAAAAATCCAGAGATATAAAACACATTAAAACATTGTGCGCTTGTTTATACAAAACCAGCATGCTACCAGAGAACAGACTAATTTTGGGAATCGACTTCTGAGTCTCTGACTCCACTGTAGTGGAATTAATCCAATGCTCACATTGACTGCAAGCCCTGCACCCCTGAGCGTGTCAAATAACAGTAACAAAGTGGGTGACAATGCTTTGAATTCTTCCTGGCCGTGAGCACATGCAGTATAATTTTGTTTTGTTTTAAATTTGACTTTCAAAGTTATTAGGTTCTAAAATCATGAAATCTGGACTGTTCATCAGTCTAACTGATGTTGACCAGAAAAACAGAGACACATTAACATCACATAGACATGACTGGCTTTGTGAATGACATCAATGACTGTTTCTAAGTGAGAATAAAAAGCAGAGATAAAGTTGAGTATTTGGGGAGCTAAACAGAGTTTGCACATACATGAAGTGGGTATAGAATTTTGTCACTTGCCTCTAAAAGAGACCACTGAGCAAGTGAGTTTAATTAGTGTTTTCTTTTTTCTATTTTCTCCTTCTCAGGGCCCACAGCAAAGGCAGACTCCTAGCAAGTAAAAGGAACTTGAATAATTTCTTCTGTTTCATGATGACCTCTCCAGGGAATCTACCCTCATCTCTCCCATAGCCTACTTCATTTTGAGACCTGGGGCTGCTGCATGCCCAGAAAAACACATCAAGTATTAATTCCCACTGTGGTCAAGTACAAAATAGCATCCTATATTCCCAGTAGCATACCTGGCTACATGGACCAGCCTCTGCAACCCCTAGGTTCGAGTACCAAGAGTCATGACAGGGATGAAGCACTGCCTGCCGGTGCTTCAGCTGGTACAGCTGCAGGAGTCCATCTCAATTTGTCTCATGGGTCACTTCCCCTACACAAATGCCTGCCCCTTCACCAGCTCCCCTGTGGCTGTGGGGTCCATTTCAGTGTCTCCAGAGATGAGTTGGTGGCTGACATACCAGCAGGGCTTACTGCTGCTGAGCAGTCACTTAGGCTAAAATAAAAATGAATCCCAACATGACAAGATGGCTTTAGACACATCAGTGAACTAGAAATATGTTGAAAGGTCAGTAAAATATTCTTCTGCTGAATCAAAATGTCTCTTACTAAAGAATATGTGTAAATGGAGCAATGGTTAATGCTTCACAATTGCACAATATATTCTATTCACAATATATTCCTTATCTCATTAGCACAATGAATAGGCATTTGAGGTAGGGATGAACTTGAAGGCCCATTCTCAGCAAAAAATAAAATATAGGAAAAGTACAAATAACAATGTCCCAAAACCCAAGACATGATTTTTTTTTTTTATTATTTTTTTATTTTTTTAAAGATCCTTTTATTTCTCTCTCTTTCTCTCTCTTTTTTTCCCCCACTTCTGATCACAAGCTTTAGGAGCAAAATTTTGCAAATTTCCTGTGTCATAGAAGCAATCTTTATGGAGCAATGAAGTGTTTCTGAATGGGCACCAGGTGCCAAACTTTTCAAATCAGATCATTTCAATTACTACTGCATTTTCCTCTTTTACTTACTACAGCATGGACATCATTTGAACAGACAATATTTTATGAACTGACCCACTTAGAGACAATGTCATGCAATATTTGAAGCTGGTGTTCTGACCTGGCACATACTTGCAAGTGTTGGTGTCTATTCTAATAGCTCTCTACATGTACTGAAATTTCTTTGCAATGGAAGTGGGTAAGGAAGGCAAGCTGAATGTGATAGAATGCCTCTGTAAGCTCAACACATATCACAGTATACTATTGTGCTCCATTGCTTCAAACAAAAAGTTAATGCCAATGGCTCTGGGTGCTGTCAAAATAATTAGAAACAAGGCTGGAAGGGTTTGTTGGGAAAATTTCCATAATGAGAGGGTGACTAAACCAGAACTTTGGTTAATCTTCCCTTCCTTGGTAGATCTTAAGTTTTCACAGTGGCACCTCTTCCTTCTGTCCCACTTTCCCAACTGGAACATACAGATCACAGCTCAGTTCTATTCTCTGGAGTGATGTCTGCAAAGTTTTCAAAAACAGTGGTAATAGTGGAAAATATCTATAACAATTAGGAAGGGACAGCAGGGGACTATGGTGTGTTTTTTCATCAGGTGCAAGAAGTAAGGGATTCTCTTAAGAAATCTTTGGCTGTCCTGCTGTACACATAAATGCTCCAATGTTGTCTGAGGGTGACATTCAGGCTGCCAGAAGCTCTGCTAGTTGCTTAGACAGCACTTGAGATATGAAAGATGCCCAAGCACTGAATCATGCTACAATTATAACAAGCTGCTGAGCTGTTCCAGAGAACATCACAGTTTCAAACCATCAGTTTTTACATATTTGGAGTAAATTTAACTCTAACGAGCTTGTTCGTCTAACAGGCTGGAAAATCTGGTAGAAGCTGCCAGTTTGTACACATTTGCCATTAATAGGCTTCTCAGACACTGTAGAGCTCTCTACAGCTGCGTAGCCATTCATGTGGTCTCCCAGTCAGTCTCTGGAGGTGGACATAAGACCCATCACAGACAGCCACAAAATTACTGTTAGTTTTAAGGGCTGCAGTGGCTGGCAAAATTGACAGTATCCAGAGCTGCACTATGCTAGGGCTGTCCAAAAAAAACAGAAAGAAAGATGTCCCCTCTCCCAAAAAGCAGCATTTTTCATGTACTAAATGAAAAGTCACCATCTGGTGTGTATCTCGCAGCATACAGGAAGGGGACTAATAGAGTCAGAGACAGATCTTGGTGGATGAGTGTCACCAGTGAAAGGACAGTATGGGCTCAGCCTCCAACATGTATCTCACTGGAACAGATGAAAAATATTATGAGATATAGATTATTAATTCTTAATCTCTCTTACAGGTGCCAAAGACCGTGTATGAGGATCTCTTTGCACTCTCAAATTTGCTGTGTGGTTACACTTGTAAATGTATTAGGTTTATATGGCAAGGGTTTGGTACTGGGGGACTGCAGGGGTGGCTTCTGTGAGCAGAGCCCAGCAGCTGCCCCATGTCAGATCAGAGCCAGCTCCAGCTGCTCCAAAAGGGACCCGCTGCTGGCCAGAGCCCAGCCATGAGTGACACTGGTTGGGCCTCTGGAAGAGCTGCTTTAAGAAAGGGGGGATAAACGTGCTGTGCCACAGGAGCTGGGAAAGAGGGGTGAGAAAATGTGAGAGAACCAGTGCTGCAGCTGCCAAGGCAAGTGCAGCAGGAGGGCAGGAGGTGTTCCAGGCTCGCAGCAGCAGTTCCCCTGCAGCCTGTGGAGAGGCCCCTGGTGGAGCAGGCTGTCCCCCTGCAGCCCATGGGTCCCACACGGAGCAGATCTCCACGCTGCAGCCCGTGGAGGAGCCCCCGGTGGAGCAGGTGGATGTGGCCTGGAAGAGGCTGCGGCCCATGGAGAGCCCCCGCAGGAGCAGGCCCCGGGCTGGAGCTGCAGCCCGTGGAGAGGAGCCCACGCAGGAGCAGGGGGTCTGGGGGGAGCTGCCGCCCGTGGGGGACCCGTGCTGGAGCAGTTTGCTCCTGGGGGATGGACCCCGTGGGACGGAGCCGTGTGGGAGCAGGTCTTGAAGAGCTGCTGCCTGTGGGCAGCCCCCGCAGGCTCAGTTCGGGAAGGACGGCATCCGTGGGAGGGATCCCACGGGGAGCAGGGGCAGAGAGGGACCGTGAGGGAGCGGCGGAGACGAAGCATCAGGGACTGACCGCAGCCCCCATTCCCCGTTCCCCTGCGCCCCCCGGGGGGAGGAGATGGAAGAGTGGGTGGGGGGAAAGTGTCTTTAGTTTTTTGTTTGTTTCTCACTGCTCTAGCCTTTTAGTAATAGGTAATACGTTTTAGTAATCTCTCTATGCTAAATCTGCTTGTGACAAGAATTGGTGAGCAATCTCCCTGTCGTTCTCAACCCTTGAGCCCTTTCCATCATATTTTCGCCCCCTTTCCCTCTGAGGAGGGAGAGTGACAGCACAGTTGTGGTGGAGCTCAGCTGCCCAGCTGGGTAAAACCACCACAGTAAATAAAATCACTCTAGCAGGACCAGGAAGGTTGATCCTCTCCAACACCTGCCTAGAAGGCAGCTGCTCAGCCACATGATTTTCCCAGGATGGTTCCTGGTGCAATAGGCATAGCATTTCTTGAACCCATGACAGAGTGCTGCAAGTGAAACAAAACTATTGTTTTTTATTGTTTTGATTTGTTTCGTTTTCCTTTATGTGAGTTCCTCATTCACTGGTTGAACAGAATAATTTGCTAAGTGATTTGAAGCATCCCCTCTGTTTAGTTACTTTGTAGATTTAAACAGGGTGAAGTTTTCATCCAAACTATTCTACTTTGGTGCAAGGAAAATATCTATAAAAAGACTTTGAGAAACAGATTTCTCCCCATTTTGGGCTATTTCTATTCCAAGTTACTGGGGCCTCAGGAACTGATGCACTAACTTTGGCTACAGTTATCACTGTAAAATACTGTTCCCCCTCTGCTACAGATAGCAAAGAGAAACAAAGGATGCTGCTCCATTCTGCATTCTGGCAGGGTTAATCACCTAATAATGACTTTCCAATGCCAGGGAATTAAAAACAGAAGGAGGGGGATATTATCACCTTCATCTTGGTAGGCCTTGACCTACCTAGAAGTCTAAGGTTTAACAGCATTAGAAGGTTAACCTGAAGTCATCAATCAGTTTATCAGCAAGAAATTAGTCATTTATTGAACATGGCATCAATTTGATGACCCCAGAAATTATTGCCTCGGGATCTATTTTTGATACTCTGATTAAACTTACTTAAGTATGACAAGAATGGAAATTAATAAAGCTAGTGTTCTAGAGAGGACCCTGGAGCACTACATCATTTTTCAGCACAGTAGCGAAAGCACTTATTCTTTCCATAAAGCTAATTAAAGTAAAATGCAAGAACCTCAATTGTTTCCAAGTACTTTATTTCTCTAAATTGTTTTTATGCTTTATAAGGTTATGTCTTTCTCCAGGTTTGTTAACCAAGCATGGTCAAAACCCAGAAAGTTGGATCTTAAAATTCCTCAGATAGATTAAAAATAATGAGAGATTTAAATGTATATTCTTTTTAGTTGCCTTTTGAAGTGTTAAAATAAAGGTTTTTGATCTTTTTGGATTTTGTATTTAATTTTTCCCACTACAAGCAGGACTACAGGAGACAGTGCTTATGTTATCAAGCCCCACGTAAAGGCAAGAATAGAAATGGAGTTAGCACTGGGGTGGGCAAACATATCCACCAGCGGAGGACTCATGCATGTGTAAAATGAGAACTGCAGACAAGAAAATTCTGGTTTCCCATGCTGCAGAGAAAACAGAATTTCACAGGATTCTGACCATTGAAGTTACCCACATACTCAGAAGTGACCTTATGCGCCTTCATCACCTTTGATGTATTTCTAATATTTTAATATATGAAAGAGGAGTAGATATTTTATTTAGGTTTTGTCTGAAAGGGAAAGTAATGTATTAAAATGTAAAAGCAGGTTCTTACTGTTCAAAGCCTTTTGGAAATGTCTGGAAATGGAGGACAGAACCCGTGTCAAGAAAGCAATGCCTGTGTGACTGTAAGTAGCGAAGACTTGTACTAGTGAAAACCCTTTTTGTTTTTGTTTTGTTTTTGTAACATATTTGAGGAGATTTAGAAATTTCAGTTGAGTGAATCCTTGCTGATATTAGGCCTTAGCTCTAAATATGTGCCAAGAAGTAGCTTAAAGCCTTAGTTTTATAGGAACCCTGATTTTATTCATCAGAACTACACATCAATACCTTCAGTTTTAGTAGAAATTTAGGAGTAAATTGCCATGCTGCTTCAAAATTGCTGAAGTGTAATCTCATCAGGCTGCAAAGACTGCTTGTCCACAGCCTGACAGCTCTGGTTCTCAGATTGCTTTGGACTTGTCTGTTTTCTCTCCTGCTTAGCATCATTGCTTCACTGACAGCCACTCAGATGTGCAACTCCCATCGTTCTGTCACCTCTCTAGCCAGACAGCAAGTGTTAGCATTAGTCTCTGCACTGAAAGACAGGTAATGTGACATCTTATTTTCACTCTGTAGGGAATACCTGGGAAAGGATTTGCCTTTCAGTGTCGTCTTGATGGTTCTCTGAGCCATTTCTGTAGAAGGAAGAAGATTTTGATCCACATTAGGATCTTCTGAGGTCAGGCAAAATCCTTCAGCCTGGATTACGACCATGGACATCCACGTGGGCTCATTTCATTCTCCTTGTTTCAGATGCATTCAGGGAAACAGCCTCAAAAGGATTTTCCTACCACCCATAACTGCTGTTTTGAAACCTGCGTGCTTTGATCAACATCTTTATTCTGCATTTTCTCCATGGTGGTTTTGTGTCTGAAGATTATTTGGTATTTGACGACAGAGGTGGTGATCTCCACAGTGTGAAAATACAAGGGGTTACTTAGACTGCCTGGAGGCTTATGAGCCACTGACCTCTGCAATATACTTGTCCTTGGCTGTGCAGTCACTTGTCTCTGACCCCCAGCACTTCATTAATGAAATAATTGCAGAACTGGGGGTGATCTATAGCCTTGGCCTTAAACAAAACTTTTAGTTTCAGGCTTGACATGAAAGCTGATATCTTCAGGGGCCCTGTTAAAATTTCTTAAATATTTTACTTCATTTGCATTGAAAAACATACCACAGGACTAGTAAATACTAGAAAATACTATGGGACTAGTGTGGCAGTTCATTCGTATTTCCAAAACACCTCATGGAAATTCTGAAAATTTTCTTCATGGAAGTTAAAAAATTACAATGAGGGAAAAGGCAAAACATGCAGAATGAGCAACAGAAGGGTCAGAAAAGAAACACATCTTGGCCCTTTGAATCCCACCTTAAAAACTCCTTTAAAGTTTACTAGCAAAGATAACACCAAGTGTTAGGCTGTTCATGTGATGCTCCACTCTTTGTAACAGTGACCATCACAGTGCCACAGAAGCAGAGGTTTCTGTCCCTGTCTAGAAATCTATAGCCTTTGCTGGTGAATTGAAACTATATAGTGCACCAAATACCTCTGTATGGTGTGCTGATTTTGTTAGAGTTTTTTTGTTTGTTTGTTTGTTTGTTTGTTTTTCTCTTGAAGCACAGCTGGCTATTTTACTGGTTGCTTTTACCACCAGGACATGGGGCAACAGGAAAGATGTCTCTGCTGAGGGCGGTCTTTGGGAGGTTCAGGGAAGCTGGGATCAGGACAGGTGATGGAGGACATGCAATCCCAATTCTTTGACACTTTTTGTTTTGGAAAGAATGTGCAGTCCCCAACTCATTAGCTCTGTAAGGATCCACATCATTTACATTACATATTACATTTTCTTCCTTTTTTGATTCCTGATTCCAACAGTTTGTTGTTTAGAAATATTGTTTCTACTGCATTCTGAAAGGGCTTAATTTGGAAGTTTATATATATGTATTTTTTGCCTGCACCAGATTCCCATTACAGACCATTATAGTGTTCTGTAAAGTCATCCAAAAAGCAATTCCTTTGCTAAAATGTTTCGTACCATGCACTTACAAGTACAGGTGCTCTAATTGCCTCTCTGACTGTTGTGACAATCATAATACTCTTACAGAGCATTGGAAAGCCAGCTCTCTGACCTTCTTCCCTTAAGCTGCCTGAACAATCCTAGTAAGAAGAGCAAAATTTTGGAAACCTTGGATTTTCAGAGTTTTTCAGACATGGTTTTGTCACCTGGGGATGGTGTATCAAGACGGTTAATGTATGTTTAAGAGAGAATTAGAGATTGCTGGGGGGAGTCCACTGGGCATAGCAGGCAGTGAGGGATAATTCTTGTTGATTCCCAGTGCTGGTAATCAATTGACTGGAGGTTTTCACCCTGAGAGGAGCCATATCCTGGTTGTGTCTGGTTCCAGAGAACCAGCAAACAGGGCCTAACAAAACTGTTCTAGAAGGTGACACTATGGCTTGCTCCTTGAGAGACCTTGCCAACAGCTTTCAAGTATTATGGTCAAAAGTGGCTTGAGAGGGTTTTGTTGTTGTTGTTGGATTGTTGAATTATTACAGGTTTAGTAAATCCTTTTTTTTTCTTCCTGGTGAGAAGTGGTGTACCGGTGCTTGAAGTAAATCCAAGGAATGGCAATAAATTGAGAGAGCTGGAGTCACAGAGTCAATCCTGGAAGGGAATTACTTAGGAGTAATTCGGAAAAGGGTCTGCAAATCCTGCATTCTGCGTGGCCTTGCTGAGAGGCCAGGAACCATCCCTCCAATACCCGCACATGACAGAACCAGCAGAGCTCTGGATTTAGGTCCAGAACCACCCTTGGCTTCAGTGGAGCCAGCTCCGAGTCAATTTTAACAAAATCAGACCATAAATTTCAAAGAAAATGATTAAGGTCTTTAATCAAGCTCCATATTTCAACATAAGCTGAACTGTATGGGCACAGTTAGTCTACCAACCTCAGTGACCTGCATATACTTCATCTTTACCTACATATTTTATGCGAAAGGAAAAATGAGCCTACCAAGCATTTTTATTTCCACAATGTCATTCTGTTTTCCAGTTCATTGAAAAGAAAACACCCTGACTTAACAGTGACTTCCCCAGAACAAGCAACACGTAAAGCAACACAAAACTATATAGTGCATGGAAAATGATATTCTTTCATGCTGTGCCTTGGCTTTCTTTTTTAAACAATGATTGATGGGTTTTTGATTGAAGTTCAGTGGCTTGATATCAAAGACAGCAGCTCATAAAATCAGAAAGAAATTATGACTGTGTATTAGTGGCTGGTTATTATTTAAAAACAAAGCCTAAAACATATTGGTTACCCCTTCATCAAACACACTCTCGTGGGTATTCTTTTATGATTGTTCCATTTTCTGAGTCTCACAAAACAATTTAAAGTTAAGCGTAGCAGAGCTTATTCTGCTTAAGATATCAAGGGAATTTACATAATGACTAATTTAAAAGCACACGCACAAATTAACTAAATTCACACGTAAAAGAATATGCTTCCAAAGTTAGCACATTTTTTTGCTGGCTGGGATTCAGTGGATAATTAAAAAACCTCAACCCTCTTGCTGATCATCAATCCAGAAAACGTGTAAGTAGGTTTATAGAACAAAAGGCGAAGGCCCTGCTCTTGGCACCCTGTCTAGACAAGGAGTTGACCTTATTTAAAGTGGTGCATGGGGGACAACTCCTGGGACCTGAAATCTATGAAAGTGAAGAGGCTAATTGCTTGAGATCAGATCAGAGATGTGTGACTCACAGTGTCCAATAGAAAAGGTATCCAAAATTTGTATGTGCTGTGGGAATATTTTCAAAGAGAGAGAATAAAACTGAAGAACCTAAGAAGGAAGACTGCATAAACTGGCTTCTGCAATTGCTCTCCCATCCCTCTCTGTTGCTTGATCTTGCTTGTTCTTCTTGTGCTGGAGCAAATCTGTACAGTTGTGTTGTGAGCCATATTGGGGAACTAATTCAATCAAATGCTAAAATGATTTTTTTTTTTTTTCCTTTGGATCATTTTCCAAACAGATCAATTCCTCAGTCTAACTCTCTGTTGGACCATCAAAACATCTTGTATGGGCACAGCTCAAGGAATGATGCTAGGAAAGGCAGGAATAGAAAAAAATCTGAAGTGTAATTACGCCTTTACTGACCATTTAATACATCATACATATAAACTCATGCTGAGAAATATGTTTATTTATTTAGAAATATGCTGTCTCCTTATTTTTCAAGCTGACTTGTAACTACTTGTAATAAACTGGTATAAGGTTTAATTCCTTCCTTATCTCAAGGCCAAATGTAAAGGCCAAGATACTCAGCATACTGAGAGAGGAAAAGGGACTTTAAAAACGCCTGCTAGTTACCTCATATCTCAAAGTTACCTAAGTAACCTGCTTATCTGATGAGGCCAAAACCATGGTCAAAGTGGCTGTCATCAAATTACGCACTTTTCAATAACATTTTAATAATATTTCTTATCTGCATGCCATTGTTTATTTAGTTTAAATCTTTTTTTGTTTGTTTTGTTTTGTTTTTGCTTTTTGTTTGTTTGTTGTGTTTTTTTTTTTTTTTTCTGAAAGCTGTGATTATAGGAATGTATATAAAAATCTTTTTCTGCTTTTTCACTCTTTCTGTTTCAAAATCAGCTGTATAATATGGCTGTATGGAAAAGAAAGTGATCATGGTAATAATCACTTTGGACTCCTTGTAATTATTCTCTGTTGGGTTTTGAGGTACAGTTATCCCACTTGGTGAAAGCATGAGTCTTGGGATGATCTATAGTACCACTGTGAAGATTAAATATCAATTGGAGAAGTAATAATGAAAAGTTTGACTTGAGGAAGCTCTGGATGTTTTGATTCAGCAAAAAGCTGCAGCACACAATTTCAAAATAAAATACATTTTAATATCCTGAAAAGTAAATCATTGCACAAAATAAGCACTAAAGCAGTGTGTGTGTATATACGCATGTATATGAAAGTACTCTGCTGATTTCTGAAGTCTTGTATTCTATTTCAGATTAAGTCTTGAGGAAATTTGGGTGATCGTTTTAATCAGTATTTCATAAGATAGCATTATTCTCCCTGGGTTAAGTAGTAACAGAAAAATTCCAAAACATGTAGGTTTTGACTTTAGGCTACCACACACTGATTTTGTGGAATAAGTTGTGAATGTATTTACATTTGTAAGGAAGCACTTGTTCCAGACTTTTGAGGTTTTGATTCTGTATCTTCTGAGTCACAGTCTTCAATAATACGCTTTCTTTAGAATCAATTTTTTGAAAGCCTAATCTTTACCTGGTGTTCACCCTGTGCCTTCACGTTGCTGTCTTATTCTCCGTATATATCTGCAATAAGAAATTTTTCTTACAGGGGAGATTGCTTCTTTCGTAAGCAAAAGGCATTAGAATTAATGCCCACCCTTTGAGAAGTCAGACAGTTTCTGATTTCAGAGACTTCAGTTCTCTGCTCTGTCACCAACAGTGCAATTATTTGCCTCCATAAATCGATATTAGAGTACTTCCCTACCCACTGAAGTGGGAATAGAACAGGATTCAAAAATCCATCCAACTCTCCTTTCAGCTCTTTTTGCTACCTAATTGAATAGGAGGCTGAAAGCTAGGAGACCAGAAAACAGGAAACTCACCTCAGCTTGCCTTAGGATAAAATCCTAAATCTATTACTGTTAAAAAACCTTTAATTCAAGGACTTCTTCCTGCAATGTAGCCATGCTAGGTCTTTGTACCAGCTGGGATCTCCCCCTCTTTTCTCCCACCTTTCTACATTCTCTCTTTCTCTGCCCTGGCTGCTGTCTTGGTTTGCATGGCCTGGGGAAGAGTTGTTTTGTACATCCTTGTATCATGTACAGTGTAGCTGGCCCCTTCCACTGGCTGAAGTATTTGGGGGGATCTATGCTAAATGACTTGAAGCATCCATCTGAGATATTTAAATCGGAAAGCTTTTTTCCCTTAACATTGTAGGCAGTCAGGGTAGGAAGAGGAGCTCTGGCCTTTCCAGGCTTATTCATACACGTAAATTGCACTCCTGGCTGAATTGCCCTCTCTCTCCATTGACCACACAGGGAGACTCTTGAGACCTTTGATGCCTTAGGCATCAAACATAAGATAACTACAAATTGACTTGGTGTGCTATCATGATTTTTTTTTTTTCTCTCCAGCTATATTTATAGCTTTAGACACTTCATTTATTGTTTGTATAGTTTCTATGACCTCTCTCTTTGATAGTAATATGCTATTTTAGTTTTGTTACCCTCGCCATCTAGGCTAATTTTCTCATTCTAATAATTCACATCAGGTGAGCCTTCATCCACATCTGCCAATCCACATTGCAAGCTGCTCTTAACTACATCCTCCAAAGCCTCTGTGAAGTAGGAAGGGAATGATTAAGACCAATATTGAGACTATATCACTGAAATTATCTACATCTGAGATGGAAAGTGTTGTATGCTAGATGAAAATACTGTGAAGTTACAATTTCACTGAAGTCCTGCCAACTTAAAAAACACTGGGGGAGTGAGAATTGGGCTTAAAATGAGATTGCTGAGAAAGTCAATTCATAGTTGAAGCTAATCTGTGGAATTAGAATTAGCTCTTCTTTGCTTATAAAAATGGTTCTGAAGCTTCACTGACCAAAGATTCAGGAAATCCCAATTCTTGTTTGCTGGCTGGTCAGCAATTTGTCTGCAGACTGGATTTTATTTGATGTCTTCTGTGGCAGTGCTGTTCCCAATTTCTAATCTGCTTGATGGTTCAATCATAAAACAATTCTCTCCACCTCTCTTAGCACAGTGGAAAATTACATAGTCTTATACACTGGCCATATTGGAATGAGTTTTGTCCATGTGTTTTAGTTACTGCTTTCTGGACATAAGCTTGTGCTTAGACTTTTTCATACTGAGCAGGCAAGTTGTGCACACCGAAGCTAAGTTGGTATCAGGCATTAAGTGCTGCTCCTGAAGTTAGTGACTGTCAATACAGACCATTGTCCAAAAGCCCATAGAGCAACAAACACCTGAAGTCCTTAATTTCAAAAAGGTGTTTGCTAATAGCTATCAGGTGTCTATTATTTTATTAGGGATCCAAGTCCAAAACAAATCCAGACTGTCCATTCCAAGAAGAGCATGCCTTTGTGTAAGTTCTTTGCCAAATGAAACAAGAACATGGTTCTTCTTGAACTCAGCCATTTTACTGTCCTTGAGAAACAGGTGCAGCTTTTTATGTTAAAAGTGATGTGTGATTCATGTTGTTACATTTTGGGTAGGATGCATTCAAATGTTTCTATTTAAGGTCCAAACAATGGAAATTAGCTCCTTTGTTGTACAATAAGGGCTTACATTCTTTATGGTTTTTGCACTCTTTAAAATATGCTCGCAAAACTAAAAATTGCCTACATCTTCTGGTCCGTTTAAAACAAAAATGAAATTTTCCTATTTTCACACGCGTCTTCTTAAAATTTTAAGATATTTTAATATCTGCATAAAGAAGATTTCTGCTGGAATAGAAGACAAGAAAAATAATAATAAAAAACTCTTAGATGCAGCAGATTTTTTTTTTTTTTTTGATGTTCCTACAGTTCATATTTTGTCTTTCATTTTTCGGTTATTTTTAGCAAGAGTTCTCTGGCATATGGTTTCTAATTTAGTAATTATTAGAAGCACATTTCTGTTCATATCAATCTTTAACTAGAGAAGAAGTTAACCACTCTATTTTGATTACTGCCAACTTTAGGGGCAGCATAAACCGTACGTCACGTACATCCAAAATTCTGAATATTTTAGAACCTATGAATTTATGACATTGACGTGCCACAGCTAGGTTTTGCTTCTAGCTTTAAAATTTTCTTTACTGAAGCAATAGGTAAAAGGAAATCTACAATTTGAGAGACGCGCCTTGTTTCTTCAGAGTTAAATCTGATGGTTGTTAGGACTACAGTAAATTTTAACTTTCCTCAAACCTGTTGAGTAAGTGATTCAAAATGAAAAAGTGACAGATTTTATTTTCGTATTAATTTTATTCTTCACGAAGTGTCACGACCAACATGAATAGTTTGTAATGGTCACTAGCTGCATGATGTGATTTGCAAAATCTGCTAATTTTTGGTGGCAATGGGATGGATTTTAGCAGCAAAATCTGTTTGTAGTTCACTGAGGAATCTTATGTACCCAAATAGGGCAATGTTCAAGAGTTCAATGTCATTTTCAAATAGCATTCTCTTTCAAAGATATATTTGAAACTGCCAAAATTATATTTAGTTATTTCATTATTTTTTTTCAATGATAATTCTTCCTTTTTTTTTTTTTTGTCAAAATGCTACATCTAATATTTTATGTTTTTAATATAATGCGGGTGAAACTGAAACAAAACATGCTTGATTGATGCTAGCTGTCAACCATATTTAAATTTTTAGTTTGCAAAAGTTCCCTTGTCTTGAATTTTATTATCAATATGTGATGGGAAAAAAAAAAATAAGATCCCAACAATCAGTTACGAGATGGAAAAACAGCTAACCTGCCAGATCGTGGGTTAAGCTGATAAAGGTTAGAAGCTAGGAAAAGTCGGTGGGTGTTGTTGTTGTTTAAATATACTTAATCTATGAAAAGACAATAAATGTTGTCATGGCATTTTTGTATATTCAGTGTTTTAAAGAAGAAGTGTAGTTTAATGAAATCTTAATTTAAACAACAAGCAATGATCTCCTTTTCTTCTTCCCTTCCTAAATTTACAGGAGCTAAATAAAACTAGGGCCTTTCTTTGAACATTTTAAAGATTTTTCTGCTCTTGGACTGTCTGGATGCTTGCTTTTATTAATATTTTATCCAGCCTCTTTTCTTGAATTAAATTTTTGTGGCAGTGCTTTAATTAAAAGAATCTGAGAAATAGAAGAATTGTTCTCCAAATCTTCAATGAAATAAACCTAGTTTTGGTGCTGTCAACCTGAGATTGGATGGTTTATTCTTGAGGTTTAATTTATATCAATTATAATTACTGTCCTGTGAGCATAACACTGATAAATGTTAAGTGGAAAATAACTGCTATGATGCAGGTGTGTATAGTTTGCAGACTCTTTAATAATGGGTAGCTAAACAGGTATTACTACTGCGTTATAAGAGCCACCTATTCGACTCAGGTTGCAACATGATATCCTTACTAGGTCCTGTATGTCCTTCTTGCATGAGAGTAAAATGAAGGGAACATAAATATATCTGACAAAGTCATCAGGGATTAGAAAACAGAATCCAGCAATAAATATGGTAATTAGGCAATTTGAGACTTAAAGCACAGGGTTCTTTGAAAATGCAATTTCAGGACTGAGAACCAGCACTGAAATTTTCACCATTAAGGAGAATTATGATAGAACTGAAACTTTTTAATGACATTTAAACATTTTTTTTTTATTGGGAATTTAATAACTTTTCTGCTCATGCTAGGGAAATTTTAATGATGAAGCTATGTATAGAGATTTTTCTATGCACACCACTCCTCCTTGCTCTGTCTGATTTCCAGCAGCTGATTTTGGACTTCTCCAACATTTTTCTTTCTATTGCAGTATGATGATGGGGGACAACTCAGTTAGCAATGACAATATGGAGTTTCTTGATTAAAAGTAATTTTGGACAGATAACACTATAGTTAGTTTAATGGATTTGAAACTTAAAATAATGTTTTGCCATTTTGCAGTATTATATTACTCATTAATATCTACATACTTTTTTTTTTTTTTGTGGATGGTGTTTTCTATTATGGTAACATGTTAATAGAGCTAATAGTCTGGATTTTTGTAAGCGGGTGTTTCCTGCTAAAGGACATATGATGTCTTTTTAAAACACAGATGGAACAACAAAAGATGCTTAGATAAGTGCAGAATAGTAGAAAGTGTTCATTTTCATCCATGGCATTTTTCTGTCATGTCATTGTGTTCCTTCTGGCTCTCTGTACTGCTTTCAGCTGCAGAACTGCTCTGCAGCCCATGGAGAAATCTCCTGGTCTTGCATGCAGTGGCAGAACTTAAATAGGAAACCTGTGTATGGCACCTTTGGGGAACGTATGATGGTAATTTGGTCTTGGTGATGAACTATAAATTCTCTGTACAGGCTGGAACACTTGTGGGGACCATACTGAGTATAATTGCAGACTTTATACCCTTTCAAGTCATGCCAGATTATGAAGGTGCTGAAAAGCCTTTTGCAACAGTATTTATAGAAGCTTTATGCTTAATTAGGACCCATTATGGATGATTAATGAAAACATAACTAAGCAAACCTCAACGTAACTTGCAAAATTACCAAAACCTGCCTTGAAGGCTGGGGTGGAGGGAAGCCTGGTGAGTAATGTTCTGTGCAGTGCATCAGTTGCTGTTACCCTGGGCCTGATAAGTGTAATCGGAGTTGCTTCAGGCTGGGGAGCACTTGCAGTCAGTTTGGTGAGGTACCTAACATCCCACAACACCACCCCATTGTGCAAGAACCTCTGTCTCATATATTAAATGTAGGTGTCATGGTATAAAAATTCTTATAAGACAACCAAGCAAACAGAAGTTCATCTGAACTGTGTGTACAGGTGAGGTGTGCTGTGCTGCTTTTGAAATTGTGAAATTAAAGATTGGCACTGACATGTTTCCTAGAGTCTAACTCTGTAAATAGAAAATATATAGGTGCTCAAGCAAATATTCCAGGCAGTTTTAAACCCTTTCACCAGGGACAGGGTAATCAATATATCTTGTTTCCCTAAAGTATCTTATCCTCCCATCTGGCTGCAATGCAGGAGGTGGGATAGAAAGAATTGTGTGCTTGTGACAGTCAATGAATACTTTATATATGCCTCAGAGAACAGACCCCCTGGATTTTTTTAAATCTCTTCTGTGTCGCTTCAGCTCTCCAGACTGATCAGTATCTCTCAGACAAGGCTTTGTCATCAAATTGCGGCCAAAGCATATTTTGGCATACTCAATACGAACAATCTGCTACTCTGCGGATAAATAAACATTTGCATCATTGTGTGTTTAAATACTAATCCTGAAAAGCATTATCTTCTATTTGCAAATGTCCTCATTGCTAGTCTGGGTATTCTTGGTGTTCTCAAGACAGTTATACACTGAGCTCCCTTGCCTGACATATCACAGCATACATGATTTCTGTCTGAGCAATGTGTAATGTTTTTCTTTTTTAGGTTAAAAATTCCAAACCGAACCATGTCTGTGTAATTCAGCTACCTTTGCTGTCACAACTTTCATGCAAAGTCAATGCCACATTAATAACAATCCCAACTGGACAGCAAATCTACAGCTCATCTGGTATTTTTGGATTGCTCTTTCCATTAAAATGCCACTGAAAGTATATGGAAAAATACAGTGATGAGAGGAACAATTTATTATTATATATCTACTGCATCATTACAATTTTCAAAGGGGAAACTCTGTTTTTCCCCTTTAAAAGTGATCACTCACCTAGATCCCCCAAAACCTTGAAAAACCCTAAATAAACCCATATCCATGTCTATCTGGAGCTGGCATGTGTGTTTCCCCTTGAAATCGTTGTGCCTTATTTTGTTGTTCACAAGTAAATGTTTTATAGTGGGGATAATGAACCCAGAGAGGAGGGGATCAACATCAATCCTGGAACGCATTCAGCTTCCCAAAATAAATCCTCATGAGCCAGTGGCGCTGTGATCTTGTGCTGCTTTTTGTTCCTCAATTTCAGCAACACTGCAGTTGGGCTTGCCATATCCCTACGTCTCTGTGGGACTGCCAGTTCATAAACCAGTGAATGAATTATATTCACCCATTTGTTTAGTTTTATCGTCTGTGGCAGATATCATATGGGAAATAACTTTGTGTAATAAGGAATTCAGGGCTGATGCTGTGTGAGCTGGAAATCATATGAATGATAGCTGGTACTCAATTTGCTGTGTGTGCATCCCAGTCCAGTTTGGTGCAAGGAATTTGTACAAATGGACCTGTTCAGATTTTGTGTTTTTCAGAAAGGGCTCTTGTGGTACAGCAGGAATGGTCACAACACTGAGAAGAGGGTTGAGGTAATGGAAAGGCCTGAGTAGTAATGTAGTCTTGCAAAAAGATTTTTTTTTCCTCTCTCTTTCCTTCTAGCACTTCACCTTCAGAGAGTGAAAATGATGTGCACCAAGGGAGAGGGAATTAAGTATACTGGGTTAGGGAAGATGGTGGGTTGGAGGATGCCCAGGGCGAGGCAGAAGCAGCAGAGGGCCCAGGCCCCAGGAGGAGGAGGGCAGGAGGGGCTCCAGGCCCACAGGCAGCAGGGATTCCCCAGCAGCCCTGCAGAGCCCCCGCTGGAGCAGATCTCCACCCTGCAGCCCGGGGAGGGCCCACGCCGCAGCAGGGGGACATTTCCTGAGGGGGCTGCGGCCATGGGGAGCCCCCGCGGGAGCAGGGTGTTCCTGCAGCCCGGGGCAGGGCCCCCGCTGGAGCAGGGCCACGGGTGGGGATGAAGGGGTGGATGAGAGGGGCTGGGGGGCTGAGTGCAGCCTCCATCCCATCCCATGCCATGCCATGCCATGCCATCCCATCCCTGTGCTGCTGGGGGAGAGGCGGTGGGAGTGAGGGGGCTTCTATGATTCTTGAGGGAGGTACGGCCATGGGGAGCCCCCATGGGAGCTCTCCTCCCTTTGTCCCTTACACTCTGGGAAATGTTAAGTGTGTTGGGGGCATTTGGACTGGAGTGTTCACACAGTTTGGACTCTGTGAATGGGATTTAATATTCAGACAGTGAGATAATCCAATTTGACATCCACACACAGGACATTACATTGTGCCATGACTTTACTATTGACGGCTGTTCCAGTGTTGTAAAGTTGAACTTTGAACTCCAATATTCAGGTGCTAACGAAAAGAAAAACTTCTTCTAATATGATGTAATTTACAGCAGTACTTGGCATATGAGACCTTGGAAGCACAGAAGCCTGCCTGGAAGCCGGAATAACTTTTTGTTTATATAATATAATTAATCCTGGGTATTTCTTTTGGTCTCCAGGCATTATTCTAGTTGTTTATCATGGGGAGAATAACACTATCCCTTTTGACCAAACCCAAATCACTCAGCATTTTATAGGCAAAGACCAGCACCTTGGTTTATAACTGGAAGGTAAATGGCAAGCAGCGAGGATTGGGGATTTCTAATCTTACTGTGTCCCCAGTGAACAACTACACTTAATAATCAAGCTGCATTCTGCCTTTGCTCCAGTGCCTGAGAGTCCCAGTGCAGGGCCCCGTATGGAGCGTGTTTCAGCAACCTCACCAATTTAGTTAAACAGGTGGAGGAGCTGGTCAGTTAAAAAAAAGAAAGAAAGAAAGAAAGAAAGAAAGAAAGAAAGAAAGAAAGAAAGAAAAACAAAAAACACACCACATATTGCTGTATATGATTTGGTTGTTAAGGATGGGATTGGAATTTACAACTGCAAAGACTCTTCTGTATATTTGCATTCATTATGCAAATGTCCTTGAAAATATATTGACATATATTAAATGCAAAGTCTGTAATTTGTGATACAATCCTTTACATGGGGGAATTTCTAGATGGATGCTAGTTAAGTTTTTCTTTGAAAATGTGTATGGTAAGTATTTATATAATTAGCCACACATGCAAACTATAAGGCTTATTATTTTGATTGTTTAATTTCAGTTGTGTAGCGCAGTTCTTAGAATAATTGATGGACAAATCTTAATTATTTTACTTCTTTTAAAGGCATTATTAAAGCTACCTTTCCCTAGGGAATCTTGATTTCCAAGAGAAGTATATATCACACACAGAAAATGTCCCGGGCACTGTCACAGTGCATGGTGTTCAGGAATAAGGCACTGCCAGCCCAGGGAGCATTTCTCACCAGCCAGTGCTAAAGGTGTTCTGCCAAGTCGTGGAAAACAGCTGCTCTGGCAGCGAGTAATTCTCAAATATCCCAGTGCCTGTCTGGGCCTGGGAATGGCTGAGCAAAGAGCAGGAGCCACCGCTGCCTGAGAACATGTGCGGAGGACGTAGATCGGGGGAAGGCACAAGCTGTATTTTCTGTGTAGGAGCAGCCTGAGCTGCATGCATAACTTTGCTTAAAATGCAAGGTTGTGGGGAGCTTCACCAAGGAAACAATACTTTTCTCCAGCAAAGAAAACAGAAAAATATTCCAACTATTTGAGTGGTGGCAGCATTTTACCTGGAATCTTCAGGTCATCTTTAGGTCATATTTTTCTAAAATAATATCTGCTCCACAGTTGTTTGTTTGTTTGTGTGTGCATATATACCAAAATTTTCAGAAGCAAAATATTACAGGATCTGTTTTTTATTTTCTGTGATAATACTGTTCCCAAGTTATTTTACGCCTTTAAATGAACTGTTCTAAAAACACAGAGCTCAAAAGTCAGTGCTATGCAGGAAGTTACATGCACTGCTCACAGTGGTTTTAATGTTCATGAGATCAGCCCATGGATTAAAAGTTGTGAACCTGTTAATTTAATTCACTCCACCACAGCCTTCCTACCAAACTGCAACACTGTCCCAAATTACCTTACAAAAATGAAATTAACATGGATCTATTTATTTAATTTTTGATTCTCAGAAGTAGAAGAATCGTTTTTGTCAAAAAACGGGTAGAAAAAACAATTTGAGGCAAGAAGCAAGCATGAAATGCTTTAGCCCAACTGGATAAAATGAGATATAAGCAACAGAAAACAGAGACTTATCACAGAAAATGTTAAGCAACCTTATCTCTCTTCGTTGCTAGCAGCTCCATCTGTTATACCCAGTAAAAATACTGAAACCAGAAACGCAAACACAGCAACAATCAACTATATTTATTAAAATAAAGATGCATAAAACAGCACTCCTAAATCAAAAATGTCCTAGAGGAAGAAAACCAATCTCACCAGGAAAGGTTTCCAAATACTGAAAGAACTCTGAAGGGAGTTGCTGGAGGCAAAGTATTGCTGTTTTGTAGGAAGTGATACAGCCTGAGATGCAGAGGGCAGGAGGATTTCTGACACACTAGAGGCTTTCTATAATATATTCCAGTTTGCATTTTCTATAGCAGTATTGGAGACCATGGTGATTATATTCTCTTTTCATGAAGTGAGCTGTTCTGAAAGTATACTGGTCAAAGTGGTTGGCCCTTTCCCTACACTGTAGAGGGAGAATCCATTTTGATGGTTAATCATTAAATGGAGTCCTTAGCATTTTCAGGTACAGTATGTTTCCTAAAAGAAGTGGTGCCTGAAATGAAATGCCATGTATTCAAGCAGCCTTGGCTTGCAAACATGCTGACTGTTATATAAGCAATGCCACATGAATCGAGTTCTGTCTTAATAACCAATGGGGCCATTTTATTTGCAAATAATGAAATGACACCAAGGGTACCGTAGGAAATAGGCTTCTGTTTTTGTGCAGGATGTTATCTGAGTTACCTAAAATATGTGTTCTGCTATGTGCTTGTTGAAGATAGTGACATTTTTTGTTGTTGTTCTGTGCATTCCTAGACAGCTAACCCAACTTGGAAGTCCATTTATGATGTCAACAATCATGTGAATATAAAAATTTTTGGTTGCCTGGAAAGAAGGAGTAGGGACTTTACATGAACAGATTGATTAAGCTTCTTTCTCCAGCACTGTTGAAATGAGGTTGCAGAAATTGTAATAATCTGATATTTCCGTTTGTGGTATCCATTGTAGATTTTCTAAATCAAGGATTTGAATCAAGTCAAAACTTTGCCCAAAGCAAAAATCAGTCCTACAGAGACAAGTACATCACTGCATTTGATTCAGGCAACTTCCCAACTTCTGATCAAAAAAAAAAAAAAAAAAAAAGGTCTTCCTGCCAGCCACTTCACTTCACACCCAGGCATGATCAGTGCTTTTATAAAATACAGTGCATAGTCATGCTAAAGTTTATGACCATCTGCTTAGCTGAAGCAAATTTGCATTATTTTTTTGGTTAGAAATATGTACCAAAAGAAATGTATATAACTTAAATGTTTACAGAACTAGTGATTCCATGTTGATGTTTGTATTCTTGCACAGAAAGTTTGTAAAAAGAGCCTCTGAAATGATATGAGTTCCAATATAACATGCCAGAATATGCTGAATTGCTTAGCTGCACCACCAGCTGTGGTTGTGTGTGTGGATATGCATATGTTTCTGTCCAAAATAATTTAGAAACAGGAAATAACAAGGGTTGACACTCTGCTCCACCATACAGCTGGGTAGCAGTGATAACTTTGATCAACTTCTACTGGGTTTCAATGTAGGACCCCCATTTAATCCTGCAATCAAGTATCAGCTCCCCACACCCACAGGATGTGTCTCTGAAGGCATGTTGTGCTTCCTCTAGGCTTCTGGCACTGGCCTGTGGTCATCTTGCAAAGGCCTCACAAATCATGTTGTGAATGACCTCCAGCCTGATTTCCCTGTGATTTGATCACAGCTTGAAAGGTTCTGAATCTACCTCAATGCTCATAAACCAAACAGCGTCATGGGCTCAGGGCTGTGCTCTGACCTTGTGGTGGTTTCACCCTGATGGGCAGACAGACTCCACCACACTGTTCTCTCGCTTCCCCTCCTCAAAGGAACAGGGGGAGAAAATACGATGAAAAGGGTCTCAATAACTGATCCCTGTCTATTACAAAGACTACAGCAGCAAGAACTAAAACCAAACTAAAACCACCCTCTTCCACCTCCTCCCCTCGAGTGGTGTAGGGGAATGGAGGGAATGGGGGCTGCGGTCAGTCCCTGACGCTTTGTCTCCGCCACTCCCTCACGGTCCCTCTCTGCCCCTGCTCCCCGTGGGGTCCCTCCCACGGATGCCGTCCTTCCCGAACTGAGCCTGTGGGGGCTGCCCACAGGCAGCAGCTCTTCAGGAACTGCTCCCACACGGCTCCATCACATGGGGTCTATCCCCCAGGAGCAAATTGCTCCAGCACGGGTCCCCCACGGGCGGCAGCTCCCCCCAGACCCCCTGCTCCTGCGTGGGCTCCTCTCCACGGGCTGCAGCTGCGGCCCAGGGCCTGCTCCTGCGGGGGCTCTCCATGGGCTGCAGCCTCCTCCAGGCCACATCCACCTGCTCCACCGGGCTGCAGCGGGGAGATCTGCTCCGTGTGGGACCCATGGGCTGCAGGGGGACAGCCTGCTCCACCAGGGGCCTCTCCACAGGCCGCAGGGGAACTGCTGCTGCGAGCCTGGAGCACCTCCTGCCCTCCTGCTGCACTCACCTGGGGGGCTGCAGGGCTGGTTCTCACTTCTCTCTCTCTCAACTGCTGTTGCGCAGCAGGTTTTTTTCTTTCCCTTTCTTAACTCTGTTCTCCCAGAGGTACAAACATCGCTCGCTTATTGGCTCAGCTCTGGCTGGTAGCAGGTCCCTTTGGAGCCTGCTGGAGCTGTCTCCAATCTAACATGGGGCATCTGCTGGGCTCTGCTCACAGAGGCCACCCCTGCAGCCCCCCCGCTACCAAACCCTTGCCATATAAACCTAACACAGTCCTGAAGATAGCCTTAATGTTAAATATTTTCCATGCTCCTTAGCCTGAGTAATTCCACACTAATTAGTGCTCTCCCAGTGACAGCTCTGGTATGGATTGGGGCCAACATGGAACCACAGATGTGGGCTTGACCACCTTCAGCTGGGACAGGAGCATGGAGTTGGGGGTTTAGCTGTATGTATGTATGTGCTGTAATGCCATATACTGTACCTGCTAGGGCCAGAGAATGGCCCCTTGCCCATTTTAATCACAGCCATGATCTGAACAATGTGAGGCCAACTTTGTTACATTCAGTTTGTTCATCACTAAGCCATAAAACTCAAAATAAATAAATAAATAAATAAATTAATTAATTAATAATACCTTAAGTAAAAACTTAAACAAGCTGGCATTTTGCTCCCTTAATACTTCCCCTCTCCACCAGCATGAGTAAATCCAAATGAATTTTTACCTTCCCTCACATCAATACTTGGGCTGCAATTATTCCCATCATAACTTAAGGAACTCTTCTATGTTTTGGAGTGAACAAAACTAATGAACTAGTGTTTTTTTGTTTTGTTTTGTTTTTTATTGTTTGTTTGTTTTTCCCAGGGTTGCATTGTTGCATTTATCATTTTTAGCTCTAGGAAGATACTGGGAAATGTGATTTCTCTGAAAGCCTTTATGCCTATAAAATTGGGTGCACTGCTCATGTCAAGCACTGTGGCTAGTCCTTGGCAGCAAAGATCTGTCTGAACTTGCACAGGTCATGGAGGTTGTTGAGACCATCACCTCTTCTCCCCATTCCAAATGTGAAAGCACATTTTTCTCATGTCTGCCTGATACGCCAGAGCTTTACAGATAACCCTGCTGCTCTGGCTTTAAGAGTTCATTGGATGTGTTTGATGTTTTTTTTGTTTGTTTGTTTGTTTCCTTTTCCTGACTATCATTGATGTCTGGTAACTATAAAAGGATGAACCAAAGTTCTGTGAGATCAGTGATCCGTGTAAATCTTCTAGGAGTTGATTTGATTGAATGATTTACATGGTTTTGTGCACTCACCTATGTATAGCTGTGTAGGGATTGGTTTAAACTTGTCTTTTGCATCCATATCAGAGAGAAACCTCCCTTTAGGTGTTGATAAGCCCATGGTAATAATTTAATATGAATAATCTTGCAGCGGTAGGAGTGCGACAGGCAGAGAACTGGTGTTTGTGATTTTGTCTCCATGTTGAACCTGTAGTGAGGTGCCTGTGGGGAAACAGCTCACATGTTGGAAGCTTGTGGGATCCTCCCTGTTTGTGATGAGGATAATCTCAACCCAAGTACAATTTTCTTTAAATCTTCCCTGTTTTACTGGAAAATTGTGGATCCTTATCATACCCCAGTGGTACAAACCCATCTTAACATTTATGCAGGCAGTCTCCCTCATCCCAGTTAATGCATCCACCATGCTACATTTTCAGAATTTCTTGAATTTACTTTCCATGTCCAGGAAACCCTCAGTCTGGGGACTGCAGTGTTCATCAGATTTATGGATTTGTACTTTTATCATTCATACATGATGGTCTTGAGCTGCTGTACTCAAATTGGTTCCTACCTTTTCTACCACATTTAACTTTGATTTCCTGACAAAATTAACAGCTACAGTATGATTTTGAGTTTCCTGTTGTGATGGGATGAACACTAAGCCATTTTCATGGATAGCTTCCACCAGGGTAGGAGGAAGTGTGTGTCTGTAGATGCCTGGTTCAGCTTGGTGCTGCTGGTATGAAAGGTTAATAGTGAGACAAATTGCAGCTCCTTTGGAGCCTCCATTAGAACTAATTTCATCATTGCTTTGTTGGCTCCTTTTATGTAAAACACGGGGTATACTGACTCCTCTGTCTTTCCTTTTCACAAAGCCAAAATCCTTTCTTTTTTTCCTGTGTTCTCTGAGGGTGGAGATCACCCTTAAGGCAGATACTAGTTAGCATCTTCCAGCTACTGTTCTGCTCTTGGTGGCTTATGTGAGAGTGCAGATAATTCACATTTACAATTGCATATAAAATGAACTCTTGCGCTAGAGACAAAAGGACTCATGGTCTTGGTGAGCTGTCTTTGTTTTGCTTTGTTTATTGAGTCAGTTTGTGTGTCCCTGAATTCTGATGCTCTTTCTGTCATTGCTAATCCAGTGTCTTTGGGTCAAGTTCTGTTTCCCTCTGTCACGTAAAGCTTTTGGAGTCCTTCACCTCTAATGCTATACAGCTGCAATGAAGCATGCTCTCCAAGACATTTCTAAATACATACTCATATTGCTTTTTAGCTGTGCCAGGTATTAATCTCCAGTTTCATTTCCTTATTCTGTTACAAAATTTGAAGATGTTTACAATGCTCCTTGGTTTGGGCATGGAGTACTTTGCTGAGATCTTTTACAGGTCTTGTAGACTTATGGTTCCTGGTTTCGGAGATTGCAACAAGACACTTCATAGGGCGTTAACTTTTACTGCCACAGATAGTGAGGAAAATTGCTTTCTGTTTATCTTTATCTGTAATCTTATTTGTGAGAAAATAGCGCCTCAACCTTTTTAACCTTCTGAACTTCTGTAAGTGTTCAGACAGCTGCAATGTTTCACTGTCTTTCTTTTTTCTCATCAACCTGTTCATGAAGTGTTATCTTCTGTTCCCAAACAGAATGTCATTCTTCAAATTACTGGGACTGAATGCAAAATAGATAATATTTAATCTCTGTATGAGTAACAAACACTTTCATCTATCATTGGTCATAGTGAGTGCTGGATAAGCAACATGAGAAGTTTTTTAAGCAATGGATCTAGTTTGGGGAATGTGAAATATCTGTTATTTTCTTTGTACTCTGAGTTTCTCCTTGGGCTCACAATAAGTAAATCAGTTTCACTGATCTAATGATGGAAAAAGAAGGCATTGCTGCTTATATATAAAATTACCAGTAGATTATAGTCAGGGTTATTTTTTTTTTTTTCAGTCAACAGCTTTCATTAATGTGTTTTGATACTCTGTTTATAGAGTTATACCTAAAACTAGCTAAATATCCATATTATTGTGGGGTTTGTACAACATAGAATATCACAGGTCAGATGATCTGCAAATATAAATCAAGAGAGTTTCAGTGGTGTCTGAATCTCCTACAGAGCACTGTCTACAGAGCACTATTGGTTTATTAATCAATATATCAACTAGAGATTTGTCCCTTTATATGTAGAGGTACATTCATACATAAAATAACTGTAGGTAGCCTTACATATCCCATATATCAGTGGTCATTGGGTTGTAAAGCTCCTTACACTCAAAGAGGAGAGTTGATAGGTGAGGTATGATGAGTAATTGTGCAGAACAGTGCATAATACAGAGCATTTTACATTAAAATTGACAGCACAGATCAGTTCATCAAATTAAACTGCAACTGCTCCACAAAAAGTTGAGTACTGACAAGGGATGTGTATGTAGTTGTGAATGTATATATATGTATGTGTCCAAGTATATCTTTAGAGTGATGGTGTACCTACATGTACATGTGTGCTGTGAAATACATGCATAATACCAAGTAGAATATACATCAGAACTGGGGACATAAACAGGAACAGAAAAAAAAAAGTGTGAAAACAGCTGTCTCCAAAAATCCCCTTGCTTCTCCTGGCTGCAGGTTGCCGATGTTTCCTAGAGACTGCATAAGTTACAAGGCTGTGCATTATTAAAAAGGAAGGAACATGAATCCCTCATGAGGATTCAACATGAATGTGCTCTTTAGAGAGAGGTTGATGATGCGTATGCTTACACGTGTTATAAAACTGCGTGTGGTGAAATCTGGCACTTTTCTCTACCTGCACAGTACAACATGCATGGAGCAGGTCTTCACTGCCTGGAAAACATCTGTGGAAAGAGACCTCATTCCATTTAATTCTTCACCTTGCCAGCATTATTGTATTATTTTATGTTAAATACAATGTGCTCTTCAGCTTTCTTCCTGAAACTATCAGCAAGCTCTACCAAATACTCCACTGCCCTTATTTATTGGAAGGCATGGGCTATATTGTATAATACATGACAAAAATACTGTAAGACTCTGGATCCTCCATGCAAGCAAACAGGGACCTTAGCATTTGCCATATACAATGATATTTGTGGCACTCCCTGGGCTATATACAGAGGAGCAAGACAAGAGATTGGGGAACATAATTTAAAGATGCCCAGCAAATCGCAGTAACCACAGTCTGCTATGGCACAGCTGTAACTTAGCAGCACACTTCTGTGGTGCTGTTTAGCATGCTGCTGAGAAAATTGCACAGCCATTTTGAGTCTGCCAGAACTGAAACTTTCCTTTGATGACTGAGAGGTGTCCTGACCTGCAAGATCTGTTTGTGGCTAGTGTCACTGGTCATCATGTGCAGGTACAATTGTAAAAGTGTTTTCTGCCTGGCAGTCACCAAGACAGTGGTTCCGCTAACTAATCAGTGAGTTTCTGAAATTGTTTTTTATTTTTATTTTTTCATTCTTTTTGTGCTCAGAGATTAAGCTGAGCAGAATGACAGCCCTTGATCTGCTCTCTGTTCAACATGAGGGAGGCAAATTAACACAGACGTGGGTGGAAGAATCAAGAACTGAAGTCTAAATCAAGAGGAAAGGCAGGTTTTGAGATGGGCTGATAATGAGTGATACAGCAGGTTATGAACAGTTAGGCAATGAGTTTGAAGTAGCATCAGAAAGACCATCTTCCCTTGGTTAGCCAGCATCTGCATTTGTTGATTTTGGCTTGATATGACCACCCATCCCTGCTGCTTTGCTAGGAGACCTCTGACCTGCTGCCTTTACATCTTGCTATTTCCACTATTAGATGTGATGTCTTAAAGCCACTGAGCAACTCTGGATGTGATATCATGTTTATATGCTGTACTAAACATCTCCTTCCCCCCTAGAAACTGATTTACCTGGCAAAGCAGAGATAGAAGAAAAAAAGTTCATCAACATTGCAGAAGTGCTAATGGGCTACAGGAATAATTCAGTATCCATAGAGGGAAGGTGGATTTCCAAGTCTGGAAAAACTGAAATACACCAGGTATGAGTTTAAAACCTTAATAAAGACAGAAGGAAATGCATGAAACCAGCTTTATGGAGTGAGGGAGTTAACAGAGAACTCACTAGTGACACAGAGATAAGCCACTTAGGCTGTCAGCTCATGATGTATTCATCAAGTCATCACAACTTAGATAAACTCAGTAAACCTGTACTTCTTAGAGCTTTTACCATCTTTGTAGTCTGTTTTGGCTGTTTTTTCATCTCCCCCTAATTTCAGAGGAGTTACAAAGAAGAATCTACTCCGGTCTGTGACCTGGGTGTTTATTTTGTCGCTAAGAGGTCAACTTTATACCTGAACAGCATCCTTACCAAGCTGATATTCTTTTGTCAGGCATTAAAGCTTTGACATGATAAGACAACCTGAGCTGAAAGTTCATGCTGAGGAGAATGACATAACAGGCAGCATACAAGCAGGAAAAAAAAAAAAAAAAAAAAATGTAGTATCTTTTCCCATGACTAGAATCACATTTTGTTTATGGTCACTGGAAGTAACCAGCACCACTCAGTGGTAGTAGTAGTGATGACTCTTCAAGCATCCAAGTTCAGCTGCTAGAGTGTAAATCTCTGTATAGACGCGAAAGGGTAAATTGTTGTGGTGCCTGTAGGTTTCTATAGCAGATAGAAGCTTACTCTGCAGTACAACTAAGTGAATGTATACCTACTGAATAACTCAGAGGTGTCTTTTTCTTTCAGAGTGTAACAAAAGATGGGGAGAGCTCCAGCTACTGCTAGTGGAAATAGTATCTACACACACTCTAAGTTCTAAATGTGATCCTCTGAATGGACATAATCTCTGAGGCCCAATAGTCACAGTAGCATGAAAGGAAGAGGGTGGGTTTTGGCCAGTGCAGCCATGGCTTTCTTGTGTTCTGCTTCTCTGCTACAGTCGCTCGGTGACAGCAAATGCAGTCAGAGCTGCTTAAAAATCACTGGCTGCCACACGAATACTAGGAAGTGTGCTCAAGATGTGGAGCTGACACTTCAGGGGTGTACGCATCACCTAAAATTCGGTGCTCTCTTTTAGCCAGCCTGCTTTGGATTTATAATTAGAAAGTGAGGGGAAGATAGCAATCACACTGATGTAATATTAACCACTCTTATTGGGATAAAATGTTGTGCAGCTACAGAGCTTTTTACTTAGGAATCTCAGCCACCACCAGGAATTTCTTTAAAACCTGTGATCTGCATTAGGTAGCTGGATAAGCATTTGCAGTAAAATAAACCCAGCATAGTTGATGTGAATGGTGTTTCTGATGCAGGGAAGAACTGCAGACACGGAGTTTACCTGTTTATCTCTAGTTATATTTGGTAATATTCAAAGATAATGAAACTCGGTGATAACAGTCACACTACGAGAACTGTAATATAACTGTAATATAACTACAAGCTGAAATGCTTTGTGTTTATCAGATTGAGAGGTGCAGTAGCTCCAGCCCAAACTTGTCTGTAACCAGCATTCAGTGGGATATATTTACTTGCTAGCACAACTCCTGCAGTGACCTCCAAACAAGAGCCAAAATATTATTCTCCTGCACTTGGGAGGCCAAGCCTCTGTCTCCAAGCATTGAGCGGGGTGTGTTTGTCTCAGTAAAGTTCATGCATTTTGCATTGGTAACAGTAGAGTTTCATTCTCCACCATGCTCAGAACAGAGCTGCAACGCAAACACCTCTGAGCTGGAGAGGACCAATATGCCAGGGCACAGCCCAGCCTGGAGGAAGAAATCTGGTCTAAGGGCATTGCAAAGGATGACCCTGTGCAAGGTGGTCCACAGAAGCACACAGGGAGATCCAAATGCTGATGAAAGGGAGGCTTTCACAAGCCCCTTAGCTGATTTGGGAGGGCTGAGATCCTGGGGGATGTACTTACTTACATGAGCTGAAGATGTGACCACCTATCTCCCAGATACAATATTTAGTGTGCTAAACCATGCATCAGTTCTTTAGCCACCAGATTCTATTTAAAGCCATATAATCTTTATTCTGATATGCTTTATTCCCAAAGCCTTACTCTGAGATGATGTAAACCAGTGTAAGACAGAAGCAGCTATTTTTTGCAACATAATTGTAAAAACAGTGAAGGAGCAGAATCAGAATTAGCTCTGCCAAACTTCCATCCCTGGATTTATGAGCAAGGGTCCTTAGGTTAGGAGGGCAGCTTGTTGGGGACTGTGTGCACATGAACACATGCTTGCATATACAAATAAATATGTATGTATCCTGTGCACACACAGAGACATATTTGTGTATACACATATATATAAACCTTTCCTTGTGTATGTGTGCCTTTGTGTGTCTGTGTATACATATGTATTTATATGGAGAGAAAAAAGAGATTGAGTATGTATGAGAAAATAATTCAGTTCTCCTAAGAGCTGAAAAGCCCTCTGGATGTGCTCGCCTTTTACTAAGTACAGAGGAAACCTAGGGAGACTGAAAAAGTGTTATTTTTAGTAATAAATTTCCTAGCCTGTGCAACTAATACCATTGTAACTTATTACACTGAAAGTTATTTGGAATTTAATTAACTTGGCTTTTAGTCCTGATTGTTTGCTTTGTTCTTTCTTGAGCAATGAAAATGAACTGTGTACTTTCACCTTTATTACAAATCAGTGTCCAATCCATGTAATGGATTGAGAGAATGTAATCACTATTACATTCTCTTACATGTACGTAGTAGTGCTGTGTGAGAATATAGACATTTCTCCAGAAGTCAACAATCCTTTTTGTTAGCAGAAAGTAATGAATAAATAAAAATACAGGCAGACTTTCTGCTGTGTAAAACAGTGGATTTTATATTATCTTTGTTGATCAGAATTAAAAATAGTCCAGTTCAGTTCTGCTTTTAAAACTTGTCATTAAAGATGTCCTGGATGTGATCTCAGGGAGATGATAGTTTAAGGTCCACACAGAACACATCGTGACTTTTCTTTCCACTAACATTGTTCACCTGGTTGTGGCTCAATGCTACAAGTCCAATTCAAACAAGTGAGTCCACACCACCCAAACCTTCAACTCCAGCCAGTCCAGACTAGTTTTTGCACACTTTGTCAAACCCCAAATGTGGAAGAAGTTGTCTTGCCTATCTGTAACAGGCACAGTGACACCAGGTAAACAGACAGTGCTGTAAAAAGCAGGTCAACGTAACGTCTTCTAAATGCTCTTTCTCCTTAACTGGTTATTAACATTTTATTCTCTTAATTTGAAGCCTGCATCAGAGATGACAGCTTGTTCAATAAGGAGGAACATTTTCCCAGTTCTGCCAACAGGTGCTGTTTAATGTAGGAAGATTGTATTGATAAAACATTGCCTAAACCAATGGCAGTATCTACCTGTTGATAGTTATTGTAGTAGTAATTATCCTTAAAATAACAGTAAAAGCATAATTGCTTTTAGTGACTAACTGACACATGAAAATAAGGGTTTTCGGTTTCCTGGTCCCTGAAGAGGGGCAGAATGTTTCAGGGCTCCCTACAGCCAGTGGAATTCTTTGCAAGAGGCTAAAGACAGCACTCTCTGCTCTCTGCTCCTTATTCATAGCAGTCAGCTTGTTATTCAGAAGCTGGTACGTTTCTGGAAATATCTATGGATGAGCATTTCAATTCTGCTGAGTTTTAGTCAGGTAAATTGTGTTGAATTTTATATCTGCTAATACTCAACTGAGACAGCCAATTTCTCCTAAATCTGAATGTTGGAATTGCTTCTTGATCTCAACACATAAGTGATTTTTATGTATAAATGGCAAAATGCTTCTCACTTTATCCACTGTGACACTCCTTGCAGCCACTGGCCTGCTGTGGAGGACAAGTGTGACATTTCCCCAGACCAGGACTTTATTTCTGCAAACAGTGCTGCCACTTACTTGCTCTGCATTCTGCTTTCCAATTTGTAGATACTCCTTCTATACGGAATGAGAAAGAAGAAATCTCAACTTCAAGATTGCGCTGGACTTGGTACACATCACTACAGAACCTTTGACAGATAGAGATGAAATAGTGAATGCAGCTGTCAATAAATAATTGTATCTTCCAACTGCCCTTTCCTTTTAGTGGTAGCTTCTATCTGGCCTCAGCTAGAAAATGCCACCCATGTTTGGCTCTGCTGTATTTTTGTTTCCCATCAGAGATGCTGAGGTGTACTTTGGTGTTTCAGTGGAAATCCCACTTAGCATTACTTGAGAAATTCTGTGTTTGTTAACTAAACAGCTTGTACTAGTTATCACAGAGTCTAAAAGGATATCAGACTTTTGAAAATTTATCTAAGGCAAAACCAACTGCTTGAGATCAATGTCCACATTGCAAACTTCATTCATTTTGCTCAGGGAATATGACTGATTTTCTCTATCTCAGTCTCTTTGTGTCCACCTTAGTAGGATATATCATTTGCAGCCAAAAGAGAGTAAAGACCAATGAATGCAAATCAAATTCTTGCAATTCAGTTTTGTCATCCTCTCCTCAAATTTAAAAAAACATTTTTATCAACATAATACTTTAAAATCTACAACATATATTTCAGCCCATTTGTAGGTGGGCTCCTTTATTAAAACACAAAAACCTAACTGCAATATCCTATAATAATGATCCTAAGAGTGGCAGGGAAATTACTGTAATTTCCCTCCTTAAAAAAATGGGCAAAACCATCCACAAATTCAAAACACATTTATGTGAAAATATCAAAACTCTTTTTTTCTTTTTTTTTTTTTTTTTTTTTTAATTCGAGAGTTCTATTTCCAATGGTAACATTACACACCACTTATTGTCTCTTGGTTTTTAGGAGCTACATATTAGAGTTTAAAAATGTGAGCCACAAGGTGTCTATAAATTAAAGAAATTATCTCTCTAATTACATTTCATAATACAATGTGAACAATCGTCCTTTTTTAAAATTTAAAAATAACATTCCAGGCTGCCACAACATCAGCAGGTAAAAAGTGTACAGGACATGAACAAAGCTGCCAGGCTGCTGGGACTGCGCTTCCTCAGTCTGCTTCCTTACATTTTAAATGTTAACATCGCTTTAACCTTCACGCCTCTGGAAAAGTACATGAGGGATTTGAAATCGCTCATGCCCTCTACAACCACATCGTGTCAGTGCATTGAACTTGTTGTTTTTCTTGTTACCAAGCAAATGGAAAAGGAAAGGGTAAGTGAGCCCTCCGCTCAGCTTTGGACACCAGGG
Source organism: Heteronetta atricapilla (assembly GCA_011075105.1). Classification (NCBI taxonomy): domain Eukaryota; kingdom Metazoa; phylum Chordata; class Aves; order Anseriformes; family Anatidae; genus Heteronetta; species Heteronetta atricapilla. Next base: position 148,177,178 of record CM021732.1, read on the forward strand.
AAGGAGAGAATGCATTGCATTGGGAAGAGTTAATCCCTTCTAGCCAGGTTTTGCTGGGAGCATGGTTCGCTGCGTCACAGTGACTTCCTTTGCTGGCTGGAAAAGTTTGCCACTGCTGTTTGCTTAGGGTTGTGTCCAAAAAGCATTGTCGCACCCTGTCAAGAGCTGCAAGTGTTGGCGGTGCTGGCTCTTGGTGCAGCCCATAGGGACTGACACGGAGCACGGAGCACAATATCACAGCAAGGCGGAGCTGGAACAACAGGAAATGCTGAGACCAGGCTTTATTAGTTAATTGTTCATTTACAGACTTTTGATTTAGGAGCATTTTTTTAAGGTCTTCCAAAGAAACTGTAATGTCTGTGGCATGTCAAAGTCACGTTTCTTTCAGGCATGTTTCCCTCTCTGATAGGTTTATGAATTTCCTGACAGGTTGGTGCTTACTTAGCTCTGAAGTTTGTTTTGTGTAATAAAGTGGAAAACAAATTTGCCTAAAATTAAGCGCTTCCAGGCTGCCCCACATTCTTAAATAAGACCCAGATATTGCAAAAAACCATGACCTCCCTACTGCTGTTGCACTTTTGTTTGTGTTTCAGCACTTGCAGAGCCAAATTCTGTGTCTACAATGGGCCTGTTTTTCAAAGGCATGCCATGGAGACAAAGGTTGAAATCTAAATCACTTCACAGCAGTCTGCAAGTCTGCCTCTATCTTCTGAGGTTGTAAATGTGTCTAAGCAAAAAGCAACAGTTCACCTATCTGTAAACAATGGGCTCGGGTGAAATAGCTTAAATAACTGAGAAATCCTTGCTTAAAACATAGAAGGAAATTCTGGTTCTGGGCACCAGCCTGGAATACTTTGGGGCTGGATTAGTATGCGGGATGTAAAGAAATGAAAAGGCAGACCGTGGCTTAAAAATGTCATTGTGCAAACATGCATGCATATTCTCTCAGGCCCTGCCTTGTGGTTCAGTAATGCAGCAGGCAATGATAATGATACAATTTCATAGCTGCACTAATCCTGGGGGATGCACAAAATGCTTGACAAACTGATGTTCTGTATAAGCAAAAGGCTGGGCCTTTCCTTCTCATCTGTAGAGAAGCGGAAGAGATTACAGTACAAATACAGCAAAATCTGTCTGGTAAACTCAGAAGTATGTGGAAACAGTGCATTCCATTCAATGAGCACATTAAAATTTGTATTAATAAAGAAATTCAGACAGCTTTACACTTAATTAGCAGACAAGCTAGAACTGTTCCATATTGTTTTGAGGGAAGCAGAGTGCTGTAATAGGAAACAGAAATCACCTACAAGACAGATGGACCATTTGTATGCATAAATCTGTGATTCAGAAGAGAATAAGAAGGTCTCTGATCTCATTATATGGGAGAGAGAGAAAAATCCAGCCTTGGCAAACTTCATTTATGAACCTTGTTGTCAAGCTCTAATTTCCCCTACTATTTCTTCTGTGTTTTTTTTTTTTTTTTTGGTGTTTGTTTATGACTTCATGAATAGGTGTGATACTAGGTTATTAAACCATGTCATCTCAGAATCAAGAAATATTTGCCTGAGTAAGAGGTTATCATATCTGAGCAGTTGGTTTTACAAGGGGTTAAAAGTTGTGGTCTAGCAAACTGGACAGTGTTTTTGCTTAAAGTCTCTAAAGATAGAATGGCTTTGAGGGAGCCTTACTTGGGTGATTTGTTTCACTCTGAGAGAAATTGTCCCTTTTTCTAAGATTATAATTGGAAACATTGTCAGATAAGGTGTATCATTTGTTTGGATAACATGAGGCTTACAAATAATTCCCCTGTGACCAAACTGACCAAATTCAGTTATCTGCTTGATTAGTATTAGAAAAAGATACTTTTTTTCTGTGCAATGTAAATTTGCGTGTTACGAGGCCAGAAGTGTTCACAAGCTTAATACATTGAGGTATCAGCTGTTAAAAGACAAGAACAAGATTATTTAATAGGTCATCAAAAGCTTTCAGAAAACTTCCAATTCTTCACCATCTTTGGAACAAAGCAGTCCAAAAGGCCAAGAAAGCAGAACATCTTGTACTTTGAAAGTCCTGACACGGAAGACACAGCTGCTTTGCAATGTTATCGTCTGTTTTTTTTCCCCTTGACATATTTCTGCAACTATCATCAAGAGTTGTTGATAATCTCAATGACAAGTTTCTATGATAAAATAATCTCTCTTAAATTGTTCTCTATGGTCATGCCAACTATGATAAATTCCAAGAATATGAAGTGGTAGCTAACAAGCATCTCTGTTTCATATAGGAAGGGGTGCAGGAGTAGGATGCTGGCACAGATCCCTGTGCCCAAGAAATGATACCTCTACTAAGGAATCTGCAAGACCGTGAGGCTGAGAGTGCCTAATACAACACTGAGCAAAGGTAAGTATTCACACTGTGTGGTGATTCCTCACCTACCAAAAGTAGAACTGTAATCCCAGGCAGAGCACAAACACCAGCACCTCCACTCATCAGAGAACCTGAGCCTTTTACCTCTAAGAAATCAGAATACAGATATTCATCATGGGAGAGCACCTGTGACACTGCAAAGTCATGGATTATTCAAGGTCATTCGGTTGGCAAAGGGACAGATGCTATGGGCATCTGGAACATACACAGACTGCTCATCGATGTTATGAATTTATTTATCACCTGCAGGTTTTGCATACCTGTATAAACTAAGTGGGTCAGCCAAGAAGTTGTAGTATTTGCATTCACTGAAGGAATTACAGTTTCATAGACTTCAGAAACTTCATTTCCTGAGGAAATATCCTATCTTGATTTGACATGGTTTATGAAGGTGGCAGGGAGAGGACTAGAAGATTTATAGCAAAACCAACTTGACGCAGAAGAGGGACCAGTGTGCTGAGGATTCAAGGCTCACATGGATGAAAGAGCCCTAGAAAACAATGAAGAAGTATTCATGGTATCCATGTAAATTTGGTAAGGACGCATAGAATAAGACATTCTGATTATCTCTTTATTATTTGAAAGCAATTTTTTTTTCATTATGTTTTTATTCAAGTGACAATGCTATTGTTCCAGTAGCTCTGTTAGAGCTACTGAGCTGTGGCTTAACCCTGCTGTTACCCCAAGAGAAGGAGGAAGAAGCTGAGATAACAGGAAAGCCTGTGGAGGGACCTTTCAAGCTGCTGAAAACATCAGCTCAGGAGAGAGGTAGAGGCTGAAAAAGGCTATGGGAGACCTAATTATGGTTCCCTGAGCAAAGCTGCTGGTCAGAGCAATTAGCTCTGAAACTAGAAAAAGCCATAACTGAAAGGAGAACAGAGGGTTTATTTTAATTCCTCAGTGCCTGAGAGCACTTTGGATGGGAGGTAAAGTAACATTTTGCTTTCTAAGCAGATCCTTAGAAAGGTCCAACTCATGATATACCTAGGATGTTAGGGCCACTGGATGGCCACGCTGCCTCCCAGCCCCAGCTCTTAATTACTTACTATGACAGATGGTGGGACAACTGGAACATTACATATATTACATTACATATATTACATTAATTACAGAGAGTTATGGTGTGTAAATATGTCTGCACAGGATTATTTTTTTTTTTCATGCAGGCTGTGAAAGGTTGTTCCTTTTTGTTGTGGTCAGGGAGGAGCTGACAGCCTCATCAGACTTCAAAGAACCTCAGACTCCCAGTTAGCGAGAAGCCCAGAGTTCTCATGTACCAATCTGTATAGGGAGGATGTCTTACAATATTGCAGGAAGTAGTTATGAGGCATTCGCTGCCATCTGATTTCAAACAAGTCACCTCATTTCTCTGCTGCAGTTCACCATTGATAAGCTATGCACAACACGTTCCCGATCAACTTGCAGTGGAAAGTCTTTTGATTTCAGATTTAGCTTGTGAGAGGCCAGGCCAGGTATCAGAATAATGTGCTTTAAAACAAAATGTGATTATTAGGGACTATTTTCCTCTGTTGAAATTAGCAGAGAAATTTACTTAATTCTTTGTCCTTTAATGAAAACATTAGAGTGTTTCAGAAATCTCTAAATCAGGCTGTGAAGAGTTACAAAACAGGAAATTCACAACTGTGCCATTTTTCTTTGCAACTTCTTTATCTCAGTGAAAGATACTTAAGCAGACCTGTCACAAAGCACACTGCTGTACAATGATGTATAAATTGGCATTTCTGTTAGGAATTCTTGCCATAAGTTTTGCAGCTGAGAGGAAGGGCAGAGCAGAATCCCATTGAAAAACACTGGCATTGGTGGTTAAAACAACACTTTAAAAACTCCATCCTTTTAAATCTCATCTTGTGTGTTTACTAGGTTGTACCATGCGACACTTACAACCTGTGCTATATAAGAATATTTAATTAGAAATATGAATTATGCCTTGCATTGTAGCAGAAAACCACCAAAAATTGTCAAATAACATACACTTTGATAGTCTCACACTATCAGAGCAGTCATGCGTTAAGTTCAAATCCCTTTTCAGTGGGACAATGCTTAAATTCTTTGATGAATCTAGGCCCATGCATTCAGCAGCTTCTTCCCTTTCTCAGCATGAGTTTAGTTATGTGAAGCCAGAAATGGCCTTTGTATGTTCAGACTTCGGGAGCACATTCAGCTGGAATCTAGCCTTGTGCCTAGGGTTAGACCTCTGCAGTAATTCAACTCTGCTTGTTCTGGCTTTGAACAAAGAGAAGCAGGGCTATGGAGTTATGTTACACACTACAAGTTGAGGAATCGACTTTCCATGTGGCATTATCCTCCCACCCCTTTTCCCATAGGAACCACACAACGTAAGTTAAGCTTGTGCCTTTGCCATTATCTTGCTCTAGTGGCTTGATTCCAACACGCGGCTGTGTACCACCTCATTATTTATATCCTGCTAGCATCTTATTCAGTACCTCAGCTTCCATCACAAATGCATTGGGATAACTGCTTTTTTTCCTGGATAAGAGGCTCATTATAATTGCAGCTTCTCTGCAGGGGTCAGCACCTCCTCCCTATGAATATGGTAAGGTGCTCTGAGTGCCACCTCACCTGCAAATGGTATTTCTCCCTGCAGAGTCACTTCCCGTGGGTTGCAAGCTGCTATTGAATTTCTGCAGTAATATTTTAATTTAATAACTTAATTTAAGATTTAATGGCTTTCTTTCCTGTGCTTTGTAGTATAATTAATTCATGTGATGGGAACTCATTAGACTTGGGGATCTGAGATGCATCTGTGCACGCAAGGGCTATAAACACATAAACCTATGTTAGGGCCTATTGGAGGTGGGCATGTGCAAAACTATTCAAAGAATAGACTGTTTATCCTTAGGGATAAAGAGAAACTACTTTCTTAGTAGATGGGCATGTCTTTTAATCATATCTGTGGTTTGTAATAATATTGGTAATACCAACAAAAGTCTGTTTCATTGATATTTAAGGTGGCTGAGCCCTAAGCTTCCTGAGCATAGAAGATATGGTCCAATACCTCCAAACAATCTCTTGCATGCAGTTGTGCATGCCCAGGACTTGCGAGCACTTCTACGCCTTGAAAACTTAGCTCAAGCAGATATTATAGACACCCTGTGAGCCTTACACCATAGGACTCATCCTCTTTGGCTTATGAAGAGCTGTGGTGCTGTGCGTATCCCATGGAAGAGATAAAGCTTGTCACTGTCATTGAAAATCCTGGATTGTGGGAAGAGCTGTAACTTTGGTGTCCTACATCTCCAGAGAACACTGTAACCTCAAGTCTGTCAGCAACCTGAAGGCAGAGTTTTCCCTATTGACAGTTCTCTTTTGCTTTGATCTGATGAGTTAAATCTTCATCGAGACAGAGAAATATAGTTCTGGCCTCATACCTTGAAGGTTAGCACATTTGCTCAAACTCTGTGTTCACGACTGTGTTCTAGTCTAGACGGAGAGATTTGAAACCACTTCCCAGGTAACACTTGAGCTGCCCATTTACCCATGAGCCAGACTCTGGTTCTCTCATTTCTACAAGTTGCAGAGAGGGCTGAGGAACCCAGCTCCAAGAGACAGGCTGTAGCCCATGACACCGTGACTAGGTGTGCACACCAGCCTGTCCCACAACTCTACATTTTCCTCCCCTGCATATCCCCTTCATAAGTGCATGGCTTTCTCAAGGAGCTGAGGAACAAAAGCACAGGAAAAAACACAGATTGAAAAAATACAGAGTAAAAAAAAAAAAAAAAAAAAAAAAAAAAAGAATCAAAGGTTTTCCCATACAGTAATACCTTTGGATTTCGTAGATATGTTTGCCACTGTGTACCCAGCTCTGAGGTGCCCACCAGAGCACTGTTTCCCTGTTAGACATGCCCAACGGCTGTAGTGGAAGCATTATAAAGAAGAGTGCTGCCAGATGCCTTCCATGTGAGCCTTCTCTGTGAGTTGTGCATGAAGACCTATTCTCCACAGACTCTGTTTACATAAACACTGCACTCATTGCTCTGTATGCTGTCAGGGTACCTTGATTCTTCTCTCTGGAGGCTCATCTTCTTCCGCCTGATATTTGTGGTGAGCCAGGTACACTTGTGTACCTGTTTTGCTCAATTAAACCTTTTTCAGCGATGTGAGTCATCTATTTCATGGTCCAGAACATCCTCATTTCATTTCCCCTGCCCTCTGGTGACGGACTTGATTAATACTATGTAAACACCTTGAGACTTCATTGCACTAACTACTGTATAGAAAGAGCAGAGCTTGTCCCAGAGTGCTTGTTCTGAATAGGACAAGATATAAGAAGCCCAGGAGAAATGAAAAATTATACTCCAGACTTTTAAATGCTCCTGAGTTAACTTGTTTCTTAACAGTTCTGGTTAATTTTCACTGATAAAGGTGATACAAGCAACAAATTCAGGCTCCACCACAGTGACTGACTACAGGCCTTGGTAACCTAGAGTGACTCAATATGACAAATGAGTCTTATTGACTGTTTGGCTTGGATTTATAGCAAACTCCAGGTGCTTCTAATGAGCTCTGCCTGTTCTTCCTGATCAAAGGGTGCTTTGAGTTCTTTGTTTCCATCTGGCTCCCGATCAGGAGGATCAGGTGCTGAAGCACCCTATCAGCAGGTGCTAGGGAGAGGCCTGTGTAACTGCTGGGCCTGGTGTACAGCTAGCAATACATGGCCAGAAGATGCAGTGGTTTGCACAAAAGAGGACAGAAATTCTGCAGAGAACAGCATACAGATGGTGATCTGAGGAGGTTTGATGTTCACTAGAGGCTCGAATCTGAGAGGCTGCTGAGACCCCCAGGCTATTACCCCCCTGCTGCACTTCCATGTGGGCACTGCTGACACTGCTGATGAGCCCTGGAGCATATCACAAATGACTTCATGGCTCTAGTAGCCGAGAGCATGGGGGTCCAGGTGGTTTTATCCTTGATGTCACTGGTGAGCAGAAATGGCTTGAGATGCACTGGATGGATTCTCCTGGTCAATGAAACTGGTGTTGGCAACATCAGTTTGACTTCCATTGCCACGGGATCCTCAGTCTACCTTCTTCTATAAAGACAATCTGAGCAGGTGGTAGCAGTGGGCAGTCTTCCTTTATACAATATCCCAGAGATCTGAGCATAGTTTCAGGAGAAAGACTGCCAATTGAATTCCTGTTATGCCTGGGGATAAGGAATGATTTAAATTCCCATCCACTGCTTCCAGATTTTTGTGGGATGAGGACTTTAATGAGTGCACTTGCTGGAAGTGATCCAGAGCAAAGCAAAGAAAGGACCGATAAGGGAACCTTGCTGCAAAATCCAACTGCTCAGAACAGCCATTTGGGTGGGCAGAGACCTCATCACAGTTCATGTCCCTGTAAATGCATTTCATGTCAACTTATTTCTGCCTCAGGTGTGAAGTTCTAAAATAAATGGAACGTAATTTTTAAGAAGTTCCTCTTCAGCACCTGAGGTCACGTATGTTCTGGGAGCAGCCACTGTGGTGTAAAGCAGGCTCCCACTTACTGGATCCTCCACTCCATGGGCACAGGCTGTGAGAGAAGACAGGAGTTATGTTGCTTCATGTACTTGCAGAAACTTGTGTGAGAAAAAGGCCCAGAACTTCAAGATTCTGAAAACAAGGTAAAAATAAATAAATCAAGCTTCAGAGTTTAGTGGCCTCCGATGCTAGGTGGCACATGAGCAGGGATTTGGGGATATTGATTCAGTCATCTGTCTCACATTTTTGGTTCTTTGTGTTATTTTTCAGAACTAGTATCTGAAAATTCAGGCATTTGCAGTGACACAGGGCACAGCTGTGTGCCTTATACATCTTGTTCAGAATCACCCAAGTCCCTGCCAGAGCTAGAAATTAAATGCTATGGTGGAATCCCACCTGCGGCCCCGAGCCTTAGAAGCTGTCTTTGTTACATGACTTTTATCTCACTCTGTCATACCTGTAACAAGGCTGTCAAGGACAGCTGCAAACCCAGAAGAGCTAAATCTCCAGTGGTGCTTTCAGCAGAGGTCTGTCTTCTTACAGTTAAATTTCCTCAGGATGGTTTCACTCAGAGTATTTGTGCTTGGCCTGACTTGGTGCTTTTGCATGAGATTCACCCAACCTTTTCTGGCCAGGACCTCAGGCAGAAGTACAGTTCATTTGTTGTATTACATTTTTGTAGTTGTGGATGAGCACATGGTAGAAGGCTTTGATAAATTAACAGCCATTACCCCACAGATAAAACATCTCACTAAGATGAACAACTCTCATCACCCTCAGTAAGAAATCTGTGTTTGCCTGGTGTGACTAACTCACTAGTTGGTAGCACGTTGATCCCATCCCACCCCTGGAGTTTCCATGATATAAAACATCACACAAACAGAACAGTTTTACAGATCTCCAAAAACTCCCCATGAGTTCTGATGTTCTCTCATTTCTCTCTCTCACAGACACTACATCTGTTCCTTTAGCAGTTCCTGGCAGACAAGACAGGCCTGGGTGCCAACTAATACTATATGATCTTCTGCTGTATTCATTTTCCACTTTCAAAATTAAATTACGGGCCAGATCCTCATCAGATTTAATATAGATATTGCCTATTAAGCAGCTGATGGTCTGGCCTTGTACAGAGATTATTTTTTGTCTTTCTTCGGGCAACAACACAACTGAGGAGTTAGATTTTGATCTGACATGTGAAGCCAGTGAAAACATTGATTGTTTTATGCCTGATGTATCCATCATGAGAGAAATCACTACAGTTTTCCAAACAAGACAGGGAAAAAATACATTTAAAAAAAAAGGAAAAGGAAAAAAAAAAAAAAGAAAGAGTGTAAAAGATACTATAAATCTTTTATTTCTTTTCAGTTACTATGCAATGCCCTTCATTTTGAAGGAAATGGTACAATCAACGATCTGTACTTCTTTCTCAGGAAAAGAAGAGATATTTGCACTAACAATTCAACGTTTACTGACAAAAGACAGCTTACAGAAAATGCTTGTGGAGAAAAAATCATATTTTGTGATTACACTGACTATTGTGGATGAATTATTACAATATCAGGATTTTTAGGCGTGTATTTAAAGAAAGTTTCTAATTCAATAATAATGCAAAAGAACCCTCTAAACCACTGATGTTTGAAGCTACCCTGATTTCTTCTTATCCACAGTCACGAAAGAAAAAGAAAAGTATGATCTGGAAAATCTAAGCCCATTATACAACACACCTGGCCTTATCACTGCACATTAATTTATAAGAGTAGCCAAGCTAACACATAAGTAACAGTGCGTTTCTTACAAATAGAAACTGCTGTTAAAAACAATGCATTTTCTACCTTTACTTAGTTGCTCATCTCTGATATGTTGTATAAAATTAAAATTTGCTTTCAAAAAATATTTGTTCCTACATGGCTGTTAGAATTATGGTTGGCGTGGTTAATTGACAGAAAAGCAGAGGTGGCAAATTACTTAACGACAAGCTTCACCCACCCTTTGGTGAGACCCAAAGGAAGAAAGAAGGAAAAAGAAAACCACTGTTATATTCAAAATCTGAAATAGGTAATATGTGATTAATATATTTTAGTACTTGGAGTGGAATATCAAATTTAAAAGAACAAAACATAACAAGCGTGCTTGGGGTTTCATTAATACAAAATAATTGAAATTTTACTTTCGTAGTCTAGGGTCCTTCAGTCTGAAGAATATACTTTTCCTAGTAAGAAAATACGGTTTTTGAAGTAGCTTTTGTTTTTAATTCCCCTGCCTACCCTGCAACTGTCTACTGTGCTGGCTAGCTGAGCTCTTGTGTTGTTGTAATCAATACTTTGCATTCACATATGATCAGGGAAACCTGAAATAGTCTTCAGTTTATATCTGTGTTCACTGCCATGGAAGGTGAACGTCTAAATTGTGTTTTTAAAATTACTCAATCAAGGGATAATTGTAGGTTTTACTACGAAGCCTTTTCCAAGACATTATTTGCATCAAACATACCAATACCCTGGGGAAATAAGACTGCTCATCTACATTTCCTAAGCTGGAGCTATGTTTACACATCTGGGGCTTAGTCTTGCCAGCCTTAACATGTGCATAATGATATTCACAGCAGTCATCCTATCTGTAGCAGTACATATACCCAAATGGGTAAATTCATACAGATGCTTAAGTGTTTGCACAATCAAAGAGCTTTTAAAACAAATTATATTAACTTTAAGCATTAAAAACACAAGGGAAAGTTCAAGCATAACAAGACAAAGACAACAGAAAGGAGTCTGCAGCACGATCATCAGCTTAGTGTATAACTACTGTGTAAAATGAATCTTTCACCCCTCACTGCATCAGTGCTGCTCCTAGATTTCCTGGGGGAGACTGAGGCCAAAGTTTGGGCTGGATTTTACAAGCTTTGTTTGGACAAGAGGCCTTTTGAGAAGCAACCTTTGGAGCAGTACTTACTCTCCCCTGGTGATTTGGCAATGCCAGGTCCTCTGTGCTTCTAGCAGAGACTTCAGATAAAAATTCCAGCCCCTTACTCAGAAAGAAATGTAAATATACACTTAACTCCAATCATATAAATAGTTTTGCTGATTTTCAAGTGGCTCAACTTCAAACTTCGGTATAGGCTTATGACTTTGCTGAACCAGAAGTTCTACAGAAGGATCACACCTTAAGTTCTCTACCTTAAAGAATGAGTTGCAGAAAAGAGCACTTTTATCCATTCTCTTTCCCTCTTTTTTTTTTTTTTTTGGATCTACAGAAAAGTATTGAAGTATACACATACACAAAAAAAGTCTGTTTTCCCAAGAGATTTTTTTCTTTAAAATCAAGCTCTAGAAATCGTAGTCTAGTCTGCAGACAGTAACTAAATAAAGCAAAATAAAAACAAGAAGATAAGCATTGTGATGTGCTTCTACAACAATTCCAGTTCTCGCATCCAGCTTATTATGGGCCCATGGCTTTAAAAACCAGACTGCTTGGAAATGTTTGCAGTGCTGTTTAGTAGCACCTATTAAATAACACTGCCTAATCAACAGGTGGGAAAAAGAGACCCACCTCGTTAAGATTCAATACCTTTATCTGTTGGAATAAGAAATTCCTGTAAGGAGGCAGCCCACTTTCAGAGGTTCTGAGAAAAAAAAAAAAAATCAGCTCCCTCCCCACCTCCCCAGGCTTTTTGCTTTGCCTTTAAAAAAAAAAAAAAAGGAAAGAAAAAAGAAAGAACACTTTACAAATAAGGGAATTGCAGAAGGCAGAATAAATTCCTAAGCATAACTTGAAGTTTAAATATTCCAAACAGCAATATTTTAAGTGCAGGTGCTGGAGGAGTGGATAAGGTTTTATAACACAGCTGACTGCAAGCCAGACTGCTGTGTTGTGAGGAAAGCTCCCTCGCAGCTCTCCATCCTAACAAGGCTGTGCAAGCTCTGGGATTCTTTGCTAAGGCCCTTATGGGAATTTATCCCCAGAGGCATGACTGGTACAGGGAAGCACCAAGATCAGCACAAGACATGATTTCAGTTGGTCAAAGAAGCTTTGCTCTCCATTCTCAAGCAGATTTGGTTCTTTTTTTATTATTATTAAACAAAGGAAAAAAGGAAAAGGAAACACCAGAGAAACAAAGCCAGACTGTGCAGGATATCTCAGAAGGAGAGAAATGGCTATGTGTCATAGTTCTGATGTTTCAGACACAAGGGAAAAATATTTTCACAACTAGTTTACTGTTTAGTACCCTGTAGATACATAATATTTGACATTTATAGCAGTTTCTATACTTTATGACCTAGAATATACTTTAGATCACTAATGAAAAATAAACCCATTCAGAGGACTGGAAAATAAATGTGCATAACAACTTACTTTCAAATGCAAGGTTATGATGGATTTTTTTTTAAAACTTTCAAAAATATCTGTAAGAAAATATTATTTTACATACATATATTACACAGTGAAATAAACTTTGTTATGTACAAGGTTCCAGTATGAAAGAAACAACAGCCATTTACTTATGGTCTAGATAACCTCAGTTGTCTCATATCAGTCAGTACAGACTCTCCTTCATTCTTTCAGACTAATACAGTGATCCTTTCAGCAGTTGTTGTATAAAACCAGTGTGCAGACATCCACATATTAACCCTATTACAGGTAGATAGGGGCAGTTACTATGCTTTTAAAGCAAGGTTGCACACCTGCTTGACAGCCACACTAACATGGGTATAACTCAACTGTGTGTTGAAGAAAAAAACCTCACTAGTGCAGTCACCTGAGCTATAGCATTCTAAGGGAGCTTGCTGTTAATTTCTCCTTTGGATCTGGGCATTTCACAGCCCAAAATGAAAACAGAGTCATCAAGGAAAGAGAATGTGTTGTATTTGCATAACCCTAAGAGTTGCTTTTTCCACCTGAAGCAAGGTGGAAATAGCCTCTCATTGCTTTTTTTCCCTAGCTTATATCTTAGGTAGGAAGCACAGCACAGATCTGTTTGGGCTACATTGTCAGAGTGGCTTTATAGAGTCCCAACTAATCAAAAGCCAGTATCTACTTATTCTTAAATCAACAAACTTTGCTCCCAGAGGGTGGAAAGGACATGGAGTACTTTGCTATTTGTGGTATAACTATAAACAACCACAGGGAAGACCATACTATGCTTCAAGTTTACATCACACTTAATTGCTGTTATTTAAATGAATTCAAGCTTATCTTCAAGTTCACCTCTTCACTATTGTGTTTTTAAGGGGAAGGAATTGTGTGTTATAAGCTGCCTCCAAATCAGTGTTTGCGCACACACTTCAGATCCCAGGACAAAGCCCTGACAGTGCTGCCCATGCAGGAGGCCAGTTCAACAGTTGAAAAACAAAGTTCAGGGAACATTCAGGGCAGATAGCATCACACTGCCCCCTCCCCTCCTCTTAATGAGGAACCTTCACAATGACTCTGGAGGCATGTCGTCTCTTTTAATGCTATAGCTCAGCTGCCTACAATAAAAATTAGCAAAAAGGGGGGAAAAAAAGTCCCTAATGAAGGGGAAATTGCTTTGTGGTAAGAAAGGGAAAGGAACACCCTAACCCCCCCCACACCTGCAGTGCCTTCCATCTTGTGCTCCCTTCCATCACAGCTGGGTTTGGTGCAGAACCTGTGACATGCTCACTGCCAGGGGCACTTGGTCAAGAGGCCCCTCTCTTGGGACATGCTAGTGCATGCAAACAACCTGCTTCTACTGCCTTGGTGTGTACCACAGATGTCACCGGGAGCTCTGCCATTTGCTTTCGGGGAAGCCAGGCAGCCAGTAACAAGCTTTGGCGTAGCTCAGTACCTGCCTCCAGGAGTCCCAGCACGCACCAATGCACAGCCTCCATAACAAGTGCTGCAAGCTTCCTCCTTTCCAGGTCTGGTCAATAATAAACAAACCTCCTCTGTCCTCGACAGAAATCACATGCTGATAGCAAGTGAGGAGCTTCCCTTGGAACACCTGCAAGTTGCTATTAATTAAGAAGGCACCAGGAACATCAAAGCCATTTCATTAGTCAGTGATTTCTCCCTCACACCTTCTAGGGAGCTGGCTAGCAGTCCATGAAGTCTTGCACTGGGCAAGCAAGCAGCTTGCTGCAAGACCAACAGGAGCCACGACTGAAGAGAAACAGGGGCAGAGAAGGGAAAACAACATCCTCACGCTTCTCAGCTGCCAACTAAACATGCACTCAGCTACATGGCCATGTCCTGGAAGTTGCTGGCTCCTTAATAGTAAGAAATACTTGCAACTTCTGCTGATACGTAGATGTCAAAGGCATTTAGCATTCTGCAGGGTTAGGCCTTCTGGCAGATGGGTGAGGAAAAGGCTAACACAGAGGAAGGAAAAGAGGTGGGAGTACAGAAGGGTAGAATTGCCCTGAGTTTTATCTTCTACAAGTAAGTCAGTGGTTTTACCATCGAGCACTGAAGGAGTTAAGCACTAAAGCACAGACACTTAATCAGCTTTCCCCCTTCCTTTCACATGTGATCGGAATGAAGCTGCACTGAAGCGGCCCAAAGGGCTTATAACAGCTCAATTTCGCAGCCTTCAGTTTTAATCCCCATCACCCAACCTAAAGCAGCATGGTGGTACTGAGGCTGCTACTCCATAGCAGTCCGAGCACCTGGATGGTGGTGATGGTCTTCTTCCTCCTCTTCGTCTTCCTCCTCCGCGGCCTGCAGGTGGCTGGAGAGCTCCTGGATCACAGCAGCCCTACCAATCTGGTCGTTCCTCCTCTTCTCCATAATCAGATCCTCCAGGCTCTGAAACTCCAGCGTGTGGCTGCGCTTGTCGCCCAGGCGGATCTGCAAGCGGTAGGGCTGCTTGCCTATGCGCAACTCCCCGCCGATTTTAAACTCCCTCTTGCCGTAGCGGCACCAGGCAGCGAAACACTCAGAGTTTCTCCAGCTCAGGTCCCGGTCCTTGCAGCCCACCTGCTCCAGGGCATTGCGCACCACCGCGGCTGGGCTGAGGGGCTTGTAGCGGTACAGCTGGTTGGCGATGCGGCCCCGTCTGCCCTGGCTGGCATCGGTGAGGAAGCTGTTCACCACCTCCAGCCTGTGCAAGTGCACCACTTGGAAATCCCCAACGTAGACCACCCAGTGCGGGTACTGGGCCTGGCACACAAACTCCACCAGGTCGCCCGGTTTGCATCTGTTCAGCAGGTTCTCTGGTGTGTAGGTGCTCAGGTGTCCCCGGCCTCCTTCATCACCCTCCTCTGGCAGGATGTCCTCCTCAGAAAAGCTCTTCTGGTAGATACACTCATCCCGGTAATAGACCGAGCACTCCACCTCGTGCAGCTGGGGATCGTAGGGCTGCAGGGCTGGGTGCTCCCCCCCCAGGTCGTGCCCTGACTCCTGCTGCTGCTCCAGCTCATCATCATCATTCGAAAAGATGTACGAGACCCCGATCCTGGGCCCTTCGTCCCTGTCCACACCCGCTGGGTCAGCCGTGGGAACTTCCTTGTAGTTCAGGTGGGTCAGCTTCTCCACCTGGTTCCCCATGCCCGCTGCAACGACAGACACACAGCGGGGCCGTGAATTGGGGCTGAGCATTCAGAGGGGCTGCAGGGGGGTATTAGGGCACATTCTCCCAATCCCACCACCTCGCCCCATTGCGACACAGCCCCTGCAAGACCCATCGGAGAGGGGTATGAAGGCGGTGACCACGGTTTCCCCTCACCTGCCCGGGCAGGAGAGGAGGCAGCACCGCCACCTGTTAGCCGGCAGCGAGGAAGAGGAAGGCGCCGGGGGAGCGGGCAGGCACCGAGCCACCTGTTAGGGAGGGGGGGCGCGGGGGGGAAGGAAGGCTGCAAACACCGGGCTGGGGGCACAACGGGGGAGGAATACACAAGTCCGGGATGGGGACGGCGGAGTTCACCCCCCCAGGTTTCAGCCTCCCCCCTCCTCCAGCCTCCCTCCCCGCCGGGAGCCTCCAAACTTACCCTCCGGGGAAGGCTGCGCGGCGCCGGCAGCGGCTCTAGGGCGAGCTGGGGAAGGTGGGCGCGGAGCTCGGCAGGATCATGGCCCCCCTCCACGACCCCCCCGGACCGCCCCCAGCAGCAGCAGCGCCCCAGCGCCGCGCTGCCGGCACCCGGGGCTGTGCAACAAGCACCGGAGAGGCACGGCCAAAGGCAGGGAGGCTGGCTCGGGCTGCGGACTCAGCCCCCAGCATTTAAAGAGGCAGCTCTTTTTTTTTTTTTTTTTAATTTTCCTTTCCCCTCCCCCCTCTTTTTCCTCCTCCCCGCACCTTTTTTTTTTTTTTACCTTTTTTTCTTTTTTTTCTTTTCCTCTCTCCTACATGCCGAGCGCTTTGCTCCCCGCCGAGGCTGATGCGGGAGCAGAGGCTGCTGTTGGGCTGCGGGTGCGTGTGCAACACGCTCGCCTCCAAACTCACACGCACACCCGGCCCCTTTAAGGGAGCGGTGCCACGAAGCAACCCAACCCTCCAGTTTGCAAGGGGGGGAGCCAAACTGGGAACCGGAGTTTGCTCGGGACGGCGCCGGGAAGAGGTGGAAAACCCTAAAAGCGGCGCCGTGGGAATGGGCACGCTGCGCCCCCGGGGGATGCGCCGGGAGGTGCCTCCTTGGGGCAGGAACGGGGAAGTTGGAAGGGGAACAAAAATCAAAGAGCCCGGCTCTCCCGGGCTGACTTAGCGTCTTAGATTCATTCCTCCATGAGCGGAGCGTGTAATTAGTTTTATTAATTTCTTTTCTTCCCGACTCCAAGAGATCGCTCGCTTTTTCAATATAGGAGATTATGTTTCTTTCCCCCTGGAAGGGCATTATTGGAACCGGTGGGAATATTTTTTCTTTCTGTGTTTCGTAGAACACAAAACGATATTCTGCTTTTTCATTAATACCTAGTTAGTCTACTAGGTGGGTATTCGTACTATTTTAACATGTATTGGTAAATCCGCGCTGTTAAAACAGGCTACAGAGATCATTTATGGGAGCAGGAGTAATGTCTTTAATTTTGTCTCATTTATTCCCTTTGTTGTCTTGTAATTTATAAACCCAACTGCACACCGCTGTTTTGAGGGTTCACTAAACAGCAGCAAATCAAGGAACAAATGTGGTGCTGCTGGTGGGCTGGGCACTGCCCACAGACCCGAAGAGTGCTGTTTCCATCAGATTACTATGTCAGATTCTGCAAATATAGAAGCCCCTTTGGGGGCTGGGGGGCTGCTCGTGGTGCACAGCCTGGGACGGTGAGGCAGGGATACAGCCTCAGCACTGTTTCAGGTGACAGGCAGCTGGATGGGGACCTTTTTGGAATTCACCTGGTGGTTCTGTCTGCGGGAGCATTTTAGAGAACTAAAAAGCACGTCAAGGGTGTGCCTTTGAAGTGAATCTCCCAAATGCCCCCCACATGCACACTTTATTTTTCATGTCAGAGTGGTTTCAAACAACACATACACATTTCTTTTGCCTTCAGCTAAACCAGATGTGCTCCCGCACAGGATTGCACTGAGGTTGGTTGAGTAAACCTCCAAAATCCGTTTAATGTAGATGTAATTTTTCAGCACTGCCTGCTTCACTCTACAGTTCCTCTCCCGAGCTGCACTGTTTGCTGATGTAGATATAGCTGCTTTTGGACAAAAGAGGGCCCTGCTACGTAAGAGCTTTGCAAAACTGCTTCAATACTTAAGGATGTGTAAAGATGAGAGTCTCCTCAAAGGAGGAGCTGGTCTGGGCATAAATGTGACTTTTTTCATGTTCTCCTGTTGGTACTGAAACCTGTATCTCAGCACCATGCCTTGCTGTCTTAGGAGCAGTTTTATTTCACAACTAAAACAGTCTGACAGCCCTGCGTTGAAGGCAACCTTTCCTTTTCAGTCTGCTGCAATGTGGGGAAAGTTGTGCCTATGCAGGGGCACAAGCTCAGCACTGCCCAGAGGAGCTGCTCGTGTGTGCGTGCACATCCACACTTATTTGCAGCTCTCGATCTTTTTCTTCCTGTCTGCTTCAGCTCACCCTAGTGCTTAATTTTCTGCACCTTGTCTGCTTTGATCTCTTTGATCTCTTTGAGTTTCCTTTCAATGACTGCTCCTCAGAATCCACACTCTCTGATCAATCTCCTGCTTTCTAGGATCAGAAACCTTGGGCGAGTATTTTTGTGTCATAGGGCCCATACATAATTACGTACTGTATCCTGCAGATAAGGCATTGGATGGGAAATCCACAAAAGACATTTAGTGCCTGTATATCACCTGGGCTGGAGCCTAAAATTGTGATGCTTAAAACTTCTGTCCTTAACTCCTAAGCCTTGAAGCAGCTAACCTGCACAGGCAAGAGGGGTGGGGGCTGGTGGCAGTGACGTGCTACCTTGATGAATACACTTTCAAAGAGAGCACTGACCTCTTGCATGGCTTTTGAAAAAAGGACTTTGGTGCTTATCTCCTAAAGATAATTCAGTCTGTGGGTCTTGAGTGGAGGGAGGAACCGTTGCGCAGTGCTGAGCTGAAAGCCCAAACTGCAGGCAGGACGGAGTTGAAGACAAACCTCTGACCTTGCTATCGGAGGTTACTCAATTAGGTAACTCTTTGCTCAGCAAGCTGGTATCTGTAAACCAATTTTGAGATATTCAACTCTGCATGTCACAGAGGGAACCAAGTGCTGTGGACATCGGTTACAGCTGTGCTTGAACACCTACAGAAGTCAACTGGGATGACCATGAGTAAATAATGTAACTCCCTGGGGTCACTCCCAGGTCCCCATCACTTGCTCATCCAGATTGCATAACTATTTGTTCCTTGTAGGTTCTCTTTTGGGGTGAATCAGTCCCCTCCCAGACAAACTCCAGGTGTGGTTTTGGGGCTGGTTCATTCCAGGGAACTGCCCCATCTGAGTCCCTGCAGAGTGCAAGGAAGCAGGGGTAAATCTGCATGAGGCCTGTCTCCCTCTGCTCTGCACAGCCCTCCACTTTCCCAGCTGAGTTTGCCCATCCATATGTTCTCAAGCTATTGCTGAGTGCAGCAACACATATCTCCCGTTTCACGTCGTAAAAATACCATTCTAGTGGGTTGCAACATGGCTTGTAGGATATTTTAGATGCTTCAGATTTTGATTCCCAATAACACTCTCTAAATAGTAATCTCCCTTTTAGGGCCGAAAAAAATGCCACAGTGCATGGCTATCTGGAAATTCAAAGCTGCATCGCTATACAGTCAATGTGTACAGCCCAAAGAGGTGGCTGTAGCTCTTGGCTTGGAGTCTGTGGATCATCTATGGAGCAGGTGCATTTAGCAGTCTCTATGACTATGTAGCTGACATGATCCAGGGACCTCTGTAGTGCTATCTCTGATTGCTTTAAGCTTCAGTTCTGTAGTTTTAAGAATTAGGTGTCTAAGTTGTGTTGTTGCTCCAGTGCTATCTTATGTATAACCTTACACACACCTTACATCCAGAGCTTTACAAGGTGATGTTGATTTGAAATCGCAATTCTGCCTTATTTGGATGTGAAATGCTGTATTGTCATCATTATAATTATTAAAAGATATCCACTACAAGAAGAAATAAGTCTTATTGTTGTATGTTCATGTTTTCTTCTTGTTGACCAGCACTTCTGAGTAAGACAAGGCTTAGTACCTCATTCTGAAAGCATGCTGCATTTTGTGCGCATTTTGCAGGTATTCACCCGGTTGACAGCTATGACACTGTTGAGTTATTTAATTGTTTCCGTTTCTTTTTTTTTCAGTAGAGTTTTACAAGAACTGAGATAAATTATACTCCATTTATCATGTACGCGCTGTACTACCACATAGCCCTAGCAAACTAGAGTGCTTACACACTACAGTGGAATTAGGGGCACTGAGGAAATAAATAGCATCATAGTGAAGTCCATGGAGGTTCTTCCCCTGAGTTTTTTTAGAAGTCCATCATGCCCCTAACTGAGGGAGGTGTGTGACCTGAGAACTGCTTGGTGGGTAGTGTTCTTCCATGAAAACTGGAGCCCAGTCCACCAAGGAGGTTTCCATTCAGAACTGTAATGTCTGGTTTGTCACCTCTTTGCCTTCCACTGGACGTCTCTTCCGTGAATAAGGCACCAAGTTCTTGTAAAGCTGGGAAATGCCACTTAAAATGAGATTCATCAAACCCAGCACTCCTGAGCTACCTGTCGGGGAATAGAAGAGGGAGTTAGTGTCCTGACGGCTGTTGCAAAGCAGTGCTCCCTTTCACTCACATTACACAGCCTAATACTCTCCCAAGGTTAAGTGCTTTAATGAGGTTGGCTATTCCTCACAATGGTGCCACATCACTTAATAAAATGTATTAATATTTCAGATTGCTTTCTTGGGGTATGAAAGACCAAGGCTGAAGCCTCTCATCTCACTGAAGGAACTTGAACCGATATCTCCCAGGAGAGAACTGAAAGCCACCTGACTGTATGCTATTTTTGAGCACGTTTTGCTCTCTCTGTCCCACCGAAGCTGTTCAGCTTTGTATAGGTTCATTAAATATCCATTCAGTCAGTCAGAAAAAAAGAAAAGAATGACAACAGCTCTTAGATCAGATGCAGGAAGCGGATGAGATTGCTTTGAGGTCCCCTCTAATAAATATTCAGATGTCTCAACAATCATGGAATATCTTCATCAGGAGTCATTCAGACAGACCCACCAGAAGGATTAGAAAGTTTTGCTTTTAGGGCGCACTTAATGGAGAGTTTTGTTCATGTCTTCAACAGGAAGAGATTGAGCCTCTGGGTCTCACGTATTCTGCAAGACTGGTGTAAGCCGGATGCTATCAGATATCAGCTCCCCTTTGTTCTCTTGTGTTGGAGCCACACTGGTACATCCATTGGATCGGACCTCATGACTGACCTGGGCAGGGGCACAACAAGTTTGTGATTTGTTTTGGGGCTTATTACAAGCACTGAGCTGTTCCTACTGTCACTACTCACTTATTCTGCATTTTTTTCCCAGGAGAAAAATTTGGAATTTAGATAACCGTAAAGTTTATGTACCTCGAAACACTGTCAAATATCATGAGAATCTTGGTATTTCTAAAATTTGAGATTCATGTTATTATTTAACATAACATGAGGCATATAATGAGTATCTGGTGTCAGAAAGGTGACTACCTGAATTGAGACTTTAATGTTTTGTCTCCATTTAGCCTATAAACTTCTGGTGACACCAACAAGAGCTTGGCATCTATGTGCTTCTAAACATACAATCTTTGCTGCTCAGAATAGCATAGCATAGGCCACCATTTATTCATGACCTGAAAGTGAGGGGAGCTGCAGATCAGAAATTTGTGACTAAATGTGATCAGTGGCAAAATGAATTGCTGAGATTGCCAAAGCCGTAGCATTTTTGACTGAGGCATCCAAGCTGTATCTTGGAAGAAGTTCTTCCACTGTGAGATTTTAATTGGTTCATTCCAGCAAATGAAAATGAAGTATTTCATATGTCAGTGGAGGCCTATATTCGTAGGAATTGCTATCAAACTGACTTAAGCAGCAGGCATCTTAATTAAAATGCAGTCTGTTTTTTTGTTTTGTTTTGTTTTGTTTTCCAAAAAAAAGCAACTATATTTCTGACATATCCTAACAAGGAAGGAGGTGCAGCACACACATCTTGCTGGCATGGGAACTACTCATCCCTTGTGTCTCTGATCTACCTTTCATGCTGAGCTTCTCCCCCAGTTGCTGCTCCTTTAATGTGTCTTTTAGCACGTCACAGGACTGCTGGCTGCCTTGGTAGCACAGAGCATCCTTTCCTCTGCAGCCAGGAAAAGGTGGGGCTGCTGTGTGCGGCGGAGAAACCTATCATGATTAGGAATATGTAAGCAGAAGCCACTGAAGTGAACACACCAGTCCTTCAGGCAACCCTAGGATATGTGTATGTACTCATGGCTCCATTTTAAATGAGGAGGAAGAAAGGAACCAACAAGAAAAGGGGCTCCTTGTGTGGCTTTGGTGGTGTCAGCACCAGAACGTGAGGCTGATGGTGTCAGAACATATGGCCATCCATAGGGTGGGGATCTGAGGGATCTGCTCTCTTTACTTTGTCTGACTGCTGATCTGAGCTAGAAGTACTGGCCATGGCAGCTCCTCACAACCTCTTCAGCAGGCCTGTGGCAGGGTAGAGGAGGAGCTGGAGTCGGCCAAATAACTCACTTTGTCATTCACTCATTAGACTGGGAAACAGGAAATTTATCTTCCCCGGCCAATAAAAAGGAACAGAGATATAAAACTGCAAAACACTTGTGAAGGTGATGTTTAGGGCTCTTTGCTGAACTAGCTCCAAGTCCAGTGGAGCAGAATTCAGCCCCTTGTTGGTCTGCAGGGCGGTTTGTACACAGCTACCTGCACCAGGAAGGCCTTGGGGTAACAGGGTTAGCAGGGTGTGGGTGGAAAAAGAGCGGCCTTGCCCTCCATGTGAGGCTCGCAAAAGCCTTGTCTCAGGTTCTTTGTCTCCCACAGCCCTCTCCACTGATGGATGCACAGAGCCAAGGGCACCTGCATGTCCCCTGGGTGTGTTAGGAGTATGCCTATGGGATAGGGACCTGCTGGATGAGGTGAGAAGGGCACAGCCAGCTGAAGGATCCGCTCTGGGGCTTTAACCTTGAGGCGAGGCTTGAAGGAGCTTGCGGGCTGGAGGTTGTATCAGAGGCAGCTTTGCATGCGCCCCGGGCAGCCTCTGAGGCACTGGAGAAGTTGGGTGACAGTGGTGTGACACCCTTGAGAGAGCTTCAGCAATGAATTCAGACTTCTAAAGAAATGAAGTGGGTGGATCTATGCTTTCAAGCCTCTGTTCTCTGTTTGTGAATAGAAGACACTCCTACCTTTTGCACTGAAGTGCTGCAAAGATGAATAAGCATTAAGGCGCTCCTATTCCTGGCTAACAAGGCCCATGGGAGCAGAGAAGCACACTGGTAGGTAGGTGCCAAGTCTCTCCAGGCACTGGGAGTGTCACAGCGTAAATCAGACTGCTGATGTCCACTGTGCTCAGGGAGGTCCTTGCCTCCCCGCCCAGGCCTACCTCTCAGAGCGAGGTGCAGCCAGCCCATCCTGCAGCAGCATGCACGGCAAAAGCCTTTAGCCGAGGTGATTTTCTGTTGTCTGCAAGCATCCCTCAGCTGCAACTCAGCAATGACACTGCTGAGACCTCAGAGGCTGCAGGGGACCCGCTGAGCCTGGGCAGGCTGGAGTCACTCTCTTGGATTTGTTCATTTCTGCCTGCAACAAGAACCATTTTATACCTTCGTTAAGTGTGAGGCTGGAGACAACCTGCTCAGCTCTGTAAACAAAGAGCAAGCATGTGTCTGCTGTGTTAAACAATTTCTACCCCTTTGCAGAGGTCACATGAGCACAAGGAAATGCCACTGTGCTTCTTGTTTAAGGAAGCATCGATATTACCCTTGTCTTCCACTCAGCCCTTTCAGTTTGTGCTTGTGGGAGGAGAACAAGGAGCAGATGGTAATTCCTTCAATCCTGTGAACTAGCAAGATGAAAATCATATTCCTAGTAGAATCTACTGTCAAGGAAACTTCTGGCCTGCTGGAAGGCTCTGCTGGTTTGGATTTATAAAGTGCTCTCTGGATAATGATGAGTGTGCTCATAACGATGACTTTAATACCTGTTAGAACTGACAGCTGTATGTGTTCGCCTTTCTGGAGACAGATGTTCTCCTGCCTGGCTATGTGAGTCAATTCCAACTGGGGAAAGAGGACAGTGAGCGATGTGCTGTTCACTGCTATTTCATTCCCTTTTATTTTCCTTTTTTCGCCTCTCTTTCCTTCCTTGGGCTGTCTCCTGGGCAGGAGTCTGACACGACCACATCAGCTGCTGCAGGGAAGCCCCTCGGCCATTCCAGTTCATCCTCCTCTGCGGGCTGTCAGAGCACGGGAGCAGCACTCAGAGCAGTTTGATGATTCTTTTCCTCCTCACACAGGCAGCACTTAATTTCAAACAGGCCCTGTATATGCTGAAGTTGTCAGCTCCTCACCAAATCCTATTTCTTGGCTCTTTCTGTGCAGCGTGGTTTTCTGTTGCTCTGATTTAAGTGTTTTGTGGTTCCACATGAAGGAGATAACAGCATGAGCAAAGCTGTGGGTGAAGATAAATCATCTGTAGGAGAAAATGTGAACGCTCTATTTTTTTTTTTGGAAAGCAGCAAGGCCACCATGCCAAGGGACCAAAACACTTACTATAGTTCAGTCTCTGCAACAATCAGCTTAAATCTAAACCTAAATCTAAAACTGCTAAAATCTAAATCAGCTTAAATCTAAATCTAAATCTAAAATCTAAAACAAATTCGAAATGATTTCCATGCAAAACCATTTTGTAGTGCAGCTTTTGTATTAGAAGGAGCAATATAAAGACACCCCTCCAAGGAAGCAGCAGATTCTCATTTTTTTCACCTGAAATGCCCTTCAGTTTATGTTATGAGCTAAATCAAATTCCTGGTTAAGTTGGGGAAAAGATTCCAACTGACTTTAAGAGCAGATGAACCAAATTGTATGTATCTTGCTCTCTGGGGATGCACTGATTCAATAGTCTAATTCTACTAGGTATTATCCCTTTCCAGCTTCTGCAGTCTACTGATCGTAAGAGTATCTAATCAGTGTTAGTTTGCTGGTATAGAGTAGAAGATCAGGGAAAACATTTTCCACAGTCTGTGCCATTTCTTTGTTCAAAGGTCTAACAATAAAATCCAGGTGAAGGTAATGTCTTCAAGATAAGACATCATTAACGCTAGCTTGGTTACAACAGGAAAAAATGAGAAATGAGTCTGAAAAAAGTCTGAGAAAACATCTGAGAAAAGAAGTGCCTCCATGACTGTTTCACATAAACAGTGGTGTTTATTAATGAAATTCAGCACTCCTTTTTTGTTGTCTTTGTTTTACATTTCACTCTTATCCATGAGGAATTCTAAGAGTTCATGGCCTTTAGAATCTCAGTCGCACCTCCTTTTATAAGCATAGGAGGGAAACGTTACCAGTCGATGTTTCCAGGGCAGACTAAATGAAGCCATATAATAGCCATATTTCAAGCATGCCCTTTCAGCAAAAGAGGCCACCTGCTTCCTGGGCTGCGTTAATATGAGGGTAGCCAGCAGGTCCTGGGAGGTGATCCTTCCCTTCTTTTCAGTGCTTGTGATATTGAATCTGGAGTGCTGCTTCAGTCTGGGGCTTCCCAGTACAAGAAAGATGACGACAGAAGCAGCAGAAGCAAGTTGGAATCTGGAAAATTCTGATTTAGTATCAAGCAATGTTATTTGCTGCCTTTTTATGTATTTTCTTTATTTTCTTTATTTACCAAGAGGGTGGTCAAATACTGGAATAGGTTGCCCAGAGAAGCTGTGTAATTGTACTGGGTCTGGCTGGGATGTTAACTTTGCCTCAGCAGCCCATCCAGTGCTGTGCTCTGCACTTGTAGCTTGAACAGCAGTGGTATCACACTGGTGTTGTGTCTGCTGCTGAGCAGTGCTGGCACAGCATCAGGACTTTCTTTAGCCCTCGTAGGGGGTGGGCAAAAAAGTGAGAAACATCACCAGGGCAGCTGACCTAAACCAACCAAAGGGATATTCCATACCGTATGGTGTCACACTCAGCAATAAAAGGTGGAAAAAGGAAGAAGAGGGGAGGGGTGGGCTCTCGTTGCGAAAACGTCTGTCCTCCTCCCGAACACCGGCTATGTGCATTGAGGCCCTGCTTCAAAGACGTGGTCAAGCATTGCTTATTTGTGGGAAGTAGAGAATAATTTTTCTTCCTCTGCACTTCCACATAGCCTTTACTTGTTTTGTTTTGTTATTCCCTTTCCCCCTTCCTCTTCCCCTTTTCCCTTTTTTCCCTTTAGTTTAATTGTTTAATTAATAATAATATTTCCTTAATAATATATTTTTCTCTTTATTAAAATTATCCTTATCTCAACCTGTGAGTTGTTCTTTCCTTTACTTCTTCCCCTCCTCATCTGAGGAGGGGGAGTGAGAGAGTGGTTGTGGTGTTCAGTTGCCTAACACGGTCAAACCACCACAGCAATCTTCACCTTTGGAAAGGTTGAAGTCCTGGCTGGATACACCCCTGAGCAATCTGATCTAAGTGGATCTGCCTTGAGCAGGGAGTTGAACTAGATGAACTCTGAAGGTTCTTTTTAGCCCAAATTATGGTTCTGTGATTCTCACAGGACACAGGAGATCTGTCTGTTAATAATGCAAGCTAGTCAATCCAATTTACAGCTTCGTTTTACTCCATCCTGCAGTCTGATTCAGTAAGAACTAGATAAAATCTGCAGTTCAGTTTGAAACTCCAGGAAGAGTTAAAACCTCTTGAAGCTCTTCGTGCCTAAATGCTTAAGTTCTGATCTTCCTGAACTTCAAAGGAAGAAATGCTTTATTAATGGTAAATGTCTCTGTTTGGGGATGCCTGAGAAAATAAGTTTTCTTACCCTTGCAGATATACTGGGTCATCTGAATAGATGACACATCACAAAACCACTTCCCCACTTCTCCCTCAGGTCTATGTACTGTGTAAGACTGTGTGTGAGCACTGTCCATGGTGAACACCATCCTCTTAATTACTTTGCAGTAGTACCCAGGAGACCTTGTCCTTGTCCCGTGACAGCAGTGACACTTGAGCAGTGACGCACTTCCCCTGGGAAAGTGCTCCATGAATTCTCAAGAGGAAGGTTCATCCCCATTATTAGTAATGGCGGTCCAAAGTCTGAAAACCAAGCCAATATATGGAATTAAAATGACTGCAGTGTCAGGTCTTATGGAGGATGTGTGTTATAAATCCCAAATAAATTCATAGCTTAAGGCCAGAGGTTGCTTCTATTCCTTACTGATCTAAACCGAATTATAAGAAAGTGCTAGTCATGTAAGCAAGGCTGTGAGATCTTGCACCTCAAGGAATAAAGCCTCTTTGGTAGTGTTGTGTTCAGTGCTTGTGAGGAAAGGCAACTGGGTGACATCTGCACTGGAATGAAGTTGCCGAGTGTCGTGCATGTCTGGGCTCTTGCAGCTTTCTTGAAGCAGAGCCCATATTCATTCCACAAAAGAGGCTTTGAGAAGTTGTTTGCTGAGGTTTTAACTTTTCCAGAAAGGTTTCTCTGTTAAGAGCTCCTGGTTGGAAATACCAAGTCCTGTTGTTGCTAAGATTAAGGTATTTGTTTCTTAGAAATGGCTTACAAACAGAGACCAGTACATGGATTATTGCTCCTTCTTTAGCCAAGTGGAGTGAAGGTGCTTTGTGTTTTCTGTAGGATCAGTTTTGCATGTGATTTTAATAATGGCTTTGGGGAAGGACGAGTCAGATCTAAATTTTTATATTTGTAATTTTTATGCAAAAGAAGAAAAACAGTGCTTACCGCTTACATTTTTTAAGGGTGTTTTAAATGCATAAAGCAAAAACAACTATTGTGTTTCAGTAGAAATTTAGAATGTGATTTATTTTTGAATACTAATGAAAAAAAGCACCATGATCAGATTTATGGGTTTTGCTTTACTGGAACAGGATTTTTCTCTCTCCTTTTTTCTGTGTTGTTTTTTTCCCCCCTAAGGTTAATGTCATCAGTAAAATAAAATCTGACTAATTAACTCAGCCTTGGAAATATTGTAAATCCCTGTCAGGAAAACAGATTTATTTTTATTTATTTATTTATTTATTTTTCTGTTGCTAGACAATGACCTTAGTTTTGACCTGGAAAGATCATGCATGTAGTTTGTGAATGAAGTCAGTAACCATGGTGTGGTAGTTCTGGCCTTATTATGATATACACATCACAGATTGTGTCTAATAGCACATGGTGGTTTTATGGTATCTGTAGCTACTGAGCCAAGACTCTGATGTTCGATATCAGCATTCTCAGTATAGTTAAATGCTGCTACTGTGTAATAGGGTCTGTTTATCTCTCCTCCAGCTTCCAAATTGCTGTGTCTTGGGTCAGTGCCCTAAGATCATTTTTGTAAATTCCTGAGCAAAGTTATTAACTTTCTCCTATAAAAAACCAGAGTGAATTAGTGCTGTATTATCCCCTGTTCTGGGAAGCGTCACCACAGCTCCCATCTCATCACTGGGCTGACTTGTGCAAGGTTTCACCTGAAGGAGATTGGTGGAATTACTTCTATAGGGATATCCAGTCTTTTGTTTAAATGAAGAGAGGAGTCTTTTACTAGTGTTCACAAAGATTGCAGGGTTGCTTTCTCTCTTTGGAGACCTGGCAGAAGCTAGAACCATGGCTGTGGAAAATGGATCTACCTTCATTACCCTCAGTCTCAAATACATGTCCCTGGCTTGGACTCGAGATATTTTTACAAACAAAATATGCAATAAATAATGGATATTTGCATTCTGAAAAGCTCAGGGGTGCAGCAGTGATGCCTCAGGCAGCATCCTCAGTAGCATGCTGACCTTATTCCTCTCACTTGGTCCTTCATGTACCTACCAGACACCAAATGCTACAATCTTTTTCAGTGATGCAAAACGGCTCTTGTGTCTCTGCCTGGAGGGAGCCTACTGTAATGCCTTTCCATACCTTTACTCTCTGATGTTCTCATATTGTGTCTGATGCAAACAAATGGTGATATTTATGCAAGGTCTTTTCACCAGTGACACCAGAGTAGGATATTGCTGAGAATGATTGCGTAGCACTCTGTCCCCTGGCTTTTTCATACAGTCACCACTACCTACAGCCACTTTCTGTATTTGGCGTATATGGTGTCAGGTGCCAGGAAAAGAGCTAAAGTGCTGGACTTCTTGCTGTATTTCAGCATCATACAGTCCCATACTGCTCCCTGTTTACAGTTTCTTAACAGTTTTTTTTTTTTTTTTTTTTTTTTTTTCCAGCATGCTTTGTTTCCCTCTCGGACACTTGATGCTGCTGGCAGTGAAACGTGAATTGTTTTCAATGTTTAGCATCAAATGCTACATATGGAAGTCATTTATCAGCAAGGTAATAGACTGGACGCCTGTGGAAATTGGACTCCAAGGTCCCATCATTCTTTGGAAAATGCCAGCCATAGTAGGTTTTGCCTTCCAGTTGCTGTCCACTATTGATAGCCTTATTCAAATATTATGTTCAGATTGTAAACAATGACCGGCTTCTCAGCTTTATACTTACAGAGGTACAACTAAGTCAAGTCTAGATCATCAAACTCATTTCTGTTCTTTCATGTCATGCCCTATTTCTTTGCCCTCACATTCTTTATTTGTTTTATTCTGTGCAAGTAAAGTGACATTTCTTCCCCGAAACCTTATCTGTGTAAAGTACTGCCATAAGAAGTCATCATCACTAAGATACTCTCCCACAGATCATGGAAATCATGGTTTCTGATGTGGGATACGTCAAGCCTAGGACATTCTGATGTGGCAAATGAGACAGATAGGCACCAGGGACAGTCATACAGTACTATCGAATCTCCATGTCATTTGTAGCTTGTGCTACTGTTCAGTGGCTGAGAGAAGAGGATGGTATAGTTCTGGGGAACTGTTGATTATGGGACCTATGACAGGCAAAAGAAGTAATTATTACCAATGTCCAGTGCAAGATAACCACCCATTTGGTGTTTCTTTCAAGGGAGGATTAGGGGCTGCATTAAAAAAAAAAAAACATTCTCAGAGGGGTCATGTGGTTGTTCTTGAGTCTCACTGGATGAATTCCTGGGCACAACCTGCTCCAGGTGGCCCTGTCTGAGCAGGGGACTGGGCCAGATGACCTCCTGCAGTCCCTTCCAGCCTCAAGCATTCTGTGATTCTGACAGCAATCTATCTATCTAGCTATCTAACTGGCAGTGTTTCCCCCTACCTTCTCTTATATTCTCAACTCCTCACCAAAGCCTTTTGGCCCGTGAACATTGGTGATGCTTTTGTTTGCTAGACAGCTGGCCCACTGAGCTGGAGATCCATAAATTCCTTCAGGTGACATCAAAGATGTCAGAGACAAAGTCAGCTGAAGGAGTAAAGACACTGAGAAATCTGAGATTTGCTTCCCATGACCCCATGAAGCTTGCAGAAGTGCCTGGCTAAATTGCTCTTTACCTTTATTGCTTTATATACTTTTTGTCAGCCTGTCAGGGCATTGTCTTTTTCCCTGAGAAAATGAAGAATAGCAGGCACTGAACAAAATCAAAGTGGTTGATGGTAATTTCAGTCAACTGCTTGGAGACTGCAGTCACCAGTCACAGTCAGATTGGGCAGTGGGAAGGGAGTTATGGGCCCTTCCAACTCAGACAAGCTGGTACCAAGAAGCTGGAATAAAGTACCCATGAAGTGATCCAGGGTAGAATTTTCCCCTCGAAACATGCCAACCCCATTTCAGACTGGAGTTATTTGATACCAAAAGAAGCATGACAGGCTGTCTATAAATATTTTGGATCTAGCAAATTTAGGAGGCTACTGTGACATAAATAAAAGGAATTTTGAGGGTCCTGAAGCAAGAAAAATTGGCAGAACTTCTCCTGAGTTCAGCAGGAACAAGTTTAGGCCTTGAGTTATTTGGCTTATAACTCTTCAGTAATATTGAAAGAAGAAGATCTGGGATTTTTTTGATCTAAGATGTTATTAATGCCCATCCAGGATGCAGTTTAATCTTTAAAACAAATACCAAAACTCAGAACACATCAATTGTTTGGATTCTGAGCTCTGTGTTACGCTTATTCTTGGACAGGCAAATTACAATGAGAATAATCATTGTCAGAATAGTAATGTGATGTAAACTAATGTTGAAATATTTATTCAGTGGAATGCAATTACCAGCAATACTCTATTTTCTGAACAGTGTGACTGTAATCCAATTTGGGTTGTTTAACCCCTGGTGATTTTGTTTCTGTTTGTATTGTGATAGGCTGAAAACAGGCAGGATTGCTGGGGGTAGCAAAAGGGAGAGTAAGGGGAAATAGCACCACATGTAATCTGAGATCTTAATGACTTTACTAAATCTACATAACCACAGGGCTGTTCATCATGGTTGTGCTGCTAATTGAATTTTAAAATAAGGGTAGATCCTACACTCACTTTCTCCCAGCATCATTTCGTTTTCTGATGAATGCTTAGTCACCAGCTTAAAAAATATAATAATAATAATTTAAAAAAAATCCTTGTTTTTTTTTTAACCTAAAGTTTCATTAGGACCTTGGATTTTGTACAGGGCAGGATTCTCAGGTACATGTTGGGAAGTGACAGAGGATATACAAGGTGACTTTCATGACCAGCTTCTCTTGCAGAATTGATTTTGGCTGGAGGAGCTGCAGCAGCTGCAGTGAGGAGAGTCCATCTAGCTTCCCTCCATCACAGAGAAGGTGTCATGGGAAGGACAAAAGATGGGGACCTTGCTGCAGGCAATTTCTGAAGACTAAATACCTTCAGCTAGATGCTGGTACATTCGTTAGCATAGAGGAGTGCCCCTGAAACTAGCACAGTGTCTGTGCTTCTGAAACTAGCGCAGGATGTGTTCTCAGCACAGACAGAAGTCTTGAGATCTGGTCATTAAATAGAAGAAGTGATTGGGAAATATAGTTTCAAGTGCAGGGATATATTTTGTAAGCCCACAAAGATGAACAGGGAAGACCTCAGTGTCTGCCTGGTGCTAATGGTGATGGTAATTCTGGCACTAAGCTGAATGCAAGCACATGCATCTGAAAGGTTGGAGCTGGGGTAAGTAAGGCACGTTGGGGGTCTGGAATAGACTCATTCTCCCCAGACACCAGCCAAAAACACTGAGGGCTGAGGATAACTGTCACTGGAGGACAAGGAGAATGGGCATAGTTTACAGAAAGCTGCACACAGCTGTGAAAATTGTTCAGTTTGGAAGAGCCAAAGATACAGGTATTCAGACCTTTCACCAGTACCACATCATACCCCCCTCAACACCTCCAGTGAAATTAGGCTGCAGGTAGTTACAAAGACCAAAGGGACCAGAGGTGCGAGGTTTTGTCACAGCAGTATACCATTATGGAAGATCCTAGCACAAGCACACTGTCCACCTTACCTGTCTGCACAGGACAGGGCTCCATGTGGGTTTAGATTTCTCCCTCCCTGCTCACCATAACGGAATATCCCAGTGGAAAGCAGCAAATAAAGCAGGAGAAATAAGACATGATGGAGGCTTTGCTGATGGTTTTAGACATACCCTTTTGAAGGTCTGGTGATAAGATGGATCAACACTTGATTACCAGGCTGGTTCTGTTTACAGAAGGATGGCAGGCTTAGGAAGACTGGGATCCAGTACATACCTTGGGGTTGCATTAGCAAATGAGTTATGCTTTGTATCCCCTGTGGCTGGCCTACGCCAGAAAGATGAAGCCAGTTCTTGAAAGCTTGCTAACGTAATCACCCACTGTTGTGGAAGCTGTGTCACAGCTTCCTGTGCAACTCATTTGAGAGTTCGATATTATTAATGATGTGTATTTCAGCAGAGACCTGAGGCCCCAGCTTTACTATGGATAGCACAATGTAATACAACATAGGAAAACTAGGCATGGCCAAAGAAATGCTTTCCAAAGGGAATTTCACCAGGACAAGAAACCTTTAAGGAGAAACCATTGAATTGCTACTCCCAGACCTCACAGATTACACTGTGCAGAAGTGCAGTTCTCCCAAGATAAATAGGCCCTGGGTGGGAACCTGAGTCAGGTTTACAGCTCTGGAGTATTGGCACTTTGATTCTTTTTTTTTTTTTTTTTTTTTTTTTTTTTTTTAATTTTTTATTTTAATAAAAAATTTTGTTTAAAAAATGGCAGGTGGGTTTTGCCCACATATGTCGTTGGTACATCTGTCATCCTGTAATGGTTAGAGAGAAGCAGAAATACAGTGGAGAAGAGCAAGTGAGAACAGCACAGTTAGGATGTCAGGGGAACAGAGTGGCCCTAACTCCCAGGGCTGCTGCACGTGAGAGATTTGCCAGATCAGACCCTTAGCACTTCCAAGAGTCATTCAGGCATAAGAACTTAAGCTGTCAGTGAAAAGCTCACGCTGCAGCTATTATTTTTCAAGTCCCAGTTGAGCTGTTTGCTTTTTCACTTTTACTTTTTAATATAATTTGTCTTGTGAGTTTGCATGAGGCGTTCTTCCCCAGTCATTTACCACAAGTGCTGCAGGGACTCCTGACATAATGCAGCGATGCCTCATGGTATAGGTGAGCTGAGGAAGGAGACAGTTGTGCTTCTTACAACACTTGTTACTTAGGCCCAATTGGATTTAAATTACATGCCACTGGGGGCTTGGTACAAGGCATCTGTAATAGCAGAAACACCTGCAGAGCAGAGTTTCAGGATGACAAATTTTGTCTCTCTGGACCAGCTTGTTCCCTCATCTAAGCTGGATGCTCTTCGCTGACTTGCACAGTCCACATTATTTATATTGGTGTAAATGAAAGGGGAAACAGAGCTTTTCTCTCCTACAATGGGAAAAAGTTATCCAGCAAGTGGCTGCAAACCTAACCTGGCCGCACGCTGCCCAACCACCTCCTCTTCAAAGTGCCCTCACCACTGAGCAATCTGCTTGGCTTTGAACAAATTGAAGCATATGCTCTCTGTGGAAAGCTAGACCCTCTTCACCACTTCTCACAGCACTGAGCTTTGAAAAGCTGATGTTCTACAGCAAGGCTGAGTGTCAGTTTCTATTCAATATGTATGAACTTTGAAATTAATCATTGTTTCGCCAGAGCCACTTTCCGCTGGTGCTAGACCTTCATCATTCCAGCAGGTCAGCAAAATGAATTTCACCTGGTGAAGATTCAGTGCATGGATATTGAGATTATGTTTTTGGCTATGAAGAGAAAGCCCAGGATCAAGACTATGGGAGAGGTACCTCCCCAGGTGCAGACTGATTCTCGCTGGGCTCAGATTTTTTCCCTCAATATGCTTTTATCCCACATGAGCTGAGAAAGTGTTCTTGATTTAATACATGAGAACGTTGATTTGATTTCTACCTCTGGTCCTTCTGACATTAAGTTTGATCCAGAACTTTGGCTGTAAGATAGAGGTAGATGAAACCTATGATCTAGCATATTTCCCGTGTTCTTGTATTGGTTATTTGACTATAAAAGCTTGTGCCTTATGTAGCAACTACCTTTAGCCTGAATGACTTGAGACAACATCCCATACTGGTTGGCACTGGGCCTGTTTACTCATTGTTTCAGCCATGTAATTTTATGTCAGCTGAAGCCCGTGAACATGGTTGCTGTTAAGTGGACAGGAAAAGATTACTGTATGCATGGGAAGAGACAGAGGATTTTATTTTATTTTTAAGATTTTATTTTTGCACAAGAAGGGAACTTCAGTGTGATTTGTTGCCCCATAACTCTTTTCCTTATCTGGCCTACACTCACTGTTTGGGAAAGTCCCTAGAATGATACTAAGGAGACCTGTCATGAACATACATGTGTAAAAGGCTCCCAGTAGTGTCACCTAGGGTATGAAATCATCAATGGTAGACAACAGTTGAGCTAGATACTTGGTTGAGAACAGGCCTACAGTACCTTGGCATCTTGCCTAGCCATGGGACTAAGCATTCAATTTACTGTTGTCATTACCCCTGGCACATCACAATTCTCTTTCTAGTTGTCCTCCATTCTTTTTTTTTTTTTTACTCTATCCATGTGTCATTTGTCATCACAGCCCATGACCAAACACTCTTCAGAGTCCTTTCTGGACAATTCACCAAGTTGAACTATAGAGGTAAACGTCTTCAAATGTTTTTCAGCCTACAACTTTATTATGATTTGCAATGATGAATTCCTATTTTTAGTAATAAAAATTACTAAAATCCTCATTTGAGGGTATGGTAGGAGCCCAAAAGCCACATTTGGCACTCAGTCAGATCTCAGAGTTTTGCAATCCAAGCAAATTTTGCAGCTGGGCAAGCCAAGAGCCCTGCAGAGGTTTAAATGGGAATGTGTAACAAGAGAGCCGATAGAGAAATAGGTTCCTAGGCAGAACAGAAAATACATTAGTAACATTTCATATTGAATTAGTGGTTTAACCCTGACAGGCAGCTGGGCACCATGCAGCCACTCTCTTGCTCTTCACAAGTGGGACCGGGGAGAGAATCGGAAATGAAAAAGTGCGAGGACTCATGGGTTGAAATAAGGACAGTTCACCAGGCAAAGAAAAAGCCAACCACACATGCAAAGCACAGCAAAGCAAGGAATTCATTCGCCCCATCCCACCAGCAGGCAGGTGCCAGCCACCCCCAGCACAGCAGGGCTCACCACGTAGCGGTGCCTTGAGAACACAAACACCACCGCTCCCAGCGCCGCCCTGCCTCCTTCTTTCCCCCAGCTGCCATTGCTGAGCATCCCCGTGGTGTGGGATGTCCCTTTGGTCATTTGGGGCCAGCTGTCCTGGCTGTGTCCCCTCCAGCTCCTGGGGCACCCCCAGCCCCTTGCTGGCAGGGCAGCACGAGGAGCTGGGGAGTTCTTGGCTCTGGGTGAGCGCTGCTCTGTAACATCTGAAACTTGTGTGTTATCAGCATTGCTCTCATCCTAAATCCAAAGCACAGAATCATACAAACCTCTATGAAGAAAATTAACTCTCTCCTAGCCAAAAACATGTCACTGTCCATGCAGAAGCTCTGTAAGGGGGAATAAGAGACAAAATTTTGTATAATGTTTACCATTATCATTGACTAAAGGTTTATTCCCTCCCATACCGGTTGGACCACCTTTAGTTGATTTGATCTCTTCCTCCTGTTCCACTCATTCTGTCCTGAAGTTTGATCTTCATCTTTAGCTGTATGACAGAGATGGATGAAATCTATGATCTAGCATCTTTCAAACTCATACTTTCATATGTGCTCCAGGCTATATGAGGGAACTCTCTCCATCTTCACCCAATATCCTTATGCTCCAAGCACAGTTCCTGCTTGTCCTTTCACTTGTAACTGATGCATGTGATGCTGCAGAAACAGCTGTGGGCGTAGTGTTTCACACTTATTTGATGATTGTATTGAGCAAAGAGAAATCCCATATTTTTTGCATCTAATGGGACAAAATACTCCCCAGTTCCTCCTGCTGAGGAAGGCTAAGAGGAACATAATGATAAAGAGCATTTGTGCACATCTATTCTTTGATACACACCTGTTTGCTGGAGATGTGGCCACAGACTTCTGATATTTTATGTTTTGGCACTGGAGTACTTTTCATAGACCTTCCCTCTAAGGCCCCACTCATAAATCGCTTATGGAGTGAATAAGCCATGGGGATGCTTTAATAAATGGTTCCTCACATAAAGTTTTATTCCCCAATAATAATTAGCTTATTAGTAAATCCCTAATGGCATTACTAAGAAGGTCATTATCATTTTCCTTGTTTTATATCTGTAGAAAATGAATCAGAGAAAAGGAAAGTTACCTGCTAGGTAAGAACTGTGGATAAAGACTCCTGAGTTAAGGCAAATGCTTTATTCAGTAGGACACACAGAAGACACATATTAGGTACTTGAAATAAATGGTTAATCAACTGCTGTAAACATAATGTACAGTAATATTTTCTTGCAAAATGTTTAAAACTACCTAGAATACAGCTACCTGTGGCTATGTTTGGATGTCAAAATTTAATAGCACCAAATGTTCATAGAGACTGTCTTAATATGCACATAGAAAACTGCTGCAGTGTTCATCGATAGGAATCTGCTTAGCTTGTGTACCATCAAAATTTGTTCCATGATCTCCCAAATTATTAAAAAGAAACTGGCATACCATTTAATTGTTTTTGTTTGTTTGTTTTTCTCAAACGTGTTATTTTAATTCATATTATTCCAGATCATTTTGAAAACCTAATACACTTATTTTGTTTTAACAATCCATCACTGGCCAGAGAAAAATCTGCTGCTGTCTCAATATTCAGGACAACAAAATGAAAAGTAGATGTAGACCAAAATAGATATCATGAAGGCTACTGCAGCGACTGCGTCGTGCAGCGCTGTGCAATACAGTCAGTGAAGGGCTTCTGTGTGCCTTTTTCTGGCAGCAATTGCAGTGAATTTCTATGATCTATGGATTCCCATTCAAATAAACAATGTTACCATGCCCAACCTTATATCGGGGACCTAAATACTTAGAGAAGGGAGAAGTTTTGACAGACAGTGCTTTATGTCAGTATTTAATAATGATGCTTAGACTGAAGCTCCTCTAAGTCAGCTCATGGTTCTGGGAACTGCACTATTTTAAAGACAGCACAACAGAAATAATATAAATTCAGTACATTACCAAATAGCTTCTCAATTCTCTGTGTAAAGAATTTTGGGAAAAATAGATGTTTAGCCATGGATCTACAACATCTAATGTGCTAGACATGGGGTCGGCCAAGCCAGCCAAAAAGCAAACTAAGAAAGGAGCATGTTAGACCATCATCTGGTCTTACCTGCCCCGGGACTCAGAGCCTGAAACAGTCTTAAGCTAAGGTCATGCCTTTGGGAGACTTAAAACACTTCTGCCCCCACTTTGCCTGCTGACCTAGTGGTTATAGCATGCACACAGGAGGCAGGATATGGAAGTTGTGTGTCCTTCCTACCCAGCTCTGTGGCTTCTGCAGCCTGTGAAGAATCCAAGCTGAAAAAGCCAGGCTGGGATCTGGTCTGAGAGCAGTGGAGTGACTGAAGGTGCCCTCATCACCAAGTCACAACATGGCCTGGAATTTACTGCTGCAGTGGAAAGACAAGTGCAGAGAGGACAGCCTCTGTAGCAGCCTGCACCAAAGCTCCCATCAGATTCTGGAGCTCTCCTTGTTCCCCCTAGATTCTTATTTTCCAGGTTATAGATATTTATTTTTCTTTCAATCCAGGCTGCCTAATGAGGAATGTGTAAAGAGTTGTGGGGGCAGTGTAGATTCCTCAGGCTGTCCCTTGCCAGCTGAATATGCAGAAAATCTCACACACGATCCATGCAGCTCAGGGGAGCTGGCTAGAGTAGGGTTTTGTGTATGAAATAGGCATAGTCAATGTCTGCAAAGTAGCTTAAAACATCTAAGGACAACACAGACTTGAAGCCTCCTGGTCTAGAGTGCTACAAAAACCTGCAGGACTCCCAAGGGGAATTTTGCTCCCCCTTGGTGCAAAGGCTGTCTGTAAATGGATGCCTCCCAGGTGAATTTTTGCCTGTGTGACTAACTGACCACCCCCTGCAAGACTGAACCACTGAACAAAGGGCAGGGCAAATACCAGCACTGCAAGTGTGACATGAAGACTTTGACGTGCTGGTAAGGAAGCCACACATCCCTGTAATTACTTAAAATTCCAAGCCTGGAAACGAGGTGCTGAGGGTTAATGAGGCTCATAAGCTGGGGGAGCAAGGAGACCTTTGGGAGAACCTTGCAGACAAGTAGCAAAGCATGTGATCTCATTTGAATTCTCCTATTAGGCGTCCCTCAGAGATCTCAAAAGCATCCCACCATCATCGCCTGAAACTTTGTTTAGGTTGCATGTTTGCAAACATGAGGCATCTCGATTAGGTTGTGCAGCTGCTGCATATGCTTTAAACCATCAAGCCGGTGATTATTTATGACAAGCAAATAGATCCTCCCCCTCCTCCTTTTGTTTGTTAGCACTAATGATAAAAATACACCAAGACTCTCTCCTCCTGTCTCCTGCAACAATCTCCTATTCTTCCATCAGCAGGTTTTGGTGCTGCTGGTTTGAGCTGAAGAGGTTGAGATTGGCACTGCAGGACACATGACTCTTCTTGTGTGAGGATTTGTAATCTCTGGAAAGGTTATGACAGGAACCTGACCTGTGCCTCTGTGCAATCTGCAGCTCCTGTTGATTGCAGGGGGCTTTTTCACAACTCCTTGGTGTTTTCCTTATGTCCATAACTCCATGTATTGGTTTTATCCTCCCTCACCAGTTTTTCATCCCAAGTCATAGCTATGTGGCCAGCACAGCACATTTCTGTCCTCCAGCCTTCTGGTTAGGCTAGGAGAGGTTTTCCCAGATACATTGAGACCAAAGGGCAGCTACTGGCTGTAACAGCAACTGCATTCAGGGCAGCAGCTCTGGGGAAGAACAAGGGGTGGGGGGCTATTCCTTGGTGCTGTGCCCAGATACAGCACATGTTGCAATAAAAGGGTAAGGAAAATCCCACCTGAGCACCCCTACCCCTCCTGCCCCCGACCTCCACCTGCCTCTGCACATTAAAGAAAGCCTCACTTGCAAAGGGAGCAGATCCCCAGTGTCAAGACAGGAGCAAATAACAACCTTTACATCCACATAGGCACAAGTCACGCTTGGAATAACTCACTGTGAGGCTTACAGTGAATATGATTAATTCCACGGTCCCCGTTTCTTGTGACAATGGCATCAAGAAATTCACCTTCTGCCTTTCGGGCACCGCCGTGATCCTAAGTACCAACCTTCCCCATGGGCTGCGGGCGACCCCCATGGAGCAACAATGTCATGCTCACCGCACTGCTGTACTTCCATTACGCGTCTGTAAGTGAAATCAAACCTGGGGGATTTCTTCCTAGCGCTCCAGCCCTGCAGCCACACTGCAGAATACAAATGCCAGGCTGACGCACGCTCTTGGCGCTCGGCTTGCCACCCCAGGGACCATCAGCAGGCTGCAAGCCTTGAAGGGCTTGAGGCTCGTTAACACCAGGCTTTAAATAACCGGGGTGCTGCGTGTCCCTGTGGTGTGTATTTATGTATGTGAGTGCATTTGGTTTGACAACAAGAGTGAAAGAGCACTTGTTCCTTTGCTTCTCAGGTAGCAGCCCTATAGAAAAGCATCAAGGAGGGAATAGGAAAGAGCTTTGTGTTGTTTGGGGTTTGCTTTATTTTGGTTTGGTTTTGTTGTTGTTTGTTTAGTTGTTCTTTCTTTTCCCTTTCCTTGGAGATTTTGGACTGATTAAAAAGCTATTTTTGCTAGAAAAACAAGAAGAAAAAAATCCAGCTATACGTGGCAGGGATAAAAGTGTGCTTGACTCCTCCAACAAGTACAATAGCATTTGGTGCTTGGCCCAATATTGTATCACAGGCATCACCAGCATTGGGTTTCCCAGCATGCCCTAGCATCCCTTCAAACACACATTCGCTGTAGCAGAAAGTCCAAGAAAAGGCTTACTCCCTCGAGGATCAAGAAGAAAGCAACAGTGAAGAAAGGTATAGTAGCTATTAATATTAATGTTAAAGGAAGAGGGGGGAGAGAGGACACGAGAGCAGTGAAAAAAATGACTACTTATGGCTTTGATGTGTTCATTTCCACAGGACCGGTGGCAGCTCGGAGAATACGGAAAGCAGATAAAGAGGAAAATGAGGAGGTGGAGGTGAGCAGAAGGCAGCTCAGAAAATTGCACAAGCTGTGGGGAATTTTTGCATCTAGCCGCTCACACACCACAAAGGGAGCGACTCTGCCATCTGCATCTCCTCTGAAAAAAAAAAAAAAGGAAGGGAGAAGAGGGACAGAATGGAGACAAAAAAAGAAATCCACCTGTTGTGCCTCTTGTTTTGGCTGTGGTAGGATGGATCCATGCTGAATGCCTGCTGTGGGAGGGGA
This sequence comes from Heteronetta atricapilla, assembly GCA_011075105.1. Classification (NCBI taxonomy): domain Eukaryota; kingdom Metazoa; phylum Chordata; class Aves; order Anseriformes; family Anatidae; genus Heteronetta; species Heteronetta atricapilla. Next base: position 148,217,540 of record CM021732.1, read on the forward strand.
GGGGAAGCCAATGGAGGTATTGTTGTGTCTGAGGAGGCACTGTGTGTGAGTCCTCTGCATGGCTCTGTCCTACTGACACACTGGGAAGAGGAGGGAGGAACTATTTTAATCTCGTTGAGGCTGCTGAAGAGTAAAAATGGAAGTAATTAAAGGCCTGCTCTAGTCTCACTTAAATCCCTTAATCTTCAGGCCAGAGTTATTTTTGTTACATTGCTTTAATGGCGTTGCATTGATGTTTAAACTGGGTTGGATTTTATTTTTTATTTATTTTTATTTTTTTAATGTGAACTTAGGAAATGAGCCAGCACTTTCTGTGGTAGTGCACTCACTTTGTTTAAATCTTGCCTGCAAAAGGTTGTTTGGGTCCCAGAAGGAATTTTGTTAAATGCCAGCATTTGGGCAGCTGGGTTAGAATCATAAAATGATAAAATGGCTGAGGTTGGAAGTGACCTTAAAGATCAGCCAGTTCCAACCCCCTGCCATGGGCAGGGACACCTCCCACCAGATCAGGTTGCCCAAAGCCCCATCCAGCCTGGCCTTGAGCACCTCCAGGGATGGGGCATCCACAGCTCCTCTGGGCAACCTGGTCCACTGCCTCATCACCCTCAAAGTAAAGAACTTCTTCCTAACTATTATCTAATTATCTAACCTAACTCTACCCTCTTGTTTAAAGCTGTACTTAAACCCTTGCCCTTTCACTACGCTCCCTGGTGAAAAATCTCTCCCCGTCTTTTTTATAGGGCCCCTTTTATGTATTTGAAGGCCACAATCAAGCCTCCCAGGAGCCTTATGCAATAGAAAAGGCAGGACTGAGTCCCAGTGGGAAGTGGCTCAAAGTTAGACTGGAAATACGGTGACTCCTGCACCTTAGCTAAGGTGGTTGCTTGATGCATAAAGAGCGTAGAGTCTTATTGTCCACTATGTTTTCAAAAGGAAATATATATATATATATATATATATATAGTGGTTAAGAGCAAGAATAAAATCCAGAACAAGAGCAGGGAAGGTTTGCAGTGAGAGGACCACTGGTCACTGCCCAGCTCACCCTTGGTGAAAGATGTCTGTGGCTATAAGTAGTGACAGGAGCTGCCTTCTTGTGCCACATTAATTCCCAGTGAAGCACTCCTCATCGTGGGACATCTTTTAACCTTTCTGTTGTCAGGTTCACCCATGTGGCTGCTGCAGGCTTTCAGGATGTCATAAGAGGTCTGATCCCAAGTCTGCTGAGCCTGTCTGCATCTCCTTGGTTGGCTCCTGCGTGATGCAAGACTTGGCCCATGTCTGCATCCTTGTGTGGCCTCCTGACAATGCAGGGTGTCATCATAAAGGGATGATGTGTTCTACTGCAGCACAGGTATCTGTCCTGGACCTCACCACAGATCCTGCAGGACAGTCAATATAAACAGCAAAGAACATGATTTTTTTTTTTTTTTTTTTTTTTTAAGAGCAAAATCAATCTAACCTCCTGTGTTAGAACTCACACAGCTTTTTAAGAACTATCTGTTCTTATAAGCAGAGGCAGACAGTCCTCTGTTGTCAAAGGCAAAGAGGACCCTCAAGCCAGTGTCCCTTGGCTCTGAGTGGTCCCATAAAGCAGAGTGCAGCATGGGCGGATTGTCATGGGAATGCCCCTTGCTCCATGGCAAGTCACAGAGAGCATCACATCCCAGCAGAAACTGGCAGCTTGCCCCAATCCTCTCAATTCTTTCAATTCAGAGGAAAAAAAAATAAAAATCCAGTTACTACAAGGAAGGAAAGGATGCATTTAACCAACCCCAGTGAGAGGTATTGACTCTCTTCCCCATCTAGTGACGGGGAAAAAGCATTCTGCTATCTTCCCAGAAACAAGGAATGAGAATGAGAAAGGGCTCAGCCTTCGGAATAGTGGCTCAGGTCAACACAGAAGGAACAATTTTGGGCAAAGTGAGGCATGAAGAGAGGAAGGAAAATTCTCTGGTGTGTGTGAGGTGGAAATCAGGTCAGGTACTTTGAACCCCTGCCTTTTTTCACTTGTAAGTGGCATTAACTGGTTATCATCATTTTCAGTGACTGAATAAATGATACAGATTTTAGATCTTTGATCATTTCAGTTACTCTCACTGAATTTTCTGCGCTTCCTCTTAGAAAGCTGTTTTTTTCAATGGGACATTGGAAAACAGCTGAGCTCCTCTGGCACTGAGCAGAACAAGAGAATTGCAGGCAATGTGTCTTATGGGCAATTCTCCCCTTGATTTGTCTCAGCTGGGGAGTGGATTATACTACATCTCAAGACCCCTTCTGAACCTATTTTCTATGATTTTTACAATTTCTCTAACTCCTCCAGGGATACCAATTACGATCCTGTAAGCACACCAGACTTGTCTCCTTACTATAGCTCCTCTGCATGTGTCTCACACTCCATAGGTGTGTCAGACATAAATGACCTTGCTCTTTTCCTGCAGCTGTAGCCTACCACCCCCATCCGATTTATCTTCACAAACACTTGGCTGGCAAATGATGCTGAGTTTCCCTGGCTGGTCATGTTCAGATTCTCTCCAGTCCCTGGGTGCTGCTTGAGGGCCGGGGGTCAGCATGGCACGGCACAATGAGCATGCGTGGAGGTGGCAGTTTTGCTTGGCGGTGCCACCAGGCTGGCAGTAGCAGCAGAAGGGCGAGCTGGGCTGTTTGCTGGCTCTCAGCAGTTGCTTGTTCCAGCGAATTAAAGCTGATTATTCCCCGTCTTGGCTCATGGAGTTACTCATCCATTCTCCCAAGCATGGGTATTTACAGCAAGCTAAGCAAGTGTTTGAAGAAAGAGGGCAGCAGGGGCACTTGTGCTAGTCTGGGGAACTGCTGGAATCAGTTCTTTACTAACGAGCAGTTAGTGTCACTTACCCACTGATGAGGGCACATAAAGTACCCCCTGAGGGCTGCTTGCTTGCAAAGGCTTGCCCTTTCCATAGGATGAGACTCAGCAACATATTTAACCTAAAGCAGGTGAGTAATTGTATGTCTGTATGCTGGGATGAACGATGGAGGCACGTGCTCAAACACTTTCCTGATTCAGAGCTATGGCTACCTTTGAGACCCTCTTTTAAAATTTGACTCTGTCTACATTCAGCTGCACAGCTGGTACAAAGTGTCTGTTTTTCAGTACTTTGCATTAGCAGCATTGCTTCTGTCCTGCCACTGAAAAAGTAAGACACAATACACGTTCATCTCCCTTTTGTAAAAAGTCATTTTAGATCCCTGAATGTGCAAACGCCAGCACCTCATTGCCATCAAAAAGCAATTAACATAACTGATGAGTGACAGGAAATCAAAATACAGTCAGATCTAACAGCCTCAGAGTCAGGGATGTAAATTATACAGTCGCACACTTTTCTGTAAGATGACTCAGTTTGTTCTCTTTCCATTGTAATCAGAAGTGAGTTATGATCTTGAAAGGTTCTATCTCTCCCAGATAACTGAAAAAGCTAATTAAAAACAAAAGCCACAGATGTAATCATTGCTTAATGCTGTAAGCATAACATGACCTAATGCTATTATGAGTTCTGAACAAATTTCAATTAGAACTCCAGCTGGTAAACAGATAAATGTGATAACGGTATTTTAATATTACATAATCACTTGTTAGTAAAAGTCATTTTTATTTCAGCCATTCATACATATCAAAAATGGTTTTAGATTTAGATATGTTTTTCAGCACAATTGGAGGACAAAAGATGTTTGAATTAGTAACATTTGAGAAGATCCTCTTCAATGCTATGTTTCTTTTTTCTTTTTTTCTTTTTTTCTAATTAATCAATCTTTTTTTTGATACAATCACCATCACCTTGTAGCTTGATAGTGCTTTACACATTATGAGATCAGAAATGTAATTCAAACTCATACTTTGTACTCAGTTGCACTGGGAGGAATCACTTCCAGGTAACAATGGCCTTTTGTTGCCCAAAGTACTTTTTTATTCATTGTCTCATTGAGCTTCAGCGAAGATGGGTTGTCATGCCCCATGACAGGGAGTCAGTGGGATTTCTGGCAGAGCTAGAGTTCAGAGCATGTGGAGAAACTGGGGATGCAGCAGGGTAAGTATTGATATGGGTCTTAGGAGAGCACAAACACAAGTCCAAAAGGATCCTTGTGGAAAATAAGGGTTGCTTGTCGTCGCAGTGCTGCCATGGTTTTGGACAGCCAGGACCAGCTGCCCGCTCTGCCAAATTTCCATCAAAAAGCAAATAAAACTCTTGAATTACTTATGCTTCCGATTTCCCCACCCCACTCCCCCATAATGTACCTGGACAGGGGCTTGAAGTGAGACTTGAGGGAACCACAGCCAAACTCCTGCCAAGAGGTGAAACCAGCAGCTCTGAAAGGATGCTCTCTGTATCCCACCAGGTTGGCATCATGCTGCTCTGCTGCAGCATTTGATTTCAAGACAGGTGTAGGGGAGCTGGCTGGTAGGATGATGACAGCTTATTCAGCTCATCAGTATACCATTCCTCTCTCTTGCCATTTAAAACACAGATAAAATGAATTCCAGTAATGGAGAAGCATACTGGCCTGACAGCACCGAGGGAGGAAATCTGCTCCGACATGAAGAAAGCAAGGGAAGGTGCAATGTAGGGCTCTCCCTGCTGTGCCATTAACCAGCCTTCACCTTGTCCTCAAGGGGACATCTGTAATGGGCAGAGCACTCAGCATCCACTGCCTGGTCTCTGTGCAGAGGGGACTGATCTGCCACTCTGATGAAGATGATGTGCCTGATGTGGACACCTACATTTAATTTGACTTCATTTGCATGCAGCAGTTCTCCCGAGTTCAGAGTTATTTGATGGCAGAGACAACAGAAGCTGTCACTACCCTGAAATAAAATTTTTGCTATCCCTCAGTGACATGTTTTTTTCCTTTCCCCTTCAATTATCCATTTTAAATATTTATTACATACCCTGTAGTGTTACTTTTACTCTGGAAAGAGCAAGGGTTAAGCTTCTGTTTTTTAAACAAGAGAAAATGTATTGAAATAAATCATTTTTTTTTCAGCAGCAGCAACAATAACACACACACACAAAAGAAAGAAATCCAATATGAAAACATACTATTCCTAGTTAAAAGGGCAATCACTCTTGGGACTGAAAGCTCTCTTGACTCTGCCGTGGCTTCTCCATTATTTACTCATATCACAGTAGCATCTAGAGATTTGAAATAAAAGATTGCATGTGCTAAGCCCTGTAAGAAGCAGTAAGCTCTTGCTCTCTACATAGGGAACAGAACAGTCCTGCAAGCAGAATATCATCCTCTCCATATGAGATGCAAAGGCATAGAGAGCCAAAATGTCTGGGTTACAGAGAAGGTAGCAGATGAAGCCTGTTGTAAGGTCAGGACTGAAACAGTGCTCTCAGACCATTTCTGTAGCTGTGAGTTCATCCTTCCTCCTGGAAGTTATGTGAACCTCCCAAGACCTAGGTCTTCATTCTCTTTATGTCAACTTACTTCCCTTCTAGTCCTAATATTAGCTACACATGGCAGATATCTGGGCTTCAGCTCTGTTTTGTGGATAACCAGTCAATACTGTCCATAATACCTTGGGCATGACTCATCTGACCTAAATGTGGATATCCACTTTAAAATAAAACAACTGTTGCCTTACGGCTGTATTGACCAGATCCCCAGCCACTGTAACAGGAGCCCAGCCAACAGAGACAACCTAATTTAAAGAGATGAATCACACCACATTCAAGTCTGTGCACAGTAATGTCTTTGCAAAGGCTGCCCTTGTGTTGTTACACTGGTGTGTATGCCTCGTACTATTTAGGAAGTTGGGCAGCTATAGTGCTGTGATCCTGGGTGGTTACAAGGATGTGAACGGACCGTGATGAAGATGGTTAACAGGAGACACCTAAATTTTGCCAGAACCAGCACACTGTTTGGCAAATTGGGAAGTCATCCTTTAGGCTGCTGCAGTCTGAGTCATTGAGGTCTTATTTCCCTTCTATGTAGTATACGAGTATTTTTAATTGTCTGCACCTGAAAATAGGTTTGGCCATCTTTGAGCATGCCCTAGCAAAGCAGGCTATGCAGACAAACAGAAGTAACCCAACACAGCCCAAGGACAAATGGCAAATGGAGGATATTCATCATGTTGGTCATCTGGCCTGTCTGTGCCAAACTTGTCCAATTCCAAGGGAAAAGATCCACCTCTGCTGAATGGCTCCGGTGTTTTGAAAGCCTGAAGGTAACTGATGCAATGAGTCATGCATGTTTCCACAGGTACCTAATGGGCAAATGTTTCCTCTCAGACAAAAAGAAGCAGCCCAGTGGCTGAAACCATGAGAGCTGGATCTGGTCTTTGGCACTGCCTGGAGCACAGGACTGGCAAGTAACATCCACGGAGCGTTCAGCCAGCCAGGCAGCTCCTGCACAGTTGTCCCAGCAGTAATCTGAACAGCCTCCCACAGCTGCCTCCTTCTTCAGCTCTGGATTTAGTTCTTCTTTTACTTATACTCATTTTATTTCCCTGGTGAAGCCTACTGGGGTTCATTCACATGAATCATGTCACATGTTCCTGGGGGCAGGTCATTTTTCAAGTCCTCTTGTCCACTTTGCTCTCTGCACTACACTTAAATACCTTTCCATATCAGGTCTCATGTATCAGGTAAAAGGCCTTCCAGGCCAGGTTGGACAGGGCTTTGGGCAGCCTGGTCTAGTGGAAAGTGTCCCTGACTATGGCAGGGGGGTTGGATTGGATGATCTTTAACATCTTTTCATTTTCAACCCAAATCATCTATGATTCTATGAAATAAAACCAATGGGTCCCTACTACAGAAACTCTCCTCATCCAGTCCCTACAGTTTTATTTACTGTCACCACCCCAACCAATTTCCTGTTTTTATTTTCTTCTAACCTTGGTTCTTCCTTCATTCTCCTTCTCCTCTCAATGACATCTTTTCATAAAATACAGCCCTGCTTTAGTTTGCAATTGTCAAAACCCCTTGTTTTCAACCTCAGAAATGTTAGCTGTAGTACTTACAATCAGTTTTTGGAGGTCTTTTCCTGTTTTCCATCCCAGACCCTCTCTAATACCCTCCTTCATCTCCACTGGCACTGACCTAACCAAAATGACAAATAATCTTTTCCCAACCAGATCTCGGAACCAGCATTCTATCTTCATCTGTTTTTGACAGCACAGACCATATTCATATGACTATTCTCTCATACTTTTCTCCTCATCTGTAACTCTTTCTTTGTATTTCTCACTTTTTCCACAAAGTGGTAATTCCATTCTAGAAATGACATATTTTTGTCTCTCCTCCTGCCCTATTCATTCATCATAGTTACAGCAGCAAATCTATTTTAATAGAATAAAATATGTAGAATATATATGAATATAATATATATGCTGCTGCTGCTGTATTTGACCTCACATTGCTGTGTCTTGAATATACTCTATTTTTTTTTTGTTTTCTTTTATGTGCTTCTAAGAACATTTTTGATGCTTCGTAAACCCCCAAGGACCTGTGTAACCACCACTCAAGTGACCATAAATCACAAATAGAAAAAATCTGCATGCTCCTTTATTCACGGAAGCCTTCTTAGAACAGATTAGCTTCCTTTCTTCAATATCTATCTATTTATTTATTTATTTCATATCTTCACAAAGTTTTCTGCAAACCTCAATTTCACTGATTATCCTTTCAACTTTGTATCTTTGCCAGAGCATTCACACAGCCCTAAACACTCTAATTGACATTGATGAAAAGTTGGCATTTTAGTGGTCAGGAATCCTTCCTCCAATTTATCCTTCTAATCTTTCAATACCTTGGCAAATGGCATGGATATATTAGTATTCTTGTTGAATATGAATATTCTATTCATATTATACCAACAGACACACGCAGAATGTGGGAGTAGGCAATTATTACCATTTTGATTTTAACCTGGAGGAAAAAAAGGGCAGTATTCATGGAGCCTAGCTCTGGGTATCTCTGTTGGGTTAGTCTCCACAAGCTCTCCGTATAGTCAGTGGTAGAGACAACTTCCTCTAAAAGGCAACATTAGAAAAGCCTACTGAGAAGAGCCTGGTGAGATGAGTCAGATAATTCAGAAGGCTAAATTAGACACCTCAAATGAGTCAGAGGTAGCACTTTTAATGGCTTCAGACGATGTATATTCCAGCAATTAGCCACAATGTGTAACTGTAGCTCTATATAATTAGCTAGACAAATTGCAGCAATATACAATAGGTTGCTATGTCTTAAATAAGCAATGAATAAATAGTGTGCCTGTAGCTCAAGGTTATTCTTATCTTCATTTACCTCACTACAAGAAGCCTGCAGTGTTTTGATTTCCAAAGGGAGAAGAAGTTTGTCTTTGTTTAGTCTATTATAACTAAATGATGATTCTTTGGGTCTGGCTCAGTATCCAGCTTAGGCAACAATTATCTGGCTGGTGTATTCCTTGATTCTTGAATCTCATTTTGTGCCTTGGTATTTATGATTTTCTCTCTACACCCTTTTTCTATTCTTTTCCAGAATCACACAATTATATAATTCAAAGGGGCCACCAGAGGCCAAGGCAGGGTGAAGTCAATGTTAGATGAGGTCCCTCAGGGCCTTTATGCTATCTTGCTTTGAATATCTCTAACGATGGAGATTGCACAGCCTCTCTGGGCCTCTTTTTTAACGTCTGACCACCCTCACTGTGAATAATTTTTCCCTTAAAGCTAACTGATACTTCTAATTTTCATTTGCTGTAACTTGGGTATGCTACATCTTAGTCTGATTTCATCTCTTCTTTAATCTTTCTTTAGGTAGTTGAAAATATGGTCCTGTTTCCCCTTAGACTCCTCTTCTTACAGTTAAACAAGCTCAGCTTTTTGAGCCTGTCCTTGTACATCATCTGTTTCAGTCACTAACCATCTCAGTGGGTCTCTGATGGACTTTAGCTTGGTACTGGGCAGCCCAAAACTGAACACAGTACTTCAGATACGCACTCTTCACAGGTGCCCAATGGAGGGGAAAATCAATTCCCTCAAACTGCCAGTTGTGTTTTTATTAATGCAGTCCATTATGCAGTTGACATTTGTCACTGTTAAGATTGCATTGCAGACTCTTGTTCAACTTATTGTCCAACAGCAACCCAGTACGTTTTCAGCAGAGGTGCTTCCTAGTCTGACCTCAGCCTCTACTGTTGTATGAAATTATTCCAGACCTTTTTCTTTTTTTTTTTTTTTTTTTTTTTTTTTTTTTTTTTTTCCCAGGAACAATTTCTAAGCCTTGGTTTCAAGGTTAGATTGTATATCTAAAATACACAGGTTCTGAGACTGCAGGTCAGATCCATCACTAATGACTGTTGGCACGGTTCTGCTGAATCTAATTGAACCGACAATATTTATATAGAAGAAGATCTTGATCTTGCTTTCTTTTTAATCCTGACTATTGTTTCTCTGAATATCATCCTTAATAGTATAAGCATCCAATCTTCATTTGTATTCTTACTATGCTTTTAGCTTCAGTATTAACTTGTGGTAATGATTTAGTTTTGCTTCTTTTTTAATCTAAGTGAGAGGCTTGATTCATCTTGCTTCATTCTTTCACAGGATCTTTATTTCCCTCTGCATGTTGTAAATACCCTGATAAATGTGTTAATTGAAATGACTGTCACATGTACTGAAAATGAGTCATTCCAGGAGTCCTACCTTGAAAGTGTATTCATAGGGAAGTCTAAAGCATAAATCTCTGCAAGTTAGACTATTTTTCACACTGTGTAGAAACAACAATGAATAATGTACAACAAAGAACACAAACACATATGCACACTTGTGTATAAATGTACACACGAATGCAAACTCACATGAGATGTATTGTAGGTAGATTCATTATAACAGTGGACAGAGTGGGCAGTTTTGTCCATCAACTAAGCTCTAATCAATCTGTCTAATGCCTTTCAAAATATCATTTCATTAGAGGCTCAGAATAATAATTCACTCATCTGCTCTTCAGCTGCTGGGTTTGATTTATGTTCTTTTATTGTGGGAACTAATGGGTATCCCATAAGATCTGGTCTTTGTGAATGTTTCCTATTTATTGCTTATGTGGTAAGAATATCCCAGAATCCCAGAATCCCAGAACTGAAGGGGTTGAAAGGGACCTTGAAAGATCATCGGTTCTCACCCCCCTGCCAAAGCAGGTTCCTTAGAGCAGGTTGCCCATCTAGACATCCAGACGGGCCTTGAATATCTCCAGAGTAGGAGACTCCACAACCTCCCTGGGCAGCCTATTCCAGTGCTTCGTCACCCTCACCGTGAAGAAATTCTTTTGCATGTTGGTGCGGAACTTCCTGTGCTCTATCTTGCGGCCATTACCCCTTGTCCTGTCCCCACAAACCACTGAAAAGAGGTTGGCCAAATCCCTCTGTCTGCCACACCTCAGGTATTTATACACGTTGATGAGATCCCCTCTCAGTCTTCTTTCCTCTAGGCTGAACAGACCCAGGTCTCTCAGCCTGTCTTCATAGGGAAGATGCTCCAGGCGCCGTGTCATCTTTGTGGCCCTCCACTGTACTCTTTCCAGGAGATCCCTGTCTTTTTTGTAATGGGAAGCCCAGAACTGGACACAGTACTCCAGGTGAGGCCTGACCAGGGCCTGACCAGGGCAGAGTAGAGGGGGAGGATCACCTCCCTTGACCTGCTGGCCATGCTCCTTTTAATGAACACCAAGATCCCATTGGCCCTCTTGGCCACAAGGGCACACTGCTGGCTGATCATGGTACAGTCATGTACCATGGCACAGTGCTGGGGTTGGGGACCTATTTCTAGTGCTCGTTTGTGTGTTTTGTGTAACAACTTTTTCTTGGGCAAAAAACACAAGCTCTTTCTGAAGTGGGCACTATTGTTCATTGCATGGTGGTTGCTCTTCAGAAAGAGAAGCGAGGAATGCTCCCCATCCCCAGCATTATCACAGGGTGGTTTCATCATTTCTGGAAGACATAACAGCATCATTTACACCATCTTTTGTGGAAAAGTGCTTAGGATTTGTGCTGCCAGTCAGTTGCAAAATGCATGCCTCCTCCTGCGCTCTCAGCTCTAATCAGCGCAACTTGCACTGTCCTGGTGGTTTTCAGAGGATTTTGATGGCTCTCCATCTCTGAGATGCAACTGAGCAACTTAGTTCTCAAAAATAAAGTAGCAATGTCACTTGGCTACTGACAAGGGCCAGTAGCGGTCCTAGTGCTTGCCTTAACATTGGCCTCAGACTGTCTCTTAAGTATTTGATATTCCTTGATGGTGTTTTCTGTCTGGCAGACTTAGTAGGGACACAGATATTCTCTCCAGTACTTTCTTCTTCTCTAGTAAATCAGGTTCCCTTTAATGTCAGGAGTCCTTCCCTATGCTCATTCCAGTTTGAATTCAGCATTCCTGAATATGGTTATCTAGACTTATACACTGAATCACTCACAAATTTCAGCAGAATCCTGCACTAATACCTCACTATCTCTCCTGATATAACCACTCATCTACTACATTTTCTCCTGCCACTTAAATTTCAGGAGAAAAATATGCTTGTAAGAGCAGGTCACCCAAGTCATTTTAGATTATACAACTAGATGATAGCCAGATGATTATAAAGGGTTTCACTAACCTTGGCACTGTTGAGCACCTCATGAGTTATTTGTCTGCTATTTTACTCACAAAAATACTTAAAACTGAGTTTCAGACTTTTGCTATTTACAGCACCCTGTTACTGTTATTTACAGTTTTTCTTGCCTCAGCCATTTTTCATGGATTGTGAGGGAATTCTCTTCCTCCCACCCCTTTCCAGGATTTCTGCGGTAATGAAACAAATTGACGTTTCATTTAGTGCTTACAGAGTTTTCTTGTTTTGTAAAGGTCCTTGGTGATGCTCAGCAACTGATGTCCAAAGCATTACTCAGTCACTTGCAACCTTGGTGTGAAGAGGTATAACATTATGCTGTTCTCTACCCCATTTCAAGGTCATCTGCTGGTTGTAAAATGTGTAGATGTGAAATGATGATACACACAAGATAAATGATTAAAACTCTGTACCAAATGAATTTATATAAACCTAACTAAAACCTTAATTTCAAACTCATAAATGTTTTTAATTTGGTACATAACATCCTGGGGCAAGAGGAACAGCAGTAACCCTGGTTATCAAACTCCTACCTTACAAGCTTTTGATTGTCAAACTGATACCAGATGGTTAGCAGCTCTTTAGGCTTTGGTCTTTGGTCTGGGCCCCTCTTATCTTTCAGTCAGTCTGCTGTATTATATAGAACAATGGAAAGATAATAAGTAGCACTCGGGCATTTATCAAATTATTTAGAATAGCCTGCAGACAGACCAGCTGATATGATATAATTTTGTCTCAGGAAGAAAAGCAAGGTCATAAGGCCTGCGAATTAATACTGTCTGCAGTGAGCAATGGTAGCCTTTAAGAGTTTTGTTTCAAACTACATCAATGTTTGAGTTTTGCCTAAGATGAAATTTTGGAATCAGTGCAGCTACAGATAACCTTTAACCTGGAAACTATCAAGCTATTTTTGCACTTGGATATTTTCCACCAGCTATTTTCCACAAGCTATTTTCCACCTGGATCCCTACAAGTCCATGGGTCTGGATGGGATTCATCCCCGGGTGCTGAAAGAGCTGGTGGACATCATTGCGGAACCTCTCTCAATTATTTTTCAATGATCCTGGGAATCTGGAGAGGTCCCGGTAGACTGGAAGCTGGCAAATGTGCTGATTTTCAAGAAGGGTCAGAAAGAAGACCCAAGCAATTACAGGCCTGTCAGTCTCACATCAGTGCCTGGTAAAATCATGGAGAAGATGGTTCTTGAACTTATTGAGGTGCACCTGGGGGACAAAGCAGTCATTGGTCCCAGCCAGCATGGGTTTGTGAAGGGTAGGTCCTGCCTAACTAACCTGATTTCCTTTTATGATAAGATCACCCGTATGGTGGACCAAGGGAAACCAGCTGATGTGATTTTTTTGGACTTCAGCAAGGCTTTTGACACGGTTTCCCATAGGATCCTACTGGACAAAATGTCCACCATACAGCTAAATAAAAATATCATCCGATGGGTGAGCAATTGGCTAACGGGCAGGGCCCAAAGGGTTATGGTGAATGGGGCTGCGTCAGGCTGGCGGGCGGTCACCAGTGGGGTCCCTCAAGGCTCCATTTTAGGGCCGGTACTTTTCAATATTTTTATAAACGATCTGGATGTAGGAATAGAAGGTATTTTGAGCTAGTTTGCTGATGACACCAAACTTGGAGGAGTTGTGGACTCGGATGAGGGTGGAAAGGCCTTGCAGAGGGATCTGGACAGGTTGGAGAGCTGGGCGATCACCAACCGCATGAAGTTCAATAAGAGCAAGTGCCGGGTCCTGCACCTGGGACGGGGAAACCCTGGCTGCACGTACAGACTGGGCGATGATATGCTGGAGAGCAGCCTAGAAGAGAGGGATCTGGGGGTCGTGGTAGACAGCAAGTTGAATATGAGCCAGCAGTGTGCCCTGGCAGCCAGGAGGGCCAACCGTGTCCTGGGGTGCATCAAGCACGGCATCGCTAGTAGGTCGAGGGAGGTGATTGTCCCGCTCTACTCTGCGCTGGTGCGACCTCACCTCGAGTACTGTGTGCAGTTCTGGGCACCACAGTATAAAAAGGACGTGAAACTGTTGGAGAGTGTCCAGAGGAGGGCTACGAAGATGGTGAAAGGCCTGGAGGGGAAGACGTACGAGGAACGGCTGAGGGCACTGGGCCTGTTCAGCCTGGAGAAGAGGAGGCTGAGAGTAGACCTCATCGCAGTCTACAACTTCCTCGTAAGGGGGTGTCGAGAGGCAGGAGACCTTTTCTCCATTAACACCAGTGACAGGACCCGCGGGAACGGGGTTAAGCTAAGGCAGGGGAAATTTAGGCTTGACATCAGGAGGGGATTCTTCACAGAGAGGGTGGTTGCACACTGGAACAGACTCCCCAGGGAAGTGGTCACTGCATCGAGCCTGACTGAGTTTAAGAAGCGATTGGACTGTGCACTTAGTCACAAGGTTTGAACTTTTGGATAGACCTGTGCGGTGTCAAGAGTTGGACTTGATGATCCTTAAGGGTCCCTTCCAACTCAGGATATTCTATGATTCTATTTTTGCACTTATTCAAAAGTTCATAGAAAAATGTTTATTCTTAGTGGTAGGATTTTGGTGTAGCTCCCAGTAAAATGAAACAGAAAAAGTAATGACAGAAGTTTCTTTTCTTTTCTTTTCTTTTCTTTTCTTTTCTTTTCTTTTCTTTTCTTTTCTTTTCTTTTCTTTTCTTTTCTTTTCTTCTGTTCTGTTCTGTTCTTGTTTCTTTTTTTTTTTTTTGTTTAGTTTCAGGCTGCAACATTTATTCTTTTGTAGGCTTTGCTGATAAAATACTGCTGAATTTTTCAGAGCTCTACTCTCAGCACTGAGTCCTGAGGCTTCAAATAAATCAACACATGGGCTTTTAAAATCTAGCTAAAAGGATTACAGTGGGAGCTATTACAGTATTGGGCACTTTCGAACATCTGACCCTTACACAGGGGCTTAAAGAAAGTTGAACTCTTCTGAAAAATTTGTTCACACCTGAGGACTCTTGGAGATCTGACTTCTATACTTTTCACTAGCTTCTTATTCTTTATCCAAAGACAGGATCCTGCTACTGAAGCTTAGACCTGTAAACTCCTGAGAATCGATGTGAGAGAGGCTAAAACATGTTAAGTGATTGCTTGCCAGGAGGCTAAATGCAGGAATGATTTATAAAATGCAATTCTTGTACAAAATCTATGCTGCTGCTGAATTCCCTTGCTGGAGGAATTGCAAGGGTTATGTGGAACAGATTGAAATCTGGCAGGAAAGGAAAGGATTATGGCATGCAGTGAACAACAGCAGGGAGACAGCCATGTCAAAAGTTCACATGCAATATGTGATATCAATAATTTACAAGGCACTTCCATTCTATTTTCTTTATCAACAAAGCAGTCTAGAAGCCTTTTGGAGTGGTTGCTTACTTCACTGTTTTTTGCTACACCACAAAGGGATGAAATAAACTTATATGTGATGGGATGTTATTTCATGTATATGTTTCTTTTCCATGTCTCCAGTGCAAAGCAGCAGGATATATTAGCTGTGTTCAGCTGCAGCAGGTATAATTCCCTGTCAGCAGCATATCCATGATTCTGTCATTATTTGTGATCTCTTAACATTTTTTCTTTGCTCATCTGTCCATCTTTATGCATTAAGAGATAGGAGAGTAAACACCTTCGAGTACCTGTGTTTATGTGTGCAGTGTCAGAGACTTCTGTAGGGGATCCTTAGGAATGTAAAGAAATTTCAATAAGTGCCAAAGGAGCCCAGTTTGATCAGTCTAGAGGCGCTTTTCCATGAAAGGGCATGGCATGCCAGTTTGCACTGTTTGATTCCCTATGGCACAGAGGTGTGAAAAAGGATAGATTATATTTCCTATCTTTCCTTCTGAGCACAGCACTTGTATGGGCCACAGGATGAGATATTGATGGTCTAAGGGCAAGGCTCTCCCAAGACAGCCTCTTTGAAAACCTTATCAGTGTTCCTGCTAGATGGAAAAACCGAAGTGCAGAAATTAGCATCTAGATATGAACTGGGAGGCTAAGGTAGTAAATCACCAACCTGACCAGTTGTGACATGTTTAGTTACATTCAGTTTGGAATAGAAATGGGAAGGATAGTCTGATCCATTCTGATCTGAACAGACTGCCGAAGTCTGGGCTATTATAGGCACTTTTTATTTAGGAGGAGGAATTGGGGATGGGACGTTTAATCTATTACAAGTGTATTTACAGGAATGTACTATGTCTGTTTTCCCTGAGCACAGGAACAATCAGCCAGTTTCCAGTCCCAGTTCAGCACCCAAAGTCCAGTTGTATATTTTGGGACCCTCTCTGCCCTAGCCAGACTATTCTAGGTTTTCCTTATTATATTATTGTGCTGTGCTCCCCTAATTGCTCTTGCATAAAGAAAAACACACACCCACACACCTTTCCCATAGTAATAGTCACTGAAACCTGCCTGCTCAGAGCACTGAAACTTTGTGCTGGGTGGATATGTGTGCTTGACTCTCCTACTGTCATATTTGAAAAGAAGGATTGTCATAACATAATACCTGTCAGGCTCTAAAAGGTTCAGCCTGATCTAAAATGATTTAATCTGCAAACCTTCTCAAGGAGCAAGTAGACAGGAAGGAAAACCTTCTCCCACTCCCTTTTTTCTTCCCTTTCAGGTGCAGCTGCCCTGCTTTGATGAGTTATCATCCTGCTGAATTTACTGCCTGAGGGAATGACCCTTGGGTAGTCCCAAGAAAGGGGCCACCTCTATGAAAATCTGACGAGTGGGATGACTTGTGCACTCGTTCAGGTATCAGAGGACTTGGGTTTATTTCCCAGAGCTGTCCCAAAATCTTTTTGTCATTCTTCATAGTAGTGTCTGGTGTGGCTCTTCAAAGGCTCTTCAAAGGCAGAGGTAGTTGGCTCTGTATCTCTAAGGCTCAGAGCCTCCGTCCACTTCTCGGTGGATTCTAGGGGGTGATAATATTTTCCTTAGAGCCCCTACAAGACCCAGTGGAACTAAAACTGTGAGACATGAAAAGACTGCAAGAGGATCTCTATAAATAGGAAGCAGTGTTCAGTGAGAGTGGGCAGTGTGGAGGAGGGGATTAAGTAACAAACACAAATTTCCTTGGTAAATGATATTCTACCATACAGCCAGCCATATTACAATATCTCTGATCTTGCCTTTTTCTGACACATATATCCTATCGTTATCTGACCACTTGTTTCCTATCAAAAGATGACCTTGGAAGAGTAAAAACACAGGAAAGTAGTATAAAGAAAAAGAAAAAAAAAAAACCTGAGATTTTCTGGTCAGCAGGAAAAAAAAGCCTACACATATAATAATCCTTTCCAATCTTGATAATACAATCTGTGAAGTGATATAGCCTGGCATTGCTCTGCTTGCTGCCACGGAACTACTGCAGCTTAGACCACCTGGGGCCTGGCCTTTTGCTCCCAGCATCTGCTGGTGTGACAGAGACTGACAGTGAGGACAAAAAGAGCATTCAGGCAAACATTCAGCACCTTGCCCCATTCTCACTGGTACTGAAGTCCTGCTGAATTCATGAGGAGTTTTAGGAAAGTCAGGAGTGGGGGCCCTGGGTCCCTAAGCCTATTTAAGACACAGGGCCTTGATTTCCAGCTACATTGATTTCATAGTAATCTGGAGTTACTGTAAGAAACGGAGGCCTGGCTTTCCAGATGCCTGTTTCTGAAGTCAAACAGCACCATTTTTTTTTTTTATTATTATTTTTTTTCAGCAGTTTCTTGTTTGTAGAGACACAGGAGCATAAGGACCAGCAGAGCAGGTCAGCCCCAGGTGCACAAAGTCCACAGAACTTTTCTTCCCCATGACACCCACACAACTCCCATGTCACTTACATACTGATTTAATTACTCCTACTTGCTTACCTCTTCAGGAAATGTCCAACCCCCTCATATATATATATATATATATATATATATATATATCAAGAGATTGGGCTTATAAACTATGCAAACCTGGCAATTTTTTCCTCCCTGCTTATGGTCCTAAAAGTCCCTGTGGCATTTGCCACTTTGCCGTCATTGATTTTCTAACTTTTTTCTTAAGCAGCATTAATAATTGTTCCACTGGTCTTGGAGATCTGTATCTGGGTGGCTGCATTTCACATGGAGAAAACTGACCCGCATTGTGCCACAGTAAGGATGAATTCCTCTGCCAGTGACTAATTATATTACCTAGTGCACATCACAAGCTAACCCTGTTAGACTAAACCTTGAACTATTCATAGGCATGGTCAGGAGACCTAGCTATTGCAGGTCTCCTGACCTGAGGAGGTCATTAATTAATGTCTGTATTTCTGCATGTGTATAAATATGCATAAAATCCAGTCATTCTGAAATGAAAACCCACTGTCTTTTACCAGCATATATTTGCACTTACTTAATGCTGGATAGAAAGTTATAAAGTACAGAGACCTTTTAAGCATGCAGATTTACTGCAGATTAGGTTTAAACCTTTAAAGTTTGTCTAGGGTTGAATTTTCCCCCTCTATCTACTTGATTTCTTAATAGTTTTACCACATATCATTGTAGGCAGTGCTGATATGAGTGTTTTACGTACAGGAAGTCCATGTTATTTTATGAAAACTAGTTTGCTGGAAACAATAGATACTATTCTTCAGCTTGGACTGCCCCCAGCATTTATCTCCTGGCTACTATGCAAATATCTCATGTCCTAATCTCCACACTCATTCATTTAACACATAAGCTCATTACAGTTTAGGTGTTTATTTAAAGGTGCTTCAAATATCTCAGAGCAAGTTGCTCAAAAGCTGTGTAAAAGTGCTGAGACCTTTGCTTCTGTGGCAAATTCTACTTTCTGTTGCAGGCATTGTCTGCAATCCATAGCTTTTTTTTTTTTTTTCTTTTTCTTTTTTTTCAGTCTGTTTATACAAGACTCCACAGCTGGGCATGAAGCCAGATTTTGATCCCAGTCCTGTTACTGGTTTCAACTGAATAACTTCAGATTTTGGCTGGTTCTCTGGCAAACTGAGCCTGTCCTCTTGCTCTTGTGTCAGCTTGGTCTCAGCTGCTGGGGGGAAAATCAGGAGCAAGCAATAATCCTTGTTTGCTTTTGATACCTGACTTGTTACCTCACTTTGCCAAGAAAACTAAAATGGAAAGGAGTGGCACACCCCCCTCAGTATTTCCAGTCACAGCTGGGTACAAAGACTTCATTGCACAGTCTTGGTGTTTTTGCAGGCTCGTGGAGTGCATCCCTCACAAATTTCTTGTAGGCTCAAAGCACACACATGGGGCTCTGTAAGGTCTGAAATGCCTAAGTCATGGTATGAACCCCGAGGGCTGACCCCTGTCACTCATATGAAGCTGGCAGTGGTCTTCTTGGCAGATTGCCTTTCTGGCCAAACCCTGCCTTTATTTACATTTGTGAAACCCTAATGAGGTTTCATACATGTGACCAAATGCAAAACTTGGTCTGCCGCGATGGTGCCTGCATGAGAGTTTTGAGTATATCATAATCAGTGTCTCAGGAAAGCCAATTGTAATGCTCTGGTTGGATATTCTCAGTGTTTTTGGCAGGACCTTGCTATCTATGCAACGGGATTTGCAAAGCTGCTTGCCATAACATGGGGCTGTAGGTTTGCCTGGTGCATGGCTGACAGCTCTTCTAACAAAGACTGAGCTAGGAAAAGAAAAAAAGAAAAAAGGAAAAATAAAAAGCTGTTCACACATTCTTCTGTCTTTCCTCCCTCCTGTCTCCTCCTCCTGCTGGAAATACCTAAACACAGGAGTCATTACGAGGGCAGCAACCCCTTTGCGCTGTAGGGCTGTGCACTCAGGTGTATCTGACCATTTGTCTGAGCTGCTGAAGCCATAACAGGGACAGGAATGTGGGGGGAGGAAACCAGCCCAAGGCTCTTCCAAAAACCCTCATCTGGTCACTACTGATGGGCAAACCAGTCATTTTGCATATCTTGCATTCCCTTAATGGATCAAAGAGTGGGGAAAAGTTAGCTGGAGGCCCCAGAACAATATTTGGCTCCTTCCCAGTTTTTATCTTTCAGGAATGCCAAAGGTCTTGTGCAGAGATTTCTTTTAATCAGTCTAAGCCCAGAAAGCCTGAGTTCTGGGAGGAAACTTGGCTCCTGACAAAAAACCTATCCTTCACCTTCACCTGGCAAATGTCTGCAGGTGCTGTCTGTACCATAGCCCAAATGGAGTCAGTCTGCTATTTCCTACAGTTGATATGCTTTGATATTTCCAAAGTCAAAGTGGGAGATAAATGAGAACTAACTTGTGTTTTCAAGGGCTTTTGACAATCATAAACCATAATACTAATCAGATTCTTTCTTTTCTCTGTGCTTTCCAAACCGTCTTGAAGTATTCAATCATATTTCTCATTTCTTGCTCCACTGCAATGAGGTTTATGGGGCTGGAGCATCAGGTGGTGGTGCCAGTGGCTGCGCTGCATCCCTCCTGGACAACTCCACATCTGAGATGTCTTCTTGAGAAGTGGCTCTCTTCAACCCAGGTTCATACTGACAAAAAGGGAACTGGAAACCTGCTTTCCAGCCCTAGGGGCTAGTTTGTAAGGTGCAGCTCTCTGGGGAGCTGAGCAGCACTACAGCTTACCTCAAGCTTATTCAGCACTTGCAGGCTCTAAATCTAAACTCAGAGGGTTTTTTTTGCCAGTTTCCATTGCTCAGCATGAAGCAACACCACCCCCTCAGTGCCGTTGGCAGCTCTAGGTGTACAGCCCTGCCCCCAGAATTATCTCCCTAAATGTTAAATACAGCAAAGACAGCAGAAGCCCAGAAAAAGTGATAGCTCATTATCAGTGATGCCAGAAGACACTGAAGGGAACACACAATGCAGCATCATTTGGTTTACAACAGCCTTTCTGGAAATGCAATAATCTGTCGTGGAGTCACTGTCTCTCTCTAGTGGCTCAGCATAAAGAGAGGTTAAGGCAGCATGGCTGGGTAATTGGCTGGTGTCACATCAGTGGGAGCTGAGAAAGCTGGGAGGAGCAAAACAGAACCAGACCTGAACAGGCAGCAAGTAAACTCCTCTAAAGAATGTATGGAATAAACACTTCCCATACTTGCAAGACTAATAGACATAATAAAGATTAATTATTGCGTCTTACTTTAGAAATTTTCCCTGCCAAATGTCCCATTTTATTTTATTTTTTCTTAACAAATTCCTTCCTGATATACACATAAAGCTGAGGCAGCCAGGTGTCCAAGCCAAAAAGCTTTTTATAATGCAAAAATCCCCAACACAACCAAATAAATATATATATTAAAAAAAATGATTGTGTATTTTAGCTTTGAACATCTCTTTCATGATTGATTTGGAGCCTCACTAAACATGTTCAAGTGAAGGAAAACAAATACCGGTCTCTGTTAGTTTAACCCATCACAGGGAATCACCTGAACTGGAACTGCCTGCATTCCCTTGACATGAAACTGGACCTGTCCTGACAGGGTCTCCAAGCACCTTGGCATGTCAGTGCTCAGCAGTCCTGTCCTTGTTCAGTATAGATACCAAAGTACATGCATTTGCACGTATTAGTTCAGACTGAACAATACAGAGAGGCTAAGGAGTGCTTAATAAAGAGCCTTTCCTAAGCAACTGATATTAGAAGAGTTTTAAGGAACTCATAAATTCCTGATTTCCAGCACTATGATTAGCCCTCACCTCTATATATCCAGCAGCTGTGTGAAGAATTCAAACTAACAGCAATATTAAACTGCCGTGGAAAGTGAAGTCCTTTAATTGGTATAACAAATATATTCAGAGAAATTGATGGAAGGTGATTTTTTTTTATTTTATTTTATTTTTTTTTCAGACAATGCACAATTAGCCTGAGGAACTCATTACCATAAGATATTAACTTTAAAGAGTGTCATGAAATTCAGAAATGGATTGTTTGTACTGAAGGCAAAAATATCCAGTATTAACGGTAAGCACATGCTTTAGAAGGGCTCGGATGCAATCTGAGCAAAGATGCAAAAAATGCAAAAAAGTTATTTTTCCATGTACTGACCTAGCAACCTTTCTAGTGGGCAAATCTCTTGCACCATCCCTCTGCAACCTATGGTGCTCGCTGCAACTTTTGCTAGGATACTTAGTTAAGTGTGTTCCAAGAGTAAGATTGCTCTCATCTCATTTTATCCCTGTAGTAAGTTGTGAACAGACTCAGCTGGCATTCTGGTTGTCTTCATGAGTCACCCCACTTTACCAAGATAGGCAGCCGTTCCTGTCAGCTTCTCCAGCAGGCTTGACACAGTCATTCTGCAGAGATCTCCAGGAGGAGAAGGGATGCAGGCTTCCAGTCTGAGGTTTTATCAGGGCTAGCAAGTACCCAGCAGTGCAGTGGTTTCCCTTACACTGAGTGGGGTCAGGGATTCAAATCAGTCCTGCTCAGGATATGGGAGAAAAGGCCTTGTTACAGCTGTAATACCTTGGGCTTTTCTTGATTGCATTCTCAGAACATGGATAACATTGCAAAAGGGGCATCAACCTACTGCAGAGTCCAGTGAAAGGCCATGAAGATGGCTGAAGGGACTGGGACATTTCTCCTATGAGAAAAGGCTGAGAGAGCTGAGACAGTTCATCCTCAGCATCCTAACACAGATACAAAGTCAAACTAGCAACTTGAAAGGGTAACATCTATCAGAACTAATAAGTGCTAATCTAGCATAAAAGAGATAGCAACCAATTGAGTCGACAGGCAGAAAGAGGAACAAAGTCTGGCCACAGCACATTGAGAACCTATACAATTATAAGTCATACATTATAAAACAGCTCACTGCAGACTAAGGATATAGCCACAGTAACAATTCCAATAAATATTTGAAATAATGCCTTGATTTGGGTAGTGTTATAAAATCAGACTACAACTCAAGTCATTACACCTTCCCAGAAAATAAAAGTCCTTACTTGAATCTTCTGTTACTAATCAGAAAAAAAAAGAAAAAAAAAGCTTCTTTCTAGATAATCAGTTTATTTAAGGAATTGGCAGACAGTTGGCTGTGTGTATGTGTCACAATTTTGAAACTGTCAGAGCTGCACTTATTCTTATTCACTAATCATACCCATGTACCTACAAGCTACATTTCTAAATGGTATGGATGAATAATCCCTTTGCTCTTGTAGAGGGTTTTTTATGGCTCCTCTAAGCCGTGCATCTATTTTCACTTGACTTTAAAGCAATCAATATGCTGGCACAAAGGCTTTGGGATAATTCATAGCAACAATCTGTAGCAACTTACAGACTGATTTGGTTCCCTCAAATTGTGCTGATGAAAAAAATACTAGAAGATTCCAAATGCCTAGAGTCACCACCCCCACCACCCTTCTTCCCCCCCCCCAAAAAAAAACAAAAAAAAGGAAACAAAAAAAAAAAAAAGAAAAGAAAAGATTGTTCTCCTTAATAAGGGAGTTAATAAGGGTCTTTCAAATTTCTTCCAGAGTAGCAAGATGAGAATTTAGCCCCAGGAGTAAGCCTTGCTCAATGGCATGGATTTCAAAGATGTAGGAAAATGAGAACCAATTCTTAGGTCAGTTGCTGTGCTCACAAGGCAAAGAGGGGCAAAAATTCCTGCATTCAGCTTTTCATTGGATCTTCTTTGTACTGAACATTTCAGGAGCTGCCCTGCCAAAGACAAGCATCTCCTGTTGGTGATGCCACTGACAGTGGAGGCTCCGCACAACCACCAGAAAGGGAGTTACAGCAGAGTTCTCCCCTGCCTGTTACTTGAGGGGCACCTGGCACCTGTTATTTCTATATACAAGAGATTATTGCACTAAAATTGCACTAAACCCACTGGCATCTGCCTCAGAGATGAAGATTAAATGAGACACGTTGCTTTTGTTTTTCCCTCACCCATTGCAAGACATAAATTAGTCGGTTGATAGATTTTGTTGACTAATGTGAACTGTAAAGAAACAAAACATCACATCTGTGTTGGCTGGGTAACAATGGCTCTTTGTAGAGGCTCTATTCTTTTCAGTCCCAGCAGCCATGACACAGCCATTCTGCAGCACTCTCCAGGAGGAGGAGGCAGGCATGCTTCCAGTCTGTCCGAGGTTTTACCAGGGCAAGCAAGTACCCAGCCCTGCAGAGGTCTCCCTTACACCCAGTGGGGTCAGGGATTCAAATCAGTCCTGCTCAGGACATGGGAGAAAAGGCTTTGTTACAGCTGTAATATCTTGGTCTTCCTTAATTGTGTTCTCAGAGCATGGCAGGGCATTGCAAGACGTCCAAGCAGTGAGGTGAATTGATTTTCCTTCTTATTTATGTGCCTGATCCTCTCTCCTTCTGTGTCTTCTTCTGTGTCAGAAAAATGTTTTCCTGCCAAACTGTGCCATTAGTTGTGCACATGATCCACACAACTGATCTGAGACCAGAATAACAGCTGATATCAAGGAGGCAATACTAATTTGCTTTCATTTATTTGTGATTTTTGTAATTTTTTACTGATATTAGCACACCTGAGACCTCAGCTAGGCTGTCCTCTGGAGGAGGTAAGCTGGCTTTTACTTGTGGGAATCATAGCAAAGGGAAATAATGACCAAAAGAGAGGTGGCTTGTGCCTGCTGGAGACAGGCTGAGTGAAGATGAAATGGGGATATACTGCCTTCAGTGGGAACACTTTTGGGCTGAGGCAAAGTGATGGTCAGGACTGATATGTTAAACCATACTGATTGTAGACTTCTTAAAAAACAAGGAGACATTAATGGGAAGTTTTGGAAAGGGTCGCTCAGCCTTTTAAAGAGAGCAAGGTGGACTCCTGCACAACAGCACTCCTTGCACATCTGCAGCCACTGAACTGTAGGGCTCAGCAAGAAGCAACTGAATGTTGGCTTAGCAAGAGAGTGAGAAAAAATCTTCCCACAAGGAGGAAGAACACAAGGACAGATATAAGTGTCCATGAAACTATGATTGTCTCAAGGTCCCAGCCAGATGATAACAAGAAAGTGGTGTTCCACCCGTCTGGGAAGCAGAGGAGTTATTGCATGGTGAGAAGCTTTCCTGGGGACAGCAGTTACGTCAGGCTTAGTTGATCAAATTCGTATCACTGGGCAGTGAGAGCAGCTGGTGTGGGATATCCTTCATCCATGTGGCTGGTGGCCAGGTCCCTAAGTCTCTGAAATCGTGTGGCTCCATGCACAAAGCCTGCCAGGAACATAGCCTAGCTGGTGCTAACTACTGAGTAGTACTTGGGAATGGTTTGGGAAGGTATTAATTGCACCAGAATCAGGCCAGGGGCCATTATACTCATTCAATGGTATAGATAATTCCATTCCAGGGTGGGCACATTCCCAGTATTTTTTTTTGAAAAAAGTAATTACTACTATTATTCCTGAAGCTATTATTTGTTTCTGCTTTCTGCTTGAAAGTGGACACTTGCTTCAGTTTAGTCTAGCTCTAGCAATACTATCTGTATTTTGTTCCTAATTCTCAAAAACAAACAAACAAACAAACAAACAAACAGACTCAACAACTAAAACAGGTACAGAAGCAAAACATCCCCACTTTCAGATCATGGTAGTTAATAAACCCATGAAAGCAATTTGTTTCTAAGAACTCACATTAGAAATATTGCCTCTTTTTGGTTTAGTCAGCTGTCCACTAACTGGTCATGATTTCTAGAAAAATCAATCTGTTAGTCACAAGCACCTGACAAATAGTTTGCATACAATATAGCTTAGCATGGGGGATTTGTCAGCTGTTTTGCACACAGTTTTCATTATTCACTGTATCGTGTGACTAGCCACTTCTAACGTGATACAATTCCTTCCCTTAAATTATACAACGCAACTGTAAACAGGACATAACCAAACAGATATATACACATATATATTAGTAACTGCTAAATAACTAATTTGAATTCTACAATCATTCATTCTTGTGAATCCCCAGGTATCTTGAGAAGGCATCTGAAAAATTAACAGCAATGACTCACAGCACATGGTCATGAACATGGCCTTCTATTTATAGCAGTATTTCTAAATTCATCTCCTTCCTAATAACAGCAGTAGTAGCTGAAAAAAAAATACCGCATTAGACATTTCTTTGGATAAAATCATACATGTAATATCACCTTTCTTCATTGTTGATGCTCTCAGTCTATGAGAAAACCATGGAAAAAAAATACTGTCAAGACTCTGCATTTTTCAAAGTCAGCAAAGGTAGTTAGCTGCTAATACGCTCATTGAAATTAATGATTTGTGTAGTTAAATTCCCTACTAAGCTTTAAGACTAATCAAACAAGATGTTTTTAATCGGTAGACAACTGCATAACTAATTCTGATAGTCCAGCTGAGATTCTCAGCAAAGAGATTTTTGTTGCAAATTCTCTTCCATTTCTTCCAATTGTCTAACCTTTCCTTGTTCTGCCTTGGCATTCTGCTCATGTGCTAAGTAATGTGTTTTCTTATATCAGATACTGCAGTCTTGTATCACTTTATCTCAATTTTAAGGGCAATCAATTGAAGTTATAGAGAGATATAAGGCCTCTGCATCACCCCACTATCAGATCCACTTTGCTGTTTATCAATTAAAGGTCAGACACAGGTTAGTGAGAAAAAGCTCTCTGAAATGCTGGTCTGCTAGCGTTATTACAGCTTGTGCTTTGGCATGGGGTTAGCAATATGTCAGATGGGTAGCACAATATATAGAAATGGAAGAGAAATGGTAGGTTTAGAAGCTAAGAAGCAAACTGCAGCAACAGGAGAAGGCATAGGTAAATATGTATTTCTACTGTTTTGGGGACAAATCTTTAGTTGAAAGAAGGAATTCTGATACTATTCCTTTCATGGATTTTGCTAAAAAGGGCAAAAATTTGTGTGGGTGTGTAGAGACACTTGGCTTTACTGCTGTTGCCAGGTCTCTGCTAGATGAAAGCAGCTGGAGCTGACCCCATTGTTGAAAAATTTGCCACAGGGCCCATTTGCAAATCTCACGCGATCGAAAGGGAGGCCAGGACCATCTGTATGAAGCACAGATGCCTCTGCTGCAGAATAGCAGCAGCTCTGGCCTCTTTCCTGGCAGGGTTTTTCTGATAGAGGTGTGCTGTCACGATGTTATCCTGAACAAAATTCCCTCTGAAGAGGGAACCCAGCCCATGAACATGCAATGAGAGGTTGTGTCACCTTTCCTCTTAAACTCTGTTAGGTCAGTATTGGTTCAACACTGG
This sequence comes from Heteronetta atricapilla, assembly GCA_011075105.1. NCBI lineage: Eukaryota > Metazoa > Chordata > Aves > Anseriformes > Anatidae > Heteronetta > Heteronetta atricapilla. Next base: position 148,244,352 of record CM021732.1, read on the forward strand.
TGAATGCTGGCCTACTACTGTGTCATTGCCCAAGCCTCATGAGCAGCATTTGGGCCAGGCCTGAGGGTCATCCTTCACCAGGGAGCTGTATGGTGTCGAGAACTGGCTTCATGACAGCCCTTTAAAGCATCCACGCTCAGACTGATTGCGACAAGCCCATCCCTTGTCACAGAATGACAGAATGGCTGAGGCTGGCAGGGCCCTCTGGCGGCCATCTTGTCCAACCCATGCCCGAGCACGGACACCCAGAGCAGGGTGACCAGGGCCATTTCCAGGCGGCTTTTGAAGATATCCAAGGAGGAGACCCCTCAACCTCTCTGGGCAACCTGTGCCAGCACTCTGTCACCCACACAGAACAGAAGTGTTGTTTGGTATTCAGAGGGAGCCTCCTGTGTGCCAGTTTGTGCCCAGTGCCTTTTGTCCTGGTACTAGGCACTACTGAAAAGAGCCTGGCTCTGTCATCATTGCACCCTCCCTTCAGATATTTGTACATATTGATGAGATTCAGATATTTGTACATATTGATGAAATCCCCCGACTGTCCTCCAGGATGAACAGTCCCAACTCTCTCAGCTTCTCTGCACAGGAGAGGTGCTCCATTCCCCTGATCTCTGTTTCGGACTCCCTGCCTGTGTCTCTATCGGGGGAGCCCAGAACTGGACACAGAACTACAGTTATGCCTCACCAAGCGCAGAGTAGCCCTCCCTCCTCGACCTTCTCAAAACATCCTAACCGGCATGTTTACCAGTACAATAGCTCTGCTAGCATGTCCCTGTCACGTTAAACATATCTTAGTGTTTTGCAGCTCTGTCTTCAGAGATGTTAACAGCTATTTCTCCTGGTGCTGTCACAGCAGTAACAATGAGCCTGGCACAGCGATGGACACTGCAGTCTCTAGGTATAGTAGCTGCTGTTTATGTTCTATCCTGTACTGGGGTTTTGTAGCTTTGGTACTCTGGGTTTTAGTTCCTTCCTGATTCACAGATAAGTAAGCCATCTGGGTCCCTGTGATTTATTGCTGTTTAGATTCTGCATTAGTTGCTGCTGACTCCTTCTTTGATGTAATGGATGTGATTGCAGCTCAGCGTTAGAACCTGGCTCCTGTTTGTGCTGTCAGAGCCTTGTTAGGACCTAGGGAGCAGTGCTGGGGCTGTGGGCTACATAAGGGTAAATTCCTGCATGCTGTGTCTCAGTCCGTCCTGTTACCAGATCAGATGCATGGAAAGGCTGCCTGATGACTCACACTGTGTTAACTGTTGTGGACACAAGCAGAGTACGAGTGGATTTCTTCGTCAGAGAGCTTAGGTTGAAGAAACAAAGACCTCAGAAACAACAGGCAACAGAAACGTCTCAGGTCATGCATCACGCTGGAGAGGCTGATAAATGCCAGCATTAGAAAAGACCATGTCTGACTATGGAGCTGTGCTGTAATTGGCTTATTGAACTGACTGGTATAAGAAATTACATTTTTTTAATTTATTTTTTTCCTGAAGTTGTTCTGAGAGAGAACTTACCCAGCATTGCTGCTACCTCCCTTTTATCATCAAATTGCAATCTCATATTGCACAGTCTTTTTGCCAGCCTGGTGTGCAGTTATTTGCAGACCAAGCAACAATGCACTGGGGAGGTATTTCCAGCAGAGAAAATAGAGGTGGCATTCACAGGCATCTCCCACTGAGGGAGGTATCTGATGACGATGACTTTCTGGTTATGTGCATTTAGTTGCTAACCTTGAGCTCCATTGACTGTGGACCGTTTGATATGTTCAGGTGGGCAGATGTGTTGGTGCATAGTCACCATACTTAGCATTCTGGAAGTAAGGAACAGTGTCTGGGATCTTTCTGTCATCCAAGGATGTGGTCAGAGACTTTTTGTATCTGCTGACCCAAAATGTCATAGTTTCCCCCTAAACAGGCATGTAGCAGGCTGCAGAAAGGTACTTAAAAAGCCAGTAAGAAAACTATTGAAGACTCAAGAAAAGCAAGTTATTGGCAGACAACAAAATGATGGTAAAGCAAATTCCTCTTTATGTGATGTGACTGAGGAGGAACATTTGGATTTGTGGCCCTTATTATCAGGTAAATACTTGAGGAATTGAGGGAAGAGGAAAGATGTTCACAGAAGGAGCATCTGACAGGCAGGCTGGGGAGCATTAGTGTTGGTTGTTTGCTGTGTTAAAGGATGCCTGCCAGCTGTGTAAATCGGGATTTAGCTCTGCCAATCCAGGCAAAGATGATGTCTCACTGTTTTTTTTTTTTTTTTTTTTTTTTTTTTTTTATAAACAAATCAGTAAACACAGCTGTACGCATGGGGAAATCTTTCCTTCCAGGTGAAAAAGTTGCAATGTTAACAGCTGTACCTCAGCCCTGTCTGGTTCTTGATGCCTTTTATGTTAAGGACTGCTATTGCTTTGAAAATAACCACCCAGATTCCTAGAGTAATTCACTTTGGAAATAATGGAACAATATAATGGAGTTCTATCAGAAATACTCAAAAAGGTCTAAAGTACTAAATGGAAAACATTATCCTTTCTTTAGGACTTTTGAACAACCCCTACAATTCTGCAGCAAGGAGATAATTTGCTACTAGATATTACGGATTAGGCTGTTAAATTCCATCACATGTTACTCTAATGGCGTCTTAGAGGAAATTATTCAAACTGTTCTCAGAATTGTATTTAAGGCAAAGGTTCCTGACAGGAGAAGTACCTGGTATTTGTTTTTTTCCCCTTCTGACATCATTTTTTTTCCACCTGCTGCCTTTATTAGTTAGTCACCAAAAAACTTTTGCTAGGAATCTTATGCTGTGCTGTGTCTGATCAAATAACACTTGGGACAGTTTTCAGAGCATGCTGATGGAATGACTCCTACAGCAAGGTTCTGATTCCCCTTTTGTATAACTACAAATGAGAAGAAAATCTGTTGTACTAAATGACTTTGATACAACAGTTTAACACAGGAGCTGACCAGAAAGCCATGAAGTCTTCTCCATACTGATTTCATAGAATCATAGATAAGCAGATAAATCTTATAATTTACCAGCAGAATTATTAGTTTTCTGGTGAGGGGCTAGCAGAACATGTTGGCATTTTCAAGACAATTCCAAATATTTACGAAAGAGAATATAAATATCTCAGGAAAGATACAGAAAAAAATCTTTATGAGAGACAAGTTATGAAATCACAACTTCAGCATTGTCCAGAATGAAATGCCTTTCCCAGAGAGTGGAGGCTTGGCAGATCTACTAAAAAAAACACCTCTCACAGCTCTCAGAAGAACAAAAGATCAAAGATTGAAAGGATTTATCAGGTCATCCATCCCATCTCCCTGATAATAGAGCATTGTTTTCCTAAAGTGTATTTTTTTTTTTTTTTAGTGCTCTGACTAGTTTTAGAAGACCTAAGTGATGGATAGGGTTTTTATCATTAACCTTGGGAAATGATTCCAGAAGCTAACAAATCTAAGTGTCAGGTTTTTCCACATTAACACCACTGCTTTGTCAGTAATTTCATAGCTTTATACCCGTTCCTTTTTCCCCAGCCCACAGGCTCCTTCTGAGTTTAAGAACAACAGGATGAGACATTGCATATAGATCTTGACTTTCCATCCTTGTACAAGTGGATTGCTCTTCATGTAAAGCAATATCCTGGAAATCTGTGAGAGTATTCCTTCACCGAAGAGCACATGGGGAAATAACAGTCTGAACTTGAACTGATAATTATTGCTGTGCCAGCTGAGTTGCAGAAAATGACCTTGTCCATGTTCCCAGTCCATTACAATAGGAAATAAAGGTCTGGATAAAGCTTAACTTCTGCAGCCACAGACGTGGTCCAACTTGGCACTACAAGGGAATGCACACTGCCAGAGATCAGCTGTCAGCTGCCAAGGTGGGAACATTTTACAATGTTGTAATCATAATGTCTGAGAATCCTTTTTTTTTTTTTTTTTTTTTTTTTTTTTTTCAATTGATTTAAACATTTGCTTATCTTTAAGACCAATCTTCATTCCAAGGGATTTGGATGCTATGTGATAGAAAATAACAGTCACCTGTGGTCCAAAAAGATGAATGAAGAGTAGAAAGGGGTAGAAAAGGACTGCAGAAATAAAGAGCTCAGTGTGGTCAGCAGGCACAGTGAAGGCTGAGGGGTTAGAGTGGCTATTCATACACGCAGCATAAAGGCAAGCATCAGGGAGAAGTTAGGTGCTTTCCATCAGGAAAACAGTGTCACAAAAACAAAATCTAAAGGCTGGTCATGAATAAATCCATGTTGGAAAATAGAAATATTCTCTGCTCTGTATAACTTTGCATGGAGAAACAGAAAAAAAGGTTTTAAGAGGCAACTGGTCTCTGAAAGATATTTCCTGATTTTCAATAAATGGGAAGGAATACCCTGTCTAACCGGCTGAGATAGGTAAAGAAGCTAAATTTCTAAGTTAGTTTCTGTTAGCATAACTCAAATGGAACAAAACAAGGATTCTTACTCCCTTCTTTCACTATTTCACAGTTCAACTCACATTAGTAAATGCAAACTTCCATTTAATTAAATCCATTTGATGCAAAATTGTTTCCCTGTTGCTCAGAGGCCAATATAACCCTTTTCACAGTATGTAGGCTTCATTTAACATATCATTTGCAGCAAGGTTTGATTTTGTAAAGTAGAACAGAGTTTGAGGTAGATTGTCACAAATAAAAAAATAAAAAAGGCCTACTCTCCTGCTGGTGCTTAAAATGTGTGCACGAAACATCAATGAAAATGTTAACTCCTGAAGAAATCTGAAAGAAATATTTTGGACCTAACAGTTCATTTTATATTAACAGGTTCCTTTGCAGTCCTTGAGTTTCCCACTTGCCTTTGCATTTCTAGCTTTTTTGAGAAGCTCATAAGCAAGAGGAGGAGCTCCCCACAATTCCTTTTATTATACCATTATTTGCATCTAAGACAGGCTTGAGGTAAATGTTGAGAAAGATTCCTCTGCACAGGGAAAGAACAGTCAGGATCTCAGTTCTCTGCTTCTAGTATTGCTGCATTGCTTATGTGCATAAGAGGGTATAACACATGGGTAAACTTTACAGTGGAAAATCAATACCCTTTCACAAGAGAAAAAATAAGAAGTTTATCTTTGGTCCACATCTATTAATCAAAGTGATGTGGTGAGTAGAGAGGTGTGACTGAATTGCCATCCCTCCACTTCAGGTGAAGAGCCAAAATCAAATGGATTTTGACCAGTGTACATTTAACAAAAGGAAAAGGGAGAGGGGGAAGTATCATGCTCATTTAAGATGGCTTAGTTGACTGAACATAAGCCTCTGTGCTATCTGTGATGTTCTGTGGTGTCTAAGACATTCTCCTGGGGCTGACAAATATTTTGTATGTCCAACAGGACATAACAAGACACTGATGATTTGTGGAAACCTGAGTTGGAAGCTAAAAGGAATACTCTAGGGCATCTCAAATGGCACATATCTATACTTATGCAACCAGGCACCACCAACATTGTCCTAATATGCATCATTGAAAACACCAGTACAATAACAAATGTGAACTGCGAGAGGTATGTAACCACCAAAGACCAGAAAGAAATATTGCTTTGTCTTAGGCTAGAGAAACCCCCCATATGTGTTCCAACACTTTTGTGTTCCAACACATACGTGTTCCACAACATTTTATGAAAAATGTGGTTCAATATATGTGTCCTCTCCATCCTTGGAGATATGTAAAGCATGGCTGCGCAAAGCCCCCAGTAACCTGACCTAACCTCAAAGACAGCCATGCTTTGAGCAGGGTGTGTGGACTCTTGAGGTCCCTTCCACCCTGAGTAATGCTTAGATACCATGATTATTCTCAAAAGTAGTAAGGAGGTGAAGGGGAGGATGGTGCTGAAAAGAGGATGATTTTTATCTTGTGAGTATTGCTCATGTGCTACGTGCTTTAATATCTGACATTCCGATAGTAACCAATAATAGTTAATGCTGGACCTGCCTTTTAATTAAAATCAATAATTTTTGATCAGGTAGAAATTAGTGATGAAAACTAGGCTAACATCTGTAAAAATGCTCATATAATTGTAAGAATTTCAGCTCTCTGACAAAGAATTTGGTAAAAGATAGGAAACAGAGGCTAGGAATAAATGATCATTTATCATAGAAGAACATGACCAGCACAGGTCTACAAGATGTGCTATGGCCCATTCTGCTCAACATATTTATCAAAAATCTTGGAAAGAAGGGCAAAAAAAGTTAAGATAACTGAAACAAAGTCTAACTCTAAAGAATTGCAATACAGACAAAATGAAATGTGGATGATAATATACGTGGGTAAAAAGTTGTTCGTGAACTTTCTGTATGAAATTATGAACTGATAGAACTCTATCAGCCAAGAACAAGATCTCAGGGTATAAGAGATAGTATCTTTGTGAAAAATGGTTCAGTGTTCAACACACTTGGAAAATCTGAATCTAATATTAGGAGCTTTAGAAGAGGGATAATGGACAAAACAGAATAAATGAGTATGTCTCTATATAAATACCACACCTCGTTGTACAGTTCTGCTCCCTGTGTCTCAAAAGGGATATAATAAAACTGGAAAAGGCTCAGAGACAGGTAACAAGAATGATAAAGGTATAAAACACCTACTCTGCAAGGAACAATTAAGTAGATTAGGAGACCTCAGGGACTATTAGGGAATATATGATAGGGGCCTATATAATTATGAGTGGCCAAAAGTAGGTACATAAGTAATTATTATTGCATGTCTGTCCCAAGAAAAGGATTAGTGGGCATTAAATGAATCTAACAAATGATGAGTTCAAAGTGTCCAGGAAGAGGTGACTCTTTATATGTTGTGTAACTGAGCTGTGGGGAGCCACACCACAGGTTGCTGTGGGTGTCTTATGTGGATTCAAGAGCTGACTAAAAAAACATTACAGAAGGAAGGGATGCCATCCAAAGAGACCTGGACAAGTGTGAGAAGTGAGCCCATGTGAACCTAATGATGTTCAACCAAGTGCAAGGTGCTGCACCTGGGTCGGGACAATCTCAGACATGAGCACAGACTGCGAGAAGAACTCATTGAGAGCAGCCCTGCAGAGGACTTGGGGGTTCTGGTGGACAAAAGGCTTGACATGAGCCAGCAGTGAACTCATGCAGCCCAGAAGGCCAAACGTGTCCTGGGCTGCATCACCAGAGGAGCGCCCAGAAGGGGAGTGAGGTGATTGTCCCCCTTTGCTCTGCCCTTGTGAGGCCCCACCTGGAGTGCTGCATCCAGGTCTGGGGCCCCAACCCCATGAAAACACAGAGCATTCTACACAAGTTCTTTCGAAGTCTTCTAAATCTTCTCTTTGCTAGTGCCACATGCCTTTTTTTTTTTTTTTTTCCCAAGGATAGGTCTTGATAGGTGTCAGATAGCTAACATAGCCTCTTTGTGTTTACATTGCTTTTTTTTTGTTTGTTTTTAGTTTTTACAGACAGGGTACAGTGCTCTTTGGATAGAAAGCTCTTCTTTTGGTACAGATTCCTCAGCTAAAAACATCTTCAGGTCTTGTGGCCAATTGTGATTACCAATAAAAATAGATCATCTTCTCATGAGTGTTCAGTAAGACTACTCTGAACCCAACCTAGAGACAGCAAATGTCAGACGTGGGAATGGAAGATGTATGGATGAAGGTACCTGACGTGTATATTTCCTCTCAGTAAATTGACGTTGAATTTTTGGGCTGCTCCATGGAAGAAGATATTTCTTCTGCCTAATGAGATCCCAGGACACTCTAACTGGAGGCTTTAAAGAATGGGTAAGAAAATCTTGTGAGCTTCTTCAACCCTGCTCTGAGATAAGCAGGCTACAAGAGTCTTTGAGGTCTCTTCCAAGCCTATTTTGTGCAATTCAAGGATTTTCCAGATCAACTCCTTCAAGGTATGTTTCACAATGGAGTTTGATGAAAAACTGCTTCTGTGTCTGCTCAACACTGAATATATAGTCGTGGATTCTTTCTTTCCAATCATCTCAGTTTTATGGGCTTTCAATTAAAATGTTGTAAAACATTTATTACTTTTTGCTGCAAAGCACTGAGGACATTTACATTATAAAAGACACAAATCCATGCTGAGTTTGTGGTGCTCACTGTTGTATTGCTTCCAGTCTTGCCTGCAGTTCTGTATATTTGCCAGCTGTTTGCAACAAAGTCCTTGGATTTCATTGAATGTTCCCATATGGATGGCTTTTCACGCCTGAACCCTCTGAGTTTGAGCTGGTTATTAATGAGGCAATCTAGAGACTAGAGATTATCGATATTCCTAAATACAATGAGGTGATGAACAATATGGTAGAAAAGGATTTTAAACAAAAGCATGGAGTACAGTCCAGTTCTTGTTTTGTCACAACATATCCCTAAGTCCATGTGGATCTGTGTCTTGGTTCCCAATGGGACAGTTCATATTTCCCTGGGAGTTTCATGACAATTGGTGAGCCAGAACCAGAGGTCTGGCTCTGGCAAAAGAGGGATCAGATGAAGACTGTGAGTAACTGTGCCAGCCAATCAATGCATGAGTAAAGAGAACTAATGAAAAAATAATAATAATAAAAAAAGTACACCACAATATATGTTGTGGAGTGGCTGTATTCCCAGACTCTCTATACTGTTTGCGTATGACCTTTTCCAAATCAGTTGGGTCTAGATCCTCAGAAATATTCAGACAATGAATTGATGGGAGCTCCGACAAATTAGATTTTAGATCCCAGGTTTGAAACCTGGACACCTAAACACCTTCTGGTCTGACCATTCACCAGGGATTAATAACAACAAAGATCCTTTCCCATACAAAACCAAATATATCAGCTTTCTGGGATCCCACTCCACTCTTACCTGACATACAGTCACCATGTGCTTCAGCCAAGAGGCCTCTGAAAGCTCCATTTGCACATAACAATGTTCTGTGAAGCTGCAGCTACACACACTGGTTCCCTTGAAAGTGCTTTTCTTACTTCTAGCTGTCATTTTCCTGCCAAACCCACACCCTGAACTATCCCATCTAATTTTACTTACTGGCCATCTTTCCCCTTTTTATTGCCAATATTTTTCTTGTTAATTGTGCATGCTTGGTTTTAAAGAATGGTGTCTGCTTTTCCTTAAGTGGCTCTGCAAGGAATATTTCTGCATCCTGCGTAGTTTCTCTGACATGTTTATGCCTTGCTGGTTACTGTAAAAAATGCAAGACATATTAGGTACTTCTGAAAACTGAGACGGCACCTTGCAGTTTTAACATTGTGCCTTATTGTATAGTTAAAATAAATGTACCTGATATCAGCTTTATTACTCCTATTAGACGGTCTAATGGCTTGGAGTGCAGGAGTTCTTCCAGCAAGATGTTAAAGGGAAAGCAACAACTGCTCAGCTAAGGTTCTGTATCCAGGGGGCCATCAGGGACTCCACAGAGGAGCACACAGTGCTCAGCTGGGGATGAGCACTGAAATCAATCCCTAGTCTCCAGATAATATATTTAACGTGTGATAGGGTGTCAGAAAGAGGTTAACATAGAAAAGAAAGTCTACAGGCAGTGTTTGTAGTAGCTGTCCATATCTACTTTTCATTTAAAATATTACATCTTAGATCCTGTAAAGGCTTCCTTCTGAACGATGTTATAGCAGTCACACAGGACAGGTTTGTTCAAAACTGGTGAGACTCCTTTCAATAAATATGCCTGAGCAGTCTGAAGCATGCCACTATCACTCTTGACTGACAGCTCTATACAGGAATGCATGTGGCAATCCAGAGCTTGGTTCAATCTGGGGTCTCATGAGTTTCTGCTACTAACTTACCTGACAGTGTCTGGATGGGGATATCTACAGGTGAGCAGTCACCCTGGTCTCCTCCCTTCACAGTCTCAATGCTGTTTAGGCTGCAGTTCACCTTCACGTATGCCTACATTTGGTTGGATGAACCACGTCAAAGTACCTATTGGCTGTACTGACTAGATCTCCATTGACCACCCAGGGACCACCTACAACCTGAGATACAGACACTTGTATCAGAGACACCAAACGTTAGGCCAGGTGAGTACTACACAACATGTGGGATTTGGGTTTACAAGCCTCTGCTAAAATCTGTAAACCTTTATTTTGGTTGTCCTTGGCTATCTTTGCCTTTAATTTAAAGTGAGGTCAATATACTAGAGGCACCTCTGTTTGGTCACAGAAATCATGCTCTGCATGTCTCTTTGATGGAAAATAAGTGATGTGAACAGCTGTTGTTATCAACACAGGAATATGCTGAAGCAGAAACAGAAAGGGTGCTGAGTTAACTGCTTAGCCCAAGATAATTTCTATAGGCTACAGTCAGAGCAGGATGATGTAGATGCACATCAAGATGTATCCTGACCAGATACAGTGGCTTACCAATTCTTAACAGACATGCTGAAGTTTTGAGGAAGATCCTCAGGGTTATGTGATGGCATAAAGCACACTGGGCTTCATTAACCGTTTTTAATTATATTTCTTCTCACATTGGGTCCAGAGGTGAGAGGAATACTCCTATTGGCAGTATAAAAATTACCATAAATATTCATCCATATGTGCACATCTGTTGGGGTTGTTCATCCTGGAGAAGAGAAGGCTCCAGGGAGACCTTATAGTGACCTTCCAGTACCTAAATGGGGCTACAGGAAAGCTGGGTAGAGACTCTTTGTCAGGGAGTGGGGTGATAGGATGAGGAATAAACTGTTTTAAACTAAAAGAGGCTAGGTTTAGATTAGATATAAGGAAGAAATTCTTTACTATGAGAGTGCTGAGGTACAGGAACAAGTTGCCCAGAGAAGCTGAGGATGCTTCATCCCTGGAGGTGTTCAAGGCCAGGCTGGATGGGGCCTTGGGCAACCTGGGCTGGTGGGAGGTGTCCCTGCTTATGGCAGGGCATTGGAACTAGTAGATCTTCAAGGTCCCTTCCAACCCAAACCATTCTGTGATCTGGCGTCCTAGGTCAGATACTTTCTATGGCTAAAGGAAAGAGGGAGCTGCCATGATGTTATTCCAGGTCTGACCATTAAGCAATAATTTACACTTCTAAATGAGATCTCTAGAGGTGCACAGAAAAACAAACAAAGCAAAACAAACAACAACAACAAAACAACATTGAAAAGAAAAGAGTAGATGGAGATTATACAGAAAAGAAAGGATTTGACTGAGCACAGGTTGCCCACAGAGTCTGCATCCTTGGAGATCTTCAAATCTGCCTGGACATGGTGCTGGACACTCTGCTCTGGGTGTCCCTGGTGTCCTTGCTTGAGCAGGGTTGGGCCAGGTGGCCTCCAGAGGGCCTTGCCAGCCCCAACCAGTCTGCAGTTCTGTGATTAGCTTTGACCAGACAAAGCAGTGTTTCTGAGCCTAAGTTCTGCTGAGCATTTTTATAAAGAACTAACTATGTTAATTACGCCACCTTATTCAGATTTTAATCAGATCCTGTGCTCAAATGAGCTGTTTCAGGCACTGGAACTCACTGGCCCAGGAGAGCACAGCTCAGAGGTTGGGTTTGATCTGCAGTGAAATTGTTGTTTTCACTCAATTTCCCAGCTGAGTTGCCTCTGGCACAAAGGGTCAAGTGATTTGAGTGAATTGTCCTTGGCTCATTCAGGATCAAAGCACAGGTTTTGCCTGGTTCCACTTCTTCCCTCCACCCACACTGTTAAAGGATCACTGAACCTTTGGTATCCAGTCCCCGATAAGCGCAATAGGCGGTGATAAGCGAAAGCAGGGGGAAAAAAAGTAAAAAATAAAACACACAAAAATTTCCTTTGGGAAGATACCAGCAGGTAAGTTGGTAGAGAAGAGGGAGCTTCAGTCTACTCATGCCAAAAAAGCAGAGCAGTGTAATGCATGTTTTCTGCCTGGAGAGGCTTCTGCAGGATAGGAAGTGTGTCTGTGGTGCCAGGGGAAGGAGGAGAAAGAAAGGATATGTCTGTTGGTGCTATGCAGGTAAGGAACTCTGAAATTTCTTCTTTGGTCAACATTATCTCAACCTGTGTTTATGAAGGATAGTAAGCAGGGAAGTGGGTGTCTCATTCTGCCTTAACTTGTCTTATTTTGTAATTCCAGGCAAGGTGTTTTTCTGTCATTCCCAGAAAATCCAAGAGCCAAGCCTGCACCTCTGAAGTTGTCAGTGTTAGTGAGACACTAAAGGACTTTCAGGAGAGGATTCATTGCAAGTAGTACCCCGAATTTATTTTATCAGATAAGTGTAGTACAAACATTGGAAGAATTTCATGTTATTTTTGAACATTGTCATGGTCACATTATGACCAGAGAAGAGCCAAGAGTGGAACACTGAGGGAACAGAGAGAAATCTTCAGAAAGAGGATTCAATGTTTCATACCTTCAAAGTACAAATAGTGCTTATGGTTGAACTTAATATTAAACTCAAGCACAGACTGATAGTTTATGAAAAAGAATAAATAAATAAAAAGACAGTCAGAGAGAGAAGTTAGGTGCAGAAATGACTGGTGTAATTTCTGCCATATCCTGCTTTGTAAATTACTTTTTATGACTACGTTAGACTGAGGATAAAATAACCCGCTTTGCAAAATCCAAATTGGGGCCTTAAAAGATCTGAATCAGACAACTATTCGTTTTCAAAGTGATATGTCCTTTCTAACCATACCAAATAACCTACTTGCTTTATTCTCTTTGGATTTTTTGGGAAAACTAAGAACAATAGCCAGAGAAATATCTAGAGACATTTCCAACATTATTTTTCCTGACTATTTAGAGAATTTGTATATGAAAAATTCAACAGGGAAGACCTCCTCAAACTGCTCTATTGGCCAGGTTCAGCATCTGCTCTGAGCATTGGAAGACTCATTGAAGACCTGCTTCAAAGCAGGTAAATAAATCTGAAGATGCTGGATATCCGTAAGAACTGTAGCTCATTAAGTTCCAGGTGCAGGGAAGAAGGTTCTGGGTATGATCTTTTCCAGAGAGGCCTGATCTAATAAGTATTTTCTGAAAACACTAGTAGAGCTGGCCCCAAAGTCAGGACAAAGGAAGTAGACATCCAAATCCTTTGTGTTATAAGGACTTGGGTGGATCCATAAATATTCAGCAGCAGGAAAATAAAAAAACTGGGGAATTTCAGTTTTTCCTGGTTGAGTAGCATCTTCACAAGGACTTAAATTATCTAATAAGTGCTTGAAATAGGTGCATGTGGATTAATATTTTCTCAAGTTCCAAAGATTTTAAGAAGGCGTGCTGTTACTTGCCTTTACCAAAATATAGTTGTGATGCCAAACACACTACACTTGCAAAGCACAGAAGGATTTTTTTTGGTCAGAATGTTGAGTGGCCAATCTGAACTGTCAGAGCCTGTGTACATTTGGTCCAGAAAATATACAGGAATACAATATTTCATGACATATCTGATATTTCCTGTGTATAGTGACTCCCTTGGCAAAATGAGCCCTCTTACAGTGGTGGTATAAATTTCTCCAATCCTTGACAAAACATTAAGATAGAAGGACCCATAACAATGCAAAGAAAAAGGTCATTGAAACAGTTCTGACTCAAAAAGTTCAGGGTGAGTTTTCAGTAAAAGTTTGTGAGTGGGAAATAATGCATTTCTCATTAAGTCCAAACCAGTTCTCCCGTCCCTGTTGATGATGTGCCCTTGTTTCAAACCAATTAAACAGGAGCTAATCTCTCTGTTGGTTTGAGACATGCTGTCTTTGTTACGTATAGCTTCTTTTGTGCACAAAGTCCTAATGGATTTTTTTGAAACCTACGTCCATACTGGAGAATAATCATCTCTGTACAAGCACAGAAGATCTGGTTCCTGAGCCAGACAACTTTGAACTTGATTCAGGGCCAAATGAGGGAAAACTGAAAGGCTCCCATTGACTTCCCTGAGTATTAGATCAGGCTGTCACTGTCTACATTCAGTCAAGGACATACAGCAGCTAATTTAAGGCCTATATTGTGAATGGGCTGAAAAGCACAATGACAATGCAGCACACATTCTTTTTAGCACCTGAACATTGTTTAGCAGCAGAACAAATTCAGAACAATGACCATTCAACCTTTCTTGACTCTTATAGAGATTTCAGGAGCACTTTTTTTCTGGGAAGTGGATACAGTATCAAAGGATTATTATTATTTTCTTTTTTTTAAAGAAAAAAAAAAGAAAAAAAAAGAAGAAAAAAAACGGTTAGGATGAACCAGATTGACACATAAATGGTATGTGACTTCAAATACCTCTGCATTTGGACTTACCTGCTGAGTGACGCCTAAGTTGTTCAAAAAATTCTGGGAAATTAATGTTTGGAAAACCACACAGCCCTGCAAGAAAAGCAACTGAGGAATAAGTATAAATTCAAAGGTAAAGTGGGTATAGAGGGTTCACGCTACAAGCATCCAAAAAAACCGTGCAGTGCTGTAAATAATCCATCTCCTTTAACCAACTATTCAGTTCCTGGGAGTCAGACCTGAACACTGAACTCACGGTGATATACCACCACCATGTGGTTGTTGGCAGGAAAAACAAACTATTAGGGAATAGTTGGGAGCAATTTGGGTCGATGTTACAAAAATTGGGAGATATGTAGTTATTGTGGTAACAGAAGATCCTAAAGCACTTGGCCACTATTATTTAGTGGGTTGCTAGCCGTTTCCAACGCTGCTATAATGTGAGCATTTAAAGGAAATGTCTGTGAACAATGAGACAGAAAATCCATGCATTTCCAACCTCTCGTCCCTATGCCTGAAGTAAAGCCAGGCACAGAAAAAGATACTCATACACCATCAGGTGATGAAGTACTTCAGCATTTTAACCTGTCAGGACGTCCTTGTTGTAGGTTCTGGTATGTCTGGGACAGGAGATATGCTGAGAAGGGAGTAAAGAGATTGTCCCCAGTGCTGGGAACAGCTTGGGAGCTTGGGGTATTTTTTTTTTTTTCAAGGCAGAAATAGCCTTCTTGGAAACCCTTCCTTAATATGTGCTTTAGAGGGAAGTACTGCATGATGACATTGTTTTGTTATGGTTTTCCTGTAGAGTTTCTCATTCATTTTGAGTTCCAGAGAGATATCTGGGAAAGATCGGGGAGGTTTCTGCTTTTATTAGGGTTGGGTGGGAAGCAGGACCTTGAAATATCCCTTTCTGTAATGGCATTAGTGTCACTGTGCAGAAGGCTGAGTGCTCTGTTTCTTTTTGCACAGTGGGAAGGAATCACATTCCTTATTCTGATTTTGACAAATTACTGCTGCTTTTCTTTTGTGGTTAGTAACTTCAGGGCGACACCTTTTTTTTTTTTTTTTTTTAAACTGGGTGTTTTAAGGAACCTCCAAATTCAAGTCTTTGTAAAATATATTAGTAAGGCCCTTCTGCCTTCTGTGTGATGGATCCAGATGTATCTTCAAAGCAGAGTAAGGCAGCTGTTCCTCTGTTTCAGAGTATGCAGTGTAAAAGATCCTTTAAGCGAAGACCCTGAAGGAAAAGCATTCTGACCTTCTATTGCAGAGCCATGCAGGGATTTTTACTTCCAAAATACTAAACACTTGTGCAGGTACATAACAGCAAGGAGAAGATATGTAACCATGCTCCAGGAATATATACAACCACACCAAGAAATAACTCTGTTTGAACTATTTATCTGGTCTTTTAATAGCTCACTACTTCACATTTATTTTCCTCCCACCTTTATGGCCCTAATTCTGGAAGGTGCTGAGTGGATTGTTTTTCACACGCCTGAGGGTGTGGAACTGTAATGAAGCTTTTCTTTGCTCTAACAGCTTAAGCTCCCTTTCTCTCTGCAGCAGTGATGCTCTTTAATAAAAGTGCTGGGATGTGGATAAAAGGCTTTCTCAAGGGCAACGCATGTCCCTTACTCCTGCTTCCAGTCACCTCAGTCATATTTTCTTCTGAGTGACCCCCTTAGGAGGGTGCTATGCCCAGACACCAGGAACTTCACTGAGGCTTTTGTCTCTGATTCTCTGAACTGCAATTTGTGGTGCCTGCAGATACTGGATATCCATTTGGGATGTAAATTGCATGGGAAAGGAAATAAAACACTTCTTTTGTGTATGGTCCCTCCACTGTCTTTAATTGAGTCAGATGTTAAGTGTAAATCCCAGGGCAGCACACCAAGACTCAGACTGTCCATTATTCATCTATTTTCTGATATACTTTCCAACACCTATATTGAATTTTGGGAAGATATAGATCTGAAGAACCCACTGTGCAGTAATTGGCTTTCACAGTAGTTGTGCCATTTAGGAGAAGGATATTTGGGTCAGACTTACTGAGCAGGGACTGTATCCTCAATCACAGGCACTCTGGAAAAAACTGAGAAGGAAGAAGGGAGTATTGGGCAAGAAATCAGGTATAATGTCCTGGTGTGATAGTCTAGTGTAAAAATGCTAGTGTTGGAGTAGAGAGATTTTTGCCTCTGGCACCTTTTGTGATGCTACAGGAATCATATATATACAATTCAATTCCCCAGGTTTTAAAAAGGATGTTAAGTGAGAAGAGATAGTAAAGAACTGTATAAGTTATCTATTCAAAGACTGAAGAGTGATACTTTTATTGACAGGCTTGGAGAGCTCTAATTGCTTATCCTTTATCCAAAAGGATATTGTGAGCCCTGGCAGTGCATCCTTCTAAATGGGTCAGTCAGGGGAACACATTAACTGATGTGGAGGCAAGAAGAAGGCAGTGGTGCTGCCCTTCACAGAGCTTTCTGTTCATAGCTCATCCCGTGTACTGCATAGTACTGCTGCAAGAAATGTGATCGGAGTGTGTGATCACCTCTGAGGGGAGAAAAGCAGCAGGTTTCAAAGTCTCTTTAGTAGACGGCATACCAAGAATTCATGGTTGAATGCAAAAACAGGATGAATTCAAATGATAATTAGGTAAGTACTTTAAATAATGAAGGATAATTTCCACTGAAATGAACTGACGAGAACAGTATATCTGCCAGCTCTTGATGCCCTCATATCCAAACTGGTGGTCTTTCTGAGGGGCAGACAGAAGATGAAGGGAAGTCACTAATCAAAATTTAAAGACAACTGAGAAGAAAATAACAGTATTTGGATGACAGATGAGGAGAATTGACATCTCATAGCCTTTAATTAATACTTGTGTTAATACTTGAATCTTTAACACAGAGCATTTTGAGCAACACTAAACTTCTATTGTATTGGTAACTGCTAAAATAAGAACCACCTGTATCTGCTTTATATGTTTCCTGAGATTTTCAGGAAAAGAGTGAAAGATCTGTTCAAGCCACGAAAAAGACCTTCTTTCAATATCACTTCAGCCACAGGTTACACTCTCCCATGTTCAGCAGTGCTAAGGCAGAGAATGGTTGGAGATCTTGAAGATCTTGATGATCTTCAGAGCTGTAGATCTTTCTCAGTCAAACTTCTGTCTATGTGTCCTTTCCACTGCTTCCATGAACAATTCCTATCTTCCTCCACCCAGCTTCTAGCCTTTAGATCATTTAGATCATTTCCAACCCTAAATCATTAGGGTTGGAAAAGACCTCCAAGATCATCTGGTCCAACCATCACCCTACCACCGATGTCACCCACTAAACCATGGCCCTAAGAGAATAATAGAGAATCCCTGAACTTGAGGTCCATCCTGCTTCCCAGGATGGATCCAGCCTTCAAACACGGGTCCAGCTCATTCTTAGCCCACAAAATCCTGTAACAATATTTCAACATTTAACTGTGTGCAGCGTTTCTACAGTCTGTTTTTAAGCTGTGTTTGCCAGAGACACAGACAGCTCTAGAGACATTATAGGATTTGAACATAATGTCATAATGATGTTTTGTTTAATCTACTCTTTCTTCAGTGATTCAATTTGCCTTTTCCAGAGTCACTGTATGAACAAACACTACACAGTCATTGCAAGATCACTTCACTGAGTGTTGAAATCTGATTTAGAGGCCATCACTGTATTTAGATACAGTTGTGTTTGTTTTTATTTGTGTTTATTGATTTGGATTTATCAAAGCTGAATTTCATCTGTTATGTTACTATCCAGACACTCAAAATCTTGTGATTCTTCTGCTGTTCTTCCAGGGCTCATTCACTGAAACACAAGGCAAGTGAACAAAATGCATCCTTTTGCAGTTAGCTTCTGTTCATCCAGAGCACAGAAGCTGCATGGAAACTTGCAGCTCCATGTGCTTCTATCTTTTAAAAGCTCGCTCTCTCTCACTCTCCCCCCCCCCCCCCATATATAAAGCCCTGATATTTAGACAACTGTTAGAAACAATAGCACCAGTTTAGGGTTAAAGGGAAAAGAAAAAAACTAAATTTATGCAGAGCATTTTATTTCTCTCTAATTCCCCTTTTCCCCAAAGCAATATTATCTGATGAGTGGGCAGCAGAAGTGCCTCTTTGAGGCTGACACCCCTGATTTGACTCCAGTAACTGAACGGTTGAGTGATCACAGGGATCTTTGAACTGCTCACTGTACTCCTCTAAATTCTAACTCGTTAAGAAATATACTCCATAGTTCATCAAATTTATCCACACAAGAAGCGTTCACAATTTCTGAACCACACAGTGCTTATTTTGGTCTCACCACAGATAGGACTCTGTTTCCACCATGGCACCAGCAGAATTTTCTGGCAGCATGGGATGTAGCCTAGATGGGGCAAACAGCCATTGTTTCTGGTATGACAGAGCTGATGGGGTGGCCACGTCCTTGCCACGCACATAAAATGTAGTATGATATCAATGACTTGCCTTCACAAGATGCTTCATCCTTTACAAAGCCCAGATGATAAATGGAAATATAAATTAGCCAATGAGAGAGATCCTATCATTCAAGTCAGCCAACTAAAGTAATGCTTGAAAATAAGACTATGCTACTTGAACTGAGCTTGTTTGCACCCGTGGTGACCGTTTTGGGGGTTAATATTCATTAAGAACATTTTGGTAAGAAGGATCCTTGCCATTAGAGGGCACCAAATCACTTTACAATCCGCCCTCCTGCCTAGGAATCTGAGGTTTGTACCCCGCCTGCTCAGAGCCTAAGCCCTGAACTCTCCAGCCAAAACCCAGATGATTTTGCAGTCATACTTGTTCTGTCTTGGTGTCCCTCACTAGATTGCTACCGTTTTGGCCCCAGATCCCACCAGTGTAGCTGACAAGTTTTTATAACTGTCAGATTTCAGAATGGAAGACAAGCAGCTGTCTGCCTGCCAATGCGAGCACAGGGAAAGTCATATTTGCATACATTTCTTCCCCTGTCAGGCATATAGCCTTTGGGGATGGAAGCTACACTGTGCAAACAGCAATAAACTTGTGAGGTTTGAAGGGTATGACAAGGAATGTCACCGATTAAAAGATAAATGGGCTGAAAAATATGGGAGTGGATGGAGTGCAGCTGTTAGGACAATGGCTTACTGCTGTTATCCTTCTCAGTTAGTACATTTTCAGATATTTCTGTATTTTCCTTTGGATACTTTACTCTCAGGTGTGCTTTCCATTTCTATTGTTTTTCTCCCCTTACACTTTTTAGTATCTTTCTAAATATAATAATTTTCAGCTGGAGTGGGGCTACCAAGAGGCTATCAAAAGAAGGGGTAAGCTGCACAAAGAAATCTCCACTGGAAATGTTTTCATCTGGGCCATGTCTGAGGATCTTGAGCTAAGACTCAGACAAAACTTCATATTAGGGTTAAAGTTAAGTTAGAGTTAGGAGAGAGACAAAGCCCAGAGCAGCAGTTGGGGTTAGGCTGCAGAGAGTGCTGCTAGAGGATGCTAGGTTTGTTAGACATCTTCTGACAAGCAATGCATAGATTCCTATTAACATTTCATAGGGAAAAAAGAAAAAAAATGCTTCAATCTTTAGGGAAAGTGGAGCAAGGCCAAACAATTAGTTAGACTGCAGGGAACCTGAAGTAACTCTTAAAATTAAATGAGTTGCTGTGGCTGTGATTTACTCTATTTCACAGCCTTTTAATTCTGTTGAGTTTGGCAGGGATATCCCAGATCTATACCAGGGTAAAAGGTCTTTTGACTCTACACTGAGAGCAAAATCTGTTGCAGATTAGCATGAGGAAAGCAGTGTGTTTTGTTATGGAACTGAGTTGTACTACCTCTAAATTATGTCACCTGTTGTATATGGTCTGTGTAAGTTGTTACATATTTGAATAGATATTTTTGAAATATTTCTCACTGAATGAAGATCAAAGTGTAATGTTGACATTAGTATTCTTTAGAGGAGGAACTCATCACAGTCTTTGGGAGCTATTTCCCTTGCTTCCCTTCTTGTGGGTATCTGATATAAAACTGAATCAATTTCTTTAAAAATGGAAAGGAAAAAAGAGAACCAGCAGCTGCATGAGTATCTCCGAGAAACTCTGAAGAACTGAGGTTAATCCCAGCTGGATTTGTAATCCTAAAAAATAGCTTTTGGTGTAGGACCAAATTTCCTCTTGAAGCTGCAGCTAAAAGAGTTTAGAGGAGAGAGAAAAGTATGGAATAAGATGGCGGTGGGACTAAGTCAAGTGGATACAAACACAAGGAATGATGGAAATCTGCTGTTTAGCTTTTAAGAAAAAGATTCTAAATCACAAGCTTTAGCCTTGATTATAGCAAAGGGAAATCTCTAGAAAGTATTCTTCCATTTGTTTTAACAAAAGTGAAATCTTATGTTGGTATTTATGTCACTTTATTTTAGGTGTCTAGAATGCATCATGTGTGTGGGTGAGGTGTCTAAGCTCCCCTGAAAATCAGGGGAGATCTGGTCAATAAAGTCAATTGCAATTAGGATGTGATTAACTGAACCAGATGTGAGAGTGTGTTTTAGTATGAAAGTGTACCCCAAATTACACTGAGTAACTCACCACAAACTAAAAACTGCTTAGGCAATGAACGCAGATTGATATGGTTGCACTGTGAACATTCACATGCAGTTTGATGAAGCTGCTTTTAGCATCTCTGAATCTTCTTATTTGGAAGAAATGTCAAACCATCAATAGTTGAAAATGTTTTTGTTATTTCTGATAGATAGGTTTTACAAAACAGATTCAATAATAGTGTCAAAAACATTGCTGAGAAAGATCATTCCTAAGGTTATTGTGGCTGTCAGTTAGGTGTTTTGAAAATGTTGTCGAAGTTCAGGTGCTTGGACAGCATTCAAATCAAAGCCAGACTGTCACAGGGCAGGGTCTCACCTGAATTCAGTCAAGGTTGACTCTTGAAAACGAGTCTTGTAACCTCTGAGATCTGAGTAGTAACTGTAGCAATAGTGTTCTTAGTAACTGGATGAAAATTAAAAACAAAACAATCAAATAAGCAAACAATGGCCTCTTGAACAAAGAGTTTGAATTGCTAGGTCTTTGATTTGATTCTGACTTCTTTGTTCTCTTCCCTACCCTCTTCCAGATCCTTGTGTTCACAAAAGAGGTAGACAAAGTTCTCAAGGGTAGACAAAGTTCTGCAATTGATCACTTGCCTAACTACTCAGTCAGGCAGGCTAAGATCTCTGAGTTGCTGCATTTTTAACCTTCTGACTTCCATACTCCTCTCTACCCATGAAGATACTGGTAATGGACACCACAGTAACAGACAGGATGATATTTATCAGTTAGTATCTCCAAGCATTCTTTCTGAAGTTAATAAGATGAACTCTTTTTCCCAGTATCTCAGGTTTATTTATTCCCGTGAGGAAGATTACCACAGTTTTTATGATCGTATGGATTCCACTTTGAGAGAAAAATGTGCTGATCATAAAAAAGCAGAACTGGATCTGTGGGATGTCCCATCTCATATCTTGTAAATCCTGTAGTCTAGGGAAGTGGTATCTTGTGCAGATGCAGATAAAATTTTCAGTGACAAACAGACATCAGTACATTTACTCACTTTAGGGCTTGAAATCTCAGAACATGGCCTCTGGAGTTTATTTCTATACAAATGACTTTGGTGATAAGATAGAACAAGAGTTAAGGAAGTGGAAGCCAGCCAGTTGAAAGAGCTGTTCTAAAAATGGAGGCTCAAAACTAGCTTCTACTATTTTAAAGAACATGATGGGCCATATTGGAACCTATTTGCTAGAAATGCTGAGTACCTACAGGTACTCTGGAAATTAATCTCTTGAGATTTGTAACCAGAATGGGGAACTATCTAAAAAAATCTATTGAAATATATATATATATATTTTCTCACCAATTCACTACATTAAAGCCTGTATGTAACTTGCTGCTTCGGGTGGTGTTCTATGGCTTCACAGATTAATGTGTTTGAGCTGGGATTATATGATAGCAAACCAAATCACTATAAACTAGGGAGGTCCAATCCAAGCCTAATTAAGAAGAGGAAAACCATAAATAACACCCGGTGAATCCCTATTTTTTAGGCATGTTTCCTGAGATCTTGATGCATACTATAGAGCCTCCAAAGTTACCTTCATCATGGAAATTTGCCTCTTCCTCTTCTGACCCTCACAATTTTCTGTTCTTTCCTGACTCACACAACCTATATATTCCTATACCTTCTTGGCTATTCTTTTGCTTCTCTGGAGAACATGAAAGGAGCTGAAATATTCAAGGTCATCCTTCTTATAGAGTCAATACAAGCCTGGAAGGGGATAGGCTTCTTGTTATCCAGTAACTCTAAAATGACTCTGAACTCAAGATAAGGAAAGGTAAAACATGACTAAATATTTTTCTTCACCACATCCTGCACAGACAACATAACTTCATAGGTGATAAAGAAATGACAGCAAACAAAAACACAGCCCTCACTTCTGGTCTCCAGATATTAAAACACAAAAAGCTTCCCAGTTTTTCTCACTGTTTATCCTGCTGTCTTTTTGTGGTTTTCTTGAAAGAGAGTAAGGAGAAGTTTAAAATGGTGTTAGAACTGATTCCTTAGGGAAATGTACTGCTGCACTGTGCTTAGGTACATTCATTCAGATCATCTCCGACAGGCCATTAGTTTGTTCTGAGGCTAAAGGTCTGTGCACTGGAAGTAACCAGTCCCTCCAGGGCATCCTGCAGGCTGGCTGCCTGGGAAAGGCGCTCTGTTCTTCCGGCTTGCCCAGTGCCTGCATCTTCATGCATATTCATGACTGGCTATTCTTTTGGGTAAAAGAGAAAATTTCTTTAGAAAATTGCAGCAGTAGAGCAGGGCTGTGCTTTCAAGTATTTTGCCTTTCCCAAAAGAAAATAGCTGATGCCATGAAAAGTTTTGTGCAACTGTAAATGTGTTCAACTGCGCTATAATGTTGCATGGAGGGGCAATTTTCTTTCCCAGCCCAGCTGCTGAATAGTTTATGCCTACAGGCTCCATGAGGAATTAAGAAATAGGACTAGGCATCATACCAATTTTTAATTTTTTTCACCCCATTTGCAGTAATCTGGGACATGGAAATTCCTCTGTGTGACAGAACATTCCTCCCTTCCTCCAGTCTGAAGTTGTGTGCACGCACACATAGACATAAATGCACTCTCCTGTAACGCAGCTCTCATTCAAGACATTTTATATGAAGAAGTATTTTAGAGGAGTGCCTCTCTTTTTGTACAACAATCTGACTGGTTGTTTTTAAAGGGCTGTCAATTTGGGACTGGTGCTGATTATAACATGCTAACACTTCATAAGTGAATGTGCACCTTCTTAAGTTTACACTGTCTGCTTATAGATATTATGTTTTCAACAACAAAATGTGCCACTCAGTAGAAAGAAATCTGATAATATGAGGACCTGTTTTCCCATAATGACCAAGACATCCTAAGAGATGAGGGAAACATTTCAGAACTTAGATTTACCAAAAGTTCAGGTTGTATAGTCTGGTGTTCAGCCAGTGACAGTGTAAAGAAAAGCCTCATTGTGTTAGATGTAAGAGTAAAACTTCTGTAATAGGTAATTAATTAAACATTTATATGAAAACCAGAAAATATGATTTTCCTGAATACAGATGAACTGTATTCCTTGGCCTAGAGGTAAGAACCAGGTAAATTTACAAGAGACTCTTTAACAACGTTTCCTATGAATCCATGGTTACTTTTAAATTCCCTCTGTAGAAACGATATTCTTCTTCAATACCAAGACTAATCCCCTGTTGTATCTGTACGTCTGCTTTTTGTTGCAGTTATATGTGGTGGCTCTGAATTATGCATTGTGTCTGGTTGCAGAGGGACAGATAGATTGATGAAAGCCATTTTTAGTGTTATTCTTTAGCTTCCATGGGTTCTCATTCATGGTTGACAAGGCTGGGTGAATCAAAATGTTTATTTTTACCCTCTCTGTATCTTTCCTCATTCTCTAGTACTTTGTCATATTTATCTCACTGTCCCTGTGCAGTGCTGCAGAGCCTGGGAACTGCATCTGCTTCCTCACTTTCTGCCATCGCCTAATGCATCCTTACCATTCGTGGAAAGGTCCGCAAATGCTTCTTCTTTCTTTTCACCCTGTTTTGTGGAAAACACTGCTCTGCACAGATACTGATTTTGAAATTGCAGGTGATGTGGGTGGTTTCTTATCTGCCTCTCTGTGCTTTGCCCCAGGAGCTGACCTCTCCATGCACTGCAAAAACGCAACTCACAACTTCTCCATGTCTCCAAGCAGGCTGCTGCTCATTCCTTCACTAGTGGCTTGTAGGGTCTGAGAAAGCTGCTTTGCAGGCTTTTGCTTTAGACTATCATATTTATCTATTTATTTATTTATTTTAATGCATCGTTAGAATGACCTTGGAGCTGAAAGCCACATTCCAGGGAAGGCTCCTGATGCTGAGGAACTTGTCTCTAATGAGAGGAAAGAATTTGTCATTGCCTAACTAGAGTCACTTTTGAAAGCTGAGACTTTCTTCTCTAGGATGGCATGTTCTAACCCTTTCACATTCTCCTACTGATTTTCACACCTAAGAACAAGACAGAAGCAACTGTCTCCTTACACTCAAGAGTTGCCTCAACATTACAAAAGAGACTGCATTATGGGAAAACTTTAAAATGACATGAGACCTCACAAATTGTGTCTTGATCCAGGTTCTCTGCATGAAATTGAGTTATATTTATCCACAGACTCTAGGATGGCTCATGACAGTCATATTAAAGAACTATGCATTAAGAAAATAGGTCTATGGAAAGAAAGAGGACTGAGAAGTATGTTCTTTATCTGATTTGTAACATCTTGAGGTCACACATTTATAATAGCATCAGCTGTTGCTATAGCTTGACAAGCTCTGTGGACTCAGAGCAAACATATTGAGATATATCATGGTACAAATGGGTCCCTTGCTAAGTCTACACACTGCTACTCACTGTCATTGAGACTTTACTCTTGACCTGAGCTCCATGTGTGATTACAGCAGCAAAATGCCAGTGGCACTGCTGCCTACAGCTCCTACACTGACTTCCTTCCCTTTACACAGAGCCCTTGCAGGAAAGATTCCATTTCACTTCTCTGCCCAGTATTACACAAATGCAAAATGAGGTGGGAATGAAAGAGTCAGTCAGCATGGCCATGACTATACCCAGGTTGTACCCAGGAGTGCAGCAACAGCTGGCTCCAGGCTGATGGAGCTTGGGAGCTTCAGCTTTCCTCCTCTGCTTGCATAAAAGTTTGTTTTGAAACAACACTTATATGAGATGAATATGAACTCAGCTTGTGCTGAGAAATAAGCTTTGGTGACATCATTTCCATACCTTTGGTGGCTGTGCTGGTACTTCATTAATGGTTGACACAAAAGCTTTCCTGTAAGCAAGGCTGGTCTGTGAATGTTGCAGAGTAAGCCTAGAGTGAATCTGAAGGAAAATATGAACATTTTCCCAAACAAATTGAAATATCGGATTTGGGTTTAAAATAAATAAATAAATGTTTTCAAGTGAAGTGTAGAAATTAATTCATCTCATGGCTGAAAAATCACTTTCTTGCTTTTACAAGATGGTAAGGGAGCTGGCTGCACCAGGGCCTCTTCAGGTGTTTGGAATAGAAGATGCTGAAAGATGGGATCAAATATACAAGGAAAAGAAAACCATCCTGAAGACCTGTACAGATGGATTTTTATTGGACAACATTTCTATAAATACTGGAGCTAGAGCTGAATAATCTCTTATCCTTCAGTTGTTAGGGATTGGCCCCAAGTACAGGCTGTACTCCACAGCTAGAGAAATTAGCGAGAGCTTCAGTCAGGTCCTTGCAAGCCTGTCTTTGTGCCTGATGTTACTGCAAAAAGAGCACAGATATCTGTGCAGGTGGTCCTCAGAGGACAAGGATTATCCATGGGCCAGAAGGGGTTACACTTCAGCTTGGTGAGTACAACAAGCATGCAGTGTTAGAGTTCCATAGGGTAAAAAGCATGTAAGAGTCAAATATTTTCATTCTTCCGTTTTTCCATAGAGTATTGTCACCTTTTAGTCTCTTAGGGGTAAGAAGGGTTTTTGTTTGTTTGTTTGTTTGAATAATTCACAAGCTTTGGGCTTTTTTTTTGTGTGTGGTTTTTTGTTTGCTTGTTTGTTTGTTGTTGTATAAGACTTCTATTAGCAGTCAAATAATTTTTTTAATGACACTTCTTGTTTGGGAAGTGCATTGTGCTGTGGGATTTCTGTATTCCATCAGTCCAATGGCACCTTGGCAGGTGAATAAGAAAGTGAGATGGTTATGAAGCTAACAAATATTCTGAAGACTTCTGCATGAAAAGTGCCTGATCCAATCTTTGGTGTAATCAGCAGAAAAACTGTTACAGAACTTTGCTGTACACAGTCCATAATTCATTTGTCTTAATCTCTGCATTTTTCTTCTTTCTCATTTCCACTTTGTCCCAGAGAGAGAAGTGCTGAAAAGCCACAAGAAAAATTATTATTTTGTTCTTTTAAGTACTTGTGGGACAGAAATTTACAGTAATTTAATGATTCCTTCCTTGTAGTCCCAAACCACTCCCCCAGACTTGCCCTTTTCCAGCTTTCTCAGAGCCAAAGATTTTGAATTGGTTGGATAATCTGTAGTTATGCATCAAGTTTTGGGTGTCCACAGGACTAAATAATATTCCCAAGGCATTTTGATGAGTAATTCCCATACACCTTTGTGCTAGTGTAGTGTGACTACATACACTGTACTGTTAACTGCTGTCATAGGAGCACATCATATGAAGATACTCTTCAAGAGCACACTACCTATTTTTCAGCATTATGATAATTTCTGTGGCTTCGACATTTATTTTAGCATCTGAAGAGTATTCAAAGCAATTTTAGGTCCATGCTAACCAAATGTTGCTGTCTTTGAACTCTTTTGTCCTTGCAGTCTTGTGTGTCGCTCCTGAAAACTCTGCTAGTGTTAGGAGACAGCACTGGCATGAAAAATACTCATCCTCATCTGAACATAGTAATTTTCAGGATAATTGACTTCCAGATCCATTCTCCCACTACCTGGTGGTTTTTGTTTTTGATGATTTTTTGTTGTTGTTTTGTTATTTCGTTTATTTATTTGTTTTTAATGAAGAGGCTTTTAATTAACTGGCACGTGTATAGAACTATATTAGCAAGGTTTGTGGACCAGTAGAAGTAGATCTGCATAATGAAGCAACTAGTACTAAGTGTCTAATGTCCCTTTATTCACATTTCAGGTTTATCCTACCCTGAACTAGCTATACTCTGGTCTTATGGAGCCCTTTGTGCTACAATACATGAGGTATGCTTCTGGAGCACACTTTCCACTTCAGTTTCGTCTGGAATGAATCTGGCTCATACTCAACAAAAGAGATCCTTTATGGGAAAGAAAGAACAGTAAGTGGGGATAATGGGAGATTTGCTTCAAAAGTATACTCTTGATCCATACTAAAACCCCGGTGTAGACTCATCCTGAGTGAGCCACTGTAAGAATTTGGAAGGGATGAAAGAGCTTTCAGGCTGTAGACATCTAATGCCTAGGATGGGGCTCTGGCTGAAACAGCTTGCATTGCTGGAGGGAAAAGACACAAGTTCTAGTCCCAAGTGAAACAAAACTGTTATTCTTTTCTTCCCCATTGAAAATATCGTACATGTTAATTCTTCTTTCTGAAAAGTCCTGTTAGCAAGCTGTGGAAAATGCATGGTTACAAAAAGAAATTCTGCTGGGATGTGCATTTCTCTTATTTTTAACTAGGTTGGCAGATACCTTACAATTTGGTGGTCTAATGCATAGCTGGACAATGTGATTTAATGAGAATCCAGAGTTTCACAGAGGGAGACCATTCTGAAGGAGTAACTGACACACACAGCAGCTGCACTCTGCTTTTCAGTCATTTTTTCCACCATTTTAATGAATGTTTTATGTTATCTTTTCTTGCTATCCGATTGTCCCAGCTCCTGTTACTGAGCACAAGGGCCGCCTTTCACGACCTATATCACTGCAACTGACATAATATACTTATAATTCTGGAAATTCCAAGACACATATATACTTCATGGTAACTCCCAGGCAACTAAGCCCTCTTGGAGTTAGTAATTTTACTGTATTTCATTCCACAAAGGAAACTTTACTCCCAAAGGAAGCAGTAAGCTTTGGCCACCCCTATAGCTGATAACAATCCAAGACTTTCATCACATTTTTTGACCCATTCTTGGCTTTCAGGAATAACAACAGCTGCTGAAAGCAATACAATTTTTAGTTGTGCTTCTTTACCTTCCCCCTAGCAAGTATCCTTATGAGAGGCTGAGAAATTAAATAGCCTTGGGGTAAATCAATCCCCAACAGCTGTTGCCTCCAGCATTCCTGACTGTCAGTGACTTCATTGAAAACATATGAGTGATCTTTCAACATGTTCACAAGTGAAGAAACGTGTCAACTGGGAAATCTTCCTCCCCCCAACCTCATCTTCATAAATGTACATGGATAGTTGAATAGTTTCTCAAAAATCCCACTGGTTCCATGAAATTTCTTTCTTTACCTCCTTAGTTTTGTTTGTTAATCTATTTTATTTATTTATTTATTTATTTATGCAAAATAACTCTAAAAAGGTTGAGGATGAGTTACATTTTGTCAGCCTGAATTCTCCCTTCAGGAGCCACTTGTTTGGATATGTAAATCAGTCTTCATAATGCAAGAGGCTGGGTCAGAACTGACTGATGAGGAATGAAGTCAGGATGTGGACTGAAAACCAAGTCCAAAACTGGAAACCACTACAGGCAGTCCATTTTTCTCAATAATTTCAGCAGATTTCACTTTGCTAATTACCCTGTAATACCACTGTTCCTGAGCACAAGGCACAGATGGCATGTGCCTTCTGTTTCTGCAAGCATGACTTTCCAACATGCTAGTTGGTACCATGTCTGCTCAACACCATGTTTCAGACCAAAGGAATACATCCAGCCTTTAGTCCAGCATTTGTTTCCTCATGCCAACGCAGCATGGCACAGCTTCCTTCACCCTGGTATTGGAGACACGATGAGTTACAGAGGCAATGCACCAAGTAGATAGAATGAGGCTGTTTCTTAGCAAGGATGAAAGGTTTGCATAGGTTCAACTACTTAGTTAGCTCTGAAATACTGCCATCTGGTAAGTCAATTCATTTTCCAATTGATTTCGCTGCTCTAATCACTCTAGTATCCATATTAGTGAACTTTTTTGTGTGTTTTGTGTGTACCTAAGGATATCCCTGATCCCATATACACCTTGATCAAACCCCATCTTTAGCTTATTCTCATTCTTATATACTTAGGAGGCTGTTAAACTAACTTACTCCTCTGATAGCAGAAACCTGTTTCTTTCTAATACATATATGTACAATTGTAATGTTCTTGTTATTATAAGCATTATCTTTTAGTTCAACCAAACTTAGTTTGAAAAAAACAGTAGTTTGAAACCTAGTAGGACTTTTTGTAAGAGTGAATCTCTGGCCCAAGATAGTGTTGCTTTGAAGTTGAATAGCAATCTCAAAATTCAATTTAAACTGACAATCTGAGAATTTGTTCCTGTTTTAAACCTGATGGTTTTGTCTAAGACATAGAGAAAATACCCTTACAGCAGCATATACTGGACATGTTTCACTTTGTGAAGATTTTGAAAGGACATGTTCAAAAAGAAAGATTCTTACTCAGTTGTATTATTGCTGCTTCCCTTCTTCTGAAATTCAGCTTGCACAAAATGCTCACTCAGACACTTTATTTTACTAAAATACAGTATTGGATGTATATTACCTTCAGAACTCAAGTGAAAGTAAAGGACCTTTGGCTCTCACATATCCAGTCACATAACTTGCCCTTGATTTTCTGTTCCTGAAAGCCTGAACCCACTTCTATTGACAGTGAAACACTGATTGAAACACTGAAATATTCAGCAGAGTGAATATTTCATATCACAGGTTTAAAAGATGTGAAAGCTACAAGGTAATTCTCACTCACACATAAAAATGATCAGTCCCTTTTGTTAGAATCATAACTCAGTTAAGGATTTGGAGAATGATTATCTTTTCTAAAGCACTTTTTATCTCTGTATCTTTAAGTAGCTTGAAAAGCAGACTGAAACTTTTTTTTTTTTTTTTTTTTTTTTTTTTTTTTTTTTCTCTATTTCAGAGCCAGGGAGCTGCTGTGGCCAGTTTTGGAGAGACCATGTCAACTAATCCTTCCATAATACTTGGCCTAACTGCAGTTGTACAAAGTTTTTGTCCCCATGGAAGTGTTTGGTGTGATTCTCCTGGAATTACTGGGTTATCACCTCATACAGATACCCGGTGCAGTCTTTGGCATCTGCATGAAGTATGCTGAACGAGAGTGAATCTGTGCTCTCTCAGCTCAATATTAACCATGTTTATCATGCTGTAGTGCAGGAGCAAGGTTTACATACTGGACAGGAGGCAGATTAGTGAGCTGGGGAATTTCAAAAGAACCTTTATTTCTTACTCCAGTGTGATACTGAGGTGAAAAAATGACAAATTGATCAATGAGAGAGCCCTGCTCTTCACTTACTGTGCTTTGTTAGGAGATATGACTTTTTTTGAAGCACTAATAATGAAGTTTCAGCTATTTCAGCTAATTTACATTTCCAGTTCACAAAACTGACCGAGCATGTCCTATATTGTGCTTCAAAAGTACCCCGAAGGCTGAATGCAAATTTCTAGGGAACTGTTTTGACCTCTTGACTGAAAAAAAGAAAATGAGGGAAAACGTAAACTTTTATGAACAGATCTTATGTCATGAAGCAGGAGAATTATAGGGACTAAATAATGGAGCAGAACAGAAGAACAATTTTGTGCATTGATATGACATGACTGCAGTGAAATCTTGCAGCAAACAGCATTTATTATGTGTAGGACTGTACTTGATTCCCCTGCAGCCAGAGCACTGTCATCCTTGACTGTAAGGTACCTACTGCATGGACAACAATTACTGGGCAAAGTGAAGTAGAGATCTGAATTGCCTGGCTTGAGGTCATGCTGCTGATCAGTGGATGTTGGAGTTATTTATAAGAAACACAAAGAACTGCTCATTATGTTCCCACTAGCACAAAGAGCTCCAGAGGGGCTTGTAGCTTGCAAGTTTTGCTCTCTTAATTTCATTAAGCCAAGGGCTTGAACATTTTGTCCTTGGGATATACATTTACTTTTCATTATTGTGGCGGAAACCAATCAGGAAGAGACATTTACAAACTTTATAAAATAAGTGCAAGATTTTCTCACACTGGAGATATTAATTTTTGTATTTGACACCAATTAAAAAGCAAAGGCAAAATCTTTGTGGAAAAAAGATATCTTACCTCCTTACCTACAGTTCAAATATACTGTCCGCAGTATATCAGAAAACAGCAATCTTCCCAAGTACTTTCATGAATGTCAAGGTGACAATGTCATTCACCCAATTAATCCCACAACTGCCATTTGACTGTGCTCCTACTCAAAATACCTTAGGCCAGCAAGCCAGATTTCTTCTAGCAATTAGCCTTTAACCCTCCCAGTCTTTGCTTTTTCAATTGCCAGTGACTCTGTGTCAGATAGGAGTTTTATGCTTCTCTTAAAGCCGATTTCACAATGGCTCTCGCTTGACCTTTGTCGTATGTGCATTTATAAGGAAATTGTTTGAGTGAGACGTTTCAACTGCAATCTAAGAAAGTAAGTACTGGGACTCCCCTAGAAAGGTGACATAATTCTTGCCTATGTCTCCAGATGTAATTTTGTCTCCCTGCCCACTTTTTTTTTTTTTCCTTTTCTTTATGAAGTATAGAGAACTATAAGTTTGGTACCAATTGTTGTAATCATTATCTATATATCAGAAGCAAACAGCAGTCATTTTGAAAGTTCAGAGATCGCATAATGCTGCCCTTCGAGTTCAACACCACCTGGTCACTACTGTTCTCACACTGTAAATTAACTTGTATATATGGAGCACATTCTTCTGTATTGGACAGAATCAGAACAATTCAGCTGTGTGGGCTGGACACTCCCTCAATAATGATTTCTTGTAGTAATAAACAAATAGTAATTCTACGGAGCAGGGAGGATAATTCTGGAGAAGAGTGAAGGACCAATGAATGTAATGTTAAAATAGACTACATAACAAGCCTTCCCAGACAGAAGTTACCCAGGAATCACCAGGTCACCTGATCACAGGAAAATTCAGGTTGGATGAGCCCTCTGGAGGTCATCTAGGCTAATCTCCTTCTTAAAGCAGGGTCACCTACAAGGTCAGATTTAATTGCTCAGGGCTTTATCCAGACTGTTCTTGAAAGCCTCCAGGAGGAGACCGCACAACCTTGCCGGGCAATCTGCTCCCCTGCTTGACTGTCCTTATTGTGAAAGAATTTCTCTTAGAAACAGACTGAACTTCTCTTGTTTTGACTTATCTCTGAAGTCTTTTGTGTTTCCATCATGAATTACTGTGAAGAAACTAGCTCTGTCTTATCCTGTAAGCACTGGATATCTGCAATTAGATCCTTCTAAGACCTTCCTCTCCCCAGGCTGAAAAGCTTCTCTTCACAGTTCAAGCACCTTAGCTCATGCACTCCAGCTCATGATTCTTACAAAAGGCCTCAGGTCCTGTTCACGGTGGTGTCCAGCTGAAGATCTCCTGTATTAGGGGATGTAAGTGTAATTATTTTTCCCCAGACAAGCCATACCCACAAGTAGTTATCAATTGCATTATGACATGGAATAGCTTCTGACCCTGAAAAATCAGAGATCATCTCCAAAAGGGAGGCACAACATAAAAAAAAGTCTTCTAGAAGGCAACTGTTGCAACCATGTATATGTCCATGTAGTCTTTAGGTGGAATGTCAACCATTAGTCATTAGTCATTGAGTGTGAATTGGTTGGCAGTTAGTTATCTTGTCGTGAATGGCAGATAAGGCTTACTTTAACAATAGGATGATAACAACAACAATAATAATAATAAATAAAAGCAACTATTACTAACTACTAATATCACTCACAGAAAGGTCCAGAATGAGGTGCACAGTCCTGGAAATTAATTAACTCCCTGAAGCATTTGAAATGGAGTTTGGCAAAATCTGTACTGCATTTTGTGAAGGTGAATGGAAAATGGTAGTAAGCAAGAAGTAAATTAACTCCTATAACTATCTCTATATAGTTATATATACATTATGTCTTCTGAATAACTTCAGTGGCCACTTGTTTTCTTAGTGAGCTTGCTTTTAATTACTCAAGCTTCAAAGTAAAAATAAAATAATATATTCCAGTATTTATTTTTTTTTCTTTCAAATTCAGTGAAAAATGTGCATAATTAGCATTTTATTTACTTAGAAATACATTTGCATTCCTTGAGTTTCATTGTTTTCATTAATATAATTTCAGACTTTCACAGAGTAGTGTTAGAAACATTTTGGCCCTACTAGGAAAGTTGTGTTATATATCTGATAAAACACATGATATGTACTGAAACTAGATAAATCTGGTTTTGCTTAACTTAATTTGTCAAAATGGTCCAATTTCCAAATGCATATTCCTGAACGTATAGCATATTTTCAGAAAGTACTTCTTTCTTTCTTTCTTTCTTTCTTTCTTTCTTTCTTTCTTTCTTTCTTTCTTTCTTTCTTTCTTTCTTTTTCTTTCTCTCTCTCTCTCTCTCTCTCTCTCTCACACTTTCTTCTCTTCTCTCTTCCCTGCCTCCCTCCCTCCATCTCCTTCTTTTTAAATTTTCCCTCTTAAAGTTATATCTCTCCTAATACTGTGGGGCAGGAGAAGGAAGGAGAATAAATGAGGCAGTGTCTCAAATTGAAAATCTCTCCCGTAAATAAGTTTCACTCTCTTCTTTGTTTCAGCAGTAATGGAATTTAGTGGAATTATTTACGAGGTGCCTAGTTCACCTCAATATAACCACAGACATTATTTAGACAGCAGCATAATTGTGAATAGCATTTTCAGAGAAGTAAAGGTCACTGTCTCCAGCAAAGGGCTTCTCACCTAAATTAAGATGTGAGAAGGGAAGTTATCAGCCTTCAGCTGTTCAGTAAGGGACTAGAAATGTGAAGCCATATGTACAGACGCTTGCAACTTCGGCCTCTGGGTTCAAAGGAAAAGCTGGGAAAGGAAGTGCTTTTTAAAGAAAGAACACCATGTGGCAAATTAAAGTAACCAGGGAGTAGAGATGCTGAGGCACTGGTATGGCACAGTGAGGCAAAGGTAATTCAGCATGCTGCCCATTGGTAGAGAGTGTGTGACTGCAGTGTTGGTAATCCTGAGCTGGTGAGCCCCACTATTAACTTAGGACAAGCAAGCTCTCCTCACTCCTGAGATGGATGCTAAGCCCCACTTGGCCAAAACTTAACCACAATGGTTTGTTTGCCCAGAGGTTCCATTCAAAGAGCATTGTATGCCAATCCATTTTTCCTTAGCTGGCATATATTTCCAAAGTGTATCCATATCAACATCAGCACTTCCAGAAAGTTTAATTTCTTTGCTGAGTAATTGCTATTGCCTAGAATGGCATAATGATCCTTTATAATTATTAGTTTATGAATCAATAGAACCACGATTTCAAGGCCAAAATCTTTCCTGATTCACAGGCAACACAATCTCATTAAAACCAATATATTTCCATAGGGAATCTATCAGGAGCAGATTTGGTCTTGAGTTTTCATATTAAATAGAAAGCAGTGCCTAGAGCAATGCCTCTTGGCAGTCTGGCATTCCATCAGAGAAACAGACAATTAGCAAATGATTAGTATTCATGAACCTTGAGAAGAAGCCAAAAATTCTGATCTAATATGGTACAACGACCTCATTGGGAAAGATTTTTGCTGGACTGACAGTTCCAGTGGTCAGGCTGATTGTGCTGAAGCCATCTCCTGTTGACTTATCAGAGACAAATCCATCACAGGAGGAGGACTGAGTCTTAACTCATGGCAGCAAGAAGCGCACAAGGGCTGGGTGCTTTGACACTGGACACATGAAGATGTCCCTGAGGCCAAGTATTCCTCTATCATGGGGCCTATAGGGTGGGTCCTTCTGTTGAAGCATCTTCTTTTGTGACTGGCTGGCTCTGTTTATCCACTAATGAAAGAGCTCCTTATGTAATATAAAGTGCAGACTAGACTCTAGAGGGGACTTAGGTATTGCAATGCTTGGCACAGTGACTAGTGCATATGCCTAGTTGGTGACTACAGAGTTTGCTCCATGGGTTTGTCTATGCATTTTACACTGAATACTTCACTGATGAAGAAGCATGAATAATCCCTAAAGGAAAAGACTGGAACACAGGATTCCTCTGCCAAGTGAGTGATCTCACAGGCTGCAGAGCCAGGCTTATTTCTGCTTCCTTTACCTCACCCAAGAGTCTTGAATTCTCTTCCATGCAGTGGGCCAGCTTCAACAGGAAGCATGAATAAATATATCAGCTCCAAAATAACCTCTAGCCTGGAGGCTACAGGGATCTCTTGTCCTGAGAATAACTATGCCATGAAATCTAGGGTGAGGAGCACTTCTTCTCTGGTGGGGCTTGGTTTTCAAGAACAGGACAGTCTGCACAGCTCGAACACAGCCAAGGCCCTTCTGGACTCCAGGGCTACGTCAACCCAAGTCCGTGAAGGAAGGCCAAGGTATGCACGCAGACACTGGGACTTGATTCTCTACATCCATCCTAGGTATGGTTTAGATGCAGCCATGATGTTCTGGAGCTTGTTAGAGTTGGTGCATGGCCTCTTATGTGCTGCTTGTCTTCAAGAATACAGAGATCCTGAAGTATTTAATTACATGTACATCCAGTTTGGGTGTCAAAGACATTTGGGAAGATTAACACACTGAAAGCTTTCTGTTTCTAGGCTGTCAAAGCAACTTAATGGATCAGCTGACACCATAGAACTGTTTTAGGTGCATACATTCAAATGAGAAAAGATCCTATCAGTTATTGTGGAGGTTGATTGGATATAGTGGAATGACTGTTCCACAGCAGCCACAGTGCTGTCAGATTTGTGCTCAATCACAGATTAAAACTCTGGCAAGAACTGGTGGCCTGATGTGGATCACTTATTTTCTCTAGAGGAGTTCCCAGAGGCACACCCCATGTACAACATTTGCTAACAGAAGTGCTTGGCCACTTGAGTGCAAGAAAACTTCAGGAACCTTTACCAATGCACAAATCTTGGGGAATGACCACAGGGCATTTAGAGCTGGGCAGCCATGAGGTGGAT
The DNA here is from genome assembly GCA_011075105.1 of Heteronetta atricapilla. NCBI lineage: Eukaryota > Metazoa > Chordata > Aves > Anseriformes > Anatidae > Heteronetta > Heteronetta atricapilla. The sequence continues at coordinate 148,280,891 of CM021732.1, forward strand.
GTGCAGGATATAAAGAGCCAATGCAGAAACCTGAATAACATTATGCAAATCAGGGTACTTAAGGAGAAAGAGAGATGATGCTAACACAAACATAAAGCAGTGAAGGTCAGAACATTTGCACACAGCTCTCCTCCCTGAAGTCACTTGAGTTTCCCAATGAAGTTAAAAGCAAAGAAACCACTCTGTTTGGTAGCTCAGTGACTTTCAAAGAGCATCATGGCTGAATCCCATTCCTTTAAAGTTCCACAGATACAGCTGAAGACAGAGGCACTTTGAGGATGCTGCAAGTATGTATCCAGAGACAGCTAATTTAAAGTAAGAAGCCTTGGCTTGGCATATTGCTTTCCCTCTCTGGGTTTGTAGCTGAAAGCTAAGACAGAGGAAAGCAACGGTGTTTTTAACAACCAAGTTTGAAGACACTGTCCTAAAAATAATTTGATAGGAGTTGACTGGCAATTCTGCTAATGAAGAGAAGAGTGGTTATTAAGATTTTGACCCTTCATTTTCTGGATTAAGAAGGAATTTCTTTAGGTACAGAATTGGCAACATGTGTGGCCATGTTCCCTAATGGTTACAGCACAGCTTGTCATCACTGTGCTCTGTTCCTAGCTCACTATGAGCTTGTTACCTCTTAGTCAGTGTTCCATTTCCAGCATGGCCTTTCTGCTTTGCTAACTGGCTGGGAATGTGGACACAGCCAGAGTCCCCCACACGAGCTGTCTGAGCCTCAGGGTATTCAATTATTAAGTGGAGAATGAGAAGCACTTGAAGTTTACTGATAAGAAACTCTACATAAATGCAAGTTATTAGCAATAACATGGAGATTGTCAAAACACTGACTGATAGAAGGCCTAGATCAGCTGTTTTGGGGCTGTCTGGTACTGTCTTTCTGAGTGTTTCCAGAAGCAAGGGAAACTTAACAGGCTTGAGGATAAGCTTCCCTTTGCTACTCAGTGAACTTATGGAGAAATTCAAAGGTATCCTGAAGCTTCTATCCTATTCTTTACAAAAGGTATTCATATCCTTCCTAATTACCGATCTATTCCCACAAGCATCTTAACTTCCTTTTCTAAATAACCATCTAGATCATTTATTATTTCAGTAAATAGAAGCTTAAACAATGACTGCTGTCACTTTGTGCTAGGTGCAGTATAAAAATAGAATAGGAGGCAAACCTTTCTTGGAAAACATCAAGATCTTTACAGATTAAAATAAATTGTGGAAAGGGAACTACTGGGCAGGAGGATGAAGTGACTTGCCTTATTACAAAATCAGTCAGTGGCAGAGAAAAGAAAAGGACATGCAGATTCCTAGTCTTCGGTATCAAATATATTTTATCATTTAACATGTTTTGTTACTGCTATTCATTCTGATGAATGCAGTTTCTCTTCTTTCCCCAGAATGAGTGCACCTATCCAACGTGCTAGCAATTCCACAATATTTTCTGCCTGAGAGGAAAAGACTGACTCTTCTTTCTTCCCCCTCAGGTTGTGCTGTGCAGCTGTGATACCAGATCTTTAATCATAGTGACAAGCACAGAGGCTCTATGCAAATGTAAGCAAATAGTGTTTGACATTTATATGAAGATGATAAAGACAAACATTTGGGGCTGTTTTGAGGGTGGAGAATGTTTACATTATTACTACAAGAGTACACGGAGATTTAACCAACCAATTCTCCCAAGTCTGAGCTGACATACATTCAAAGATGGAGTGACCTTGCTGGCTAAATGGATGTTCCACAGGCTGTTTAATATATTAAACTAAAGAGCAGCATCTGTCCTAACACCACTCATTGTATGATACACCTGCCTTTGTCCTCCTTTTTGCACCAGCTTTTCTAGCAGGAGATCTTTTGCATCATGTTAAGCCTTGTACTGGTATTTTGGTTTGTTAATTTCCCCCATGTGATTTTGAATTGAGAGATGGAAAGGAATAGCTTATTAATAACTACAGCCTGGCAAAGTTTAGGACATCTGTGGCCTGATCTACACTCTCTCGAAGCATCTTTCTGTTGACTTCAGCAGGGAGTACTTTATCCTATTTATGCAGCATTTAACACAGTTGTGCACAGATCCCAGAGGAAATATGTAGGCACTCTTGTAATACAATAGCAACAATAAAACAAGAATAATAACCTCTCTGAATTAAATATATGTATAGCTATATGGGTACAGGTTGTCCAGCTGCTCTTTTTCTGTGGATGTTGCTGGTTGCTGCATTTCTATTTCTAGCCCGAATTTGAGGCACTCTAAAAGACTGTTTGCACAACTCTTTTTGATTCACCATGATTAAATGCCCCTCTCTCACCAGATTATCACCCTTTCTGCTTTGATATTTCTTTTGAGATATTTGCAGTGTATACTCCTGCATTTGTATTATTGTTCTCCAACAAGTGAATAGTGGAAAAGGCATGAGAATAAGGCTTACACAAAGATCTTAGTTTTGTGTTCTTGTATGTATGAAAGTAACTAAGATAATTCAGTTCAGTGAAGTGACTCTATTATAGTTTGTAGTGATTGATTGGAATTCCCTCTAGATTATTTTTGTTATCACAGACAGAAAAGAGTTCATTCATGAATCCTATGTCATCAGTTTTATGTCTAGAGATCCACCTGTTCTGCTCCACATAACTACTTTGCTAAACTCTCTTTCTCAGAAGCTTATATATCATTTGGTGCAGAAACAAGACACATTACCTAGGATACAGTAGGATGCTATCAGATACTGGGTGTTTGGATCCGAGTTGTGTTGCAGGATCTTTCATCGGAAAGCATTTGCTTTTACTCAGGGAGGTGGTAGAACAACCAAGTGGTTGGAAAAGTTTAAATCCCTTTTTGACAAAGCAAATGAAATAATGGATATTCATCTGAGGATATTATCACCCTCCCTGTAGTATGTAAACAAGTGAGCATTTATCATCATAGTCACACAGGCATGAACTAGCTGGTCTGTAGGAAACACTTGTGCTATTTATCATACAAGTTTCCCTACCCGTCAGACTTTTATACCTTCTTTCTGAATGCCCTACACAACTCAGAATGAAAAATAACTGCTGTGATAATGATTATGGTATAACATGGAGCAAAGTTTATTTATTTTTTTAAAGTTCACCTCTTGCTATGAGCAAGCTATTATTACTCATTGCTTGTGTCATGTCAGCACAACCAATGGGAAGGTTTTAATCTTGCATTTAACTGAGTTTTCGTCTCGCATTTAACTGTCTCAGCTCTTCCTCATTGCTCTGGAGCCCACTGATCAATAAATTCAGGTACATTCCTGAATGCACACCACGTTATTGCTTCAACAAGCCCCTGGGAATGTGCCTGCATCTATGGAAATGTACCACCAGCTACAAGCAAGAGATACACCTGGTGTTTATTGGAGAAAGGGAGAAGGGAGAAAAGACAAATGTTGCCGTGCAGCCTTTCCCTTACTCACCCATGAAACTGTCACAAAATATAGGACCTCTGCTTTTACTCTTTTGATTTTATCACATAAACAGAGTTGTCTGCATTCCAAGCAGCTATGGGTTATCATCCAAGTCATTGCAATTCAGTCTGTACCAAAGTCTGGTCACCATGATGTGTAAGCTAACTTGCAAAATCCATTCTAATGACGCAGACCAGCTCCATTGTTATAAACCCAGAATTGTTAGCCAAGAAAGTAAATCTACAATAATACAATGAATATCCTATGTGACTCAGCAAAAGACATGGAATCTGGCTTTCTGAAATATGTTGTAAATATTGTGTTGACTGCATTGATTGCATAGTAGTAGACTGAGAAACAGTGTACCAAGCTACAAGGCAATTTGATGGTTTAGATAAACACCTTGATATGCAGCTGAGGGCAATAGGGCAATGACTCACAGCCCAAAGTTACAGCTGAGACTATGAGATAATAGATTGAAGGACTATAAAGAGATAAAAGCAAGTGAAGATATAAAGGCAGGCATTCAGTCTAAGATACTACTTATCCCCTCACCTTCCCCCCTCCCCCCACCCCCCCCCCCTTGCTGTTTTGAGGTAGTGCAGGTTGTCCTGTTTTCTTGTTCCTTAATGTGACAATGCTGTTCCACAGAGAGAAAAAAAATCTGATAGAACTGGCCCTGGAAAATTTTAGATAATAGGAGTCTGACAATTAGCTCTGATTATACAGCTAGGTTTAAGATATTAGACCTTGTGAAAAAAGATGACCAAAATGATCAACTGGTATTTTGGTATTTGAAGAATATTCTCTGTGAAAAAAAGGGCATAGAACTATTTGACCAAAACATGGGTAAGTTCTAGGAAAGTAACAAGTACAACTAAGGGTAGTCCACAAAATATACCTTTCTGCTATGGCTTTATGACTAAAGGATTCTCTTCCAAGGTTAAAATTTAGTGATTTTATTTTATTTATTTATTTATTTTTTTTAGATTACTGACCCAAAAATCATTACAATATCTCGAAAGTAGCTGTTAGAAACTATTAGAGTAGATAACTTAGGGAAACTTTATTTCACAGATCAATGTCTCAATAAAATCAAACAAGTCCTTTCTGAGTTGTCATACTTTATTGTATCAAGGCCCTACTTAATGCAGTTTTAGTTGCTGTGTCATTGATCCAATTGATTGGAATGACTTGTGTTTTTAACGTACCCTAGATCTTTGTGGAGGAGAGGATATCTGCCTAAATACTGGAACATACAGTAAAGAGCAATTCTAGTTAATCTGGAAAGAGCTTCCCTAAAGCAAGGAAGAACTTGCAGTGGCATTGGCTTTAACTTGTATTGTCATCTATCTTCTGTCAGAAAAAAAGACTATTGGAAAAGTGGCCTAAAGCTTTTACCCATGTATCTTCTTGAGTTTATATTGGATGCAGCTGGAGTGGCAGGATGTAGTGAGATGTTTATAACTAACTTCTTCACTATATTGTTTCAGATATTCTAACTGTGGATTAGTCAGCGAAAGTAAAATCCTTGGAGGCTTTTGGATGCTCTGAATTTCATTGACTTACTGTTATTGGCTACACCTGCAAAACTTCAGAAACAGATGAAAACTCTAGGAAAAATAGTTCCATCAGTCCACGGCTGTAAAAATAATAATAAAAAAAGATTAAAAAAAAAATTGCTAGGTACATATAGACAGTGTCTTGTATTACTCTTAACAGGAATTGAGTTGTTAAAAAGTTGTATGTTTGGATGTGGTTATAACCTAGCTTGGATTTAGTTATAAGAATATAGAGACATCCAGGAAACTCTTATGATGTGACTCATCTTACTTTATTTAAGCCATCTGCAAGTTAGACATCTAGTTTGTTAGTCATCTGGACTCTGTACAGATTTCCTGAGCTAAGGCTGGTGACAAGAACCTCTCTCTGGATGTGTTCGTTTTGTCTACATGGAAGACAGAGAGCTTACACATCCAGCTTTTAGCCTTCATTCAGAAGTGAATGATAGATTTTAGTAACTCAAACTAGAGAGATGCTCCCACAGACTGATAGAAGCATACTGAATTTAAAAGGATTTGTTTCCTGTTCTGGGGTGGAAGAGGATTGGGTGAGGCACAATAATTGTGTTTGAGCACGATGTATAAAAAATCTTTCAAATATAGGCAAGCCAGAATATTGGAATAATTTTTTTTTGTTGTTTTATTTTATTTTATGTTTTATTTTTTACAGATGTGTTGTCTACATAATTAAAATCTTTAGAAGTTTACATTATGGATTTTTAGATTTTGAGTTTAGTAGTTAGATTGGCCACATTTCCATCAGCAATCTGAGAGGGCAAATTTATACTAAGCAGAATGCTTCCAAGATTCTTTAGACTGCCGTCACTTTGGTATGTAAAATTTTTATTAATAAAACTTAAAAATACTTTCTTCTCAATAGCAGCAGAAGGTTATAAAAGCAAAAACTAGCAAAATATGTATGCTCTAGGAACAGCCCACTGCTGACAGGTGCATTTTTTTCAGGTAACAAACAAAACATGAAATAAAGTCAACTGCTTGTGTTAATTAATTGGCTAGGTCCATCAATGTTCATGATAACAGTGAGAGAAAACACAGTGGGATAGCAGGTTCTTCTTTGAGGTAATTAATAATTGGTGGTGAAAAATAAGATTTTCTCCATATAACATTTTTCTCATCTTCCCAGCACTTATGAAGATAATGAATTATACAACATAGGCAGAACTTGTTCAGGACCATACCCCTCCTAGTAACCCAAGCAGAAAGTTAACAGGAGCATAGAACAGCTTGAACAATGATCTTGTTCCTGAAATACATCAGCCACTCTTAGCTGACGATCAGAAACTTGTACTCAGCAGAAACTTTTATGCTCTAAAGTGTTCCCAGGAAGAATAGGCCTTAAAAGCCTAATTCTGAATTTCTGAGAGATATGAGTCTATGACATACTTTTCCTGGAGAAAAAAAAAAAAAAAAAGAAAGAAAAAGAAATAGAGAAAATCTTGGGAGGTTGATTTGGCTGACTTTCTAAAGCCTACTCAGCTGCCAGACTTTGTTGTTACTCAACTGATATTTCAGCAAGAATTATATGTATTATAATATGGATAGTGGATGAAGGCAATGACTCTTGGACTAGATCAGATGAGGATTAAAAAAGAGGCATTGGCATTCAGATGGCTCTGAAATAGTTCACACAAGACAGTTTTTACCTTTTTTTGGTTTGTTTATGCAATTTTGTAAGCTATTTTTTTTTCTCCAATGAAGGAATCCAAGAGACAATGGAGCCAGGAATACAACAGGAATTATGGAGACATGTGGAAGAATGTTATAAGAAAGGAAAATCACACATTACTGGAAAGGCAACTGCTAGGCCTTTTTCTTTACAGGTTTTGGAGGGACAGCAAAGAAAAGCATTAAAGGTTTAAACTGACAAAGGCCAGAGATTGTTTAGTCCTTTCATCCTGTGGGTTAGCTATTCCTTTTTTTTTTTTTTATCTGAACAGTAAAGCTAACCCATAGATGATACTCTACTTCAGGGCAGAAGCTGACTGCTTTTTGAAAGGACCTACCACATCAGTTGTGTTTGGAGCTTTTTAGGAAACACTGTAACAACAATAATATTGACATAGCCGATGCCAAATTGCTTTCCCAAAGCTGTGGCATTTTGAAAGGTTCTAGACAAATTTAAAACAAATTCTATTAGATCTTTTAATTATTTCAGATTTAGAACTGTGAAGTCTTATTCTTATATTTTCCAGCTTTTGTGATAACTTCAAGACCAACAAAGTGAATTTATTTCTCTTTATTATTTATATATTTTTAATGGCATTTATGATTCTTACTGTGTTCACAAGACACCAGGTTCTATGCTTTTAAGTAAAATGCCTGTATCTTATCGTGAAATAGTAGTTTCATGATACTGGCAATTATGTGTTGGAATATCTGAAGAAGATTATGACTCCTCACCTTCCAATTACTGTATACAAATGTATGTTGCAAAGAGGAAGTGTTGACTGCTTCTAAATACCAACATGCATTGAATGCTTTGATTTTGTGTCAGCCTTAAAGGCAAGATCCACTCACTACTGTATATAACATTTAATCAAGTACAAATGGCTTCATGCTATTCCCTCTTCCTCACTCTATCTCTTTGCGTTATGCCTTGGGGAAACTTCCCCTCCTCTGCAAGAATATTAAAGTAAATATATATTCTCATATTTCAGAGAACAATAATTACAGAATAGAGAGATCAAATTTCCACAGCTTGTAATTTTCATTACTTCATCCCTTGCTCAGTGATGTGAACAGACAAGCTCCAAAAAACAGCTGAAGCCTATTGTGGAGGGTTGATTTTACCATAAGAAGAGGAGGGGGGATTAAGTGGGGTGGAAAGGGCTTGCAAACAGCTTCAGATGCACAGAAGAGGAGGGGAGAGGCAGAGGGAGGGATGTAGCAGAAGAAGGTGATTTTTTACGTAAACCCAGAGAATTAACTTCTCTTTTGATCACCAGGCCCTTCAGTAGCCCAGTTAAACTGGTTAGAGGAGAAAAAAATAATGTTGAAGCAGTCCCCTTCCTTTGCTGTTTTGAGGTGGTGCAGGTTGTCCTGTTCTCTTGTTCATTAATGTGACAATGCTGTTCCACAGAGAGAAAAAACGGATAGAACTGGCCCTGGAAATTTTTAGATAAATGCATTTGAGAATGAGCAGAGATTATAGGAGAATCATCACCTAAGCTGCTGAAATCCCACAGCCTGCACTCTTCTCTTTGATTTCAGTGGGGTTAGATGTCTCCATTTATTACTGTGAATGTGCTCAAGGATCAGATGGTAAGGAGACATTTAAGCTGTTGTTTTTTCATTTGCATCAACATTGATGGTGAAGAAAAATGATCCCCCCAGATCTCTGCTTTTTTCAAGGCATTACTCACTTTCTTCCTTACAACCCTGCTCTGCTCAGAGTGGGGAGGCCAGGACAGATATGACAACTGCTGGGGCTTGATGAGTGTAATTTAGCCACCGTGAACATACCCCTCCTGTGTCCTCAATCTTCCTCTCTCACTTGGGAGCCCTAAGGGTCAATGGGTTGTGTTGTATGGAAAGCTCTAGAATCCTTGTAGAGAAGTACAGTATGGGCAGGAGAGTAGCAGAAAAAAGATAAACCATAATTCCATTTAGCTGAAAATTCTCCATATGAAGCTGCATCGCATTTTGAAATGCCTGTGAGTCCTTAGTCCTAGACCTCAAAACGTCTCATCACCAGGCACTGAAAAGCAAAGGAAAATACAAATCAAAAAGACAGTCGCAGACTAGAGCTCAATGAGTCCTTTAAGCCAGGGAAACCCAGTGTTTGGACAACTGAGTCCTTCAGAGGAGGCAGTCAAGGTTCCTTCCTGCTGAAGGGTTTGAAAAATAAGGTACAATTTCCTGCACTGTGGAGCATTCCTCCTTCATACAGCTATATGATACCCATCTGGAATTTGGAATGAGTGCAGTTCGCCTCTGGCAAATTCCACTCCATGAAATACCAGCAGGCCCACAGAGCAACCGATGGCCCCAGATGCCCTTGTCCCATCCTCCCCTTTTGCCCCTCAATCCTCCTCCTTTCCTTTGGGTTGTACTGGGCTTATTACTCAGTAGGTTAGTTAGTCTGGGCCTGGGTTTGAGTTTTTTGCTTTTGCTAGGTGAGGAACACCCTGTATTCATCCCCAATCTACACACACGTGCCCAGCTGTGCAGGATGGGAGCAACCAGCATCTCTGGTGTATCAGCTGGAGTTTGCAGTTATGGCTTGTCTCTCTCTCTGAGTTCAATCTTGCTAGTACACAAAGCATTTAGAGTTCACAAATGGGGAAATAAAGGCCTTTCCATTAGTCATACAAAATCCCTGACATCAGTTACTGATGCTTTGTGGATGTTTTTTTGTTGTTGTTTTTGTTTGTTTGTTTGTTTGATGTTTGTTTTTCTGTCTTGGCCATCAGGAATGAGTGTTTTCATGTTTATATACAATTACAGGTAAAGTCAACAGCCTTTGTGTCATGCAGGACTGTCAGGCCTCTTGTGCTGGATGCAACACCTGATCTGTTTGACTCTTGCCTCATACTTCCTCACAGATAAGACAACACCTCATGTATTCCCAGAGGGGAATATGACATTTCCTCCTATGTCACACTCAGTTGGACAGCAAGTTGGATCATGAATTTGAATATAGCTGTAGGTGCTGAGCTGTTTTGCTGGATGTCTGCTATTTTGAAAGTCCCCATACTTCAGAGCACTGTTTCAAGACACTATTCTGTACTGCACTGAGAGCTGCTGTGTAAGCCAATGTAGTGCACGCATCCTGTAGGTGACCTGACACCATGTGTCTTGGATAGGGCTTGTTTCCTGCCTTGACACATCCTCTTGTCTCTTCATGCTGGCACTACTTGTAGTCTAATTACCTGGTGACCTAGATTCAGGAAGGAACCTCTATGAAAATAAAACAAATAGGAACACCTAAGGGACAAAGTGAAGAGGGGGAAGGACAAAGTGCTGGACTGAGTGGTAGAGAGCATGATGGGGTGGGGATACCTGAGCTGGAAGCATCATCCCAAATGCTGGGGTGTATGTGATAACATTGTGTCAAGTACTGGCAAGTTTGTCCCATATAGTGACCTCCATTCTGCAGATGTGTAAAGGAAAGAGTGGTTGTAGATGAGCATTTACAAAATCCCAGAATGGCTGAGGCTGCCAGGGCTCTCGGAGGTCACCTGGTCCCACCTCAGCTCAAGCAAGGACACCCAGAGCAGGGTGCCCAGCTCCATGCCCAGGCTGATTTTGAAGATCTCCAAAGGAGGGAGATTCCACACTCTTTTCTAGGAGATTCCAAACTGTGCCAGGCTGTGATTTCCTGGGGATTTTACTTAAATGCACTGTCTTGCCTTGTATGTGAGCTCCTCAGCCAAGCTGCTAAACTCTTGGTAATTTTTGGGGATAAGCAGAAAAGGCAAGTTAAACCTGGGTACCATGACTGGCATCATTTAGAAAACTTTAAAAACTCTTAACGATCTTTTTAAATACAGTTTTTGTCTATCCCTGGTAAAAATGAGAAAAAGTGGGAAAAGGAAACAGCAAAAGAAAGAGATACAGAGCAGAAAAGGGATGCCCTCCTCTTCTTTCTGTGAAGACTTTTGCTGGGGGTCTGAGGAGGGGGTCGTGGGGAACCGTGAGCGACAGGGGCTGCAAGAGCAGGGGGACAGATAACCCGGGGGGCACCGGACGCCAGCACGGCCCTCTCGGGGGCGGGTGGCGAACCATTTCTGCTCCTATCATCCCCAGGAGCATCCTCCATCACCCGAGGAGAGGGAAGGGCAGAGCGGGATGCCAGGATCTCCCCATCTTCGGGGCTGGTGTGCGGCAGCCGCTGGATGGCAGCATGTCCCCGCCGAGGGACCGCCGTGCCACCCGCCCTGCTCCTTCCTACCCACAGCCAGCCAGGAGGGAGGGATGAGGGGGATAAATAAAAGAGACAAAAGTTAATGTTTTCCTTTGCCAAAGTCCTCCTTAAAACCAAGAGGAAAAGATAATTGCTCTAGATTTCAAGTGCTGCTCGGTGTTAAATGTCGTGAAACAAAAGAGCAAACACACATAGATGGATTTTTTAGGCAAGGTATCCCAAAAGCACTGACTTGGGTCTTATGTGCCTGCCTCCCTCTCACCCTCAGCCCCCAGCCATGTGTTGGTTTTTGGGGTCCTGACACATGACCCCCTCTGCTATGGCAGGCAGGGGTGAGAAAAGATGGTTTCTCGCCCAGATTTTGGTATGGCACTGAGAGCCACGGTTTCTCCTAAGGAAATACATCCTGGTTATAGAAATCCATCAGACCCAAGTCTGCTTCACATGCTTGGGGCAAGAAAGAAGGAAGAGGACACACAGGCCTTTCCATAACCTTTCCTCTTCCCCTTACTCTCGGGCAGCCTGGGGCTGTCCAGATCACAGCAGCTTTGACATGAGATTAGCCAGAGCACTCCAGGCTGCAGCTGCAGCTTCCTCCACCCCCAGCCTGCCTCCAGGCTTTCCCAGACCAAAAGGGGCTAGGAGCTAAACTGCCCGACATCAGCTCTATCTGGGGTCACTGCATCCTGCTCTGTACTATGCAGGGCCCCTAGCCCCTTCTCCTCTCTGCCACTGTCACCTCTTGCTCACTGGTGACCGCAGCTCAACCTGTCCTCCCAGACCACACAGCAAACCTGCCTTGCTGCAGGCTGACAGCAGCAGCCAGAAGGGCTTGGATATATTTATCCTGACCCTCCCCTTTAGGCAGGCATCGAGAGGGTCACATATTCTTCCTTGCTTGTGCCCTTGCCGTGGCCATCTTCTGTTTCTGTCCCCTCAGCTAAGTCACCTTGTGTTGCCAAAGTGGCAGAAAAGGGTTTTAGTGAAGTTTGAAATCCAACCCAAACTGTTGGGCAATTACCATTTGTACTTGTAACAACATGAGGGAATGCACTTCTTTGCCCCCAGGCAGTTGTCCAGCCTGCCCCTTGCTTCCTCATCTGCTGCCACCTTGCAGTCCATTAGAAGTGGCTGCCAAAAGCAGGATCACACAGGAGCCATCCCGAATTCCCCCTTGAACTCTGAGGGCTTAGGGGCTGTGTCCTGTGGCAGCTGTTTGGATCCAAGGGTATTAAACTTAATTAACTGCAGTCTCAGAGGGCAGAACAATGTGGGACGGGAGCAGTGAATCCCCCTGCGTGCTGCAGTATTGATACCTTACCGTGGTCAAATCATCTGATCCACATGGTTGCCTTTTTTGCTTGCTGCACAGACTGAATGCCCACGTGAATATCTATATCCTGCATCACTCGGGAGATCAGATCTGGTGGCTTGGAGTCACTCCTCTGGCTCTAGATTTGCACAGTGTTTGGGATGTGATTCTCAGCCTAATGACCCTGGAGGGCTTCACACACTTAGCTTCACCTGTAATGCTTGTGTCTCATGCAGGCAGAGATGGAGTTGACAAAACTGGCAAAAAGTTGGTGTAAATGAAGTAGGATAAGTAGCAGCACGCATGGAAAAAGCCTATTGTCACCTCCAGCAACTAAATGCAGACCCTGCCTCTGACACACAGGGTAATGCTATCTGTAGTCAGATCACAGGGAAAGGCTGGCTGAAGGATAGGTGGCCACCCAGGGTTGTGAGGTGGTGGAATAAATCACCGTCACACATGCACTGGAGGAGTACTGGGGTCAGTGAGCAGGGCCACACCCGGGACAGCTGACCCCATCACTGAGATGGAGAAGACCACATAGCCCACATGATGGGCCAACCAGGTCCAGAAGAAGGAGAGAGGCCGTGGACAAGAGAGGCAGTGCTGTAAATGCAGGAGAAACAGACAGAGATGCCAGGAGGCAGCAGTAGCTGTTGGAGGAGGATTTGGCTGTATGAATCTCGTGCTCGGTACACGAGTTTTGGCAGGTCTTGTAGGAGAGCTGGATGTTGCCTGTATGTGTCCATATCTGAGGACAGTGGTTGGCTCTAGTGAAAATCTTTCGGGGTGTGACTCAAATGTTCTTCTCCCATAAAAATGCAAACACACAGAGAAATGCTTTATCTGGGTGCTCTGTTTTTCTTTTTGTCCCAAAATGCCAGAAGTAGCCTCAAGGGATAGTGAAAACTGAAAGGAAAATGTTGCAGCTTTTTTAAAACTACCAGCTGCAGTTTGGAACAGCAGCTAAAATCTGATTACTGCACACACCCGGCAGTGTAAGGTACCTGTGTGCTGTGTTATAAAAAGAAGCTATAAAATCATGGAAGAGCGAACAGAGGAACAGAGGGAGCGTGTTAGACTCCAGGACTGCAAGCTCCAACATGCTCCCAGCCCAGCCAGGCAGCTTGCTGAACAAGGGATATTCAGAGTTTCGGTCTTCTCAGCACCCTCCTTGCAGTTGTTTCAAATGAAAGACTTGTCACGATTTTTAAGCTGTGAGACATTTGCTATTTATGGAGGCTCCCTCTCCCTCTTCCTTGACCTGTCATAGCCTTATAAAGTGCCAGCCTCAGCACAAAGTGGACTGTTTTATCCTGTGGCCCTGCCCCACTGCGCCTGCTGGGTTGGTTGGCTGAATTATAAATAGCTCTCCAAGAAAAGTATAACAGATAACATTTGACATCTGCACCCCCAAACTCTCTTGCTATTACAATTTCTAAAATTTTGACTTAAGAGCCTGCTAAAGTCTCCTGTCCTCGGCTCTGTGTTCTTAGGGGGTGAGTAACTGGAAATCAGAGCTGAGAGTTGCTGCAGCTTTTTACTGTAGCAGCAGGTAAGTTAATGAGCATTAAAAGAAAGAGTCCTGGAAGGAGAAAAATGGCCCTGGGTGTCACTGTGTATGTCTGTTAATGCCAACTATCAACTACTGATTTGAACCATAATGATCTAATGCTGTACTGCTTCAACTCAAACATCAAAGGCTGGTTATATTGACATTCTCACCCAATTTCTCTGATCTCTCTCTCATGCTCACCAGCTCAGCATGCCACAAATCCAAGTCTTAGAAGAATGTAGTTGCTGCTACTTCAATCCGGTTGAGGTTCAGATTTCAGAGCAAGAAACACTTAAGTGAGAAAGAACCAACTTTTGAAGCATTTAAATTTTGGTTATGACTTTTCACTGCTGATTTTTAGAAAGAAAAGTTCAGTTCCATACATACAAAGGCAGATTTTAGGTGATCTCCTAGGTCAAAATTGAGGCATGTATGAAGTTTTAGAGGCTTCCAGGTGAATAAGAGCTGAACCAAAAGTGTGAATTGCAGTCTGTGAATTAGATTGCTAGGTAGGATCCAGGCATGTCCGTCCTTTGGTTTTTGTGGAGCAGAGCTACCTACTACTAACAAGGGCAGCAACAAGGATGAGAGCAAGAGCAAAACAGTGACTCTTGTATCTTCTTTAGTTATTTTTATTTTTTTTATATATCTGTATTATTTCTGTTATCATGCAAAAGGAAGATTTTTTGATATTTCCACTGATGTCAGCTGAGCAGGGGATAAATGTTGATTTAGAAGAGAAACCAGGCAAAAATCCAGCCTCTATTTTTTTTTTGGTCCTATTTGGAAAAGAAACAAAACACAAATTACTGGCGTCAAAAATAACTACATCCTCTTGGAACCTCAGCACAGAGTACTCAGTTAAATTCCCCAAGGTATAATACATTAAAGTGCACAATGATTTGCTTATCAAAACAAAGAATGAGTATGCACACGCCAGGGGTGGAGTGCCGAGTGGTGAAGGTGCCTTGCTACGGAGTGGAAACTCTGTGTTTGAGTCTTGCAGCAGACTCGTGCCAAAGGCCACTCTCTTCTTCTCTCCAGCTGTTTCTGGTCCTGCATGCTAGGAAAGTTCAAACAAGCCGAGCTCCTGGTTAGTCACATAGATCCCCTGAGTCCCTCTGAGGCACATTCATATTTCTAGCTTGCACGGTGCATGGGCTTGGGATGGACCTTTGTTATGGAGACTATGGTAACACGAATAAAATGGCTTGAGTTCCCTCCCTCCTTTCCATACAGTAAAGTCTGTTCTACTTGCGTTTAGCACACATTGATTTCAAGACCTGTCTCTTACTTGACACAGAATTGCTCTATAGTCACGTATCTCCCATTTTTTAGTTCATTTCCTCTGCTTCTGCTCCTGTCCTGGCCCTGGCAAAGCACAGGTCAGACACAGTGCTCTGAACAGCCATTAAGGAAGAAATCCCTGGAAGTTTAAAACAGTATCAGGAATAAAAAATAGATACAGTGCTCACAGCTTGGGGGGGGGGGGGGGCCCCCCACACTTTTTTTTATCCCTAATCTCTGTTGGATTTCTGTGTGTGCAGTGCTTGCAACATAGGCCATTCAATTCACTATAATGGGTGGGATGAGGCTACTCCATTGTACCCTTTTCTGTGTAATTAAATTTTACAGGATGAAATATAATGATACGTATAGAGATTCCTTATGCACAGGCCTGGACCATTGGCTCTCACCATTCACTACAGACTCTGATAGTTCATTCTGAATACTGATAATCCAAGGAGTTGCTGCTCTAACAATCCCCACTTTCTATTTCACCACTGACCCAGTTTGGTAATTACAACACTGCTGAGTCTCTCTTGGGTTTGGCAATGGATGTCATATGCTTGAGTGATGAGTAGCCCCAGCTGTTGTGTTTCACTTTATTTATTTAACGTGAACTCATGTGAATTCAATAACATCTAATCTACCGAGCACTGAATGAATCATGCAGAACAGTTTGTAAAAATCCTGGATATAGCTTCAGAGTACACAAGCTATTTTCCTGGAAGAAGTTGCGTAGAATTTCATTAGCTGCATGAATCTGGTAGGAAGCTCTTCATGTATGATATATTGTTTCTCTGGGATTTTTAATGTGTTGTGAAAGTCTGCTGATGCAATGCTCATCCTTTAATTTGACATTATAAAAAAATTATAAATAAATAAAAGAAGAAAGTTATTTTTATCCTGAATGGGTTTATTTGGAAAATATCACCAACAAAGCCAGATGATTTGATGTTGCTAAACACTGCAGTTGGTATGCTCTGACATCAGAGCTTCTATATTCAGCCTTTGCAGGACAACTTACAGATGCCCTGAGAGGATCCTTGGGAGGAGAGAGATGGGTAATGGAAAAATATCTCATCCTCCACAACATGAGTTTGCCTTAATAGAGACCATAGAAAACTCAGAGTGAGAAAGAATAACAAGATTACTCAAAGAATTCCATGTCTCAGGACAGGACATGATGTATTAGACTGTGGTCCATTTCCTACACTGTGCTGTAGATGTTCAGCAGTGACCACCCACAGTAAAAGCCATTTTGTTTGTTTGGCTTTGCTGATGATTCAGGGTTCAGGGCTTTTGTTCATTTATCTTCTATTATATCTCTGACCATTTTTTTTTTTTTTTTTTTTTTATTTTTTAATTGTAAAGTCATACCTCTCAGAGATACTCCTTCTTCTTTAAAAGATGGGAAGAGGACAAGATGTCTTAAATGTTTGTTTGTCAAGTCCTTGCTCAGAAAGACTTTCTAGATTCTGTACTTCCTAACGGTCAGACCAAATAGCTAAGACTGTTTTTCATCCTCATCAAAGCTGTAGAGAACCAGAAGCTCCCTTTCAAATGGGAGCACTGGCACAACTATCCTTTCCCCTCTGCTTCCTCCTTGGGACCTGTGACAAAACCAAGCTGTGTGATGTCAAAGCATGATTTGAAGAACCAGTGTAGGGTGACAATGTTTTGGTTGGGTCATGACGTAGGTCATCTTTTCCAGATTGCTTCAGACATTTGAACTAATGAAACCCAGGCTGAAATGGGAGTCAGGACTGAGTTATTTCTGGTAAGCCCTTTGCTGTAAACCACTTTTCCCACTGACGCACCATGAATTACTCCAGAGGAGGAACTGAAAGATGGCTGTTGGTTTCAGAAGCTGCCAGATACTCTTACTTTTGAAGACAAGTTTGAGGAACTAATTTTCCTATAATCAACATTGAGGTTATTACCCAGTTTATCACTTGGCTTCATGGCACCTGGGTAGATGCTTCAGGGTTTAGATGGTGAAAATTTTGCCATTTCAAAACAAAACTCTTTTCACTTCTTTTTAGAAGTGGCAGAGATTGAATCAATTCCTACCTAAGTAACAAGGGGTGTTTACCCAGTGAAAATACTTTTTAAATAGCCAAGGAACATAGACAAAACAGTAAGGAACAAAGCTTGTCTGCAAGGTACCAGACTGGAAAGCTGTCACATTAGTGCTAGCTGCTATCTCAGCTTTCAAACAGCTTCTATCATAAATGTTTAATTTAGTTTTTTCTTCGATTACATTCTTGCATGGATAGACAAGGAAAAAATGTCAGACTTGCAACGTATTTTGACATGCTAATTTCCTTGGGATCAAAATCATGCAGGAGGCCTCTCTGGAGCAAGTGTCTTCAGCAACTAACTGAACTGATGAGCTTTTAAAGATTTATGATTTCATGAAGCTATTTTTCTGAGGCTGGCTTTTGATATTTTATTGGGATCTCTAATGCATTGTTTTTGTTCCAAATACCCTTAGGTTCAAAGGCAGATACACCTAAAATTTTTAAATGATATTTCAGAATACGTTCTAATATTTTGCCCTTATCTTTTTAGAAATATTGTGTCCTTGTCACGTTGATGAGTAAGCAAAAAGCAGAAAGAAAACAACTGATTTCTCAAATGGGAATGGAAAGTCAATAACATGATAAGATACAGAACACCAGCCATGCTTTAAGTAAAATTTCTCTGTCCATACCAGGCTTCTCTGGAAAATGTAGTGGCTCTCATGAATTTTGAATAAGCAGCACTTCTTCCATTCTCTGCATTGAAATATATAGAATCATAGAATCATAGAATATCCTGAGTTGGAAGGGACACTTAAGGATCATCAAGTCCAACTCTTGACACCGCACAGGTCCACCCAAAAGTTCAGACCATGTGACTAAGTGCACAGTCCAATCTCTTCTTAAACTCAGTAAGGCTCGGTGCAGTGACCACTTCCCTGGGGAGTCTGTTCCAGTGTGCAACCACCCTCTCTGTGAAGAACCCCCTCCTGATGTCAAGCCTAAACTTCCCCTGCCTCAGCTTAACCCCGTTCCCGCGGGTCCTGTCGCTGGTGTTAATGGAGAAAAGGTCTCCTGCCTCTCGACACCCCCTTACGAGGAAGTTGTAGACTGCGATGAGGTCTCCCCTCAGCCTCCTCTTCTCCAGGCTGAACAGGCCCAGTGCCCTCAGCCGTTCCTCGTACGTCTTCCCCTCCAGGCCTTTCACCATCTTCGTAGCCCTCCTCTGGACACTTTCCAACAGTTTCATGTCCTTTTTATACTGTGGTGCCCAGAACTGCACACAGTACTCGAGGTGAGGCCGCACCAGCGCAGAGTAGAGCGGGACAATCACCTCCCTCGACCTACTAGCGATGCCGTGCTTGATGCACCCCAGGACACGGTTGGCCCTCCTGGCTGCCAGGGCTCACTGCTGGCTCATATTCAACTTGCTGTCTACCAGGACCCCCAGATCCCTCTCTTCTAGGCTGCTCTCCAGTGTCTCATCGCCCAGTCTGTACGTGCAGCCAGGGTTTCCCCATCCCAGGTGCAGGACCCGGCACTTGCTCTTATTGAACTTCATGCGGTTGGTGATCGCCCAGCTCTCCAACCTATCCAGATGCCTCTGCAAGGCCTTTCCACCCTCATCCGAGTCCACAACTCCTCCAAGTTTGGTGTCATCAGCAAACTTGCTCAAAATACCTTCTATTCCTACATCCAGATCGTTTATAAAAATATTGAAAAGTACCAGCTCTAAAATGGAGCCTTGAGGGACCCCACTGGTGACCGCCCACCAGCCTGACGCAGCCCCATTCACCATAACCCTTTGGGCCCTGCCCGTTAGCCAATTGCTCACCCATCGGATGATGTTTTTATTTAGCTGTATGGTGGACATTTTGTCCAGTAGGATCCTATGGGAAACCGTGTCAAAAGCCTTGCTGAAGTCCAAAAAAATCACATCAGCTGGTTTCCCTTGGTCCACCATACGGGTGATCTTATCATAAAAGGAAATCAGGTTAGTTAGGCAGGACCTACCCTTCACAAACCCATGCTGGCTGGGACCAATGGGATATATATATGTATAGAATGTTTTGTATTTTCCAAACACCTATCTGCAATTTGCACTGCTTATCCAGGTTTTGATCTGTCACAGAGGGAGGTGATAACTAGGTAGCACCAAAAGCAACCTGCTCTGTAGTAGTGAATGGCTCATCCCATATGATGTCTTTTGGTCCAGTCAACCACGAGGACAGACTGACAATGAACAGAAACACCCGGATGAGCATGAATTTACATCTTGCCTCCAGCTATTCTTTTGCTGTGTAGCACATAAAGCTCCTCCTACACTCTAGTTCCTTAAAAGTAACTAGTCTGTCTCTTACCTTTTCCACTATCTGCCTATTTAGTATAGAAAGACTGAATGGCTCTAATTTCTATTCAGGTGGTCTCTAACCATCCCCACTTCACTGTGCAGAAACAATATTACCTTTGCTTCCGTTATATATATATATATATATGTCATTCTGGGTGGTAGGAGGCCTAGAGGACCGATAGAAATTATGATGGATGGAAATGAAAGGACTATGAAAATGTATTTAATCCTTCATCTGAATTCTTGTGACCTTCACTTGTGACCTCTTTAATCCATCTTTAACCCCAAATGAACAAGGAGATTGCATAGTTTGCTTTGTTTCATTCTCTCTGAATTTTTGGATATAACAGAATGAAATATGAAGGAAATGCAAGAATTCAGACCTTACAGATTTCAGCCATGGTTGGCCGTGTTGTTCTGGGGATGTCTTCCATGTGTTATAATTCTTCTGCTCAATGCCAGTTCACTTCAAATTTCTACTCTGAGTAACACAACTCACCTTCAAAGTACCCAGTGACAAGGACAGTTCATGAGGCAGACTTGGCTCAGTGAAGACAATTCCTCTATGCAAGCCTAATTCAATGTGGAAAGAACTGGAAATGTTTTGTTTGAAGGAGCTGGGGGTAGATCTACATCCTACAAGATGTTAAAGAAAATGCAGAAAGTAGAACTTCTTGTAATTACTTAATTGAAGAATTCTGTTCACCTCAAATTTTGGACATAGACAGCAAAATGTGGTGTGATTTAATATTTTCTCATCACTGAATTCCATGCACAAGGAGCGAAGTATAGAGAGAAGAGAGAAGAAATTTTTCGCTTGCTACACCAGAGGCCTCATTATTAACATTTCAGTGAATAAAACAATGATCACTACAGAAACCAATAAGGTAATGACCACTGCAGGAAAAATAATAATAAAAAAAAATAATAAAAAAATCTAGCCTTACATCTGAAGTTTCATGTGGTTTGAGCTTCATGGGTGGAACACACTAAAGAAATATATGGCCAGCTACGATTGTGCAGCTAATGAATGATAATTTTTAATCAATATACTGATAAATCATATGTTTTCATGCGTATTTTTTTTTAGTTAGTTTGTTTGTTTGTTTCACAATCCACTGACAAAGCCAGGGTCCAGTCAGGAAATGCTGGGTATGGTAAGAAAATAGATTGTACTTGATGTCTCTGCTGAGTCTTTTTTCTTGGGCAAGGTTGAGGTGCATAGGTAAGCTCACAGTTTCCTTGCTTCCTGAACAATGCTATCCTTAGGTCTCTAATACCAATAACTTTTCCTAGCAATACATTCCAGTTGTACATCATGCAATAGAACAGACTTTGGATCTAGCCTAACTGCAAGTTATAGCCAAATTAGGGAGGAAACAAAGTTCTTCCAAATGGTCTAGTTCAATTAAATATCAAGGGTTTGTTGTAGTCATTCCAGTCATTCCAGTGTGAAGTCTTATGGTGTGTATGATACAAGAGGTCATAGATGGTAATGGTCCTTTCTGACCATAAAAATCTGTGAATCCCTCCTCTACTCATTCAGTTCTTATGGGAATGTCTCTTACTGTATGTAGCAGTCAAAAATTGGATGGAATTGAATCCTTCTATCTTGAAATGTATATACATAATGTATGATTTGTGCTCAAAAATCACACTCCAGATAAAATAAAACAAAGTGTAGACATTGATAATTCTTTTCAAGCAATTGCTTATAAATTTAGTAAGCTGTCTGCCTTTTTATACTTTTCAGTCTGTTCTCATTACAGACATGGCAGAAGGCTTTGTAGTAAATTTGGAATTTGCTGAGTGCAAAAATGAAGATTTATACAAAGCTAAATTGAACAAATGGTGAATAATTGATTTAACTGACCTGACAGCTCACACTGTGCTTGTAAATAATACATAGCTTTTTACTATACTGATAATTTAGTATTCTGTGCTCCTTGACTCCTTTCAGTAAGTTACCACAATGAGCAAATGATCTTTGACCATTCTAAAAAGACAAAAATACTTACCAAGCATATTCTGGTACCCTGGTTGTAGATTGCTGTAGTCCAATATTGTGCTGATAAAGCATCTTCTTAAAGGCTCTATGCCCTTCTGTCTTTTCTCTCTATAACATGTTGGACAGATAACATCAAGATAACTGGTTCTTACTTTTCTGCTAGCCACCAGCTCCTGGAGTCTGACAGGTTCTGTGTAAATTTACTTTGCACCACTGCAGTGAACAGGATCACAGTGACTTGTGACAGCAAATGCAGGTGCCAGTTCTGCATTTCCTTTTCTTTCAACATGTAAGTTTGAACCCTTCATCAAACGCATAAACACAAGCTGTTGTTAAACTGGTTCTTGATGTACACATACAGCCCTAAGTTTATACATGTGTCTGATAGCTTCATTGCCTTTTAACTACTGTAATAACCTATACCATAGTACTGTGAAAGGCAGCCACTAGGATCTGGCAGCCTTCCATCCCCACCTTGCAGCAAAGTAAATGCTTACAAAAAAAGTACAGAGAGAGTTTAGCCTGCTTTGTATTAGAATCTGTTCACTCACCACTGAAATATATCCACTTGGAGAAGGGAAGCAGCTTCTCTTTAACACAACAAGGAACATAAGGATTTAAGAAATAGCAATACTACATGACCTGTTGGAGTAACCAGCTGAAAGCTCTGAGGGCTGGATACTGTTCATTGAACCACCTAAAAATATTCTTCATAAAGCCAGTGGGAAGCGCATACTTTTCCAAAGCTGGACTAAAGTTCTCACTTCTGGAGAGAAGATTAGTACATATTGCAATTTTGTTGACTCCTTTTTAACAGCATTATCTGTGGTAAAATTGCTATTAGTACATTGTGGATGAGAACTAAAGCACACACACAGCTAGGAAATGTGAAATCATGATACCCAGTGCAATTTAAACTGAAACTGCTGCACTTCTTTCATTTTAATACTGTATCATTTTAATGTCTTAAGGTTTGTGCGCAGTGCAGCTGAATTATTATAACTAAAGAAAATTTCTTGGCTTAACTCCAACTGCTTTCTCTGAAAGCAGAAGACACCTATCCTACCCATCAAACATCATGTCTTGAAGGCTCTACCTACTGTAAATAACATTCATTCTGCCCTCTGACTTCTAAAATTTATCCAATCTTAGTGTGTAAAATTCCCAAAGTAGACTGCACATTTAGCATATGTCTAGGTAAGTAGGCTGACACTGTGCAGAACAAGAGGGTGATTTCAAGAGCTGGGACCCATGAAGAAGGAGATATTTCCAGGTTGCAGCCCAGTGCTACAGCCTCTCTCCTTCTTGTACCCCCGCAAATCAGAATCTAACAGATAAGTCATGGGCAAGAAGAGAGGATGCAGCATGGTGTCATTTAAGTGGGTGAACTTTAGTCTGAACAGCAGGTGGAAAGGGTTCATTGCACAAGTCTCACCTTTGGAGCTCAAGACTCAGACAATCCTTATAGTTTAAGGTCCCTCACTCACTTTGTGTGTGCATGTGTGTGTGTGTTTCCAGCTTGTCATCTTTTTATTTTTCACTCCAGTCTGGATGAGGTTTTCCTTTAAACACCCACACATGACAGCTCCTGAAAGGTGAAGGAGAAAATTAGAGACTGCAGAGTTAGTCAATATCTCTGTTCAGTGACACCAATTTGATGCTGGTAGAAGATGGAGTAGCTGAAATTAGAATGATCAGATTTATGATAAGCAACATCACTTGAATATATCTTTATATATAGTTATATTTAAATATTCATCACTTAAATATCACTTTAAATAGCTTTGATGTAATGGATCTGAAGCCCAACAGACTGGGCATATGAAACAGTCAAGTTTTATATGTGTTGGGTGAAGAAAAGAAGAAAGGCAGAGAGAAACTCACAGAAGGGATAGCTGTAGAGGTCTCTACCCCCAGTGGGCACCTGTAGACAATGGCTGCAGAGCTCTGCATACTCTCTGTTGAGCCAGACCTTTTCCTCTGGCAACAGATTCTCAAGGGAAAGTCCATCAGAAACCAGTATTTGTTTTGCCTTTTATTTTATCATAGGTTGGGTCAAGTAGATTGGACAAGATGTGACAGGGACAGCTGACTTTGTAATGATGAATTTTTCATGCTGATTTCTCAGCAACAATTAGCAAAATATTCTGTGTTTGTTGCAACAACATTTTATTTTATGTACATACCTGACATTCTCCAGTACGTCCCATCGTATAAAGATTCCTGTTCTTCTTACAATAAAATAGCATTATCTTGTTATCACATATTCTTCCTTGTGTCTGATTACCTGTCTGATTTTTAGACTGTCTGTGAAGGCAGTTTTTAAAATTGTAGGGTCCTTCTCCCACAGTAGCATGAACATCAGTAGTTGCTGGTAGGTTCCAGTGTGAGTTGCATGGGTCTAATCCAGAGTTAGATCTTTGGAGGTAAATATCCAGGCTTGTTTCTCTGGGGTTAGGTTTTGCTTTTATCTGGTAGGTGTTTACGTTCCTGATGCCCTGTCTGCAGGCATGAGAGTCTGAACAAAGTCCAGATGCTCTGGACTCTGACCCCAGAGGAATGGCTGCTTCCCCTTTATACAGGGAGTTTGCTGCAGCCCAACATTTGCTTCCTTCCCCAACACCAGGGATGGTGTGCACTATTCTGACAAAACAGATGTTTTGCCTAAAAGCTTTTGAACCTTACAAATGAATCCCCAGTGCATCATCCACCTCAACCAGCAAAAGGAGCTAAAACATGTAAAGAGAACTGAAGGGGGGAATGCAGAATTTCAATACTGTTGAGAGAACGAGAAGTGAAAAGGTCCAACACTATTTTAAGATCACAGAGGAGAGAACATGCAATGGTTTTCTGGTCAGCTTGGAAAAAGAAAACAGTGATTATGGGGAGTTAAAAAGTCTTTTTAAAAAGTTGTCCAGTGGAAGACCAACACATCCACCACCTTTTATTTTGCAAACAGAGAAACTGAGGCAAAGCCCAGGCAGCAGACAAAGTTCTTGTAGTAAATGAACACTCCAGCACATATGCAATGGTGGCAACACTGCTCACACTGGCAGTTTATTTCCAGAGTAAAAAAATATATTTTCTCCCCATATTGTAGTTGGAGAGATGCTTGACATGCAGAGCCAGACCAAATCCCCCTTCAGTTACTTCTGTCCTTTATGTTTCCCAGACACCTTTATCTCTTATTTCAGTCTGGTTGTGATGAGATAATGTACCTTGTCCAGGCTGGGACACAGCCATGCCTCTGTTTTCCATCTTGCAGGATGTTTGGGGCAAGCTGATGATCTGGATGAGTCTGTCTCCTCCAGGACAAGTATACAGCTTCCAAATACAAGACAAGTGAATAAACTTTTTTTTTTTTTTTTTTTTTTTTTTTTTTTTTTTTTTTCTGATTCTTCAGTATTGAGTCACATCATGCCCTTGGAGGCTATTGGTGTTCTCTTTTATGGCTCTGAAAGATATTTCATCCAGTGTCTTCCTCTGGTGTCAGCTGTCTTCAACCTATATACAAATTCAAGGGCAGGGACGTGTTCCTTTCCCTCTCTGCTCAGAGGGGAAGCCTTCTTGTCCCATTATGGTCTGGGGTCACCTCTGCTTTGAGATGTGATCTTTGTGTTGGGAAGGGCAATGGTGAAGTACTCTCCTTCTCATGGTGGAAGCCCTCCTTAATTTGGGGACCATTCTGTGTCAATAAATCTAAAATGTTTTCATTCCTCACAAGGCCTCTTTTGCTAGGCTTTCAAAATATAGGGCCAGCTTACCAAACAGAAAAATCTTATGTGGTAGTGAAACTCACTTTCTCAAGAACAAATATCCACTAAATAAAAATATATTTTTAGTAAACCTTTGCCCTGTTTCTCTGATTTTTCTCATGCCGTCTGTTGTCATGTCATGACAACTTCTGTGAGCAAGAACTATGCACTATGTAGGTGAGTACAAGTGTACAGTTTAAGCTCATATTTATATAATTCTCTTCCCTCCATAAAACACAATCACCAACTATAAGTTCATGATCTTGCCAGGAAAGTACCTTCTCCATCTCATGGTTCATAGCCTTCCATAAACTCAGTAACAAGCCTCATATTCTTCCTTGCAGGTCTGGCTTTCTCAGAAGCAATGTTTCTTCCAGTAACGCTCAGGTCACATCAGACCTGTTCCCAAGGGCTCTACATGGAGTAGGAACAATTTGAACCCTGCCACTGTGGGATGATCAGGTTCTGCAAGAGGAATGCTGATAGGAGTGAACACATAAGCCCAGGTTTCATCCACAGTGGGCAAGAAATGGGCTAAAGAAAGCTATAAAGAGCAAAGGAATTGGCTGGCAAGCAGCAGTGCTGACTACCATAAAACACTTTGGGGAAGGTGGAAATTGTGGTCCAGGTCAAAACATTGGCATGGGAAGGAACCTTGTGAGGGCTTAGCATAGGGTGGTGGGATTAATACAACATATCTTAGAAGAAATCTGATGTATTTGAGCCTTCTCCTTTAGGTTGAGATGAAGAAACACTGTCAGGGCATATTTCTCTTCATTGACTGCATATGGTGTGACCAGCTCTGCGGTATGTATTTCCTTTATAAATATCTAAAGTTAAGGAAGGTGATACAGACAGATTATCTGACTGGGTTTCCAGACATTTCTGCTTAATTACAGGCCTCTTCATTATTGAGATTTTTTTCTGTCTTGACAGGGTTAGATTACTTCTCAGAACTCCGTTTTTCACTTGCAAAGAGATGGGTTATTTATAAATTAGTATTAATTTAATATTTATACAACATTCTGCATGAGTCTGGAAATGTGGCAACATACAATAGGCAGTCCCTGGTCTGAAGTGTTTACACTACATTTTCAGATAACACTGTAAAAGATTTAAAAAAGCCAAGGAGAAGGAGGAACGTGAACTATGAAAATACAAGACCATAGGGATGTTGGATGTTCAAGACATATGTCTTATTGGTTTTATTCTTTTGTGTAATGCAGATTTGTGGTTTATAAAAAGACATTTTAATATGCATACATCACTTAGGAGAATAATTGTGTGTAAGAAATGTGTCACTGAAGCAAAATAAAATTAAATTGGTATCAGACTTCCAGAGGTTCTGGCACAATAGAGAAAGTAATTCCTTTAGAGAAAAAAAAAAATCTGGATGACCTGAAAAGTAAATATTTTTCACAGATCATGAAACCCTTTTAAAAATTATAATCTTTTCCCAAAAAAATAATTTTGAGTTCTTCTTTATTTGCACCAGGTTTGCCGAAGCAATGTTACATTTCTTATCTTTACTGAAAAAGCCTGAGGTACAATCTTCGCCCACCCCCCTTTTCTTTTTCTCTCTCTGTAAATAGGAGTGGTGATTCCAGGGTTTACATCTTAATCCAACCTTCAGGCTGTAAAGAAAACGAAGTTTATGAGGCTATCAGTAGCATTCTTGTAATGCTGAGTACAACAATGTGTAAGTGAGTGAATGAGAAAATAAAACTAAGTCAAGTGGGAGTCTGAGTTAATCAGGAGTAAGTAATCAAACAAAACAAGACAAGTAAAGCTAATGGCAGCTGTGGATGAGTTATCAAAAGAAGTAATTTTGTTGAAAAAAAAATGGCAAGAATGGGACAAATTTTTGATGAGCTACAGAATTCCTGGGGCTCATCTGGTAATCATGTCAGAAGGTATTTAAAGTACACAGCCAGAATGGAGCAGTTGAGCCTTCTGCATATTTTAGAATTTAGAATAAATAAGGTATTCAGAGACTCACAGGCTAGCATTAAAAATGTAATACAAATTGTGTAGAAAACATTTCCTGAAGGAAAAATCAGGGGTCATTAAAAGGTTACTTTTAACTAATGCTGCTTGATTGGTTGTTAGTGTTCTGCTTCCTCTGAAGTGACAACGCGTTAGGGTGACCGTTGCCCTCTTCCAGCAATTATTGGTGCTCTGGCAATTGCTCTCAGTTTTAATCAATTAGAGTCCTGAATGGTGCTTTTCTTGGTTTCAGACAAAAGAGCCAACTGTTGGACTAGAGATGTCCACTTCTTTTTGGCAGCTTCCTGTTTTCTTTTGGAAACTTTCTGAAGACCCTGTCGGATTCAGGAACAATCATGATAAATCCTTCCTCTATTAATATGGAACTCATTATATGATCTGTGTTCCAGCAGAAATCCATATAGTCAACAGAATCAATAGAAGCCAGAAAGACAGGAGTTGGCATCCTGGCGCACAGTGAAGGTCTGTCCAGTATCTGTTTCCATATGTCCACCAATGTGTTGGAATGGCTGTTTTAAAGAAAGGTTTAAGAATGTCATAGCTGGAAGATAAAGGATAATATTTTCCCCTCACTCCCCTCTTCTACTGCAGTCAGTTGGTTCTATATCTGTAATATTTCGTTTTTGGCTTAAACTTAGAAGGATGAGGTTGAAAAAAAAAGGGTTTATCTGTTAGTAATATTTACAGTTCTGTATAGTCTTGTTAGGTATATGAATATAAATTTCATCATAACCCTACTTACTGATTTCCAATAGGAGTTCCCAGGTTCAGGTGAATATGTTATTAACGATGCATGTTATCTCAAAGAAAGAACAATTGTTGGCTCAACATCTGAACACCCCCATAGAAAACATCTATGAGTAGCCTTGGATAGATATGGTGGTGCTGCACCATCACCCATGTCAATTAGTGAGCCAGGAGACTCCTTATCATGGGACACTGGTTTCAGGATAGAGTTTTCACCAGCAGGACCAGCTTGATGTGTTACTATTTTCCTACCACGTGTTCCTGCCACATATTTTAGCACATATTCTCAGCTATGATAGCACAGCAGCTTGTGCAGTGATGCTGCAAAGTGGCTCTGAGAATGGCTACAATTTGTAGGGGACAAGGCTTGGAAAATCTGGGTTAGTTCCCTGTTCCAGTTCACAGCACAGCAGTGCAAATTATTGTGTTTGGACAACTCACTGAGACTAGATGGCTAATTTCTCCACTGCTTTTGTTTCATGATATGAATCTCTTACCATTTCCCTACACTATTCAGGGTGGGATAGAGCCCTTCCTATTTGTGTCCATAGCACTTTGAGGACAACAGGGTTTTGGTCACTGCTTAAAACTCCTTGAAGTCTTGCATTACTAGTGGTTGCTGAAAGATTTACAACAAACCTTATTGGAAAGCCATGTGTTATAAAAACAATCCCTGCCAGAAGTGCTATTTTTCCTTCCTTTTAATAACCTAAATACTGCTTTCAGTGTAAATATCTAGGTGAAAAAAAATATGTATATACGTGTAAAAAACACTTTCTATATAGCACTAAATGCATAACATATAACCATAGATTCAACACATAAGAAGTAGGGCTCAAAAAATGACACCTCAAGCTAGAAATATTAAAATAGGTTATATTGAACATATTCTGCCAAAATTTTTATTTGACTACCAAATTGCAGAGAGTGTTTTGTTATTTAGAAAAAGATTTGTTTGAGGATTGAGGAAAATTTCAGAAATCTTTGTAAGACTAATTATAATTCAATAACAAGAAATTGTAAACAGTTTAAATTCTCTTCCTGTCTTTCTTCTATTGACAAAAAACATGTCTGAGAAGGAGCAGAGTCAGATGAAGTGACCTGAATATAATCTACACTTGCAAAGAAAAGTGTGGTACAAGTTGAGGGAAGAGGTGAGAAATGCCACAAGAAAGGGGTTTTAGAGAGGACCCCTCTCCCAGGGACCAGCCTGTGTTGTGGCTGACTTGAGGTGCCCATGGGACTGCTATGACTGACCCAAGTGACAGTTTTCTTCCAGATCTATGGTAGCTTAAACTACTCTGCTGAGAATTGGCTGCTTATTAAACCACAGTGACTCAAACTCTGTAACTCTGTCTATAGCTGAATTCAAGACCAAAAAGCATATTTTCTGGGAGATTTTTAGGAGAAGACAAATGTCCACTCTACACTGCTGTGGAACCCATGTAAACTTACAACTTACAAACTTGTACTTAAAATTTAGTAAAAATGTAGTTGCTACAGCTCACATTTTATGGATGAGCAGCTCACAAGGCAGTGTATATTAGGGATAAAATCAGAGAAGAGGGAGTTCATTTAACTGCTTCCCATAAATCAAAACACTTATTTTTCTTTCTGTATTCCAGCACATCTTTCCCCATCAGATTTTCCCTTGCCACTGGAGGACCTCAATCCTAGGATGCAGTTTTTTTTTTTTTTTTTTTTTTTTTTTAAATTTTCCTGAGGATTCACTGAAACTGATTTGACAACATAAAATTTAGTAGTACCCAACTCACAACTTCGTAGCATTTCTGCTGTATTTAGGAAGTAGATATTAAAATAAAATAAAATAAAATAAAACCTCTGAGGTTCAAGAATAACCTTTAATAGAGTCAAGCACCTTTCTGTCTGTGTGAAAGAACTAGCAGGTAGCTACCAGAACTTTCAGCTTCATGCTCTGAATAGTTAAGATTCAATGAACTGTGTTTTAGGGAAGGGAAGCCTTTAATTAGCAAATGAGTCATCACTGAGCTTTCTATTGACACCTGGCACCAGCAGGAACACACCTGAGACTGATCTGGACACCATGTCTCATCAAGATGAACTATAAAGTGGCAAAGTGGTGTTTAAGACCACAAAAGGAAATTTTGGTATTTGTGGTCTCATAACTTATTGTTCAAAAAAGTCTTCTAGGAAAATCAGGACAAATTAATGTCTAATTGGGAAAAAAAAAAATAAAAAAAAAAAATCTCACCTCCAACGTGGTTAATTTTTGTTGTATGAGAGGGAACAGGAATTTAAGGTAAAGATATTTGATATACATCAGTATTGCTGTGTGTTTGTACTGAACACCAAGACATTTCTTACACCCCCAAGTAAATTGTAGGAACTTTCTCCCAGAAGAAGCTATAGCTGAAATGCAGCGTGCCATTTCTGCACTACTTGTTAGTGCTGCCTTTTAGGAGTAGATCTGGACAGCTGGACAGGTTGCACTAAGTGCTCCATGTCCACACTGCACTTTGGGGGGTTGCTTCAGACTACCTTGAATCTGTGGACTTGAATCATAGTACTTAAGATGTGGGTAAATTTTCCTTATCCTTTAGTTCAAGAATAGTTTCATACCCCACAGTAGATGCTAGAAGGCACACTCAGAAATGGAAGAGTCACACATTTAAGCATTTCCCACCTATATTATATTATATTATATTATATTATATTATATCCTAATCAAGATATCTGTGTCTAAAGGGTCCCAAAACAAACAAACAAACAAACAAACAAAGTGATTTTGGTAAATAATGTACCATTTGGAAGGATAGAAGGTCTTGTAATTACTGACTCAGAGATTTCTGTCTCCCCTGCATAGTAGGAATTATCTCCAGGGAATAGAGAAATCATCTAATCTTCAGACCATATTTTGACAGACTTACCTTTCTTCCACAAGTATTCTGGTTTTATCATACATAAAAGACATTGGGTCAGACACTGAAGGAATCATCACAAATTAGTAGTGATTGAAGATTCAGCTCACTGTGCATGTGCACGAAGGTGTTTTTACATTATAGATGATGAAGCCGGATAGATAACTGGATTTAATAAAAATATTTTTTAAAAAGTATTTTTAAAACTTTGGAAGCAAAGGGACACCTTACACATTGTTAATGTAAGGATCTGGCATATATCTTTGTCAAATGCCATAAAAGACCCAATTCTCTTTTCAGTTTCAATGGTATAAATCTCATATGCAATTATTCTACATTAACAGTCATCCTCTTGGAAGCTGAATTTGTCTGCTTTGATTGTGTGAAGAACATCTGTCATGTGCTCCTTCAAATCTCTTTTATCTCCCACAATAATGTACACATAAACAGTATAATAAGTTTAGTGGGGCTTTTCTGATTTCTACTAACATGCTAAAAGGCAGCTGTTCTATCTTCAGTCATGGACATTACACAGGTAGTAAGCCCTGCATACCTAGGAAATACAGAAGGGAGATGAATAGCATGACTTGTGAGACTCCTTCATACACACTAAAGGTTCAGATTGACATTTTATCATGTAATCATGAATTTCATTAAATCTTCTACTCTTCACCCTCCCCTTCCTTTGGCAATCTAGAACATTGCAGGGTGAAGTAGGAGTTAAGAGGAAAGCAACAAAAAGCAAATCCATGGAAGAGGTGTTGTGCCTGGGTCAATCACCATAGCTGTGCTGACTTGACCATGATATAAAGTTCATTTTTCAGAGTTAGAGTAGAAAAGGACTCAGTAGCCATGCATCCATACTGTGAAATCCTTATAAAGGATTTCTCTTTACATTTTTGTCTGCTTCTGAGGGCTTTGGATCAAGATTGCACACCATGTTCTGGGGAAAGAAAAAAAAAATCAGAGAAAGACAATGTAAACTCAACTGCATGGGTTGGGAGTCACCTTTGTGAAACCTGGTCACTTGCAAAGCAGTGAGAAGCTGCTGGTGTGACCTGCTGGTGAACTGCAGTGAGGGAATGAGAGGAGAAGGAGCAAATTTTCAAAGGAGAAGAAGCAGGACATGCACTTGCATCTGATCTGAAATAATTGCTCTACAAAGGAGAAGTGAATGTAGCCAGCACAGCCAAGCTGGTATTTCGTGACCTTCTGGTTGCAAAGTTCAAGATGACTTTTTTTTTTTTTTTTGTTTTTTTTCGCTAGAGGCTTCTAAGTTGGGGGAGAAGGAGTTAGCAGTGGTGAAACAGGAGAGAGTAAATTTCCTTTCTAAAAAATATTCTTCTGTTGGTGGAAGCTGTGTATTGTTTCTTGAAATGGACAAAGTTATTTTCTAACTTCCCTGTATCCTGTCACCTGGCCCTTCCTTCCTCCTCATGATACTGCACTAAAATACACAAACATATGAGCTATGCATTATTTGCATCATGGCAGAGTTTATATGCTGATCGAGAGTGGTGATTTATACTTGTCGGATTTTCTACAGACCACATTCCAGATGTGGAATGAATTTTGCTGTCATTTATTATTCACTAGGGGTGGCTGAGGATGGCTTGCTTTATACCCCTGACATTTATGCTCTGGTGTAGCTTCCCTTTTCCTTTCAATGATGTTTTTCCTTTAAAAAGAGTAAAAACAAAAGGAAAACAACAGGGAAAAAAAAAAAAAAAAAAAAAACAAAACAAAAAAAAACCCACCAACATTCAATAGCAGTACAGACCTAATGAGAAAAATAATGTTTATGGAGAACATTTGGAACAGAATTCCCATTCTTCTATAAGTAGTAGTAGTAGTAGTAGTAGTAGTAGTAGTAGTGGTAGTAATAAATTAGCCTTATTAATTTAATTAACAGGCTGTTGTTGATGCTTCCAAGATTTTTTTAATCACCTTTACAAATATTGTGGTGTCATCATTGACTTTCTAAAGTTGTCAATTCTAAAAACTGAGCTCTAAGTCAATGTGATAATCATAATGAATCATTAACAAAATAAAAGACAGATGAAAATCTTATGGTTAACGTAAGAGAAAGGTGTGAGATAAGTCTTCTCCAATAGACAAAAAGCTATAGTTTATTGTGTATTTTTGCAGATACAATATCAAAAGGTTGGTTACATAGCTAAAGCACAAGAAGATTAGACTTGATACACTCTGCAAGCTGAATGAAGCAAGGACAATGTTCCATCTGCCTGTTGTGGGGAACACAAGAACATAAGGGAGAGCAGTAATGTGATTTGTTTTATTTTATTTTATTTTATTTTATTTTATTTTATTTTATTTTATT
>CM021732.1:148314063-148337403 GCA_011075105.1 Heteronetta atricapilla
TTTTATTTTATTTTATTTTATTTTATTTTATTTTATTTTATTTTATTTTATTTTATTTTATTTTATTTTATTTTTTAATGGAGGCTCCTGGGAAGCAGAAGGGGGCTGCTTCACATTAAATTCCTAGCCTGCAGTTTGAAAATGTGTGACAACAGAGAGGTGCCACAAAAGATCCAAAATTTACATGGCCACAAAGGGAGTGACCAGGTAGAAAGTGAGTGGGAGAAGGGGGAACTCCTGGGAGAGGAAATTATTTCAATAAAATCAATTAGATCTGATAAAATAGAGATGGGATTACAAAGCCAACCTGGGTTACGTGGGAGTAGATCCAGCTCCTGGTACTCCTCCAATCTGAAATTTGATTCCCACATTACAGCAACTCTTGAAGTCCTACCTGTTAAGTTGTTTGCTCAAATTTGGCATGCCAAAAGCTGAGGGGGGTCTGTGGATGGGCGGAATACCATGTATGAGTTTCTTAGGAAGGATCTAATGCAAATTCCTTTAAATAAAGTTTTACTTTCAAACTACAATCCAACTGCATAATTCTGATATGTTACATCCTTGCTGACAGTCAGTGAATGCTCAGCTTTCTGCTGTTCACGTGTTGCCAAACCTATAGTGCCTTTCAGTGGAGAGGTGAGCTGCCACTTTCATAATTCCCAGTGATAGGTAAGAAGGTTTCCACAAACATTTCCTGGTTCGTGTACCACTGACAGAGCCCCGAAATGGTGATCACAGGAGAAAAGTAGACCTATTTTATGGTATGGCTTCTTTAAGATCATGCAATGAGATTAGGTGGGCTAAGCCCCGTGGAAGCAGAAAAGAGCTCATTGAAGTTTTTCAGGGATGAACTCAGTGTGAGAGCATAGGATAAGTATAAACAAATAAGTAAGTGAAGAAGTGGCTAGAGCAGATAAGAATGGCTCAGAGAATTATTTATAAGACATAGGAAAACAGAAAATGTACGTGACGGGTTTAACTCTGATGGACCCATTAGCTACAGGCAGTACTGAGTTTAAAGAGTCCAGAATCCCTGTGACAGCTGAGATCAATGGGAATCTGTTCTCTTTGGTATTTTTTAGATGAAGGTTAGGCTAATGGATTAACTTGTCTATTGAACTTGATAGTTGGTTCATATAGTAAATACTGGCCCTTGCAGGAGAATATTAGTCAACTCTTTTGACAATGAACCAGCACATTAAAATAGTACAGCTCTTTGCCCTGTGTTGCTTTTCAGAAAAAAATAAACAAAATGTTTAAGTGGGTATAGGAGTCATGCATATGTTTGTGATGTGAATGAGGTTATTTCTCAAGGCCAATAACCAAAACTAAAACCAAAACATCCCTAGGTAGCTGACACTGTGATTTACCTTCACAGGGATAGACTCAAGGGGGAGGAAAATGCCACATGGAGATTGATTCACTGAGCTGCCAAGGCTGGCACAAAGCTTCCCTACCTTTTCAACAGGTCAAAACTCAGCTTCTCAGATGTGCTTTGGCTCAGCTAGTGAAGTTGTTTTTCCCGTGGGTTGGGCTCAGGGTCAGTATCAGGAGCTGAACACAGCAGACACCTTACTTCCGGGTGCAAAAGGGCTGACAGTGCTGGTTCTCAGTTTGGGTATGTCAGGACACTGGACAGGCAAGCTGGGGTCATGGGGGAGTGGACATACCTGGGGCCTCAGCTGTGGGAAGGGGAAGGAAAAGCAGTGTGGCTGTCTCCCTGCATGTC
Organism: Heteronetta atricapilla; assembly: GCA_011075105.1. Lineage (NCBI taxonomy): Eukaryota > Metazoa > Chordata > Aves > Anseriformes > Anatidae > Heteronetta > Heteronetta atricapilla. Next base: position 148,315,793 of record CM021732.1, read on the forward strand.
ATTGTCCCAGCAGCATTCTGCAGCACAGCCCTCATCTGGCCTCTCCTTGCTCACATCCACCCCCTGCTGTTGGGGTATCCGCTGCTCACCCCTCTACACAGGGACAGTGCAGCTCCATCCTGTGCTCTCTGCTGGAAAACCTTGAGCAGATCTGGATTGGAAACGTCTGTGCTAAAATTAAGGCAGGACACAAACATTTATCTGACAGCACTTCTCCTTCCGTTTACTTAAAACCAAAGGCCAATGGTACGCAGTCAGTGATGAATTATTTCTTTGTTTCTGGACTAACAACCCATGTCACAAGTGCTGCAAATCCCAGCTCCATTAACAGCTGGGTCAAGATGCTGTGCGTTTTAATCCTGAATGTTTTATGTATTAGCTCTATCAGAGTCTGCAGTGCTGCAGTCATGTTTATAGCCATCTATATGCCTAGTGTGTTTTCTATATTTTCCCCTCAACGTGTTCTGTGATAGTTAAGATAATGCTGCCTTTAAAAAAAAAAAAAATTAAAAAATCACTCTTGAGATGCCAAAATCTCTGAGTCCTGAAAATGAGCAGGGCTGCTAGTAGGGATTGACCAGGCTTTATGCTTTTGATGTGAAAATTGCAGCAAGCCAAATGTTCTTAATCTTCCCCAGAGGACATTTCCAAGGCAGGAAGGGCAGCAACTGGCCAGCTGCATTTAGAAACTACCAGGAACAGTCAGTCAAATAATTTGAGGAGAATTTAAGGCTTGAAAGCAAACACACACAAGGTGTTGCCTGCCTATGGCTTGTGATGACAGTGACAGCCTGACTGGTGACATGAAGTGCATTGATGCTAGGACTACAGTGAGGAGACTGGCAGGGAACTTTGCTGAATCCTGAGGCACAAGAAGAAGCAGAATAATGAGTAAAGCCATCTCCAGATGACGGGCTCAGGTCCTTCTTGTGTCCCTGCACATGGCAACAGATGTAGCTTTGACATCCTTATTCAGATGGTTTATCACCTGCACCTCCAAGCACACATTGCAAGGACCTCAGTCTGCAAGGGGCTGTGCAAACATGTATACATCCCTGTACCAGGAGATTGCCACCATAGTGGTGTGTCTAGGGAGATGAGCAAGGCCATGAGTTACTCACTGGGATTGCCCTCAGAGTCGATGGGCTCGAGGTGTGCCTTCAGTCAATGCTGTGCTGCGTGCTGCATTTCGTATTCTCATCAGATTCTGCGGAGGTACAAAGGACAGCCCTGCCTGCTTTCACTAGACTTTCCCAAGCTTCCTTCAGGAAGATAAGTGAGACCCTTGGGGTATTAGCAGAAGTAGGTAGAGCGTATTTCTCCCTTGACATGTACAGCCAGAAGCCAGCCAGTATCTGTCCTGGAGGTGAGTTAGCAAAGGATTGTGACAGAGGAAGATGCAGAGGCATGACCCAGAAGAGATGACTAATAAAAAATGACTTAAGAGCTCTTCTCAAAGGATCAAAGGTTAAGTCTAGGTCAATTGTAATAACTGCATTGCTTCACCAGTCAGGACATGTGCAGTCTCCTAGAGGAACATCTAAAGCATGCTCTCAGATGGCATTACAGTGGTTGCCATTTGCAAAAGATTTGGCTCCCCCTAACTTTGGCAGGTGTAGTTTTACATCAGCCTGAAGCTTCTCAGTAACAGGGTCACAGGATGATTTCTTTTTCTCAAAACCTTCCCAGGGAGCAAGGAATTTTCTGTGTGTAGAGCCAAGATCACCGAGTTCCCTGTGAACACCCTCCCCTTCAGCGGCATGCCGTGCAAAATGTGGCAAGAGAAATGGGGAAATGTTCCCACTCCCATGGTTTAGACTATTATTACAACTGAATAGGAGCTGAGCAGTGTTTATTTATTTATCCTAAAAACAGATAAAAGAGTGCAAAAAGGAGGGAGAAAGGATGAATAAAGAAAGGAGTCTATCTGTCTGCACTGTGTAGAGCTGTGGAGAGACACCTAAGCCAATAGAGCACACGCTACACAAAGAATCAGAAGTAGGGCAGCATCCCATACAGAAGGGTTTTAAATGCTAGAATCCAATTCAACTCCCAGGCATCCTTTGTTCTTTGCTGCAAAACTTGGCAATGCTGCCACATGTTTCAGTTTCGCACACTGGTTTGAGAAGTGCTGATTCAAAGAGATGTTTTTCATGCCAGTGCCTGAGTTTTCTGCCTCTTCGTAAATGGAAGTTTAGTCACAGCATTTTGCCTGACACATACCTGCCCACCCCATTGTCATTATCAGTTTAAGTATTTCCGTCTCACACAGGGGCACACAGCAAAAATGTATTACAAAGGCTGAAAAGATTTAGTCAGCAGCAGCAGTTCAGTTAAGCCTACATAGTTGGCTGCTCAGAAGAAATAGGATTCTTAATTGGATAGTTTTCTATTTGAAAAAGCAGTGTGGTTTAATGTGAAGCTTCTAATAAAACAAATGTCCATCGCAGGGGGTGGCTACAAAACCCTTCTGTCCATCAGCTGCTTACCATTATCTTTTTAAGGACAAACTATTTTTCCTGTGCAACATTGATTAGCATGATTAGATACCTCTCATTTGCACTTTAATTGGAGAATATCTTTTGTTTTGGTCTGTCCTGATGATAAGCATGTGTACTTTCAAGGTGAAACATCTGCAAGGCTACTTTGGATGTTTGACAAAGACAAAGATAGAGCACAGGAAGTTCTGCACCGACATGCAAAAGAACTTCTTCACTCTGAGGGTGACGGAGCACTGGAACAAGCTGCCTAGAGAGGCTGTGGAATCTCCTTCTCTGGAGATATTCAAGGCCCGTCTGGACACCTACCTGGGCAGCCTGCTCTGAGGAACCTGTTTTGCAAGGGGGTTGGACCCGATGATCTTTCGAGGTCCCTTCCAACCCCTACAGTTCTGTGATTCAGTGATTCTGTGATAATGGGTTAATAGTGAGCTGGAGCTATAGTATGGACAATTATTATTACTTATGCTTATTTGACTTTGAATTAACTAGTATTCAGAAACTGTTCCTGCTATGTTTGTGTAGTGTGTGCAAAATGTTAATGCAGGGTGAAGGAGAAACATGGGTTTCTTACTACAAACACATTTGATACGAGGGAAAAAGTCCTCTTCTGTTATTCCCTGTGACAGCAGACTGGGCAGGGGACTTTGCTGGAAGTGACTGCACTTCACTGTGAAAGTATGATAATTAAAACGTCATTCAAGCTTCATTCTCCTAACAGAACTATTAGTTAAGATTTTCAGACCTTTATTTGGGGAATTTTTGCTCCCATTTACATCAGTAGAACAGTATTTGGACAGTGCTGAGTGTTTCTGATAATCCTCCTGTAAATATCTATGAGAAGGAGTCAGCAGTTGTTGGCAATTGCTTCTCTATGTGCTGCATTTGTGGGATTATTCTGGATTTTAAAGCAAATTAAGGCTTGGCTTTAGATATTATGATGAACAATATAGAAAACTGAGACTATTTCCCTTTTGTTTTGGTTAGTTTGGGAATTAGCAGATTTTTAGATCTCTATTTTCTATTTGCATTCCTTTAAAAATAATGTTTTACTGTACAAGTGAACCTTAGCCCAAAGACTGTTCATGTTTTCCATACAGCACACACTTACCACAGATGTTAATAACCAGAGCCACTGTGTGTATTGTTTTTCCTTGCTCCTGGAGAGGAACTACATAGTATTTTCTTCTTTCTTTTCTTTTTATATAAAAAATATATAAATTGACAAAGCCCTTGGCAACTTGATGGTGAAATGGTCTGCTCAGGAAGAAGGAAGAGAATGCATGTGTGTGTGTAGGAAATAACCAAGACCGCATAATATGAAGACATTTAAGCCCAATTCTTTCTTCTTTTAAAAAGGAAAAAAAAATCTAGAGATAACCTCTGTGTTTGCACTACATCAGTCCCTGAACTCCTATGTGTATGACAGAAAGGTGGCAGGAGAAAAACTGGAGCACTTAAAGTACATTATGTACTGTTGACCAGATTTTATATATGTAAGTTCTTTAGAACATTCTCTTCCTATGATTGCCTCTGCAAGTCTATGTGTAGTGCTATTTACAATGCCTTTTATCTTGTATAACTGTCATCCATTTGTGGGTGAAATCACCGAAAATTCAATTTGGGGAAGTTTATTTTCCCAGCCAACAGAAGATTTGGTGTATTCATAGCTTTGAAAAAAACTATGCTACAGCTCATGAGAGATTACTGTAGACAAGAGCTAAATCATGCTCTCCCAATGTATTGGCTGAAAAGTGCTTTCCATGTGCTTGGCATTTTCCACATATGCTTGAATTTAGGCTTGCAATTTGCAAGTGGTTAACACTCAGTAAAAACTTATCTTCTCCTGCTTCAGTGGGCCTTGCAATGTTTCTGCTTGATCAATGTCATATTGTGTTTGTCACAGCTTCTTGTGTTTGAGCTCTGCATGCTCAGACATTTCTACTCGTTCATTTACAGAGCACACACAGTTATAACCCAGAACCCAAACATTGGGTGACATAACGGTCAAAGGTCATGGCCACCATTCCATTCCCCAGCCCTGAAAACACCTTTCTACTGTCTGTGATCTTGGGTCTCATCTGATTGAAACAAGGGAATTTGAGTCTATTTTTCTCTGTCTGGAGGGACTAGAGGGTCTCAGGATCTTGAGATCTTCCTGGAAACTTCCCTGTATCCTGGTAAGCTTCCTGTTAAGAATAATATCCAAAGAGCCTGATTAGTTTATTTGTATTTTCAATTCAGTTTCAACCCCCCAAAAAGAGATTATAGGGTACTAGCACAAACAGTGGCAGTACAAGGCTGAGAAGAGGTTACCCAGCACCTACACATGCCTGAAGTAAGATCTATACCAAGGCCACTCGTGATAGGTGTGCCTCTGGCCTGATTTTAAAGCATCCTCAGGCAATTCCTGTGTTTTTCTATTCTTATCATTAGAAAGTATTTCCTAATGTCTGACGTAAATCTTCCTTGCCACAAGCTGAACTCACTTTTCCTGTCCTGCCCAATGTAACCAGAAGCTACTTCAGTAGTTACCTGCTTGCCTCCATTCCCACTGAATACAATTTCTTTCAATTTTGATGTAATGCTGGACAATGACTATGTTTACAGAAGTGAGAAACTTGATTTCTGAAGTGTTATAGTCCACAGAACTGGGACATATGTGTTTACAAGCATTCCTCAAAGTTTTATTATTTCTTGGCATCAGGAACCAATTTGTGTTCAATGTGAATTTTCTTCACCTGTACAGGAACCAGAAAAGACTTTTAAAGCTAGTGCAGGCATAGACAACACAGGTGAAAAAGCAAACATCTAGGTTGGTAATGCCAAAAAGGTAGAAGGTCATTTTAATTTAAATGGCTGTGTACATTTGGTATCTGATCAAAAAGCTACAGAAGGTAACAAGGGCATGTGTACTTTGTCACTTAAGACTGGGCCAACAAATCTTTCAAGACGCACCCACACCTTTAAGCCTTCCTCAAACCAAACCTCCCGGAGCAGCAGATCCTGGGTATGTCGAATACCTTAACAGGAGTTCAAGCTCTTATTCATGAAGCCTGGACTTGAACAGCCTTGAACACTAAATTACAGAGCCAGGTACCCCAGTCTTGATTTTCTAAGCCTAGCACAGATGTTATGGAAGACATTAATCTCTCTTGGCATTAGGTGACTACAGTGTAGTTTCTACAAGTTAAATAGTTGCTAGCCTCCCAAAAGAGGCTGTGTCAGTATAGTCCCTTGAGCTTACAGTCATCTTGAGCTACATCACATGCAGTCTGCATTGATTATATGAATTAACTCTCTGTTTATTATGAAAGCAGCTCATGGTGACTTGTGCAGATGTAGGTGCCTTCACTCAAGACACCTACAATTAGTCACAAATGTCCCTCATGTAAAATGAAACTGCAAGTATTAATTGACAAGCCACAGCCAGCAGCGTGGATAGAAAATGTATGAATGATAGGGTTTACTGTGCTTTCACCTGCAGTCGACTCACTTGATAGCACAGGCACAGATGGGGAACCTTTCCCTCCATTTCAGAGGACTCTGGATCTGCAGTTCACAAAATTCAGTTTCAGAATGTCTGACTGTCTTTGGATGAAATAAACTGCTGGGTGGAATAATTTATTTTCCAAGGGTGCTTTAGACTCCCAGTTAAAATATGAGAAAGGAAGCCCACATTTGAGGGCTATGTCCTGCAGAGAGACAAACTTCACTAGCAGGTTGATTCAGAAGTTCGTTTGAGCAGTTTTTATGTTGTAAATTTATCTGTGATTAGTTTTGTAAAATTTAGCTACAAAACAAGAAGTCTCATTATTGTTTACATATACATTGTAAACTGATTGAGAATAAAATGGAAATATTATATGTGGTAGGTCTTCCTTGTCATCTTACTTTATTTTGACAACAGTATCAGACTGAAGATCCAGTTTGTGCCCAGGTATTTTTTGCAGTTGTGTTTAAATCAAACATGAACTCTCTTTCAGCAACACAATGCCCATGTTTTTGCAACAGTTCAGCAAGTCATGGATGTTTTCTGGAAGGGTAGGCTGGTTAGTATCTGGTACTTTTTAAAATTAAAATGTTGCTGTTGCTGTATCTTTTCCACCACAAGGGAATTTTTCTATTTGTACTTCAGCAGATTGGATTCTGTACATTGTGAATCACTTTTCTTTATTCTCATGCTCTTTTTTTTTTTTTTTTTTTTTTTTTTTTTCTCCAGCACACTAAAACTGTGAAGTACATTTTGCCACCAACTTACAGGTAAAAATCCCAAAGTCTAGAAACACAGATGAAAACTTTTCATTAAAGAGTTAAAAAGAACCAGACAGAAAATCTGTGTGTTTTCTCCCTTATTGCATGCAGAGGCTGAACACATTATCATTTTGTTAATGTAACTATTTGGACAGATCTTATTGGATGACTTTGAAACACTAAGTATCTTGATTCACAGATATTTTCTAAGCATGGCTATTGATATGACATTGAGTTGAACTTGAAATTGGAAGTGTCAAACGACATATTTTGCTGTTTTCCATCTAGCTGGCTGCAATTTATCTATCTGAAATCTGATCTGATCATCTAAAGGCCCTAACTGTAGCAATTGAAATATTTTATCACCAAAAATCACTTGAGGTGACTTTCCAGAAGTAAAATGATGCTGTAATGGGCTGTCCTCCTTCCATTTGAGTATGAGATATTTTTGCTGCAGAATATTTGCAGTATTAGGGTACATGTCCACCCCTCTTCTCTTTGTCTGTCTCTCTCTATGGGTTTCTGCAGGGAGATGAAAGATCCTCATTGCAACTATGATCTCTTTTTGGCACCATCCAATAGCTCTCAACAACTTCAGACAATGAGGTACAGCAGTATAAGGTTCCCCAGTCAGCTCACAGCCTAACACTGCCCTTCTTGGCTCTGTCAAGATTAGCTCAGAGCTGGTTGCAAACCCTTTCCTGGCTCTGTACTGAGATATCCCAGTGGCTTCCGCAAGGAATCCCTTGTATCAAGATTCCCTTACTTATATTTTGACTCATATTTTGGTCTGATATTCAAAACCAATTTCATCAAATTTTCTTCCACTGTCTAGGTCAAAACCCGTTCTCCATCTTCCTCATCACCTGCCTCTTCCTAACCACCTTGCACAGGAGAGGCTTGGGCATGGTTCCAGCTGGAAATGGTGTTATGCTATCTCACTGCCTCCTCTGTCACTGAGTGGGCACAGAGGAGATCACAATCTGTTGTCACCAGCCTGGGACCCAGCTGTCCATTTGCTGTCTCCAGAGCACAACACACACAATACAGCCACAGCAGAGGCCCTACAGAGCTGCAAAAGAGTGAAGAAGGGTAGATTGGTACCTAAACATCTGATTTTTGTTCATTCTCTCTTTTTCTCAGGAAGAACAATTTTAAAGTTCTGAGGAGAGCCAGTCCTCCTGGGCACTCCTCTTTGCTGTTGCTTTGAGTCTGATCTCCGATAAACAGTGAGCAGATTAAAATAATAGTCCCCATCACATGCTTCCCTTAGAATTAGGTTGATGACTTCAATCCCATTGCCCAGCACTGGTGAAGAGCCTCAGTCATGACTTCAGGTGAGAGGAGAACAGCTTCGAACCTGCCTTCACAATGTGAAGCTGAATAAAAACAACATTAAACCACAAGACAGAGTAAGGTTCATGTTGCTCCTCAGCTGGAAACTCTGGAGAGACTGTAAACAGAAAGCCTGCCTCTGCCAGGGAGTTGTTTGTGTTTTTCTTTGATGAAACTGTTCTCCAGAACTGAGCTCTGCATTCCCCATCACACAATGGTAGCTGTTAGCACAGCCCCTTGTCTTGTGATAAAAACAAGGCTCTGAGTGGGGAAGGATGTGGCAGTCACCCATACCTTTTTGTGTACTTTTAAACATCAGTAAATATTTTTGCAGAGGGAAAGGAGGGGGAATAAGCCCTGCTCAGAATGCCTTCCCTCCAGGGCAGGAGCTGCTCCTGGCTTTGGCTGCTCACTGCAGCGCAGGGGGAACTGTGGCAGCGCTCCTTGGCAGTGGTGTGCAGGTGTTTTTGGCTCCTAGGTCTTGTGTGTTTTCCACAAAGTATATCCCTTATTTAGGACACCAGGACTGTCAAGTTCTTGCTATGTTCAGCTTCCTGTTGAAGTTCACATATCTGCTTGAGGTGAAAATTTCACCTCTCTAAAAGGCAGATGCTGGGATGGGGGGATATACTTTCATGGCAGCAAGTCAAATTTCCCACTGGAGAGCCACAGGCTTCTTCATAAGTTAGAAAGTTAGAAAGGTCCCTGATAATAGTTTTCTTCACCCCCAAAAAAAGCATTGACTTTTTTTTTTTTTTTTTTTTTTTTTTTTTTTTTTTAACCCTTACCCCAGACCTTCTTATGCCAAAAAATAAGTTAATTTTCTCTCTGACATTCCTTTGTGTCACGCCCTTATTACAACATCCTTCTATAGGAGCATTCCTGTTTGTGAGAAAGAGAAAAGTGAATCTGAAGTGACTTTACTTGGCCAAACTCTGGTCAAAATTTTTGACAGCAATTACTCCCACGCAATGCCGTTGCTCATAGGCAGATGTGAAACTAGAGTTTACGTTTGTCTTCTCCTGTCAAAAGGGCTCACATTTTCAGAGTAAAGAGACTGTGGGTAAGAGAGGGACATAGTGTATGCTTGTGAGTTTGCTTTATTCACAGCTCAACAGCAGAAATCATTCCTATGCCAGGCACATAAGCACCTTTGGTAAACTGTCCCACTGATTAATACACTGAAGAACCTATCAGCTGCAGCTGGAGCTGTTGCAGTGTTATAGTGGCTGGAAGGGGTATCATCTCAGGTGATGATTTCAGGGGATATTTCTCAGCTCTGCCTACTAGAGAGGTGGGCTTACACTGGCATCCTGTAATGCACTCCTACTGGAATAGACCCTGCGTATAAATGGATGCTTGTTCTCTCTTTGGGAATCAGTTCTCTAACACAAGGCTACAGTGCCAGTCCCTCAGCATGCTTAATACATGGTGTCTGGAGTTTCACAGGTTTTCTGGCATTTCCATCTGTCTGAGGCTTTGAACAATGGCTGTGATGGATGCTGAATTTTAAAACAGGGTTGTGCTTTCATTACAACTATCTTGTCTCAGGAAGTTTGAAGGATGTGCTCTGTGCTCTTGATAGGAAAAGTCAAAACTCTTAATCCAGTGGAGATACTGAGTGCTTTCCCTGAAATAAATACTGGAAACAGAAAGCCAAGTAGAATCTGTTTGTTACCATTGCTTGGAAGATGGCTATGTTGTACCCATGAAAGGGGGACTTATAGATATCTCAAGGGGCTATACAGTAACACAAAATGTTCAAGACTGAACAGTGTGCTTTGGAAGTGATATTTATCAAAAACATTATTTTAAGGCTGCACAAAGATCAGGAATCTCACACGTAGCTCTGGTGTGGGGAACACTGCCCCTTTAAACATTTGCCTGAGGATGCTGCTTGTCATGTGAAAGTTTCAGCTGAATGCTAATGAGGAAAATCTGTCTTCACTTAAGCCAATGTAAACTCAGAGAAATTTAACTGGGATTGGTGAAGTCACTTCAGATTTGCACCATAGCATAAGTTTGATTGGAACAGTTTCTTTCATGTAACTTTTGCGGCTTTATTCCATTCATTATATATGACCATAATTTATGGAGGTTCCGCATGCACATGCAAGTTAAGGCAATTTGGTTTCTTTTATTAAGCTATGAGTCTGTTTTATAATCAAAGTAAATCAGGCTCATTTGCACACCAAAAAATCTTGGTGTGGATTTCTGTCTGTGGGAGTGGAGACAAAGTATCTTGCTTGCTGACTCTAGCCAAACTACACATTTAGCTTACCCAGTCAATTTTCATGGTGACTCAGTGCAATTCATTTCCTATAGTGAGATATGCAAATGCTAATTCTCAAGAGCTGTGTTCGGTTTTCATTCTTAGCAATACACGTATGAGCTAATATGAAGGATTTCAGTAATGTTTCACTGGAGCTCCACTGTGGTAATTAAGAAGAGTGGCTTAACACAGCACAGATGAGGGGCCATAGAGTAGATCACATCAAGTAGTCATAAGCTCCCGCATTACGTTTTTCCTGTCTGCTACTTATCACATCCTGACTAGCTGACTGTCCCAGAGCAAAAGCCACCCATGAAGATGTCTCTGTTGGTACCACTTGGCCTGCTTCCCCCAGGGCCTCAATACAGACATGTGTGACAGGAAGCCTGAGGTCCCACCTCATCTCTGACCCTTTATGTGCTGTATTGACAAAAAGGCGTAAAGCCCTGTTCTTTTGAGTCTGCTGTGTGAGCTAAAACACAATAGCTCGAAGCTAGTTGCGGAGTCATTGTGGTTGTGGCCACATGAATGCATTTTGCTACACTGAGGACTGGATTGTTCTTTAAAGGATGGAGTCTGTGCTAGGAATATTAGGAATTTCATTGCTGGGGAGAAAGGTCCTTCTGACTTGCAGCTGCAGGGAGACAGCCTGCATCCTTATAACTTGTCTATACATAGGAGAAAGGTGTACCTTTCTTGCTATGTGCTGCATCCTACTTAACTGGCCTTGCCCACTGCACCCAGACCTGCTCCATGTATCTTCTGGCTGGGAAGGAAGGAATGGAGCAATCCTGCTTTTCCCCTAAGCAGCATGGTAAATGGCTCTTGTCTCTAAAAGACTTGATATCTAGAGTTAGCTTATCCATGTCAGCAGAACCACAAAAGCATTCATGAATATACTGTAGAAAAAAATCTCTCGCAGGCATCTGAAATGACTTTTTCAATGACAAGCAACCCTACATAAAATTTTAAGAATTCATGAGCTCTCTGTAGACCTAGTGTCAGATTAATATCTTGTCAATACACAGGTCCTGTATTTCTTCTCAGGCTCTGAGATTCACAGTACTTTTGCTTCTTTACCAGAAGCTTTAGTCCCTGCTGGTCTCTGGGTACCCCAAGAAGAACTCTGGAATGGAGGGCTCTGGGATTAGTACTATGGAGGTTTTGTTATCAAAAATCTCCACCCTCTTTCTAGGATAACAAGGAGAGATTCAAAGACTACTATATTTGCATGTTAAAGATAGCAGAGAGTTTTATTGGTTTTATTATTATTATTATTTATTATTATTATTTATTGGTGATGTCTTTTCACTCCTTGGGCACTCTCCTGAGTGCGGCTGATGTCTGACTGTCACTGCTGATTACATCTTAAAAAGCAATTTACTAGTGAAAAGGCATCGTTAGTGGATACTGCTAAACAAAAATCATTTAAAGATAACACTGTCTATCAAAGCAATAAATATATGAGCAGATAGAAATAAACACCATAAATAAAACATGCACCATCTTATTTCAGCTTGCCACAGGTCATGCTAAAAGAATTGACAGGTCTTGGAAAGGCTTTGTAAAACATTTCAACATGAAACCACTGTAGCTTTGTCTCCTAAATGTCTTTGTTTATCTGGGCTAACATCCAGAACTCATACAAAATAATTATCTACCAATGTACAGACTCTTTTCATGCAACCCCTAGACATACACATAGCCATATCAGATCTTTGTTACTTCTCTTAGAACTATCCCATAGAGATGACTATTGCCTTTGAACAAGGTTAATGAATGTTTGATCCTGAAGCTAAAGGCAACTCCATTCTCAGGCTAGGACTTTTCAGATAAGACTCCTTATTTTATTACTGAGAAACAGGTCAGGAGATGGTATTTGCAAATTCTGAAAACCTGACTTTACCCAATGACTCTTGCTTTTAATGTAAATATTTTTAAGTGGATGGTGGACCTATGTTACAGAGAATAAAGTACTTTATTTGCTGCTTCCAGATACTCTTGCTTTTAATGTGTCTGTATAATAACAATAGTCCATACTCTAGAGTTTATAGCTCCTTCCAAATCTTCGTGAGTAATATTCTGCTGGGGGAAAGTTATGCACTGGGAACCTTTCATGTTTCCCTTATTTGTTAGCTTAGTATTTGGAAAAACTGAATTGGTTACAGCATAAAGTTAGCTGTGTATACAGCACATAGAAATCTGTCAAATCCTTCAGTTAGATCCACAAGGTGCTGAGCGTAAGGAGACACACCTGAAATGTTTCTACACAAACGCACGCAGTATGAGGAATAAAATGGATGAGCTAGAAGTACTGGCCCAGTCCCGCAACTACGACATCATCGGCATAAGCGAAACCTGGTGGGATGAGTCCTGTGACTGGGGTGTTGCGATAGATGGTTACAGGCTCTTCAGGAGGGACAGGCAGGGAAGGCGAGGTGGTGGGGTGGCGATGTATGTGAAGCAGGGGCTGGACTGTGTGGAACTTCAGGTCGGCGATGGCAAAGTTGAGACCCTCTGGGTAAGGATCAAGGGACGAACGAATAAAGGGGATGTAGTTGTGGGAGTCTATTACAGACCGCCTGGCCAGGACGATAGCGCCGATAAATTATTCTTTACAGAACTAAGAGAGGCCTCGAGATTAACTCCCCTTGTCCTTATGGGGGACTTCAACTTGCCAGACGTTAACTGGGAGTGCCACACGGCTGACACGAGCAAGTCCAGGAGGTTCATGAAGCACCTAGATGATAACTTCTTGGTGCAGGTGCTAACGGAGCCAACTAGGAAAGGTGCCCTCCTAGACCTATTGCTAGAAAACAGAGAGGGCCTGGTGGGAGATGTGGTGATTGGTGGCCGCCTCGGTCATAGCGACCATGAAGTGGTTGAGTTCAAAATTTACGGCGACAGAAGGAAAAGTGCCACCAAAACCTTATCCCTAGATATGGGGAAGGCGGACTTCAGGCTGCTCAGGGAACTAGTCAGCAAGGTCCCCTGGGAAGCTGCTCTTGAAGGCCTCGATGTCCACCAGTGCTGGTCATTCTTTAAGCGATGCCTCCTAGAAGCACAAGAACAGGCAGTTCCTAAATATCGCAAGTCAGGCAGGTGGGGCAGGAGGCCGGCGTGGCTGACCAGGAACATTCTAATGGAGATTAGGTGGAAACAGAGAGTCTTTCGCTACTGGAAGGAGGGCCAGGTGACATGGAAAGAATACAGGGATGCTGTTCGTGTTTGTAGGAAGAAAATTCGTGTGGCTAAAGCACACCTAGAGTTGAAGCTGGCTGTGTCTGTGAGAGATAATAAAAAGGGTTTTTTTAGATATGTGAATGGAAAAAGGAGAACTAAAGAATACATAGGGCCGCTCCTTGATAGGGAAGGTCTCCTCACAGACAATGACATAGACAAAGCAGAGACGCTTAACGCCTTCTTTGCCTCTGTCTTCAATGCCGATGATGGGCTTCGGGACCCAGGGTGCCCTGAGCTGGAGGACCGGGACGGTGGGGATGACAAACTCCCAACTGACCCTGAACGTGTGTGGGATTTGCTACTCCACCTGGATCCCTACAAGTCCATGGGTCCGGATGGGATTCATCCCCGGGTGCTGAAGGAGCTGGCGGACGTCATCGCGGAACCTCTCTCAATTATTTTTCAATGATCCTCAGAGTCTGGAGAGGTCCTGGTAGACTGGAAGCTGGCAAATGTTGTGCCGATTTTCAAGAAGGGTCAGAAAGAAGACCCTAGCAATTACAGGCCTGTCAGTCTCACGTCAGTGCCTGGTAAAATCATGGAGAAGATGGTTCTCGAACTTATTGAGGCGCACCTGGGGGACAAAGCAGTCATTGGTCCCAGCCAGCATGGGTTTGTGAAGGGTAGGTCCTGCCTAACTAACCTGATTTCCTTTTATGATAAGATCACCCGTATGGTGGACCAAGGGAAACCAGCTGATGTGATTTTTTTGGACTTCAGCAAGGCATTTGACACGGTTTCCCATAGGATCCTACTGGACAAAATGTCCACCATACAGCTAAATAAAAACATCATCCGATGGGTGAGCAATTGGCTAACGGGCAGGGCCCAAAGGGTTATGGTGAATGGGGCTGCATCAGGCTGGCGGGCGGTCACCAGTGGGGTCCCTCAAGGCTCCATTTTAGGGCCGGTACTTTTCAATATTTTTATAAACGATCTGGATGTAGGAATAGAAGGTATTTTGAGCAAGTTTGCTGATGACACCAAACTTGGAGGAGTTGTGGACTTGGATGAGGGTGGAAAGGCCTTGCAGAGGCATCTGGATAGGTTGGAGAGCTGGGCGATCACCAGCCGCATGAAGTTCAATAAGAGTAAGTGCCGGGTCCTGCACCTGGGACGGGGAAACCCTGGCTGCATGTACAGACTGGGCGATGAGACGCTGGAGAGCAGCCTAGAAGAGAGGGATCTGGGGGTCCTGGTAGACAGCAAGTTGAATATGAGCCAGCAGTGTGCCCTGGCAGCCAGGAGGGCCAACCGTGTCCTGGGGTGCATCAAGCACGGCATCGCTAGTAGGTCGAGGGAGGTGATTGTCCCGCTCTACTCTGCGCTGGTGCGACCTCACCTTGAGTACTGTGTGCAGTTCTGGGCACCACAGTATAAAAAGGACATGAAACTGTTGGAGAGTGTCCAGAGGAGGGCTACGAAGATGGTGAAAGGCCTGGAGGGGAAGACGTACGAGGAACGGCTGAGGGCACTGGGCCTGTTCAGCCTGGATAAGAGGAGGCTGAGGGGAGACCTCATCGCAGTCTACAACTTCCTCGTAAGGGGGTGTCGAGAGGCAGGAGACCTTTTCTCCATTAACACCAGCGACAGGACCCGCGGGAACGGGGTTAAGCTGAGGCAGGGGAAGTTTAGGCTTGACATCAGGAGGGGGTTCTTCACAGAGAGAGTGGTTGCACACTGGAACAGACTCCCCAGGGAAGTGGTCACTGCACCGAGCCTGACTGAGTTTAAGAAGCGATTGGACTGTGCACTTAGTCACATGGTCTGAACTTCTGGGTAGACCTGTGCGGTGTCAAGAGTTGGACTTGATGATCCTTAAGGGTCCCTTTCAACTCAGGATATTCTATGATTCTATGAAATGTCTTGAGGTGTATAGAAGGGCAGTACAGTGTTGTGTATACCACTGGAGTAGGATCTAAGAGACCTGTCTTTTATTCTTGGCTTTTCTACACACCACCCATGTGACTTTAGGCAGTGAAGTCACTTCACTTACCAACCTCTGTCTATTTTTGAGGACTCTGATACTTAGCACAGTACTTATAATGATGTGTCACCTTTTCAGATGGGACCTCTGTAGATGGGCATCACTAGTAGAAATCCTTTACTTAGGAGTCCATAATCAAGTTGATTGCTCACTCCCTGAATTTAATATACCGCTATCATCATATCATTGTTACTCTTAAATGTACACTTAGACTTTCTTTAGAGATATTGATTTTTTTAATATATTTTTTTAACTTAGGATAATGTTCCCATTTTGAAAACTGCCAGTTATTATCAGTAAGACACCCACTGCTGCCCTGGTTGAAGAAAACATCTCATCCAGAATTATTATCATTACTAAATTGCTTCCCCCACTCCTCCAGTGCAATAGTTGCATTGTTGATGGTAAAGACCTAATGAAAATATGTAATGATAAATAAAGCTAACTGCAGCGTATTATGTGGCAAAGACAAGTGATGATATAACTTTGGTATATTACACCTTTATTTTAAGAGAAAAAGCATGGCTAACTCCTACCACACATGTCATTTTAAACACATACACATAACATGCTTGGCAGAAGAAAGACAGGTGTGAATCATATGAGGAAAAAAAAAAAAAAAGCCCAGTTAATTGGCAAGACAATTAAAACAAGCGAAAAACAGGTCTGAACTAGTCTGAGCTACTATTTGTTCAAACTATCTAAAGGCAAGGTTTAAGTAGAGAATAAGCTACCTTCAGGGTAAGGGGAGGATGGATTTAGGTGTACTCAGAATATGTGTCATTCTCAGTAAAAGAAATCACTGAGACTAAAAGAAGTCTACAGCTAATAATGAGCAAAATCCTTGGCCTGGATTTAAAGGCACACAGGAATAAACAGGGATGGGGAGAGCCTTTGAATTTCATTTCTCACTTTCTCTCCTGTGAGAGCTGTGGAGGTTCCTATCAGATGGATAAACATTAATACCATGGGGAAGCTCTCTCTCAGGCATAAGACTTTCAAGATATAGCCTCAGTGTGCAAATAACGTAGAGTCATAGAATACTTTTAGGGTGGCATTTGTGACAATTTTATACGTGTCCTACTTCTACTAGGGAATCTAACCCCTTTCTTGACACTATTTTCACTAAATAACATGTCAACATACTTAGCTGTCAATATGGTATTTAAGGAAGACTTTCAGGATTTGTCCTAGGAAAAATGGGGAACACCCTCACCAAAGGGACACAGTACAAAGCTCACACTGATATCAACACTTTATTCTGTTACAAATTCCTCTCTTCTTAAAAGCCTCAAATTTTGTAGTGATTTTGTGGAAAAAAAATGGAACAACTGTAACTGTGCAATGTTTTGTGTTGTAACCATATAATGTTTATGGCATTTTCTATTTGAACAGAAATCTCATGGAATGTAACTTTGAGGGTACATCTGATTTTTTCAGAGATCATTCAAAATTTGAATTAGAAGCAGGTGTTTTAAGACTCATCTTTTATGTTACTCACTCAAGTTTTGCTCAAGTGTAGCCCCACTGCTGTAAATAGTCATGCTGCTGTTACACCATGGTAGATCAGAATGAGGTAAATACATAGGAATGAAAACCTAGAGATGTTCTCAAAATGTCAGTGTGACCTGTTTCAGTTGAATGTATGTCAAAGATGCATCAAACAGATCTTTAGTAATAACACATTCCAAAAACTCCTTGTCTAAGAAGGAAATTCACTGATTTATGGTACTGAGATAGTCTATCTCTATAGATCATGAAAATGAGAATACTTTTCTTAACAGTAGTATTTACCAAGCTTTCCCAACAGTATGAAAAATGCAACTCTCCAGATTCAGTCATTTTTCTACTTAGATTTGGCTGATATCAACCAAGAGACACAAGCTTTCTGCCTATTGCATCAGTGCTTGAGAAAAGCAATTACTGTACACTCTACCTGAAAAACATAGAAGTCATTAATTGTAAAAAAATCAAAATACAAATAACAATTGTAGTAATGCTCCTAAATCATGTGGAAGGTTAAAAACAAAAACAAAGCAAAACAACAACAAAAAAACTATCTAGCATACTCCCAGTTTATTTCTGTGACTATCATCGTAATTGACGGCAATCTTTAGTTCTCTTGTTAAATCATAATGTGCTCACTAACTTTTGTTGCCTTTGAAAGTAAAAGTCAACTGATTATGATACTCTGACAGAAGAAAAGAAAGAGAGAGACAAAACAGGGATTCATTTTTTGCACTGGATTACAAAGTTATTCTTCATCATTTATAAGAAAATAATTGCTGTATGTTTTGTATCGTTCTGTCCTTAAGATTTACTTATTCCTAATTTGTCAGATACTAAAGATAGAGCACTTTGACCAAGTGAAACAGATCAGTCCAATAGACCAAACCATTGTCCATGTAGAAGGTAGACTTTTTAACTCAAGACATGTAGGGACATATCTTTAAACCAAAAGATACCTAATCATATGAACACTACAATGAGATGGCTGACAATAAATATGTGTTGGGGATCACCATGAAAATTGCAACACTTATTTTTAAAGGTAACATTGGTCTCAGAATAAATTAGTGTTATCCTTAAACTCATTAAGGTTGGAAACGAGAAAAAAAAACATTTCTAAACTCCAGCGTAGTAAGATTTGGGACTGTCTTTTAATAAAAGGGGGCAATTACATTTTTAGTATTTATGAAAATTGCTCTATTATTTTGTAGAAGGCAACTCAACTACACTTGAGCCTGAAGAACAGAAAGTTGTCCGTCCAGTCCCTCTCTTGGCAGAATTTTGCTTCAACACTTGCATATTACTACTTAGAAACAAGTCTTTGAAAATTCTGTATAAGATGGAATTCTCTATATGAAATTCATGGGTGTTAATTTTGAAAATTCATTTTTCACTTAAGTATAAGTGAAGATCTTAGTAAGGAGGTGTGAAGACTATTTGTAGTAGTATTTCATTAAAGTTAATACAACAATAAAATTACTGATATTTTTTCTAATTCAATTCCAGATACCTTATTAGAAAGTACAGAATGATATTGAATATGAAAAAAGATTCTTGTAAAAGGCAAAATAGAAAGCAAAAGTCATTCACTTCACTGGAAGTGAGCAAAGTAGTGAAGTTTTGCATCTTCATTTATTTGCTGGACAGTGTTTTGGGGTCATCAATTTTGAAAGATTGCATTGGACCTAGAACTTCAGTTTGATGTGTGAAATCCATATAACATTAGTGTCAGCAAATATATTCTTGTTGTAGGACAAATAGAAATCTGAAATGAGAGTGTGACTTAACTTGAACTCTATCTTAAATATAAAGCAATATAATTTGAAGAGAGTGGAGAGTTGACAGGCATTTATTATTTTATTTTATTTTTTAATTCAAAAACTCAAACGTAGAATTGATGGATCTACAAGGCAAAGAGACAATGATAAGTGTTTCTATATGTGCATACTTTGGAAAAAAAGTGGTAATCATGTTGTGTTATTTCAAAAGTTCCAACTGTCATTGACAGAAAAAAAATCAGTGGCAAACATTAGAAAAAAATTGTAATAATAATATGTTTGCTTATTTATTTATTTATTAGAATACAAAAACCTATTTCTTGCGTAGCTCAGTAGAAAAGACACATTTTGTTAATGTCAGTTCATTTATATTTGGGTTCTAAATGAGATTCAAATTCAAATCAGTAGAGATAAAGGTTTTTTTTTTTTTTTTTTTTTTTTTTTTTTTTTTTAATAGAAATTACTCAATAGTTGTGCCTTTAGTTCTGCCAAGGTAGTAATGTTCTTTGATGCTATTAGATGACACATTTAAGTTCTTTGTTCAGTGAAATGTTCTGGATGATATCAGGAGGGGTACAATGTGAAAAGCATTTTGCAGCTCAGAGAGTGTGAACATGTGCTGATGGCAAAGACTGACATTTCAACGATATTTATGTCCTCTGTGTGTATGTGAGAAAGAAAACGAAAGAGAGTAGTAGTAACGGGTCAGGCTATTCTCTGTACAGGAAAAACCTGCTTAAAAGACAGGAATTTCCCGTGGGTTTCCATTTATAATGGAATTAAGTACACATCTATCGCTTTAGCAGGTTGAACCTAAAGGAAGTTCAATAGTGCATCAAAACCTGTTGTCCACAGTGAGAAAACTTTGAAGAACTGTGGATTCCAAATAGCAACACAGTTCTTGCTAAGTCTGTGTTCCCATAGGCAGCCTTTTCAAATGTGAAGTGTTTTCAAATCCTTTCTTACATGTAACGTAGATCCAGGTGTGTCATCTGCATCTAGAGAACCTGCTATGTTCTTGGGTATGGTGAACTCTGCATTTTCCAGCTAAGGAATCCAAAGAAGGTAGGTCTCTAACCAAAAATAGCCAGATAGGTAATAGGAATTCAACCACTATTTTCCCACTACACAACATATCAAGCTCCTGAAACCAGTTTTTTTATTCTGTAAGTAGCTTCATGTGCATTACAGCTTACAGCTGCTTTAACCAGGCAGATTTCTGCACCTCCATGCAGAGGTCTTCTAAAATTGCTTCATACCCTAAGCCCTACCTTCAGGTCTCATTGGAAGTATTTCTCCCTATTATCTTTTCCATCTCCTCCCCTCCATGTGAATTTCATTTTCAGCTTTGTGAACCAAACAACATGTTTTGATGAACTAATCTTCAAAGCAAGTAAAAAATGCGACTTACTTATTTTGTCTGTTTTATCCTGAACATACTGAAAAAAGTGAAATCCAGGGAACGTAAAAAGAATCAAGTTTACCAGAGATGCTTTTTAACTCAAGAATCCTGAAGAAGCAAGTCTTGTGGGATGTTGCTCTAATAGAAAAGGGAGGATAGATGGGCATGTAAAGGGAGTCCATTGACAAGACAGCTAAGGAAAATGCTACAACATTAACTCCTGTGCCAAAGGTTCCACATTGCCAAGAACCCCTGAGGATCTATCTGACCATGACACAAACTCATAGCAAGCTCAATGTTATTTATTTCACTGCTTTCAGACTTAATTGCCTGCTGAGAAAACAAATGAACAAACAAAAAACTTGTAGACAATCCCCAGATGGTGACTAGCATTTCCAAAACCCTTGATATAGGCCTCAGGTCTTGTCCAACAGGGATGGAACCTTGTTAGACTGATGCTGGTTAGAGTACCACACAATCATGTTACAAATACCTTGAATATTTGAAATAGTTAACTTATGTTTTGAATTACCTGATGTAATTTGGGCTTGCACTACAGAAGCCCTTTCAGCCTAAGAGTGAGTGGTAGAAGCACACAACATTTTTTTAGGCAAGGAGTTGTTTACATTTTGTGAAACTTTGTTTATCTTCACATTCCTCTTCTTAACTAGCTTTCTCTTAGCTCGGTTGTTAACCTACAGAACCGGCTATTAGCAAATTAGCAAAATTAAAGACAGAAACAACAAAAGATCAGGAGTATATTCTCTCAGAGCTATTTCATATCCAATCCAGAGACTTCCTCTTGCTTCATTTACTCAGAGGAATTATGAGCAGGTGAAGGTAGGGTTGTGTGCAACTGATAAAATCAAGAACATACCTGAAAATGAAGTGGTGAATGAGTAGTTTTGGCCTGATTGACCACAGCCATCTAGGTATTGACCTGTTTTATCTGAAGTAAACCTGAAAAGAACCATTCTAAGCAAAGGAAGAACAACATTATGGAAATGCTAAGTTACTTATTGCTATTATTATTGTGTCACAAATTGGAATGTGCAGAACAAAAACATATAGTAGAAGTATCCAGTAATAGTTTCAGGTTGTCCTCTGTTGACTTTTGTTAATCAGCTACTGTGCTTTACTTCCTTCTGGTTAGTGTAATGTGTTGTCTGTATACTGTAAACAGATTGCAAATCACATTTTGTTGTGTTGTGCAAAAGTCTGGAAGGCTCCCAATACAACTAAGAACTAATCCTACTAATTCTCAGTAGTTTCTTAAAGAAAACAACTACATTTGTTCATCCCCTCCCCTCCCCTCCCCTCCCCTCCCCTCCCC
>CM021732.1:148347403-148373267 GCA_011075105.1 Heteronetta atricapilla
TGATGCTTACAGGACACCTACAGTCTGTGAACAGTACCTGTACTAAAAATTGAAATTAAACCAAATATTATGTACTTTGCAAATCGTATTATGTCACAAATCTCATAAAATAAAACCTGTTGTTCAGTTCTATAGCAAATTTAGCACTTTCTTCATTTCCATTTTTTATCCAGACTTCCTACCAAGCAAAGGCATATGGAGCTGCCATGTTTCAGGGCTGCATAAAATTGGGCTATATCTGTTTAATATGCCTCTCAGTGTGCCTGATTTGCTTTTCTAGGCAGAACTAATGTTTAATATCTCATTGTTAATTTATAATAAAAAAGATATTTTTACTCCTTTATCTTTTGATAGATTTAACACTGTGTCCTTCATAATTTAGTACTGTATAACCCTGCTGCTGAACCACTTATGGATTCCGCAGTTTAATCACAATACACTATCAAGAATACCATAATGAAGCCAACTGATGTACTGAAAAGAGTAAGTCTCATGACAATGAGTCCGTGTAAAGGAAATACACTTCAGCTGTTGCCACTTCTCTTGTTGAAGTTAGCATATTCTTCTCCAAGGTTATTTGATTTTTAGCAGATAATGTGCAGTCCAGCTAATTGTCCATATAAAATACACTAATTTCCTGGATGTAAAGAGTGAGCTTTAATCATAATGCATTCATACAGTAAATGAGACAGAAAATGAACTCAGCAATAATTATCTTGTCCCTACTACAGTGGTTCCAAGTTGTTCCTCTAACATTTCTACAGTGACTATACCAATCTTGTCAGCCTGTGCTTTTTACTCTTAGACCTTGACCTGCAGTAAAGATGAAGACATTTTAGATTCGTGCAGGATTTGTTCTTGTACTTGTAAGAATGTGTATTGCTCAGATCCACATTTTCTCTTGGGCAAACAAACCAGACATTTGCACGCTAGGTATAGCTGAGTCTGAATTTCATAATTCAGCAATGACCTTAAGATATTTGCAATTAGATTTAGTATTCTGGTTTGGTTACAAGATGACTTTCCAGTTCTGCAAAATAGGGCAAGGGCTTGTTGAATATCTTTAAAAAATTAATTCTATGTTCTTTCTATTCAGGCTGCTCTTTGCTGTGGTGGCTATATTCCTTTTCACAAATAGCATCTGGACTATTAAATACTGAGTGCTTTCATACAACAAATAGCAAGTGTCAACAAGATGTAAAATGGATACTTGAAGTTGTCCTAAGTTCACCTTAACCTCACCTAGAATTTCCTCCATCGTGGATGGAACCACAAACTTTGCTCCTGCCTCTGCTCTTCTTGGCTTTGCCTACACCATAATTACAACCAAATTACTACGCACTTGTCTCAGATGTTCTGTTTTTTTTCTTGTGTAACAGACCAGATCCTATTAAAATCACGACCAAAGGAACTATTCTGCATCTGCAATTGTTTAAAAGTGTCATATGGCTCCCTAATGACTTATGAAATTATTTTCATCTAGTTTATACAGGCAAAACCCAATTTATGTTAGTAAAACTACATCCTGGCCAGATTAACATTAGTTGTAAAATTAGTGTGGTAGATGGTAAGGTTTAGCAAAGCAGGTGCTCTTCTCTCCAGTAAGGTACCTGAGAAATGTCATTCAAGAGAAAGTGGAAGGTACTAAAAGTGTTTTTATTCTTGACAAAACCATTTAGAAAGATTTGGGACTGCAGGATTTAGAAGAACATCATATGTTTAAACTAAAGAATGTATTTTTCACCAAATTGTTTTGAAAGCAGTTAATTATCTAATTAGTAGTAGACATTAAATGAAGAACCAAACTCACTGAAAATAAGTCAAGTTTTAAATTGCCTCATTATGGACATGTTTTGGGATTACACTTTTTTATAAATTCCCTATGATCTTTCCATGATTAAACCAGTATTTAATTTAAAAACACTGAGAACAAGTAAAGCTGCACTGGACAACCTGCAGTACACCAGCATTAGAGTTGTTTTGGTCTCAGTTCAACTTTAAAATCTTGGGAAAATAAAAAAAAAAAGTTAATATATCTTTAAAAAATATTTGCAATTTTGTGTGTTTTTTTTTTTTTGATATTTGGGATGAGATTATTATTATTATTATTTAATGTTCACAAAATGTAAATGTTTTGCTTTTCTTTACTGAACATTAAAAACTTTTCCTTCAGGTGACATGCAATTTTCCCGTAGTGTCAGATGCCCTGAAGAAGCCACTATTTGTGTATCTTAATTTTTCATACTTCATTGAAACCTGGGTAATCACCCATGAGTCACAGGAAATCCATGGTGAGTTGTGAGAAACACAGTGCTCTGGCAGTAGGAGTGATGGGGGGCCTAGATCACACCTTGTGTAAATCAGTGTGGTAATAGGGAAATGAAGGACAAAGATTTATTGCACGAATACAAAATAAAACTTTTGGCTTGTTTACAGAGAAACATGATTTAGAGCAAATATATATATACATATATTTAAAATATTTTAATCCAGGGAAAATTTACTAGAAATGTTTTGTGTTTACTAGGCAATGGTAGAATTACTGAGGTTTCAAAAGAAAATTGCCCTGTTTTATGGAAACTGGTGGATTGTTCCCACAGAGTATTCCCCTTTCTGTGTAACACCAAGGAATCCAGACTCTGTGTCCTCTGGCTTCAGGCTTTCAGCCACATTTCCTCCTCCTCAGACTTTAACTGCACCTTCAGAAGAGTTTACACCCAGCTAAATAGGCACTATGCACACTAGGGGCATGTTGTGTTTTGTGCAGAGAAGCATCTGGAGCAAGAGATAAACCCGTGTTGCAACAGCACATTGTCCTGAGGGAACAGGCTCCACTATTTGACAAACTTCTTTCTCATTACTGTTAAGGCACTGCTTTCCGATCCTCAGCTTTCATCACATTTGGTGTACCATGGATTTGGGTTTCTTTGTATTGGGTACAGGGAGGAGATTTTTTATTTTTTTATTTTTTTGTAGAGGAACAATAGCATCAAGAACCATCAGGCATGATCACGCCAGTGTAATTCTTGCACGGCAGCGAGTTTTGTGATTCACCGTGTCTCCTGCCAAATGCTTTGAATCAATGCGAAGCAAGCAGGAACATTAATCCTGTCATGGTTTTGTCCTAGAACATTCCTCCTACCGTCAGTACTTCACAGCAACGTCTGTTGGAAAGTCAGCTGAGCAGAGCCAGCACAAGCTGCATCAGCTTGTGCATGCTCCAGTCTGCAGGGGCATTTGTCAGTCACAAGCCCTTTGCTAACTTTGCTGGGACCTTTTGCACAACTTCTGCAAGTACCTGTTTTGTGACTGCACATCTTGTACACTTGGTTTAATAGGCAGTTATGGGACTAAAGCAGGAATTAAGAAACTTCTGGCATTGCCATGGGAAACATAAATGTGAAGAAAGAAATATAGCTCTGTGCTGTTGAACCTAGCTGAGAATCTGCATCCCAGCACCAGCTAGTTTGAAAGCCTGGTGAAATTCAGCAGAGGCTGTTCCAGACTGACATGGTACCTTTCACAGACTGCACCTTAGCTTTGTTAAATGGGGTTAATTTATTTTCTTATTGGTGATCTGCACATGACAGGTACTAGTCTCACCATTACCACTGAGCAGTGTCTGCCTTAAGGTCATTCATTGCTGAAATTTGCATTTGAGCTGGGCTCTTTCCCTCTTTTCTGTCATCACTCCCAGTACATCTGCTCTTCAGAGGATGTTGCACAGATTCTCTGGAGCTTTCTTGCAGTTGGTTTTGCAGAAGGAACCCTGACGTGAGGAGGCTGAGCAGGTATCTGCATCAGTAACAGTGATCCAGTGCAGGTCTCCCTGGCTCAGCCCTGCTGGCTGTGTTGCTCTACCATCTGTCCTGGTTTCAGTTAGGACAGAGTTATTTTTCCTCCTAGTAGCTGGTAGGGTGCTATGTTTTGGATTAGGATGAGAATGGTACTGGTCCTTTTTTCTCACAAATTCATCATCACATCCTGCACCCTTAGCACAGGGGAAGATGGTACTGTCAGCATTACATCAGTACAATTTGTAACTAATTTCTATTTAGGGGAAAGGTCTTATTTTAGAGGGGGCAAAGGAGAGGGAAGTGTACATACTTGCTGCTCATTTCATGATTGCCATCAATTTTAGGTCCAAATAAGATAAAGCAAAGGATTATAAGTACAGGCAACATTTCCTCATGCTAGGGGACTCTTTTCATTGTTCTAGCTCTGTGAAACCCTGCAGGAGCTTATAAAGGGTGTACCATATGAGTAAGGAGGCAGGAAAGAGCAAGGCACATCGGCAATGCTTGGTAGCATTTACCAGGCCCCTGTGATGACATGGCAAGGGGGGTGCAAAGCATGACGCTGACAAGGACTGTGATGGGGGAAGACAGAAGAGGGCTGGAGGAAACCAGCCCATGACTCCTGGGGATAGGAGAGGCAGGGGGTTCCTTCAGTCAGATTACACAATCACGAAAGAAGTTGTTGAGATTGCCAGGGGCCTCTGGAAATGATCTAGTCCAACCCACCTGTTCTAAGCAGGGGCACCCAGAGCATATTATCCAAGACAGAATTCAAGTGGGTTTTGAATATCTCAATGGATGGAGACTTCACAGCCTCTCTGGGCAACCAGTGCCAGTGCTTGATCACTCTCACAGTGAAAAGATTTTTCTTGTATTTAAACACATTTTCCTATTCTCAAGTTTGTGTCCTTTACAACAGAGGGGAAGCATCACATCCCTCTACCTTCTGCAGAGCACTGACTAATGCTGCCTAGGAGTGCAGGCCCTAGGCATTGCTTTTGAGCTTCATTTTGATTCACAGGTAGAGAAAAATGAATATCTTTAAAATAAAGATGGCATGTTTCATGCTGTCTGCATGCTGTTTTTTGTTTCTTCTGTGTTGATGCCAACTGCCTGTGAACATTAGCAGTGTGGGAAAGTTTACATCACTAAATCTCAAGACATCATTGCAAACCTGTCTTCTTAAAGAGCTCTTTAAGAGCTGTTGTAGCATTTTGGAGCTAGGATTTGCCATATGCCAACTACAGTGCACTAATACTCCATGCAGATGCTTTTAATTCACAGAAAGCATGAGGTAACCAACAGCTCTTCCAAACTCTGGCTGTGAATGCTCACCCTGCCCTTCAGCACATTACCTTCTCCAGGAGACAAGCCCTGGAGTGAAAACGCACCACACGCACTCAGCTGAAAACTGTGAGAGCTCCGTCAGTAACAGGTACGTACCCCACAGCAAGTGCTAACAGTGAGGCAAAGCCTGCCCCTGATGAGACATCTTGCTGAAAAGCAACATGTTTTGCCCAGAAGGTCTGGCAGTCTGATATTCAGGGTGTCTGACACTTAATATTCACATCAGATCCCACAAAAAGATCAACACAGAGCCTCTCACGGTTGATAATAAACTACCCCTCTAGTAATTAAGCTCCATGCACCTTTTGAAAACAGTTTCAAGTCTTCTGGGATTCTTTAATTCTCAAATGCGTCACTGAAGAGCACGTTCAGTATTCCCACAGAAACCAGAGATACCTCTGATTTACGGACTTCCCCACCCTTGGAATCGAGACACTGACATGTTCTGCTCCAGGCACTGAAAAGCTCAGCACTGCTCTCTATTTTTTTTTTTTTTTTTTTTTCCCCCCCCCCCCCCCCTTTATTTTTTCTTTCCTTTTTTATTTATTTTTTCTTTTTCCCCTAAAGAAAGTGTTTCCTGTCAAATTACATTCCCAATTACAAGTGGATCTAATCCCTGGTGATTACCTACCTACACTAATTGACTGTCTTCTTCCAAACCAAGACAGGGTGTTTGAACAAACAACAAAAACCCCCTCTGATTTGCTGAGACACAGAGAAAACACTTATCTCCTGAAAATAACAGTCAGCTTTCTCTCTCCCAATTACTACCTTTCCTCCTTTGAGCAATTAAAACTGGCTTGAAGAGTTTATGGGTTTCAGAGAACGTAGTCAGTACACAGTTTGTTGGTCCAGCTGGTCTCTGTGAGATTGATACTGGGATACGTCTTGGAATTCTCTGAAGTGTGCTGAGGATTAAAGCATTGTATATAATTGCTTTTTTATTCCAAAGAGATGTCCTTCTGTTACTGTCTAGTTTCTGTTTTCAAGATATTGTGCATCAGTTTTGTGACTGATACAGACATAGGTTTTAACATTGCTAAAATAATTCTTTCTAATATCATCTAAGGTTAGTTCAGAGACATTTTGCAAGAAAGAAACCAGGTGCAATCAAAATCTAAATAATATTTTGGCTAACGAATACATAGGTTATTTGCATCTAATGTACTAGTCAGAGAAAATGCAGTAAAGCATGGAATGTAAGATATGTAAACTAAAAGGGAATTTCCTTATGTCCCTTACGCACTTTTGGCATTGTACCTGTTGGTATAATTTTTTTTTTTTTTTTTTTTTCATTCTCCCCTGCTTGACTACAGCTGCACAGAAGCTGGGAACGCCTCTGCTCCCCCAGTATCACCACACACCATTCTTCCTCCTTTCAAAAAACTTATAAACGCCATGGTTCATATCCAAATCTGGGGGGAGCTGGAGTTGATACTGTTCAGCACACTGAAGTAAGTGGACCTGGTCTGTGCTATAAGAGGATTTTCTCTGTACTGCAAAAAGAGAGAATATAAAAGGTTCATGAAAAGATTTCTGAACAGCCTCAGCATCCTCATCAAAGCCTCCATCAGCCCCACGCTTGCCAGCAGTCAATCCAAGGGGACATTTAAATACCTTCAAAACACCACAGCAACCAAGATGAATGACAGGGACCTTGACATATTGTTTTTTGTTAGCATTGGAGAGTTACATGAGAGCCTGATGCAGAAGTTACCCACACAGATTACTGGTTACAGAGTGATTTATCAGCCTCGTTTAAATGGAAATGTAAATCGGAGGGGAAAGGATTTATGTCTGCAAATTATTCTTAACATTATTGTCTTATATAAGATAGTAGAGTGGGAACAACATGACTAAGAGATTATAGGATAGCATTAGAGTTACTAAATCACAAAAATATCTCCCAAGACATGCTTTTCCATGCTTAATTAAAATGAGTGCATGCAAAAGGAAGGGGAAGTGGTGTAGAAAGAATAGTAGGGAGCCAGCATGCACCCTGCATGTGTTTCTGACATGGTTCTGAATTTCAGGAGCCCATGTCCATGCTTAGAATCATCTATACACACACCTAAATTTACCAGCCCCAAGCAAAAAGGACACTTTTCAGTCTAACTGATTTGAAGTAAATCTGCATATGCAGACACTTTTAGGAGCACATGCCCATTCAGTATGTAAATGCTCCACTGGATGCCATTTCTTATAAGAAAACTGTCTTGATTCCAACACAGGTATTCACCTATATTCTCTTAAAACAGAATGAAAAACAACCCCAGGCTGAATAAAATGGAAGTGCATCCAGTCCAACTTCCTGTAATATTTGTCTTATATACACTTTAGATTATTTTTTTTAATTAAGCTTAGTGTTTCTTTTGTTTGTTTGTTTTTTAGATTTGTCCGAAAAGCCAGTATCAGCCCATGAATATTTTGGTGACAGTAATTTCTAGTTCTAACCAAACACTGATGATGAGAAGCTCTCATTCTTTTTGATACTTTTTTTTTTTTTTTTTAAATGAAGTGTATTTATTGAAGTATAAAATCAGTCAGAATTACAAATAACTTGCCCTGACAGCTGGAGGGCAGCATTTCTCTCACAATGAAGAACATTTTTTTCTGAAGTGAAGGCAAGTACCAGGACAGTTATTAGTATGTTTTGACCATGGAGGATCAATAATTCTCCCAAAACAGTGTTACAAACTGCCACCATGGTTAAGACAGAAATCCGAAGTAACCCTCAGGAGAATTTGGGCAACAGGATAAACATAGCCCTTCATCTGAAAGGAATTTCAGGGCCGGTGGTGCATTCTTGGCATCCCCTTGCTGGTGTAAGGAAGGGAGCAGGATGGACCAGCACCCCAGGCAAGATCTAGGGGCACCACTGACACCACAGGGCTGTTCTTCCACTACGCTGCTTGGTCCTTCCAGCCACTAGTATTGCTGACTGTCCTCTTGCAAGAAGTCCATGCCATGCAGTGTGCAATTACCAGGGACTCCCTGGCATGGTGCAGGCTGCTAGGGAGAGTGCCTGGACCTTGAGGATCACCCAGTAGTTTGCAGCAGATGGTAAATCCTGTACTGTCAGTGGTATTTCATGAAGAGATTGCTGCTGTCAGGTGCTATAGACTCTCGTTTGTTTGAGTCTTTGTCCAAGACTCTGCTCCATGCATAGTCAAAAGGAACACATCAGAGGCCTTTCCTGGCTCCATTTTAACACATGGCTAAGGGCAACATGAAGGTCCTGCTGATGTTCACTCACAAGCACCAGGCTGGGCCAGTGGCATTACTGTATCACTGCCAAGGTCTTCAAGTCATGCACAGACTAGCTATGAATGTCATGGATTATATCAGGCATTACCAACATGTTAGCAGTTACTTATCTGCAGGACACAGCAATTACATCTGTGAAATAGGATCCTTGCAGAGTCCAAACAGATAAACCCATTAGATTGGGCTTTGTATTAACGTTCCTGTGATCAGTGATGGGTAGGTGAAAATGCGTGGAAGGAACGAAGGAGGAGAGAAGCACCATGGAGGCAGTGGTGGAGGTCTGGCAGAAGGAAAAAGAGGCAGAAGTGGGAGTGGAGTTCACTGACTTAATGACAATGTTGATCCTGAACACACATTTTGACTTGGATTTGAGATGCTTCTGTCACGAGGATGAGTTCACACCTCAGTCTGTTCCTGCAGTTTCTTAAAGGGTCATCAGTTTAGGGATAAACCTCATTCTGAACAGCCCCAACATCCTAAGCAAAACCATGGGTTGCAACTGAAATTGCTGGTGTTCTTTTGTAGGAGATGTGATTTACATGTAAAATAGGTATGCTTGACATTTTCTTCGATATGTGTTAATTAAGTTCCAAATGGCAAAAATTAGAACCAGTTTAAATTGATGTGTTACACAATGGCAAGTTTGGGTTACAACAGTGAGGGATGAAAAGCTCTCAGTTTGCTCAAATTAAATGTCATTAGGCTTTAATCCCACTGAAATAAAGAACATGTTAACCACTACCTAAAGCCGAATATTTCTCTCAAGATTTTAGTGTTAACCATAGTAATTTTCATTCTTATTTATCCATATAATTGCCCATCTCCCATCAGAAAATTGCAATCAATTTTTAGCCTGCCTTCAGTCCAAGCAGTAGGAAGAGGAAAGCACAGAGTGATCCCATTATTGGTCCATTATGAAGAAAAATCTGTACATGTGTTAAACTAGTGATGCTGTAACAAAAATAATAATAATAATAATAATAATAAAATTAAAAGTAGTGGAATACCTCCAATAGGACAGTACTATATTAATTGAATTATCTTTTTTTACAAAACCCTAAATTCTTTTTGATTTCTTTTTTTGCCTTCCCTGTTTTCAAATATTTGGAATATTGATATTAGTTTCCAGCCACCTCGAGAAGCAATTTCAAAGAAGCCCCCTGACATGATTTGTGTTCCTGTGGTCAATTGTTCTATTTTCTCACAGAAGGTCATTGCTAAGACAAATGCCTGACAGAAATCTGCTGTCTTTCATCATTAGATTTTTCTGAGTTGATGGATTCCTACCCAGGGAAGCTTTACACATGCTGCACCGAGACAGGCAGGAAGACTCTGCTGTGAATTTTTACCATTTGCCCTGTCTCCATGCTTTCCAAACTGCAGGTGCAGCAGGAGCTAGGTGTACTGGGTTATCTGCCACTGCCTCTTTAAAGGAGAGGTCTAATTCAGGATATGATTTGCATTTTCAAATGAATTTTTACCTCCTCCTGGCTGAAAAGTTAATGCCAAACTGGGCATAAAATTAGATTAAGCCAGTTTTGGGGACACCTCTGGGGCAAAAAGAGTATTTATTCATTTGTGAAGGCTCTGAAGGTGTTGGTAGAACATTAAACAGATCCAGCAATGCCAGCACAGCAATGCTGATTTCTACTAAGGACTTTGATGCTTCCTACATGGAAATGCTGAGCAGCATTATTTTAAGGGATGTGAACTTTTAATTATTGTATTAACATTGTCAACTGTCAAATGCTTTGAAATAATTTAATATTCCCAGGCTTCTTACAACCTGTTTATTGATATTCATGAAGTGAATCCCCTCTTGAGATGTCTAGACTGAATGTCAATATGGTTTATAGATGAAGACATGGTTTATAGATGGAAGATATTAATAATTGAATCCTGAAATTGTTTAATTTTACTTCAATAAAAGACCAGGCAGGACAGGAACCAATATATACTTTTACTAAATTGATACACAGGTGAGTACAGCTGAACAAAATAATTTCAACCATCAATGATAAATAATAATAATAATAATAATAATAATAATAATAAAATAAATAGTGATTAACTTCACTGATGTATTTTAATAAAATTATTTTGTAGAAATGATTTACCTGGGTGAAATTCCTTTTTCCCATGTATGACATGAGTAGAGATACCTTCTTATTGTGTCTCCATACACTAGACATAACTTACAGAAGACAGTGTTTAGCTTTCAGTCAGTCTCTCCTTGAAAGTCATGCCAAGAAGGGACTAAGGAGAGACATGTACCCAAGGATGATCACAAGAGCAATATTTAAGCTCTATTCAAGAACTACAAGATAAATATTGTTTCTCCTGTATTATTCATAACATCACAATAGCTGGTCATAATACTGCCTTCTGCCCTTATGAAATATGTTTATCCAATAATCTAATCAAGATGAGTAAAGGTCTGGCGATATCTTGAAGGAGAATAATATTAGTCTTCCAAATGCAAGAAAAAACATCTTCCATGTACAAGCATGGGACAATCCCAGACATAAAAGAGAAGAAATATCCAGTCTATAAATCATGATGGTTGTACTGGAAATGTGCAGGTCCCAAAGGTGTCAGCAAGCTTGCAGGGAGACCTCTCAGTCTGTGCCTCACTTGCCCATTATCTCTACAGTATTTCCTACAACTGAAGACTCATTATTTATTCATGGTATCAGCCATAATCTGATACCATGCTCTCCAAAGTCAGAACAAATTTATTATTAACTGCAAAGGATATTATATCTAAGTCCTGAAGGAAAGACCAAATTATGTGTTTCTCAGTTACTTTGGAAACAGTGATAAAAATAATATTTACTATTTATTAAGATCTTAATTTTATACAACAATTTATATATATATATATAAATATATATATTTACTATGAATAGAATCAGATTGTTTGATGTATTTTATAAAAAGAACTGTGTGTATGTTTGGGTGTTGTGTGTGAGGAAGAAAATGTCACAATAACTTTACACAGGATCTCAATAATCATCATCATCTCTTTGGAAGAAAAATACACTAAATCCTAACAGATATCTATATAAGTTCTGTACCAGAAAAACACTCAAAACACAACTTCAGCATAACATCCAAGCAGTTTGACTATAAACAAAGCTGAAAAATAATTTTAAGTGCAACTGAAAACTTAAACTACAGGTAGAATTTAGCTAAGAGATAGATACTTGCTACATGGGTCTGAAGGAGGATGATCTGCTACGATTCAAGAGTCACTAAGCTTAGGTGCCTCTTATAGGACAGTATAATGTCACTTTTAGTCTAACACAACACTAGAATGGTATCCACCCTTGGATAATTATGATTTAAAAAACAGATGTCCGGGTTACCATCAGAGTAACAAATGGGCAATGCTTAAGCTTGTGTAGAAATTTAATTCAGGACTGTACAAGTGGTTAAAAGGTTCATAACTGCCAGATTCTAAAGGATTATAAAATCACATGGGAAAAAAAATGCAGTAAAGCAGTTTTCATCTTACACACATACATATACACAAATCACACCTTTTAAAATCTTGACAACGTCTGTCACTTTCAGACCCATAGGAGCATCACCTATAGAGTGACAGTCCATGGACATCTTAGCCTTTAATGGACCCTATTGTCCAAACATCAGTCACAGGTGTTCCTTGTTCCCGTGAACATGTGCTCTTTCCTCATACAGTTTGCTCTCAATGTTTTCTTTCAGTTCAGGCATCTTCACAGGGCTTCTTATCCCTATCAGTCCTTTGTCTTTTCTATCAGTGGAACTCAGGTCTTTTCTATATCCGCTTGCTGTTAACCATTGGACACCATCGTGGACATTACCTAATTAGACATGTAGACTTCCTGCAATGTCCTTGAACTCCCTCTTCCCACTAGCTCTGATCTCTGTGAGTTGGGCTGTGATGCCTCTGATCCAGGACATATCACACAAACATCCAGATCTGCATCTTGGCTGGGACTCCTAGGAAGTCTTGTAAAGCAAGCAGTAGTCTGTCTAACTGTGTAAAGAACAATTTCACCAGCCTAAACACTTTGTCTGAGGTGTAGTGACTGTTTATTTGACACCCATGAATGCAAGAAAGCTTTTCAGTATTTCTTTCTCAAATATGAATCCCTACTACCACAAATATGAATCAATATCAGACATAATAGAGCACAGTATTATTTACTTATGTGTATATATTTTAGTGAGAAAAAAAAGTCTGTTTGAATCTTTCTGTTGTGTTCAGATGGATGACTTAGGAGACAGTGTGCTGGAGAAGAAATAATATTC
Organism: Heteronetta atricapilla; assembly: GCA_011075105.1. NCBI lineage: Eukaryota > Metazoa > Chordata > Aves > Anseriformes > Anatidae > Heteronetta > Heteronetta atricapilla. The sequence continues at coordinate 148,360,111 of CM021732.1, forward strand.
CTACATCCATGGGTAACAGAACTGTGGCACTGACGATTCTTTAATTTGATTGTTGAGTCGAATCTTCTCATGTCAGCAGACAAATATACAATATGCCCTAACATTCCTGCACTGCTGATCTGGAAATGTCACTGTTTAGAGAGTGTAATGAATCTTGAGACTTGCTCCACTGGAGGGCTTTTCCCCACCCACTAGATCCACTGTCTTTTTGTTCCAACCCCAAAATATAAGTGTATTTTACTGCAAAGTCAAAAGTCATGTCAATTTGACAGCATGAAAGAAGCAGCAAGAATTCAACCTTGACAATTCATGATGGCCTGTGTTCATTTGAATTATAAGTAGGAATTTCTTTTTACTGTAAAACAGTTTGGTCTTCTAAGCTGTATGGGCAATTATACAGTAGATAGTCCCAACTAAGATTTCAAAGTTTATAATGTAGATAATTTTTTATGGCATGAAATAAAGAAATGGAAAACATGATATTTGTATCTCGTTATGGGATAACCATATGTCAGCATATAGAATTACCTCTCTGAGTAAGTCTTGTAGTTCTGAATAAATCTGTTCCCTTCAGAAACTGGGAAACACATTAAAAGATTATGTTGAAATTGTTTTTGTTTCCAAACCAAGTTAAAGCCCTTGGGAATCTTTCCATCAATTTCAACAGGTTTTAAACTAGGCCTATAATAAGTGAAGTGGAGTGGAGTGGAGTGGAGTGGAGTGGAGTGGAGTGGAGTGGAGTGGAGTGGAGTGGAGTGGAGTGGAGTGGAGTGAACCTGTGTGCTGAGATCTGTTAAAAGAACACACTTCACCTATTTTATGTAATACATAATAGCTTCTTCATCCACAAAACACTTAAAGCAAGCACATCAATGTTGAACGTCATGACAGCCTGTGAGCCTGAAGCAAATGAAGATTATTTTGCCTATAGGTCTCCTTAAATTGTGACCATCTGTTGGCTTGATGAACTAGGTGTTGAACATTTGCAACTCTGCAGAAGCACAGGGATGCTGGTAGAGTTCTACACTAGCTGAAAATCAGCTCTCTTTTTTTCAATACACAATTAGCTATGGGCCAATGAGTGCTGTCATTAGGTGAACCAGCCCAATATAATCTCATAAACAACATCATGTTGTTCACAGATCTGAAAATACATTTTTTTTGGAACTGATTAATAATTTATATTTTAGTTTCATCCACCCAAGAAGTAAATGCAGAAAAATGTTGTTTCTTGAAACAACTGGCTTGCTAATTAACAGCAAGAAGTATTGAAAAGAATTGCTATAATATCAGTTTAACTTTACAGACCAAATGTATTCCGGCAATTAATTTTAATATGCTCCAAATTTTATTCACTGTGGCATACAAAATGGAAATGAAATAGCACTTAGATGAAAAGAAGGGATGGTTCCTCAGCTACAGTACATTACTCTTTCTAATATCAGTTGTTCTTTGCTAATTCATGTAAGTTAAAGATCTGTCTCACAACGTATATTTGACCCAGATATCTAGAAAAACAGTTTGAAATCAACTAGAATACTTTAAGCCATTAAATTCAAGTTGCAGGCAAAAGTGACATTTTTATGACATAACTATATTTCCATGGGATGCAAATTCCCCGGGCTCATGTCTACTAGCAAAAAATATGTTGCCACAAAAAACATCAGTTTTAACAGAGTTGTTGTATGGGGCAGACAGTCTGCTGAAATGGTTGAGAGGTTTAGGAAGTTTAGTCCAAACCACAAGACAATTGTTACAATAATTTCTGCAGAATTTATACTTCCATTGTAGCCAGTTTTTCTTTAAACTATCCACATTATTGATTCAGCTGTGTTAGTAATTGTAAGGGATGATGTTATAATAATGTCATTTTGGCAAGATGCAGTACTATTTAACTAATACATTATCTTCTAAAAGGATTCGTTTTAGAAACCATATGTTCTCACTGTATCTTTTACTCCTTTCTTCCTAGCCCTTGAATATAAAGCAGAAACAGAACTGACAGGAGGTAAAAAAGCTTGCCGTATAATCTCTTTCCTCTTAACCTTTATTCAGGATGATCCCTCCAACTCATGAAAAGTCTACTTTGGAGCAATGTGAAATGTTTGTTAGGAAACCCAAAGCAAAGTAAAATTCAGCTGTTTGCAGCTTTTCTTAGAGATGTGGAATCCAGCCCATATTTTGTCAAAAGGTTTGAGCCTTTTGATTAAACCTGAGGCTAGTTATGAATGAAGTGGAGCCAATTTTTTGTTTTGTATCAAAAGAAAAAAGATAAACCCCAGGATTTTACTTGCTTCCAGCTACAGATTGACCAAAATCTGAACTGTGAAGTTCAAGTTCTTCCTTCAAAGACAGAAAATGCCAGAGTTGATCCCTGGAGAGAGAGGGACAGTGATGGGTGGAAGGGCTGCAGGCAGAGGGTCTCAGCTATTCTTTCATGCCCTCCATTGCTCTCTCCGAGGGAGACTGTCTTGTGTCATTGGCAGAAGTGAAAAAAAAATTAACCAAAAAAACTACCCAGAGCCTAGAAGTTGGAACAGCCTACAGATCTGTTCAACCCTTGTGGGTTTTGTTTTTATTTTTTTTTCCCACAGAGGCTGCAAACAAAACAGTAGAGACAACTACAATATATCTCTGTGATATAGACACTTCATCACTTTGGCCTGGATTTGTCCAGCTCATTTAAGATATAATTTCTTAAACTCCATGGTCCTCCAATGTGTTGCCATTTCAGTCCTATAACTGGCCTCTAGTAAACTAAATTGGACTTCCAGAGACAAATATAAGGTGTAGGGGGATATGTTTTAAACAAAATTGGGTTTGTACAGATGGGGAAAATGGCAGATCCAGATACAGGAAATATGTTTTTATTCTATCAGTTAAAAAATAAAATAATAAAAAAAACACTTTATGAAAAAAAGTATAAGCAAAGAGCCACACTGTCTGTATTTGGTCGGTGATTAACTGCATAATAAGTAAAGAAATGTAGGTGACTGGCAGATGAGCAAAAGAGTAACTAGAAATGTGGTAAAGGAAGAATCCAGATCAGTGGTAATGAAGAGCTTCCAGGCAACATTTTTGCAAAAACACTGGAGTACTGGAAAGAACAATTCTGCCTGTATAGAAGACTGCCTAGGGAGATAAAAATAAGAAGCTTTTATTTCACTACTTCATAGGGGGAGCAGATAAGAACTGAATGTGACTTTATAGCTAGATGTAATAGCAGATAATGCAACAGGTATAAAAACTGGAGAGAAAGGACAGATCATCCCAAATGATCAAGTGAGTGCAGTTTAAGAAGTTAGAGCCTCTTTGGGTGGACTTTACCAACTGCCCAACTGAAACATGATCACCAACTGGGTGAGACGCACTGCTCACCCAACATGAAGTACAACAGGAGAGCTAAAACCACCATTCACAGCACTTTTCAATATTACCTCTCAACATCTTTTACAAAGAATTTGAAATAACATCATGCAGTTCTGGAAACATAAAAAATGTCCTCATTAGAGAAGATTGCTGGGGGACACGTGAATATAGCAGAGAGAGCTGAGAGAAACTGATCTTACTCTATGAAAATGCCTGAGGATGACAAAGCAGATATGTCTGAAAAATAAACAAAACTGTACCAGACATTTACAGTGGAAGAGAACCCTTCAGCAGTCATATAGTCAACCACAAAGGAAAGCTGGACTGGGTGGAAGGGCAAGCAGCAGGACCCTACTGTACAAACACAGAAAACAGCATAAAAGGGGAAAGAAAAATATGGGCAATGGGACTCCTTATTTTAGCTAAGAAAGAAAGCCAAGAAAGTAAAAAGTTGAAATACTCCTGAAATATTCATACTAGTGAAAGAAGAGGGCAAGTACAATGTGATGTGGCAGGTCCAAAAGCTCTCAGCCTACACACATTGTGGAAAAGGTTGCCAATATTCATCATCAACAGCTAAGATGTTGGATCAACAACCAGTTCAACTTGCATCTAAGTTGTGGAGTCAGTCCAGCACCAGTGACAAGCATCCCTCTTAGGGCATATGCTTGTTAACACTATTTTTGGACCAATGACAATCAGCTGGGGGATGTTGTAGTCAGGAGCTCTTGATGTACCTACTCAGAAGGATAAGGGAAAAGAAAGTCTGGCATCTGGCATTGTATGTTTATCCTCTCTTGACCAGAGGAGACAGAATTATCACTGTGGGTTTTGTTCTAGCATTTCAATAATAATTTAGGCAATGGGACTTAGAAGAACACTGAAACAAGAGTGAACGGTGAGTTATCCCACAAGACAGCTGAAATGCATAATTCCACTTTAAAAAAGGAATTGGAAAGGCTGAAAAGATGAAGTAATGTTGGACTTCTTTTAGACTAGTTCAAAAGAATGCACTTGCCTAGTAGTGAGCATAACAACAAATAACACGAGGAGTTGCACTGTTTAATAACATACTGGTAAGAAATTAGTACCCACTACTGATGGCTGAGGGCAGATCTATTGTGGGCAAAATCTCTCCTTGTGGTTCCAAAACCAGTTGTTGATATATTGAGCTAAATGAGCCATCCAATCAAGAGATCAGCATTCTTCATAGACCTGTTGGCCTAAAACTTGAAAGCATCAGCTTATTTGCAAAAATGTTTACATGTAAACTGAGCCTCACCCCAGAGATAATGCCAGGCATCTGGCCAATGTTGGTGAGCATACTAATGGTAATTTTTTAGTTTATCCCAGTAATATTCAAAATGATAGTAAAGGCTGTCATAGGAGGCAACCTCACAATGAGGTGGCACATGGATGTAAGATAGTTATGTTTAAAGCAGCCCATCAGTAATTTCAGCAAAAGAGCAGGTATCCCTAAAAAGAAATGAAATAGAACTGGCTATTCAAAGGTTTCTTGCTCTCAGATGCTAAAAGTCACTTGAAATCCCAAACAGCTCTGGGAAAACTCTGAGCAAACCTGTTCACTCCATAGTTCAGGTGTAGAAGTATAGTCTGAATGGCAGATAATCACCCCAGTTCCCTGAGGTGCACTAGTTCATGGATGCTTGTGGAAGGAAGGATAGAGATCAGAAAACTGAAAATACAAGCAAAGCCATAAAAGAGTAAACGAAGGAGCTAAAATTTGAGGCATCTCCTTAGAGAAGAAAAGATCTGGATCACTTTGTCATTCAGACAAAAAGGAAAAGCTAGAGTGGGGCATATGTCAAAAATAACAACAGATTCAAAAAACCTGAAAATTAAACCAAGTGCAATTGCAAAAAGCTGTCATGCAGGCTGCAAACATACACAGAAAGACTCAAGGCCTCATCAAGGAGTATATGAGAGCTGCCGCTTTCAGGTCACTTTCTGCTGGAGAGTCAAGCCAAGCCAGAGCCATGAGCAGAGCATAGGAGTAGTGAGATGTCACTCAACTGAAAATGGGTAGAAGTAAATTCCCACCAGCAGCTGAACAACCAGGTCTTTCAAAGATGAGCACGTTTACTGCTTGAGCCCATTAGCTGTCACAAAAACCCATGTCTCCAGGAGAAACATACAGTAGTGACAGCTGGCTCCTGAGAAGATGATGACAGAAGGAGCAAAGGTGGGATGTAGAAAAGAAAGGCTTTGCATACTTTTGCAACCCAGATAACTTTAAAAGTTTACTGGGGGCACTGAAGTAGCAGTTGCTTTACATGGATACCCTTGGGGGGCAGCTTATTGGGTGCCTAAAGTTAGCTGAGATGGATCTAACCCAAGCCCTCTGTGTGTTGCACATAGCTGAAAATCCAGCACTTCCTACCTACTTGTCTTAACAAAGAGTGACATTCATTTTAGAAACACACGTCCTCTTATGTTAATGAATATGGTACATGAAACAAAGACCATCACTCTTCCCTGTAACTTCAAAGGGCTTAGATCAAGCATCTAGTGAAACTGTGGAAAAAAATATTGAAAAACACTTGTGGGGAAAAAAAATGATTGAAATTCAATGTTGAGACCACTCAGAAGCAATTTTCAGTGCTCCTCCTAAATTTACAATTTTGGTTAAGCTGTATCAAAGCCCTTTGGGTATCTGTAATAAAGCTTATATCTTGCCTGACATTGCATTAAAATGAAAACACTGTATGAAACTACCAGCAGTGCATGCATTTGCTGTGGCCTTGTTTAAGAAAACATTTTGCTTTCTGAAAATTCTGTATTGAACGTTTTGACTTGGCTTTACTTGGTATAGAAATGTTACAAAAGTCAGTATTTTAATCCTGTATATTGTCATCAGATTAAAAAAACGTGCTGGAGATTTTTTTTTTTTTTTTTTTTTTTTTCAAAGAGATAACATCCCATAGTGCTGACAGGCTTTTTTCTCTAATGATATATGAATTGGAGCTAACAGGGGGAGACAATAACTCCAGGCCCTTTGATTAATCTATTTTCTTTGGTCCTCTCTTTAAAATGATAGATTGGTCCAGGAGGACAGTTTGCCACAGATATTTGCAACGGAAGTGTGAGCTCCAAACAAAATAAGGAACCAAAGGGTGTTTAATATATTGTAGACATCTGGTCCATTTTCTCTGAAAGATTAGCATAGAGTTATCATCCAATTGTTGTCGTATGTGAAAAGCTTAAAAACAATCTAGGTGTATCTGATGATACAGGGGTGAAAAAGAAACAAAAAAATCCTGTAGCATAATTTAAGAGAAAAATGTATGTTCGAGCTACAATCTAACATTAATGATCCAAATCTACTCAGATGCACAGAAGAAAATAAGGAAAGAAAAAAATGTATCCATTTCAAGTAATAACATGTTCCTGATAGGTCTTTCATAACATCTCAGTTGCATTGCTTTAGTCTGTTTAGAGTCAATGAAGTAGACAGACAACAGGACAAACTGTACTCAAAAGACAACAGCTGTACAATCTCTGCCTGTGATGGTGGTTATTTTTGTTTTTATGTGTGTGTGATAAAATGAAATGACACTCTACTTACAACAACAAAATATAACAATTTCCATGTTTATCTCAGATCTGCCAAAAGGCATTCTATAAAATACTGGTTTATAAAGTCTTTTCACTAAATAACCTTGTTTAAAAAATTGCAAGTTGCACTGCCGATACTAGTGACCATATCTCACTAGAATGGGCTTATCAATGTGTTGAAATGTTTTTGTCTCTACTCATTCTCCAATGGCAATCTTCAGTAGTGTAACACAATGCAAGCTTAACACTTCTGTGCACTGAGGTGCTAGCAACATACATGCAAACTAACTGAGGGGGTAAAGGGAAGGTGACATTGATCTGGAGCAATCTAAAAGTCATGAAATAGTCCAATTTTTGAGGTGCACTGCACAACTGGATGTTGGAGAAAGACAGGATGGCCTGCACATGAAAGAACTGTTTTTTGTTGTTGTTGTTTAGTTGTTTATTGCAAAATGGATGCACATAAGCCTTCGGTGATGGCAGGAGTGGATTATCATTCAACCAGAAACTTTAATTCAGCAAAGCAGAGGTTCAGAGGTACAGTTAATAGAGGGCCAAACGTTTTAAGGCTTTGAAGATAAGTTAACTAAGGAGTGATTAAATAAAAGCTAGCCACTGAGGCAGAGATCCATCTTTCCTTACTTATAAGACCAGGGTGTTAGGCTCCCTGTTCTGTAAATGGAGAAATATACACATCCTGAAGGAAGTTCAGATGCTCAGTGCCTCTTTTTTATACTTGGTTATCCAAGAAATATCTGAATGTATTGCTTTAATTTGCGTAAGGTGAATATGGACTGGTGGTGGGTTGGGCTTTCCCTTTCTTGTGACCCACTTGACATTGATAGAGGTTCGGGATTGAAAGGAAATTCTTTATCTTTTTTAACATATGTTATAAATATGGTATGTGATATATATCATCTCTGATAAGCCCAGACACATGGTGTCATTTGCTGTTGCAGATCTGGAAAAAGTGATGAAATAAAATGTCTCAATACATTAAGTTTTTTAAAACATTCACAAACTGTCCTGGTCAATCTGAACCTGATTTTTTAGGCAGTTATGACCTGATTCTAAAATATATCCAACACCAGTGACAATTCTATTGTAACTTTTACTTTGGTAGGCAAAAATTGTATTTACACTAAAACTTTAGATTGAGAAGTCCTTTTTATGGTCCACTTTAGGCCAGGAAACATACAGTCTGATAAAAGTAAATCTTCTTTACTATTTTGGAGCTAAAAACTGAGTAGCTAAAATGGGATTTGACCACATAGGACAAATGCAAGTAAGGTAGACTTTGCTTACGACACAATAGCTTCTCTCCGGTGTGTTTCCTTTTAATTATTTTACCTTTACCTTTCTACTCTACTTTCTCTCTGTTTTACTCACAAGTGTGTTGGGAATATTCAGATAACAGGAAATTGCACTGCCTTGAAATGAAGGCATGTAAGTGGTGACATTCATAGCATCAAGCTGTTGCAGTCTGGAAGTTAAGTTGGCTAGACTGAGCCACCAGGGCTCTCTCTACAGAGACTTTCAAGGGAAAATTCATCTCACCTGTCTTAGCTGCTTTTTCTGTGAGCTTTTCCAAATAAGGTCCTTAGCAAGGAGGCAACAACAGAGACCGAGTACCTTGCTTTTATTTTTTGAATGGAATCTGTCCTCCTGTAACTGAGATACAAATCAAACAATCAAAAAAAAAAAAAAAAGTTTTTAGTAGCAATGGAGGAAAGAAAAGAGGTGGCAGCAGTGTAATTCTGCCTGAAGGTAAGATATGTGTTGTAATATGCACTGAATTTTTCACTGAATTAATTTACATGAATATTGCACAGGGAAATGTTATGTGTTATGCTTTTAAAAGTAGATACTTCCCAGAATGTTAGTTGCATATTCACAAATTATGCATTCCTATTATACTGTGGATTGAAAAACAAAAATAAATGCGGTAGCTACAATGGTGGAGGGTCTTTTTAATTAAAAATTAAATGGAAGTGTTCTTTGATGGTGTCAATCTCTACTTACTTCATTATGGACTGGATCAAACCCTAATCCAGTAGCTATGGCAAACTAGGATTTACTGACTAATTAAATAAAAACAGTCAGCATTAATATGTAAGAATAGTCATGTAACTAATTAAAGTTGTAAGAAATTGGGTTTTAGTTACTTCACACATTCAACAGCAACTTAAATTGTACTTATTTTACAAGAATCCAATTTTAGTTTGCCTTATTGAAAGAAGCCAAGAAATGGGCTCTTATAGCCACATATGCACTGACACACTCTATGAAATCTGTTGTGACAGCTTCCTATAATATTTAACTAGTGACGACAGGCAAGCTAAAGAATCAATAACTAAACCTTTGGTGCATGTTGCAATCACAAGCAATTATTTACACGTCATGTTGAGTCATTTGGATAGTGAAACATTGTTCAGATTCATCATCTAAACAGACAACTGTATATATGTGCATCCAACTGGCTCCTTGGTCCCTTGGGACCAAGGAATTATTCTGATGTGAATATTCATGAGGTTTGATGGTAGTATTTACCACTTCATTATGGCAAAGATTTAAGAGCTGTGCTACAGTTCTTGGAAGGGAGTATCCATGACATTTGGAAAACAAATAGCTAAGGCTATGCCACCTGCATAGCTCATATGTGGAGATGCTGCAGCTAAACTGACAGCTCTCTGCATCTGTGCACAAAGGGGTGATGGTATTGTGGAAAAAAACAATGCTTTGTATTAGTAAACAAAAGCCAATGGCTATCAGGAATCTCAAGAGCCACCAGGTCTACCTGCTGGGCAGCCACCTAGGGCAAGTCATATAATGCACCATTTGAAAGCTTTTCAGTCTGTGCCTTGTGGTGCCAGGCTGATATATTATGAATCCCTGAGGTTGACTCTCAGTGTCCCAGTGGCTTAGTGCTATCAACTCTCATTCAGCTGCGCTTCTCACTTCTTGGCACTTTTCAACATAAAGTATCACAAACTGAGCAAATAAAAGCTGAAGCATGGAAAATCTTCAGGTACCTTTGGAACAGCTGGAAGTCTAATTCTACTGATCATAAAATGGTCAAAGTAATTCTTGTCCCATTTATCTAGCCCACAGCTACAGTCTCGTTATTGATAAAGGACAAAGAACATTGAGCTTGCAATTCAAGTCACAGTAATATTATTTGCTGTCTTTTATGCAAGTGCAGCAGATATTTTATAGGCCTCCCATAAGGTCTGTAAGAGAGACTGTAGTTTCCAAGAATGGAAGAAGCAAAGGCTCAGCACCTCTGTTGTGTTTAAAGGATCAGCTCCTGAGTTGGTGAATACTGTTATCATGTTGTAACTATTTACTGGGGAAGCTGTGAGACAGTGCAATGGTTTGCAACTGTTATCAGTGTGATTTTTGCATTGATCACATCAAAATGTTCAGGAGCATCTTTGCAGTTTAGAAACCCACATCTCAAAAGGGGCTTTGCTACTTTACTGACTGACCGTGGGACATAGACTCTTAATGCACTTATCTGTTACTGGAAAGATGTGCCCATGTTAGCTCCTGTATAGACCAACGTATACAATAGGAAAACAATTGTATAACACTGGTGACCTTAGATGTCATATGCATTGTGCTGATGAATACTTGAGCTAGCCTGCAATTTTGAGCTGTCTCAAAATTAGTTTCTCAGATGTGAGGGTTTCAAGCTTATCAGCAGTTGTGGAAAATCTTGGTAGAGTGGAGGTTTTCTAATTTTGTTGCCGATACCTTGGTAGTACAAGATGTTCTTCAGTGCACGAACAGATTTTGCCTCAAGTAGCTGACCACAATGTTCAATGGACACACAGGGTCTGGAAGCTGGAGTAAGCCTTGTTGCCACAGTTGCCTTTGATGATACAAATCCCAGGATTTATAAGTACAAGCCTTCTTAACACATCGGTTAAATCAGAAAAAGAACACCTAAAATCCCTCCTAACAATCAGTACGATGTAGGATTCATTTCTTTGGAAACTAGAAGGTCAAAAATACTTAAGTGAAGAGCCTGTGGAGCCTCACCCATCAGAAGCCTATTAATAATAGAAGAGATTATTCGTTGTTATCAAATATAATTACAGGCATCAAACACCCTGGAGCTGAGACACCATTTATTTAACATTCAGAACAAGTAGATGTAGCTGTGTGATGTGCTGCTTTGCAGCATTTTTAAACATGGTTTCCGGTGGCAAAATAAATGACATCATCAGAGCTATACAGAGATCTCATGCATGGATTTTATATGGCACAAAAAAGGATTACCTTACTGTTTATATAATTGTGATGCATTTCACATTTCACTGAGTACCCCATCCATCCATCCATCCATCCATCCATCCATCCATCCATCTATTTTATGTCTGCAACTTCAGGCCTAGGACTGAAATATTCTTCAAGCCATTTTTAAAGATTCCTTGTGAGTTCAGTGAATGAACCACACATGCACCTGAACCAGGCTTTGTGTTTCTTAACTTGTAGTTAAATCTCCAGCTCCAGACCAATGTCTGGATACAAATACTGTGGACACTGGATTTAACTGAAGATGATACATTTGAGGAAGATCTTTTGTATTGAAGGAATATTTCCACAACCACATTAAAGCACCAACACAGATTGAAAACACATGGTTGGCAGCATGTGTCTATTTCTGTCAAATATTTTATCTGACTGGTTCAATCTCAGGTCTTGGCATCCTCACTACCTACACTAAACATACATTAGTTCATTTTTGGGTAAACTAACTTGTTCCCTCCAATATAAATCTCTGATGTGCAGCATTCAGTCCCAGAACTACTCCTCAGAGGTGGGGTGGACAAGGATTGACAATGTTCAGCCTCTTCCAAATTGTGAAGATTGCCAACAACCCCTTATACCTTCAGGCAATGTTCCTGGGAATGTACAGCACATGTATGCATCACAGTAGAAATATATATATATATTGTTCTTTACATTATGAGAAACTGAAAAAAATAAAAATAAAAAAACTACCAAAAATATGTTGAGGCCAGAGGGGTATTGTACATGACTTGAATGAGATCTAGATCAAATGGCCAGTAAAGAGGAGAAAGTCAGCACATTGTAAAAGGCCAGTCCCAAAAGTGTGGGCAGGAAGCTTGCTGTGTCCTTTGGTCTGAGGACCAGCAGCCACCTCACAGTGTTGTTATATTTAGTCATGTCAGTATATCCATCCCTTGTCCCACTCACGTCACATTTTGGGCCCATTCTTCCTTTTGACAATGTATTCGTGACCAGAGTGTACTCAGATTGCCCCCCTGGCGTGGGGGCCAGGCAGGGAAGGACTGCCTTAGAAGAAAATGCATGAAGTCCCCTTGGCAAGGCATATGTTATCCAAGCCTCATTAAACTGCCAAGCCTTTTCCTGTGCTTCCGTTCTCATTGTCGCTGGTCCCCAAGATATAGATACACAGAAAGCTTGACAAGCAACACACAAAGGAGAAAACACATATGACAGCTTAATAGGTTTCAGAAAAAAAAGAAAAAAAAGACACAAAACAATAAAAAACATGACTGTTATATTTGCAGAAGCAAGGCAGAGTGTCTTTAAATGACATAATAGGATTCATTTGTAAGGGCCCTTGATTAAAGGTCTCCCAGGACTTATAAACAACAACAAAAAAGCTTAATTAGGCACTAAAGAAAAGTATTATTATTATTATTATTATGTATTTTTATTGCAGTTACACCTAACAGACCCAGAAAAGGAGTAACAGCTATAAAAGGAAAAAAAGAAACAAAATAAAATAACTTTAATAGCAAAAGTCGGAGTCACAAATAGTTTAAAAACGAGGTAATTCACTGCACTTCTTCCAGATGCTGCTCTTATACACATAAACATAAACATATATATGGAAATTCCTCATGAGAGGTGAAGTGGAACAACTTTTTTTCTAAATATCAGGATAAAATATATATCACTGTTATTTTCATTCCCTGAAATACATATGCATTGTTATTATCATTTGCTATTTCCAAAGAACTGATAGCTAAACTATGGGGACATGGGACATGGAGAATTATACATCATCTACCTACTATTGCTATATGCATTTTTTGAAGTGATGAAGCCAGCCATTATTAGTTGCTTTAGAATTTTGGGGTATTAACAAATATTAAAGCTAAACTAAAATCTGGCTTTCTAAATACATAAAGATTCATACAACAAATTTAATG
>CM021732.1:148373367-148523878 GCA_011075105.1 Heteronetta atricapilla
TTTTTTTTTTTTTTTTTTTTTTTTTTTTCTAGCGCTCTTTTTAGCATCTTGCAGATCTCATTGTGCAGTATTTTTATTTCACCAGTTTTATTTATTCTGCTTCCTACATTCATATTAGGAGCTGCAGTGTGTAGGGATGATGGAATGACTATGTATATTGACTATGTATATAGTATGGAATGACTGACTATGTGTATAGTACACAGCTATAGGCAAAGAATGCTACAGGGAGTTGAAAGAGAAAGGATGTTTTTAATGGATAGGAAAATGCTGTAATCACTGCTAAACATTCAGACTGAAAGAATTCAGTAAACGTAGTAACTAAAATCTTGGGCTTCACCATCAGAGATGGTAGTATCCCAAAGCTAGATAATGAAATGGCAAATAAATAAATAAATAAGAATATTTAAGCTGTGATGTTCTCCAAGTGCTTTGCAACTAGTGAATGGATTAGGACACTCTATTTCCTCAGGATGCCAAACATATTTGTCTTGAATTAAAGGTTAGTAACTGTATGAGTAAACTGAGAGACAGATCTATCCTTCAAGAAGAAGAAGCAAAGGCTAGATCCTTTGCTGAGAACAACAACCACTCTATAGCCTCCATCAAAGTCACTCTGAATTCCACAATCTGAGGATTTAGCCCAAATTTAGAATGACTTTTGAACTGAGAGATGTTAATCCAATAACCAAAAGGTCTAAAGTGAAAAGCAAATAAACAAAGACAGGTGTAATGAGAAAGGCAGAGTGAAATGAATGTGAAGAAGTTCCAGCAGAAGACAAAAGAGGAGAATACAACACCAGAGAGAATATTAGGCAAGATGATTAAAGAATGATTAGGGAGCTAGGAAAATGACAAGACTTTGTAGACCCACCTGTTGTAATGGGCTACATCTCTGGCCATACCTTTCTCCTTTATTTCCATTTTGAATCACTCTACATACTTGAAAAGATAGAAGGGTCAAGTAATAATGTAGATAACATCAGGAGCTCTGAAAGACAAATAAAAACAGTGACAGAATACCAGAGTTAAACCAGGGCTGGAGCAGAATGGGAAGAATAGAAGGAACTGCTAAGGAAGTCACCGTACAGAGGTTATAATGTTTGCATAGCAGGATTCCATGGGAGATGATGGATTGCCATATCACAATTGCTAAGAAAGAGGAAGTCTGGAGTCTAGCATCAGAAAAGTTATTGAACTGAATCTCAATACCTATGACAATTGTCTGTTTGGCAGATTGAGACCAAGAGTGGAGACAAGTTCAGTAACATTTACATTGGGTTGCACGTAAATAAAAGATCTCTGGTTTCGGAGGCATCAATATTACAAGCAACAAAATAACACAATATAATTAAAAACCCTTGACATGTTTGTTTTCTGATTAATTCTTTAGAGGGATTTTCTTCACTAACAATAAAAAATAAATATTAAAAGAGAAAAAAAGAGAAAAATCTCTTAATGAATTAGTTTAATTACTTTAATTATACTTACAATCTGTTTTTTATAGTGTGTATTTTCAAAAAAAAAAAATGCATGTTTGATAAAGATTGTGCCTGTTGTTGAACATGGTTAGGATTGTCTGCTAGAAAGAAAAACTATAAGCAGAATGTGCAAACGTTGATTTTATATGTATGCACATATTGTTCATTGTCAGTTCATTATAGTTGCTGTCTTTACTATGCAAATTACAGTTTATACAATCCTCTTTTGGCTGCTGAGACTTGGTATAAAGTGGTTGTTGTCATTGGAGCTGGGCAAAATTTTTGGAAACATAACAATAAGATACATAAGAAATAAGGAAGTTGAATTTCCTTGGGATGCGTGTATTTACATTGAAATTATAAACATGGTTGAATTAGATGCTTTCTCTCAGGTGGTTATTATTGACATCATTGGATGTTGAAACTATTCTAATGCTGGGAGGAAAGCATTCTGCTAAGGTGATGACCGCTTTATGCATGTCCCCAAGTTCTTGTCTGGGCACGGAGAGCAGCCCCCTTCCCTGCAGTGCTGCTGACTGACAGCAGAGCCATGCTGAGACACAGAGCACCAGGCTCATGGGCTCAGAGCACAGGTAAGAGCACAGCTGTTCTGCATGAGTTTTACTCCTGACGATTCTTGGGAAGCCTGCCAGGTTTATGCTTAGTCATCACAGGCTTTCCCATAGAGGCTGTGGGGATAAAACACTCCTCTGTGGGTGAAACAAAGACAAATACATGAGGGAATCCTGAGAAGGAAAACCCAGAGAGCTAGCATCCATCTTCCTAATAGCAGAGGTAGTTCAAGGCTCATTGGTTGGAAAAATAATAAACTAATTATTTTAACATGGTGGTTTATGTTTGTTTGTTTGTTTGTCAAAGATCTTCCTAATTTTTATGAATGTATGTATCTAATGAAAAATATGCAGTAATATGTTTCACTCTAGAGATTTGCTTGAAATTGTTCTTCTTTACTGTTGTTTTGAACATTTGTTTGAGGAAGACCGAGCCTGGATTAGCTAAAGGCATGTGATGTGTAGTAAAATCAGCCCATGATGGGATCTTCTTCCCAGGTTGGGAACTAACAGATGTGCTGTGTGCCCCTTCCAGCCTGCATGCTTTCCTTCCCACGGGAACCAAGCTTTGGAAAAAGGGATGACATTTGCAAGTACCTATGTCTCTTCCCAATATGGGAGTCATGAAAAACACTTTTTTATCCATGATCTAGAAAGTTTTCCCAGTTCCCACTCTGTAGCTTTAGCAGCTACTGCCTGAGGCATATAAGCCCTATGTCATTGAAAACATTCCCCAGGTGGATTTGTTCTTATCGACACCTTCAAGGTGGCCACGT
The DNA here is from genome assembly GCA_011075105.1 of Heteronetta atricapilla. Classification (NCBI taxonomy): domain Eukaryota; kingdom Metazoa; phylum Chordata; class Aves; order Anseriformes; family Anatidae; genus Heteronetta; species Heteronetta atricapilla. The sequence continues at coordinate 148,376,197 of CM021732.1, forward strand.
GAAAACTTCTAGTGTAAATATTCTGGGCACATACACATACATTTACAAATATCCTTCATGCCTTCTCTTTCCATTAAACTTTTTCTGAATTAAACCTCATTTCAGCAAATATTCATAAAAAATAAATAGAAGTGGTCATAGTTACTGTCTGAGTGAACTCTTCTTCGATGCTAAAGCAAACATTAACTAACACTGTTCAGCTTTTTACCCCAAGGCCCTCTGAGTTTATGGGAGTTTTGTCTGTACATGGACTACAGAATTTGGTCCATAAATCTCTCTCCGGGAACTTCAGATTAATCCAAAACTCTAAAACAACCTATTTTAGCTGTGACATATGCTTATTTCATTAAAATTTCCAAAGAGGTCACTTTGCAGAAGAAGAAAAAAGGCTTTGAAAAGGTGCTGCCTGAAAGGTTAAAATTTACATAAGTCTAGCATTATTATCATTATTAATACCTTTGCATACCCCTCACAAGCCTCAAGGTGCTTTACAGAATTAAATTATACCCATTTTCAGGGAAGTGGGAAAAGTCCTGTCAGCTGCATGATTTGAAATGAGATTTTTTTTTTTAAATTCCTCAGAAACACCCTGACAGAAACATTTTTGCTTTACTGCAGGCATGGAGAAGAGCTCATAATTTTTGTCCACTTTCAGCTTCCCTGTCTGTGATCTGGAGAGGCTTGAGCCAATTGTTCTCACCCCAGTTCCATTGTTCTTGTGCTCCCCTCAGAAATAAGGTTCCAGTTAAGCTGATTTGGGTGAAGACCATATTGGTTCAGGGTCCAGCATCCCACTTTCTGGTAGCAAGAGAAGTATAAATGGACTTTTTGAAGGTGATATGCAACACTCAGTGTCTGTTGTTATCTGACCAGTAATTTTGACGTCTCAGTCTTTCTCATCTTCTCATTTGTGGAACTGTGGCTGGGGACACACTTTATTTTTCTTTATTTTCATGGCTGGATAGTTGCAAACATTTGATTACCCAATGTCTAAATTCTGAATCTGGTTGGACTCTTGATCCAGTGTAATGCTGTTAAAAGAGCTGAGGTTAAAGGGGATTACCAAAGGGAGTACTCTGAAGAAAATATGAAATAAAAACTGGTTGAAAACAGAAGGATCTAGCTTCTCTGAATAAATACCTTAAAAGCAATGTTGAAAGCTAGCCATGCTATCACACAGAGCTATCAGTCAGTGGATCTGAACTCTGTGGAACAAACAAACATGTTGAACTGAATTGTGCTTCATGCAAATCATTTTACATAGCTTTGAACTTAACTCCCCTTTCTTCCTTGCCCTGATTTCCAAGGAATTTTCTTTTTCTCCTTAATTATTTGCCTTTGTTTGGTTTTATACTGTATCATGGCATGATCTCTGCTATAGGAGGGGCAAGTTCCACATCAGACAGCCATTCCAACCAAAAAAAAAAAAAATCCAAACCCAAAAACATAAGAAAAAAAAAAAAAAAAAAAAACCAACACCCAGATAAACAGGCCTCTTCTAATCTGGAGGCATATGAAAGTTCTCCAGACAAGGTCTGCCTCCTGCTTGGGGTTCATTTTGCTTTCTGGTTCTCATATACAGAGGCCTGCTGGGGAAAATCAGACAGACTGTCTGCTTTGAATTTATCAGGCAAATGAACACAGAAAACAAGAGTGTTTAGACTCCAGGCTGCTGGTGAATGCTCAGAATTCCCCACTGTCCCAATGACTGTAGAATTAGTTGGCACATCTTCAATAAAAAATTACATCAGTGATGCTCTGGAAACTCAATCGAGTCACAGAAATGACAAGAAAATAAGCAAATCTTCAGTGAAAGCTTTGGCAAAAATTCCCTATTTCATTTCAAATGTAATAGCAATTTACAGGTCTCTAATTTCTATTTTATTTTTAGTGACAAATGAATTACTAGTACAGCTCCTCATAATCTATTTCTTTCAATTTCTCAGACTCTTCTGGGGAGTGGTATAATTTTAGACTATAAAAATATGAGCCATCTGGTTTATATATAATTGAGCCACTCATACACACATTTTTTAGATGTAAAGCCATGCCTTAGACCATACTTGAGAAAGGCTTTGAGAAGTTATATGTTGTTGAAAGCCATTCTGACTCTGCTTCACTGCCTTTCTAGGCATGTCTCCCAACTGACCATGGTGTAGACCCACTGGATAGTGTCAGGTTAGGTGAGAGGTGACATGGAGACAGAGGTGACTTCCATGCTATGCATGGAAATTACCATGTTGTCACTCACAGAACCCCTTTGGGGACTCCAAGGATATTGTATGTATTTAGGCATTTAAGCAGAACTCATGGTTCTATCTTGTCCTAAGTGCTCCAAAGCAGTAGTGAAGGTAGTACTGTCTTGATTCTTTTCTTTCCCATCAATTCATAGTCATTAAGTTGATCAGTATCACTGGCTGGTCAGTAAGACCATTATCTGGAATTGTCAAGAATTTGGATATAAAAATCAAATGGAATACCTGGAAGAGCCAATTGTCCATTTTTTCCTCCTGCTTCCCACCAACTGCATAGTCTAGTGCAAAGGTCCTTCCTGCTTGTGGTTGACAATGCAGCTGTATCATATATTAGTTCTGATTTACATCTCTGACTCGGCGTCTCTGTAAAATGTCTTGTGAAGTATTCTGTGGGTGAGGCATCCATTCCCCACATTGCTTTCCCTGCACACCTGGAAAGGAGTGATCCCAAAGGTATTTAGCTTTTCCTCAGCAGATACCCTAGTGATGTTATTTGCTGTGCTGCCTCCAGTAGCAAATGGCAAAGCTGCAAAGTTTGGATCTAGTTCCCAGTTTGATCCCAAGATCATGGCAAGCAAGCAGCCAAGACAGGAACAAACAGCACAGTCAAAACAGTGAGCAAATGTGCTGAGTGTTAGTAGTTAATGAAATACAGTTGGCTGCCACTACCATTGGGCAAACACAGACTGGAGGCTTTCAGCACAGCAATACTATATTTGCTCTAAATGGCTTTACAGCAATAATTGAAACACAATATGCAATTAAAGTATATTTACTGCATCCACTTAAAACTTGTGAAACCGATGAACACATTTATTCAGTAAACTTATCTCATTCTGTTTGCACTGCTAGCTGGGCTAGGAGAGAGATAGAAAGGCAGAATGCTCTCAAGAAAACAGTTCTGCCACTGAAAAATGCATATTCCATCATCCTAAAATGCCTACTAATGCAATTAGCAGGACAGGATCCAATGAAACATCAAACTGATAGTGGCTTCACACAGGTTTACACATCTGCTACCAATCTGTTGTCCATTTATGCCCTGTTCATGGCCCAAGGGAACAATCTCAGTGTACAGACTTTACTCACAAGATTACTGCTTTGCAGAATGGTGCTCTAAGGCTGTACATTACTTGGCATAGGATTTTTTATCTTACGTTCTGCTCAGAAACAACCTGATTCAAGGCTCTAAATAGATAGCTATTGACATTAATGTGCATTAGATCAAACCCTAGCCAACCTTCATATTACCTGGATGCTGGCAAATAACTTGGAGAACTCTGCAACAGTGTTTAGAATTTACAATCCCTTGATGATTTTACACACTTTCCTGCCCTGCTGTTTTCAGTTCCAATCAGTAATCTTGTATGGCATCTTAATAATTGGAACATATGTAGAAAACTGACTTGGAGCTTGAGTATTCAGACTTGGTGAGAATATGCACCATGTGCTTTCCATGAACATTTGTGATAGATCTCTGGTGACTACAGCTATGCGTTCCTCAAGAAATCAGGAGCAGGCTCACTTGCCATTTTTTCCAAGTGACAATAATTAACAAGAGAGACACTGAGAAAATGTATTGTTGTTCATGGCTTCAGAGTTGCATGAAGCCTGAAACAGAGAAACTTCTTTGTTAGGACAGCGTTCTCTTTTCTGCCTTGTTCCAGAACTATTTCTCAGGTGTCTGGTGAGAGATCTTTCTGGAATAGCAGAACTTATGAACTTCTGACAAGAAGTACATTCCCTGTACTTCCCAGGCCCCAGTCACTACAAAGGATAGGAGCTTATGAGATGTCATCACAGTTCATTTAATATGCAGTGCCACCATGTATCTGACAAACAGCGATGTTAAAAACTCTTCCCTTGTGGAAGATTCCCAAATGTTAGATTCTTGGATGATAGATTTATTTATTTTACTTTTTCACATCATTGTCTAATGTCAATTATATACTGAATAATGACTTAATCAACCACAGAACAAGCAAACATGTCATGAACTCCTGTCTCTTATCAAGTTACATTCCAAAACAAAAGAACAGGGAAAAGTCACCTTCACATTGCTGGCCAATTTAAAGGGCCATAAACATACATAAATTTCACATTCTCAGGGACAATTCAGACTATGTACCACGTCCACTAAACACAGCACCATCAGTTGCTACAGAAAAAAGTAAATCAACAACATATAAAGTCTAACCTATTTCTCCTTCAACTCTGGCACAATTTTTTCCCTCTGTATTAGTAGACTAAGTGTTAGGAATGAGTTACATTAATTAAATTCCCTTTTAATGGCTCAGGAGGCAAACTTTGTAAAGAAAAGGAAAGGGACTAAAATTTGGATTTAGACACTAAGATATGGATTGATTTCACTTCATTTTAACTGTCTAAAAGAAGAGCATCTGGTCTAAGGCCATAATTTTTGTTTCTATCTGCCCTTTTCAAACAAAGAAACATGCTTACAGAAGATAAAGTTAGAGATTACCTTAAGTGATAAGTGATTTTGAAACACTTTTGTTAAATACAAGACGAGGGCAGACTATAATGAGAACTATGAGGAGAGCAAGGAAATGTTGTTTTTTTTTTTTCCTTTTACAGAAACCTAAATGAGAACAGAAGAACTTCCAAAGATCACTCTCCCAGTGGCTCCTGCCTTCCTCAGGGTCTTGCTTTCCAGAATTCAATGACTCCAGCAGTTGCAGATGTTACATGCAGTTCTTAGACAATTGAATCCAACAAGATGCACTTTTTATTCTAACGTAAAGAAACAGCTTCACAGACCAATTTCATTGGGATCATAGAATGGCTTGGATTGGAAGGAATCCTAAAGATCATCTAACTCCAACCCACATGCCATAGGCAGAAATGCCACCCACTAGATCAGGCTGTCCAGGACCCCATCCAATGTGGCCTTGAACCCTGCCAGGGATGGGACATCCACAGCTTCTTGGGCAACCTGTTCCAGTGCCTCACCACCCTTACAGTAAAGAATTTCCTCCTAATATCTAATCTAAATCTATCTTCTTTTAGTTTAAGGCAATTCCCCCTTGTCTTATAATTATCTACCTGAGTAAAGAGTCCTTTTCCATCCTTTTTATAAGACCACTTTAAGCATTGAAAAGCCACAATTAGATCTCCCATGAGCCTTCTCTTCTACAGACCGAACATTCCCCATCATCTCAGTCCCATCATCTATGTCATTGATGAAGATTTTAAAAAGCACTGGTCCCAAGACAGACCCCTGATGGACACCACTCATCACCAGCGTCCACCTGGACATAGAGTCAATGACCACTACTCTCTGGCTGTGGCCATTGAGCCAATTCCTTATCCATCAAATGGCCCACCCTTCAAATCCATATCTTTTTAATTTAGAAATTAGGATGTCATGTGGGATTCTGTCAAAAGTCTTACAGAAGTCCAAGTAGATGACATCAGTAATCTGGAAGCCAGGAACATCTGTAAGATGAACCAAAAAAAAAAAAAAAGGGCAGAGTAGAAGCCACATCGAAGTGCAACGGGACAGGAGCAGAGGGATCCGTTGTCTTTTGGTCCTCATACTGGTGGGACTCACACAGTTACCACTGTCTCACTTGCCTGAACTTCACCTTTTCACTTGAAAAATCACTTGTTCATGCTCTCCTATCAAGTCTGTGTGATGCTGTTTAAAATCTATAAATTCCAGACAGAACTTCAGTGCAGATTTCATACCACCTCTGAAAGTCATTTGGAAACAAGAATTTCACTGATATCATAACTTGTGGTTAATTTATTAAATGGGGGGCTGAGAAACATTACAGAATGTGAAATGAACAATTTAGCTAATAAGGAAGAGTTTCAACTATATTATATGAATTAACAGATCATCAAAAATGCATAGGTATGCGATGATTTCAGTAGCAATGTGTTTTTTATTTGAAAATTGTGATTCTATATCCTCTGGTTGTCTAGGGAAATAAATTATAAGTCTTTTATGACTGGTGCATCTTCCTGTACACCACCATCTGCTTCCATGACACCTGATACAAGGAGGGGGACGACACTCTTTTAACCTGTCTTCCATTAGCACATCTCACTCTGTCATTGCTTATTCACAAATACAACAACCTGAAGACACCTGTGAAACCACTAATAGGGGAGATGTCTGTCGAAAAATGCTGAAAGCTTAAGAATAGCATATCTAAATATCTAAAAGATAGCTTCAAGAATTAGTAGGGGAATGAGCAGCAGTGTGTGTTCATACTGCTGTGAATCTGAACAGTACAGTAGTTTAACTGCATGTAGGAAATACACTGTTTTATGTTTGGATTCCTTATGCCTTTGCATAAACCCTTTTGAAGCTGTAAATATAAAGCATTCCTTCTTACATCTAGAGGTCTGCTAGCTGGGAGGCAGAAACAAAGTCAAAACCTTTTATGTGGTCCAGGCAGCAAGAGGTGGAAACATGGCTCCATCCTTGGTTAATGTTAATGTTGAGAAAATATGTCTAACTTAGATATATGTTGGATTTTTATTTATTTATTTATTTATTTATTTATTTTTCTTAGCCTTTGTTTTGGGATGTGGAATGAGAATGAGATCTCTGAAAGGATTACACAAAAGAAAGAGTGCAAAAGAAAGAATCTGTGGAACAGAAGAAGATCAAGCAATAAATCTTCCTTGGGATAGTCAAGCTGCTCCTTAAATAGGAAACCTGGGATGAAAGCCCTGTCACAAATTTTCATCTTCCTAATTATCAGGTATGGAAGTCTGTCCTCTCACTTCATCTGCCCCCTACCTGAAACTTCAAAACACTTCTCAATGACAATTATGCCAAATTTAATATTTCCCTGTGAATCATTACACCGTTTACAAAGCAATTTTTTAAATTAAAAATGTCAGTTTAGAGAAATAAATGGGGAGGTGGAGTTTATTTAGCACTTCTTTGGAAGGGTCTTTACAGAATTCCTCACGGTTAGTTTCCTGGATGAATTGGATGGCTCCTCTGATCTCATCAAATATGTGGTGAAAACAAAACCCTCCTCGAGTTATCCAACTGAATAAGGAATGCCTGGAGGTAGAAATTGAGAGTTAGTACCTGCACTTCCTTTCCCACCTTGGGAATAACTTCTGGCTGTGCCTCTATCTACACCACACCTTTCCAACTTCCCTACCTCTCCGTCATGTCAGGAGACTTCATTAGTAATTGCAGTGCAGGCTCCTTTGCACTATGGAAACTCAATGCATTATATATTGTGACTTTGTTTTTCAGTGGAAATAGGTTTGGCAGACATCTCTTCAAGGACAGCATCGATGTCTGTGTTAAGTTACCATTCTTTATCTTTAACTTGTCCTGTCAGTTTTCTGGCAGAGCACAGTAAATCTAAAACATTTGGAGTTACACAAATTATTTTCCAGACTGTCGTGTCTCAGTTCAGGGCTGGAGCATAGTAAGTAAACAGATCTGATTTGGAACTAGAGTTGTACTTGTCAGACCAGCAACCTGAGCTTTGACATTCAGAAATATGCTATAAGCACTTGCTTTGCAGTTTTGTTCTTAAGCTGTATAAAAGCTAAGACAACAGTGTACATGGTACAGGTCTGTGGAAATACTGCTCAAGTGAACAGAAGGGCCCTGATTTACATCATCTGACAAATGAGTGTCATGCAATTACTTTTCTATCCAAATAAACAAAGATGTTTAATCAAATGTACCATAGGTTTTCTTCTTAAGATAATGTGGTACATTCAAATGGGCAAGAATACTGTAAGTAAAACAGAAATATGGAGCAAAAAGAGGAAAATATTCACCTTATTTTTGGAAGGAAGTTATAAAGAAAAAGTTAAGATGATTTTTCATTCATAGGTTGACACAAATCAGATTACTGTACCTATGGAGAACCTGTGGATTTTAGCTATAAGCAGGCATTGAGTAGTTCAATTGTTCTTTCTTTTGCTGTTTCTGACTGAGAATTAGGTTATCAGTGAGCAGTAATTCATTCCTAGTAAACCTAGAAAATACAGAATGAAACTTACCAGATATTTGTTTATTTATTCATTTATTTATATATTTATTTATTATTTAATACTGGTTATCCCCCTATTTATAGCTTGCAATAATAATAATAAAAAATAAATAAAAGAGAAAATATATACAGATACATTCTCTGAAGACAAAACTTCTGAAAAAAAATACTGTGGGCAGGTTTTAAATCTGCTAAAATCCTGGGATTTTTGATTTTTTTTTAAGTGTTAGTTTAATTCAGCTTAAAAAAAAAAAAAAAAAAAATCTACTGGTAAGCCATCACCAGTTAGTTCTATTTTCTAATCGGCCAGAAGGGAAAATTTGAGATTAGAAGCAGCCTAGAAGAAGATGAAGAGCAGAGCTGTCCTGAACCAGGATGAAAGTTCTATAAAAATCCAAGCCTACGGTATCATGTGCTACATCAAAGGTAATATGACCATCAGGTTGAGGGAGGTGATTTCTCCCCTCTGCTCTTAGAAGATCCCACCTGGAACCCTGCATTCAGCTTTCCAGCCCCCCTGCCCCAGCACAAGAAGGACATGGACCTGGTAGAATGAGTCCAGAGGAGGGACAGGAGGATAATCAGAGGGCTGGAGCACATTTCCTACGAAGACTGGCTGAGAACGTTGAGGTTGTTCAGACTGAAAAGAAGGCTCTGGGGAGGCCTTACAGAGGCCTTCATGTACCTAAAGGGGGCCTACAGGAAACGTGGGGAGGGACTTTTTGCCAGGGAGTGGAGTGATAGGACAAGGAGTAATTGTAGATTTAGATTAGATATTAGGAAGAAATTCTTTACTTGGGGTGGTGAGACAAAGGAGCAGGTTGCCCAGAGAAGCTGTGGATGCCCTGTCCCTGGAGGTTTTCAAGGTCAGGTTGGATGGTGCTTTGGGCAACCTGATCTGGTGGGAAGTGTGCTTGTCCTCACAGCAGGAGGGCTGGAGTCTTTAAGGTCTCTTCCAACCCAAATCGTTCTGTGATTCTATGATTCTAAGAAAATCACAATGAAACAACACTGTAGTTCCTTGTCAAGTATCTACCTGGCAACTCTTCTCTTTTATCAGACTCTTTCCATGGTTTCAGAAAGAAATTCTGAGTAAGAAACTGATGGAGGCTATGAAGGTATGATGTTGAGAAAGGGATCGTATAGGGTATGAATTGAGTTTCTGGAGGTGTGTAGGACTTGTTTGGGAGCTTGCAGGTTTGGGTCAGATCATGCCAGGACTTATTCTAACAATGTAACTGTAACAACAATAAAATTTCAATGGGCAGAAAACACCCTTGGGTACTGCATATAAGGGTAGGGTAGGGTTATACACCATTAAAACCAGCTTATTTTGTGCTTGTTTCAAAGCCATAAATCATTGCTGCAGTCCTCACAATTCTAACCCCATGATTTCTGTGGGAGATTTTTCTGCACCCACTCAACTGTAGCCTTTGAAATCTGCTCTGAACATTCTCCAGTATTCTTGAACTGATCAGTAACTACAACAAGATAAGAAATAAAAACACCGGGAAGAAAACAGAAAAGAGGGCCTGGTGCCAGTAAAGCATACCAAGAATCATGTTGGGTTTGTTGTTGTTATTGTTTATTTGTCTGTTTGTTCTTCATTAGGGCTTCAGTATTTGTTCCATGAGCTGAAAACAATGAATAGTTAGTGTTTTACCCTCATGAAGAGACAGAGGAATAGGCTCCTCGATGTAGTGCAGAATCAGCTTTGTTACCTGGCATAATTTTGTATGCTGCAACTGGCTATGAGCCAGAACGCTGTACCTTAATGCTGTCTAATTCTGCCACTCCAGTCCATTTCCAGTACAATCCACAATAATAACCCACAGTATAAGCCAGACTTCATAGCAGAGGTATCCATCAAGACGCCTAAGCACACGGAAGGCAACATAATACTTCTGATATCTTTCTACCAAGATTTAAAGTAGATTGGAATATTCCATGTATTTGAACAAAGTTATGGAAGTCTTGCTCAATGCCCTTTATGTTTTAGTAACCTTTTTTCTTTCCTTAGCTGATGAAGTTCATCTATGATTTGCAGCTCAGTGCTGCCTTAGGAAAGAGGATTCACATATTTAGTAACTTAGTAATGAGGTTTCTGTAAAAGCCTGAAGCTTCCTCCTTACAGGGAAAAAAAATACATGTAACTAATGGAGAAGGCAAATGTAATGAAAAATACTCCTGGGGAAAAAAACAAAACAAAACAAAAAAAAAACAACAAAAAAAAAAACTATTTCTAGGATTAGTTCTTTTCTTAACGGTTTGAATTCAAGGTAGAAATACAAATACATTTCTAAAAGCCAGCTACTCAGGCGTTACACACTGGTACGTCTCCACTGAGTTGGCAGAGCTACATCAGAGTTAACAGAAGTGAAAAAGCTGACCCACACCTCCTATTTCAAAAGATGAGCAGGTTTATTTTTTAATAAAAATTGAAAATATAGATAGATGTGGAGTATCACTTAATTGCTGGGGATTCCAACACAAGAAAGACATGGACCTGTTTGAGCAAGTCCAAACGAGGTCCATGAGTAAGATCAGAGGGCTGGATCACCTCTCCTATGAAGATAGGCTGAGAGAGCTGGGATTGTTCAGACTAGAGAAGAGGAGGCTCTGGAAGACCTTATATCAGCCTTACAGTACTTAAAGGGAGTCTGCAGAAAAGACTGGGAGAGATTATCACAGGACGTAATGATAGGACAGTTTTAAACTAAGAGAGGGTAGATTTAGACTAGGTACTGGGAAGAAATTCTTCACTCAGAGGGTGGTGAGGCACTGGAGCAGGTTGCCTGGAGAAGCTGTGGATGCCCCATCTCTGGAGGAGCTCAAGGCCAGGCTGGATGGGGATTTGGGCAACCTGGTCTGGTGGGAGGTGTCCCTGCCCATGGCAGTGGGGTTGGAACCAAATGGGCTTAAAGGTCCTTTCCAACCTAAACCATTCTGTGATTCCATGATTTATGTGCACATATTAGGGTTTGCATGTCTTGCTTTCTGAAGTCATGCAAGAACAGTGTTCCTCATTACATTACGGCACTTCTAATGCTGGTGAAACAGAAATCCCTACAAATATGAACACCTGAATGTGTATATCACATATATAAAACACAAAATTGTAGCTATAGGTAGAGATTTAACCATTTAATCCTTAATTGTAACATGAAAGAAAAGCCCAGGAAAGATCATGAGGGACAACTGCATCAATTTTGTGTTGTATATACTACAGTAAGTACATTCTCCTGCAGGTTGTTACTATTTAGGTGTTTTCTTCTCTGAAAATCCTCAGCAATAAAGGCAGGGTAAAATAAATCAGTTGTTTCTTCACCCCACTCTTTGTTGATGTTCTGTGAAGGCATTTAAGCCGAGAAAGCCTGTACTGAAGTCTATGTCATTCAGAGAGTTTACTGTGAGGGACAGCCATTGCAGAACTACCTTTGGCCAGAAATGAGAATCAGTTAATGTTACATCACATTTTAGGCGGGTTCATTAACTTGCTGGTTAGATTTCCCTGAAAGGGTAGGCCTCCTGGAGACATTTCGCATGTATGTGAGCCACAAGAGCTGATTACAACAGTGCAGTAGTGTATCAGCCTTTGTGCCTGTGCATCTTTCCATGTAAATGTATAAATATATATCTGTGTATTTAAATATTAAAAAATCTCTAATGTACTGAATTGCTCTTCTGAATTATGCTGTTTATACAGCAAATGATTACATTGAACTACATACATATTTTATTAGGAAGAGACTTAGGCAGATCACTTAGTCTTCCCAAGCTTTGATTTGGGACCAAGCAATCTCTGGGAGAGGTTTTCTGTATAAGATCTTAAATATCTACAAATGAGGAGATTTTGCAGTCATTCTGACAATCAACTTTAGAGCCTAAGACTATAATATTCTCATTCCTGAATGTGTAAGAACCTCACAATACATAGTTCAAATTTTTCATTCCAGAGTGCATTAACTTTGCATTTGTTAAAGCACAGAAATTCTTTGGTCATCATAATGTCCATTCACTGGGTTTTATTACACCCCTACAAAGCTCTGGTGTCAACAAGCAACACAATTTGTATAAATACATGCACAACCTTTCATATTTACTAGTTCGTTGATTACTACCCACATCTCCTTCCAAATTTCCACTATACTTAACAAATATCGTGAGTATAATGTAGAGTTTTAGGTTAAATAGTGCTTAACTTTATGTCATTCTGGAGAAAAAAAAGAAAAAAAATGTCTTTATTCTTTTTTTCCCACTTTTTGACAGTTCCAAATTCATGAAAATGCCTGATATCTCATGCTTGACTATTTCCATTCTTTATAAATTCTCCTGCAAAGATTTCTCTCTGAGACCTTTACAAAGTCTAATGAAATGTAACTACTACTGTTCCTTTTTCCATTCTTTAACTGATGTGTTCAAAAGATGTACTTGTCACTATTTCCTTTTGCAGAAACTACTTGTATTAATCTAGATCGTACAAAGTTCATGCAAGTGTTTGAAATCTATTTTTTCTTTTTTTGTATCAACCGGTTCTTTTTCCACTCTTTTTTTTTTTTTTTTTGGATCAGCTCTTAAAAATAGTGACATTTGTAGGAATGAAAATACCTGCTGCTTTCTTATCATATGTGAAAGTGAGTGAAAATTTTCTTCTTCTCTTGAAACATATTTGCTTGTTTTATATTGCATATCTTGCCTGGATAACAAAGATTATAAACTTTTCTGTTTTCATAAAAGTTTCACAAACAGAAGAACAGATAATAAATATCATTACAAGGTTTATTAATGTGCATAGAAGTATGTTTAATTCAGAAGCCTGACTAAGGACTGGGAAAACAGAATTCTGTGAAGTAGTCATCTCCAGGTTAGCAACTAACAGCTCCAAAATCACCATCTACTATTTAAATAAGACTGTGTACAATAGATAAATCAAAAGAAAACAAACTAACTAACTAGCAACACAAAAATATCCACCACAACAACAGATTTTTTTTAAGTGAAATAAATGGAGTGAGGTGACTTTCGGGTCTCTTTGTAATAAAGTAAAACAGAAGCTAATCACACAGATTTGCTTCTTTCCTCTTCAGCTTCAGAATTCCTCTTACATGGGCAGTGTGCAGAAGTTTTGCGCAGAGTTTGGAGCTGCAGTTCAGCCCTGTAACAGATATGCAAAACACCTAGGAAGCTGCAGGCCTTGAGAAGTTCACCGGTGCTGCTCACATGGTAAAGCAATGTTTTTTGTGTGTTAGAGGAATTGCCTGACAGCCGGTGTTTCTCCCCTCCAGGCTGCTGCTGGAATTCTTCTGCTTGCTTACAAGAACATATGCTTAAAAAAAAAAAAAAATGCTATTTGGCAACTAAAGCCTTATTTTAATTTCTGGGTGCAGCTTTTTCTCTGAACGTATTGTGAAATACCAGTGCATTACCCATCTGTTCCAACTTGGTGTCTTCAGGGCTGAGTGCTGTAGAGGAAAGGTTATCATTAACTTGCCTTAAAAGACTTGATTTGCTTACAAAAACAGTGAGTGGGGAAACTCATTGTATTCTGCTCGCACTGCAGGTTATTACTCCTTGTTTTAATGAAAAGTGTTCAGTGACAAAATCCTCACTGCAGCCTGATGTGTTTGAACACTCCAAACCAAACCTGAGAAATCTTTTCTTCCATTTTTATTCGGGTTTATCTTCAGTGGGGATCCTAGGAATCCCACAAGCCATAGACAGACCTGGGTTATGTGGAGTGATTTCATGGACACAAGTTGACTCAGGAGTCTGATGGGTTTGTGGACATCAGTGAGCCTAAATAAACAAATGTAAGTTTGTAAAAGTGGTAACCTCTATGTTGAATCGGTACCACACAAAGATTTCAGAGTAATTCCTGGCACTGTTAATAGAGAGAAAGGATCTTGTCATATCAAATGGGTCAATCGAATTTCAAACATTTTAGCTCACTTACCTCATTTAAAGCTGGAAGTCAAATTTCTGCATTTTCTACAGACACGGCATTCACGAACGGTTTGGGGTCTGCAAATCTTACTCTGTTAGTTTTACAGCCCTGTATAAACTTGCACAGCCTAGAGGAGGCATATGACATCACCCTGGGCTCTTCCTGGCTGCTGGTGAATCACTTGACAGGAGGAGAGCACTGCACAGGGGTATAGAAGGCTGAACAGGGCTCTCTGCACCACTCAAACCAGGACTCAGGTCCACCAGGTTCCCCAACATAGGGGTTCAGTCCAAAAGGCTTCATGGCAATGGCCCCTCTATCTCCAAACTGCACAAGAATCCAATGTCTGACAGTCAAGGAGCCAAGAGTTTCAGTGCATTCCGGCAAATTCTGAGATGATTTAAGAATTTGATTTTTAAAAACGTCCATCTGATCCTAGGAAACAAACCTCAACTGCTACTTTAAGAAATGTCCAGAACTTTCTGAAACACTGTCAATCATTGTCATTGTGACAGGAAATTATCCACAACCATGTATCTTGAGGGAACTGTGATAAGATTTTGTAAGTTTTTGTAAGATATTTTGGTAAAGAAATGACATCTACATATTTCAATTCTTTAAATGCATGCATGTGTTTAAGTATGTCCATGTATAGATAGGTATACATACATTATTATGTTACATGTGTAAGTGTGTATGGGTGTGTATGTATGCTGGTGGTAGGTGCTTACAGTTGTGGGTGTAAATCTTCCTGTCAGTCAGTTCAATCCAATATATAACAACACCAGGGTCATTTCAAAGGCACTTTATTCCCACAACTGTTATGAAAATCAGAAACTGGGTGGAGAAAAAACAGACTATGGCTACATCTACAGAAGTGAGTTAAACATGCCTAGTACTGCTCTCTGCTCCTGAAGCCAATTGGCACCAAACAAAGTTTCCATACTATTAAACTCTTTTACCCTCCCAAGAAAGGTGGCCATGTCCAAGTGCCTATTTTGATGGACCATAGTCTTTTCTTACTCTTAAGCAGTTCCTGGGAACTGTTTAAGACAGTGCTAGTTTTCTCTGGTCAGAACTATGCCAGCCAATATTCTCACAATTTAACAGCATAGCTGATCAAGTTCCAGTGCTTGGGAACATTCCCTAGTATTGTTTAATTTATTATTCTAGGTGCAGCTTACATGTGCACCCAGCTGAGAAGCAGGCTGTTCTGTTAATTCAGGCTTTATTAGACATCAGAGTATGTCCAATGTAGTGATGCTGTGAATACCCCAGCAGTAGGAAACGTCTCGGATCCACACTTTGCTAGGTGTCGGAGGAAACTACTAGGTGGCGCAAATCCACAGGAAACTGGGCTGTATTAGTTCCACTGTTCACAGTCCTGTTTGTTCCTTTAACTCACCAACCTCAGCACCTACTGCAGGGAAGGCATGTTAATCAAGGTTGAGGGAGGTTGTCAAGTGGGATCTGAGGGATGTTCATACTAAAATGGCTTGTGATTTCCCAGGGGTAACGGCATCCTCTTCTTTGGACTGAGGCCACATGAAAGTCAGCACTGCAGGCACCTGACTTGCTTGAGTACCATGTTTTGTTGTTGTTGTTGTTATTGTTTTTGTTTGTTTGTTTGTTTGTTTATTTGTTGCTGTTTTTTTTTTTCAATGACCTATAGACAGTGCTACAGAACACCTGGAGCACTACGCAGAGTGGCAACAAACCGTCAAACTTCTATGTACAGAAAAAGCTGAATGAAGAGCTTAATTAGAGCTGAAAAAAATAGAGGATTGGTAGAAAAAACACAAGAGGGACTAAAAACTATGACTGCTCAGGGAATATAGATGCTTCTGTTGTCCTTTTAGTCCACAGAGAACTCCTTTACCTTACCTGTAGTTGTTCAGCACTTGCTGCGTGAAGGAGCTGCTGTTTACCATAGAGGGGGTCAAAAGCCTGTACCTACAAACACCAACACAGACTCTCTATCCTGATGTACTCACAATCCAAAATTGGGGGGGAAAAAATAGAAAAGAAAAGAAAAGAAAAGAAAAAGCATTTAAAAAAAGCATTTAAATAGTATCATTGAAAACTTAAAGTAGAAGGAATCTAGAGATCAGTGCTTCCAGGAGCAAAACAGTGGTAAGAACTTGGTCAAAATACACATATTTTTTTTGTAGGACAAGAGCAGTGAGATGCCAAAACATGATTGTATTCCCAATCTATAAGCCAAGAACCTATCAGATAGAAAAAGAAAAGTTTTACAGTGAAAAACTAGAAGTCTAACTAAATACCTCTTACAGTCATTTGAAGGAATGTGTGGCCTAGACAAAATTATATGTCAAGTCAGTGACAAAACTAAAACTTTGTTTTCCTGACTGCCTATTCTATGACTAACCCACTTGTTCAGGATGTCTATCAAATGGGAAGAGGTAGACATAGAGGCAGAAAGAGATAAATATTAGTGTACATACAAAGGAGATACTGCTGTGTGTGAACTGGACACTGAACTTACTATTATTGGGGATAATGAAAGTCTTTCCAAAAGACATATTTCCATGGGAAAATGATCTTCAGGATCAGAAATTTTCTGGAAAATATCCACTTATTTCAAATGTGAAAGGAAATCATAAAGATGAATAGTTTAAAATTTTAACAGCTTTTTTTCTGTCTGTCATAGGTTTTAGCTTTTAAGATATTAATGATAAATCCAAACAGTCAGAATGTAGGGGAAAAACTTTTCTGAACATTTCACTCTGTGAGAATTTCCTGAACTACTCTTCTTCCAGGACAACAGTGAACTCAGGTTCCAGGGATGTCTTGGGATTTTTTTGTCAGTCAGTTCTAGAAGGGGAAATGTACAGCCAGGGTGTGCCAATAAACCAACTGATCAAACGAGCTGCACAGGGATATGTGGCCATACCCTTTGCAAACAAGGCCATGCATGTACATGCCAACACAATTACTTTGCTTGGATGTGCCAGGAGAAAATGGAACGTAAAGTAGTCTGTAAATAGCCAATAAATCTTGCTCCCAGTGTTTTATGTGTTTCTACCTTAGTCAGGAAGGAACTTCTTCTTTTATTTATTTATTTTTAAAAAAACTGTAAGTTAATGCAACTAGCTCAAATGTGGTGATTTAATGGAAGAGAGAATGGAAAAGGTTTTTATTGTTCTGTTGTTCCCTAGAGAGAGGCCTTATCTCCAAATAAACCTTTTTAAGAGCCTCAACCTTATTTCTAAAGAAAAACAAATACATCCACAAACTTAGGCAGACTCCTTCCTGTTTAGCACAGCAATGCTCCCAAATAGTAACGTCAACATAAGAAAAAAAAAAAAAAAAAAAAAAAAAAAAAAACCCTCTGGAAGATGATTGAAATAATCAGTCCTAAAGCTCCTCCAGCTAAACCCATAAACTGAGCAACATAGAAATAAATCCTCTGTGCACCTGAAATGAACCACTTCATGGAAGATCTAAATATTTTTAAGAGAAAATAAAAGCTAAAATTAGACTACATTCTTCAAGAATTGGGGCAAATTTGGGGATAAAACTTCCTGTTCCACCTTCATTCTCATCCTCTGCAAAATAGCTCCTGGGTTTTCATTGAGACTTGTTGCACTGAATCTGGATAAGTCATAAATCTAGAGAATATGCTGTCTGCTCAGAACAGTTTGTTCAGCTCTAGGTCTAATTCTGTGTTGCAGTGAGCAGCACAGTCAAAAATTGTCACAGTGGTTTATAGGAAAGCTCTGCTGATACTGAAGGGCAGTTTTTTTTTTTTTTTTTTTTTTTTTTTCCCTTTCCCTGTGAAGGGAAAATATGACTTTGCTACAAGAATGATTCCCCTGTGCAGCCTTAAAGGCTGAATTGACTGTAATATATAGTTGATTTCAGAAACCAAAACAGTTGGTGCTCCGTCTTTCTGCCAGGACATTCGTCTTCTCCAAAAACATTATCAGTCTCTGAATGTGTGCACAGCTGTAGTGTTTGAAGACACTGGGTGAATTATCTTGTATTAAATGTTTGTAATTGTTTTTCACTGGACTGTGACCTGAATTTAGTAACATCCGAAACATGGCTACTACCAACAGGATATCCCAGTGAGTGAGAGGAAGATCCTGTGTCACTGCATATGTTGGAATTAGACCAGCTGAGTTTCTCTTTTGTTTAATATGTCTGCAAGGAAAGCAACTGCAACAGGGTGAGTTGCTAGAGCTTATCAAAGAGATAAGAAAGCTGCCTAAGTTTCCTGGACCTCTCTGAGCTTCAGAACACTCATTGAGTAACTATGGACAATGCTGGTAATATTGTGACAACAAAAGCAACCGCGTCTTTGAAACTGACTTGTTGGATGCTGTGCAGCCTACCTGTTGGCTATTTCTCTGGCACAGATGATGCTTCAATCAGATTTAAGGCATAAAGTGAAGAGAAATACCTGTGTTATTTCCATCCCTTCTTTTTTTCCAAGGTGACTTGACTTTACAGAGAATTATGTTACAGTCACTCTTCTCCAAAATTCATTGTCATTCCCTGATGCACTGAGAAGAACTGGAATGCAAGAACATTCCAGTCTTCTTTAGACAATTAGTCTTCTTCAAAGCGAACTCCATGGTGAACTCCATTAACCATTTCTCCACCTCAATGAACTTAGAAAAATATTATATGACAGGGAATACAAGGAATATATGCATGACAGTAACCTGAGGACTTTGGAAAATACTTTAAGAGAGACATAGGATGTGGTTCTTTGCAATAGCAAAGTTTGGACTTATAACCCAAAAGACACTTCCCTGTTTTGTATTCCTGAAAAAGCAAGAGTAGATCTGCCCCAGTTGGAAACCTTCTTTGATAGCAACACTGATGTCTTCTTACAAGGCCTCCAGCCATGTGGGGGCAAAACAATTGCAACAGGACTGTGTGAAAGTGAAGGACCTTTTACTGAACTCTTATTTTTGGACTGTGCACAGGACTTGGTTCACATCCATGTATTAAGAAAGGTCACCACATTTGTTAGGAAAGAAATTAAATGTACATCTGTGTTCTACTTAATCATAAAGTCAAGAGCTGTTGAAAGGGGCAAAGTTTCATGAATTTAGTGTTTTGTCAGACTGGTGAATTAACAACTTACACTAAAGGATGATAGAAAAAGAAATGGATCATTCAAACTGAAATACTTTATCAGTATGATTACTTCTTTGATAAGTTAAAGAATCCTCCAAAATAAACAAAATGTTTGCATTTTGAAATGCTTTGTTCTGATTTTTTTTTATTATTATTATTTTTTTACTGTTCTCAAAGCAGTCACCATACTGAAAAATTGGTTATTCACACCACACTTTTCTTGACAGTGACTTCCTTCATATGTTTGCTTGAAGTATTCATTGCTTTTCCTCTTACAATCGATGAACATTTAATGAGCAAACAAAGAAATACCTTGACCAAAGCACACTCAGAACAGGGAGGAACATGATCAATCAGTCAGACAGCAGATCAAGAAATAAGAATCAGCCACAACACATGGTGATATGGCATTTGAAACACAAGACAAATTCCGTGCTTAGAATCCCTTGCATTTCAGTTACTGCTGTAGTAGTAATGAACTTTAAAAATGAATCTTCCAACTGTTTCCAGTTGCTGCATTTTGGTTTGCATTGCAGAGTGGTCTCAGAATACATGGTCTGCACTTCTTTTTTCCAGAGCAAAACCAGAAGATTCACTCCATAATTGCATCTCATGTTCTCCAGTTGAAAATTGCTGTTGAATCATACCTGTGAAGTACACATGAATGTGGGCTTTGGGAACTCAACATCTAATGTTTCACTCTAATCTTCCATATCTAGCCTGAATCTGCATTGCTTCCATTAAGCTCTTTTGGTAGTCAAAGGAAAGAAGTAGGAACTTCTAGGATGTGAGTCACCTGACCTGATTTTGTTGTCATCTCACATTTAAATATTAAATGATTTATGCTACAAAAGCACTCGTTTCTCTCTGCTGAGCCTAAACAACAAGCTCAGAGACAGCTATTCATGGTTAAATGAATCCCATTTTAGACAGTAGAGAAACTCCAGCACACTAAGAGAATTTTATAGGCTTAAAGGCAACTAACTTCCTTATCAAATACCTGTTTAAGCTTATCTTACTGATCCTATCTGTTGCTGATTTTATTTATATATAGTATTTTCTGTTCTCTTGGGTGAATTCTAATCTTCTGTGCCCTCCAGGGTTTGCTACTCAACTAACTGATATATTTGTGTGTCCTGTTTTCCACTGTATTGCAACCTTCTCATATGAGACCTTGTCCAAAAGATCAGTTCAGACTTGTGTCAATGCCAATAATGACTTAAAATGCACTGATGAGTTCTCTAAAGTATTCAGAGGTCTGAAGAGAAAAACTAGTTTTTGTTTTGGGAGATGTGCTACTACTTCTTGGAGAACTCATTGGGCAAATGCTAAGGTGGAAGTAGTAATGTTTGCTAGCATACTTAAATGGAACAGTGTTGTCCTACTGGCACATTATACTTTCCACTGTTTAGATCCTTGCCTCTTCTAGGAAAACCTGTATTCCTTTTCTTCAAAATCTGTTCCCCTCACCCTCACATCATCCATTTATTCCATTATAGATGCCCTTCACCAGTCAGACGGTGTCACTGTTGAGCAATGCAAAGCTTCTCTTCCTTTCTGAGAGAGGAGCACACTGATAAACAAAGAGATTTTCTCCTAGAACAGGAAGTAAGAGACTAAAACCTGTACTGTCACCTCTGTGTTGGTAGTGCATACCACTTATCCTACTGATATGTCCTGCTTCTTTTTTGGCTGTGACTAATATTAGGAAATTAGATCTTCCTCAAATAAGAACTACTGAACACCTGTTAATATCTCGGGATCTGACTTGACTGTGGGCACAGCTACAGGATAACACTTTTCTGGTTGAGGTTCAATGGTGCTGTTGTGCACAGAGACAAATGACCCAACACCACGACTACCGTAAATAAATAAATAAGTAAATAAAAATCACTGAAAGGCATGCTTGGAAAGTGACTTTAGATATATTAGCGTGGTTTGGAGTCAGAGTTACAATTTTCTGCACAGTAGTATGAGCAGAAAGAACTGCTGGTTGATCACATCAAATCTCTACCAGGGGCTCTGATTTCAACAGACATATTTTAGTGTTGGGTCTTAACCACACCTGAGCCCAGGAGAGAACTATGTTCAATGACATAATAGTGACCAATTGATGAAACAAGCTACTAAGGGCAGATGGACGATATTGCCACTCTTCTAGGGTATCACTAGATCCTCCTACTTGGCGCCTCAGATTCTTGTATTTCTGGCTGTAGACAACTCCCATCTGGGTAAAATATCTGTCCAGGATCAGTGTCCTGCACTACAGCAGTGAACATCAAATGCCATGATGGATTTGAGCCATTTTCTGCATGGTACTAAAGTTTATCTCTCACTACTGGTTCTGGTGGCTTCTCAACTATATTTCCATAATGAATTAAATTTCACCAATTTCTATCACATATCAGCTAGTCTTGTTATAGCTCCACCATGTTGTATTTTTTTGATACCACTGCCAATGACTTGTACATTCATCAGATTTCACCTGTTCCTTGAACTCGTTTTCCTTTTTCAGACTTTTTCCATTGCAGGCCTTCCTTTTTGACTGTTTTTTTTCTGAAAGTGAAATATAGAAGGGGCATTAAATATGACTCTCAAAACTGAACATTTCCAATTATTGCTTTAGTTTACCATGTCTGATTTGGATAGATGTTTCAGGGTATGGATTACACAATTCATGTTCATATTCAAGAAAACATACCTTTGGATTAAGGGAGATGATGTGCTGCAGATCTGATAAAATGTTATGTGATCTTCATCATAGCAGTCCCTAATTAGAGTGAAATGTCTCATTCTCTTTAATAACCTAAGAGTTTTTTGTTTGTGTTTTGTTTTGTTTTGTTTTGTCTTTTTTGCATGATAGTGCAGTCTATACTGGACCTCCACATTGACAGTGTAGTCACTGCAACGGGAGTTCATAGCTGTCACCATTGTGTCACCAGCCACAACTACCTGGGACTCAATGAACAGTGGTTTAAGAGATGGACATCCCAGTGCCAAGAACACAGGGTTTCTTCACCCTGAAGGAGTACAGCCAGGTAGACTTGATCTGAGCAGTTTCTGGGGTTAGAGTCAAACTGTTTCACTGCTTAAGTTCCAGTGGAGAAGGTAAATCAAGAAAGGAAGATGCTGCTGTTAAGCAACAGTCCGGTATTCAGGTCACTTACCTCATCTGGAGAAGACCAGTGTTCACATCCTTTTTTCAAATCAAGCTAAGCTGACACCAGTATCTCTGACTCTGCTGTCGTAGCGGACTGCCCTAATGCATGTTTATGCCTAATCTTGGTTCTCATCCCTATGTATATTTAGGATATTTGTGTGTATGTGTGTGTGTTTTGTTTGTTTGTTTTACTTTCAGTGCAGAAAGAAAACTACTTTTGAAGCCTTGTTTCTCTTCCCCCTCCCCCCCCCTTTCATGAAAGAGAATTTTTGTTTTCTGGCCAGCACCACCTCGAACTCCGGTTAGCACCATAGGCCATTTGACTTGCAATGGAGTGGAACTGACTGCATCTCATCATAGAAAGTAGCCCTGGACAGACACACTAGTCTGTTCATTGAAGGATCCAAGGGGCTGATCATCTGTGTGACATTTCTTTCTCAAACTTCCCTTTCCTCTCTGCTGAGTGAAACAACATTGTTCTTGAAGGAATTAAGGCCTCAGATTACAACTTATGAGTGTCTGATTCCTTCCTAGAAAAGCACAGTTATACATTTTCTTGTGGCATTACTATTGCCCAGGCCTCTAATTAGCTGCACCCCTGTACTGTTTTGTTATATTACCATACTGGACCTTAGCTGGGGTCACAGGTCTATTGAAACAGACACCATACAGACCAATTGCAAATTACATGATTTCTGTCCCAAACAACAATTTGCCAAAAATCAGACAAGAAATTACAGGCAAAAGACAGAACCCAAATATCCTGCATCCTCAGTTCAGTCCATTAACCAAACAACTTTCTCCCTCTTGCAGTAATTCCTATGTCTCAGTGATAGCACCTTTCCAAAATACTAGATGCAATAAATAATATGTGAGATGGAAACTGTGTAAATGATGAGCAGAGCTGGGAGTACAACCATGTGTGTTGGTAGGAAGGTTGTTTTTGTGTTTTGCTGACACAGATGAAATGCAAAGTAGGTAAAATCTGGTTAGCCTAAGGTGCCATCTGATTCACTGAGAAGCAGATCAATATAAAGCATTATGTTAGACTTGCATGCCAAGACAGTAGCTGTGAAAAGACAATAGGATATCATGAGAAAAATAAACACATAGTTAAATGCTTGACTGGGAAAAAAAAAAAAAAAAAAAAGGAAAGAAAAAAAAGTAACTTCATGAAGGTTATTGGAAAACTGAGGAGGATTTTAGTGAGAGATGGAAAAAAAATGCAAAGAAAACCAGTTTTGAGACATTCTTTACAGAAGAAAGAAAAAGAAATCCTTCAAATAAAAATATTCATTTATGCCTAGGGAAAAAAATAAAAAAATAAAACTAAAAAATCAAGTTCCTGTTCTCAGGCTGAAGCACACAAGCATGAATTATTTAAATCTTCATCAGCTAAAAACTTAATAAAGGCGATATCATTTTAATTTCAGCTCTGGGCCTTGAGCAGATGGGAAATAGTAAATTCTAGACCATCTCAATGGAGTTTGCATACACACTTCTTTAGACTGTATGGGGTTTTCCCCTCTTCCAGGAAAAGTAATTGTGACTTGCACACATGAGATACTGAAACATCAGCCCTAAGAAGTGGCAAGGGGGAGATTAAAGGAGCAATAACAGACAGGGTACTTGCTGATAAAACTGACTTGAAAACCATGGAAAAGATAAAGACAGTGGCACTTTTCATTCGACTGTCCAATTTAGGGATTATGAGCCAGTATTTTGTAAGAAAAAATTACCATCATTCCACTACAAGCTTCCCTAGAATGATAACTGCAGTATTTTGTTCCAGCCTCCATTATGAATGCATTTTGTCTCTTACTGATGCTCAGAGGTGGAGAAGTGACAGTATTCCTGTTCAGTAGATACTGAAACTGAGACCAAGACTATGTGAACTCCACAAAGTCACACAGAAAGTCTAGGTCAGTGCCAGGAATAGCAGTTGGACCTCATGACTCCTGAGACCCTGTCCAGGCATTAAATACAGAGGTGCTATTAAGCCAAGGATAATTTTTAGTATCCCAGAGTATGTCACTCAGTTGTCCATCAGCCTCAAACTACAAGGCTTTTAGTACTGGAACACATGACAAAGCATGCACTGGAGAATACGCTCATGGTACATTGGGCTATGTGCTATGGAGAAGCAGTGGTGAAAAATTTCCATCCCTAAAACTGGATTCTAATGTCACAGGGCTTGGTTGGTGCAGAGAACTCTACCATAAACCTCTGAGATGAAGCTGAGGGGCCGGATTTTCTGCTGTGTCTTCCAGGTGGGTCATAGACAGAAGAGCTGTCTCCCTGTCCCACTGTTGAGGGCACAGCTGCTGCAGTGATTGTGCTAAGGAGGGGAGTAGCCTGCTGAACCTCATAATATAATGAATAAGATTGGTCTGTTCTCAGCAGTAAGACTGTAAGCCACAAAAATGCTTAGGAATACAGCTCTAGCTAGCAAGAATCAAGGTTTGCCAGGAACCTGTCACAGTTTCCCATCACATCTTTATTTCTGAAAGCAGTGAACAAAGCACCTTTTTGATTCTTGAACAAGGATTCCTCCAGAAATAAAGTGTGTCTTTATGTTACAGGAATAGCAGGTTCTCAGATGAGATTTGCAACTTATATGAGGCCTACTAGAGAAGTGCATGAAATCTCAAATTCCTTTTGAAACTTTTCTCATCCTCTGTTGGTGACAGTAATAATAAGGCAGAAACCTATCCAGCAGCGTAGCTGAACAGCAAGAGAGTTGGTCCCCACTAATGTCATATTGGCACTATCAAAAGTTCATTTACAGCTGGGATTCAGAGCATTGACCAGCACTCACCAGCAGCCCATGCTCTTATGTCCCATGGCACACAGCTACCTTTTGGCTGTGCAGGTAACTGGGGACAGGGCTGTGTTCACCCCAGCTTGCTATTGTGCATGACACGAAACATCATTCCTCCCCCTTTCAACCTCATTCACCTTGTGTAGGCAGGGGAATGGTGCACATTTGTGCTGACATAGATACAGTTGTGTTTGCAGGTTTAGGACTGAGCTGGTGAGAATAAGCTCATTGAGTAAGCATGTTCCAGTAGCATCGCTCAGTCTCTTTCTGTTCCTTAGGGAAGAAAAGTCCATAAGGGAAAATGTGAAATAATGCTGAAGAGGTATGAGCAGAAAACCAGCAAGGACTGATCAGAATGGGTCAGAATGAGGAGTTCTGTGCTGTAGAGAAGCAGTGGAGAAAAACTGCCATTCCCAGGATATTAGAAAAGTTCATCACTGAGAGGGTGGTCATGCACTGGAACACACTCCCCAGGGAAGTGGTCATGGCACCAAGCCTGCCAGGGTTCAAGAAGCATTTGGACAATGCTCTCTGTCATATGATCTGATTTTTGGGTGGTCCTGTGTGGAGCCAGGATTTGGAGTCAGTGATCTTTGTGCGTCCCTTCCAACTCAGGATATTCTAGAACTTAGGACTGAGCTGAATTCCACACCAGTCTCATTTTTCTAGCTTAGTGTTTCATCATTTGTGTTGTTGCTCTCTTCCTCTGCAAAGCCTTATCTTGCACCATCTCTTTTAAAAGCCTGACCTGGGGAAACCACATTACTGCTCTCCTTGAGGCTGTGTTATAATTTGGCATTCATTGGTTAGAAGATACATGTCTCCTAAGTATCTGCCAGAGCTACCTCCATGTAGGTTCCCAACACCAAAGGCAGTAACCTAGTGGATGCTGCACAATCTTTTGCCAGTTGTCTATGCTGTGAAACAAGGATGGAAAGAGTGTGACAGTCAGATCCTTAGCTCCTGTGATTATCTGTGCCTTGTCAAGGTCAGAAGGGCAACAGTTCCTCCCAAGTGGAGGAGAAGAGATACACAGCTTCACAGAGCTGCTCATGAAATGGCATTCCATGCTCAAGGGTACGGATGAATCAGGATAACAACACCCTTCCCTTCTGCAATGTGCCCATGGGCTTATGTCAGTTCTCACTAAAAGTCTTTTTATCTTCCCTTTCCTTGTGCACAAGCACCAGAAAACAGCGTTTTCCCCCCAGCATCAAGACTGCCACTGGTGATGCTCAGAACTATTGATTTCAACAACTCTGAAGAGCTCTTCAAACCAGTAAGGAATTTTAATCACTTCACAGGGTGGCAGGACCACAAAGGAACAGAAAGGAAAATGGGTTTCCATGTAATTGTGGAAGGAATGGGGAATGCAGAGTTTGAAAAGCAAAATTACAGCCCGAGGCTCTTGTAGGCATTGTTATGCAAATCAGCATGAAGGCAGCTAGGATTTCTCCTCCAAGTTCCTAGTGATACCCACAGGCACCAATTTTTAATTAGAAATTATCTGAAATGCTCAGCATGCCCATACGTGCACTAAAACACCTGTGAGAGTCCCCATTCCTCCGCTGGGTGTGACAATGCACAGACCAGTGCCCAGTCCCAACATGGAGTCATACCGTGGTTGGTAGGAGAAGGGTTTTGGAGGAGTAAAATTCACTTGCCAGTGGAGTAAAGGATTGTGTATGAAGATCATATTTGTGCCATGCAGAACATACTCTGCACACAGTGGATCTGAAAGTAATATACTGTTCAAGAAAGCAACACTGACATCAACGCCTTTTAAAAAGTCCGTGAAGCTTGCTCAGGAAAATGGTTAAATTAAGCTCATCTTCAACCTTTCTGAGGATATATTGACCAGGCAGAAGGTGGGAAGGACAATTGTGTTGCTGCTCCTTGCAGTTTCTAATTCACTGGAGATCAGCTCTTGTGATTTCTCTCACAGACAAATAAATATTCCATGATCTTATATCTGATCTTATATCTACCAGCATTTTTATCCCTATCATGTGATGGAGCATTGAAGGCATGCTGAAACCTGGTGATGCAGACAAATATGTTATAGCTGTAATCATGTAAATGCTTTCAATGGGACTTTCAGCACTAAAAGAATATTTCATCTTAAAACCTCTACCTGGTGAACTCCATCTGACATTAAATTTGCTGATTCCAACACAGCTTGTTCCTGTTCGTTCTCACAGAAGCCTTAGGTCCATCCAGGAGACATGACAGAAGGGTGAACCCACAGGAAAAGAAATTATGCCTCAGTTCTTTTATTTTTATTTTTATTTTTATTTTTATTTTTTTCCTACAAGACACTTCCCTCTGGAATATTTTTTTCTGGAACTGAACGTGAATATAAGCCCTCTGGTTCTGCTGTACCTTTTAGGTGGATTTCCTCATGAATACCTCATGTGCTTTTATAGCAGAGGAAAAGATGGCTGCCACACAGAGGTGCTTTAGCCAGCCTTGAGTTGGAGCCGTGCATTCTTCCCCACACACAGAAAAACAATTGGATGGCAAGTACAGGATTCAAAGTCAGCTTGCTAGTAGAAAAACATAAATCACATAAGGTTGAAGTCATCCTTTATTCGCAGTGAGTTGTATCTGATTTGCGCTGAAAGGAATGCATTGTACATGGAGTAAAATTGGTAATTAGGGAAGACAGGAAGGAGGAAGCTGACTGAGAATTTGGATCAAGATACAAGTTTCTGTATGACATTCCCAATTCCAAAGGTATTTCTAGATACCTAAGCAATACTTGGCCCTCATTATTATTAATTTCATCTCCATCACATCACTCTAAGGCAAGCAGCATTCAGCTTCCTCTCTGAGATGGCAATTAATCATATTGGATGCATAGTAATTGACCCAAGTAAAGGAACTTATCTATGGTTTTCAGCTTCCTGTAAGCCCTTTTGCTGTCCTTCCCTCTGCTTCTTGCTTCTTCCACAAGCAGAATGAGGGCTGCAGCCAGAGCCACCCTTACTGAAACATCCCAGATGCATTTGCAAACACAGATGCTGCGAGGGAGGCACCTTGCAGCCAGCTTTCTGTCATGGTGAGAAGCAACAACTTCTAGCGCAACATGGTGGTGTTCAGCAGCGTGGACAGAAGTGCTGGCTGTATGCAGACAGGCAGCTCTGGTAGTTCTCAGCCCATTACACTAACGGAAAATTGCAGTTCCGCCAGTTCTATTGCTTTGCTGTGTTTGCACCCCTTTATTTCAAAAATAAATGTTTCTCCATGGACATCATCCTGGCCTAATTAAATCACAGGAATACACAGTGTCTGTTTTTAAAATAATGTGACTACTAATTAATTTATGTCATCAAACAATTATTTTCTACCTCATTAGTACATGAAATATAAAGATTGTGTCAGCACTTTTGCTGGCAGCCTTGTGCTCACTAGTTTGTAACCTTGGCCAGACAAAAAATATATATATATAATAATAAAGGAAGAGGGAGATAGGGAAAGGACTCCATTTGACAAACTGCAATGCATGTTTGAAGCAACAGGTGCTGCAAACTGGTTATTTTCATGTTTTCCTTGGTGTTAGATGACTGAAATACCACCACCTGGAAATTTTTCTCAGTCATGATTTGATGACTAATACGTCATGAAAGGGAAGAGTGGGGAAGTGGAACAAAGAATAGAGAGAATGATTGTTCTTGTGCTCACATACCACAACAGAATGTCATCATGTGCACCTCATGGCCTTATTTCTCAGCCTGAACGACAGATCTCACACAAGGTATTTGGGTCAGGTGACGGGGGTTTCACTTCTCAGATTATAAGACAAGGATCTGAAACAACACTTCACATGGGAAATTGTGGGACACCACAGTCAGGGTAGCAAATATAGGTGGAAATGAAGGTAAATTTGAGCTACCAGGTCCAACAAGGCCCTGCCAACAACCACATACTTACCTGCTTGCTTCACAAAGGCCCTCAGCACGTTCAAGGAAGTTTCCCATGATCACTGTTTATAAAAATAGCAAACAGATGTGGTGATCAGCTAGAAGTACATGAGTAGGAGTCAGAACTCTTTTGTCCTTGACTGTTTGCTGTCTTTCAGTATGTTAGATGCTCATCTGATTATTTTTTTCTGGCATTCCTCCAGCCCCCAGGTATTTTTGTTTGTTTGTTCATTTGTATTTTTTTTCTGGTTAAGCTGGGTTAGGATCAGTGTTTCTTCAGTTTTTAATTTTGAAGAAGCATCATTCATTGGTAACACTGACTTTTTAGTCAGTGCGTTGCAGAATTTTGCAAAGAATATAAACTATTAGGAAATATTAAAAACAAAAATCAATAAGGGGCATCAGTTTGTCAAGCATTTTGAAACATTTGGGCCAGGACACAATTTTTATTCTTCCTGAGGTTTGCTGCTGCATATGGGATGAATAGTTTTAGTCCAAATTCCTACTGCTCTATTTTGATGATCATTCTTGCTGGATTGAATCTTTCTTTAACTTGAATGGCCTCAAGTTGCGCCGGGGAAATTCAGGTGGGAAACGAGGAGACATTTTTTTCTTAAGAGCAGTCAGGCATTGGAATGGGTTGCTTAAGGAGGTGGTGGAGTCACCATCCCTGGGTATGTTTAAGGAAATGTTGGACCTGATGCTTAGGGACATGGTTAAGTGGGTGATATTGTTGGTTGGAGAAGGTTAGAACCACATGATCCTGAACGTCTTTTCCAACCTTAATGATTCTGTGTTTTCAACTGTTGAGGATGTTTCAATCATGGAAGACAAAGCTTATCCAAGAAAGGAAAACAAGTACAATGTACGCAAACTACTTTTCTCTTTAATCATCTCAGTCAAAATACAGGATTGATAACTCTGTCACTAGAGTTTTTCCGATCTCAGCAACAAAACCACAGCTGACATGCTCTGGTGCTGGTCCTTCTGCAAGCAGAAAATTGAATAGATAATATCTATAGTTCCAACAAAACTTTAAGTTTACAGAAATGTCTATGTGGTATTGAGGTGGCATTTCTCCACATTTTAGTCCACTTACTGCTTCGTTTTTGC
Source organism: Heteronetta atricapilla (assembly GCA_011075105.1). Lineage (NCBI taxonomy): Eukaryota > Metazoa > Chordata > Aves > Anseriformes > Anatidae > Heteronetta > Heteronetta atricapilla. The sequence goes on from CM021732.1 coordinate 148,406,527, forward strand.
CCTAATTTGTAATTAAAAAAAAAAAAAAAAAAAAAAAAAAGACAGACTTATTAGAATTCATAGCAGAATTTCTGAGTTTCTATCACAACTACTTAGACGGTATACAGAAATTTGACTTCTTTTTAATGACCTCTTAATGGTCATGCCCAGTGGCTAAGGATTCTAGTGAAAATATCAATTTGAGGGGAAAGAAAGTCATGAGTTCAGCAGATAGGACCCAGGAGAACTTCCTTTGCCACAATCTGGGTAGTTCTAACAGATTTACTCTTACTTTATACATACACTGTGCTGCTCAAGAATAAGAAAGAGAATGGACAAATAACATAATTAATGCCTAAAATGAGTGATGTGGATACCCCTCAACATTACATTAAAAGATATCAGATCATTTCCATTCAAATGAAATGTCTTCAAGTACTCATTGAAGAAAAAGCACTACAGAAGGATTTCCAATGTATGAGGCCATTATTAGAGCTCAAGACATTCTAGTCATGCCTGACATTAGGGAAAATAAAAATAGATAAATAAAATAAAATAATAAATATATTTTCCCCAATTATTTTGGGAGCATTTATTTTTTAAAAAAGTTCTCCAATTTTCTTTTCTTTTTCCCTAACATCAGTGCCAAATAGATAAACTTTGAAGCTTGATAACAGGCACACAATAGAATGAACAGTGTCAAAAAATTAATTCTGAAGTTGAAAATATCAAGTTTTCTTAATTACCTACACGTGAAAATTCCCCTGGTTTAGCAGCTTAATATCTAGAGAGATGTGAAACTCAGCAGTTTCAGTTCACAGAACATAATGAAAACATTCTTAGATTTTGATTTGCATGGGGTCACATTTACAAAGCTTCTCTAGAGTTTCATATTCAAAGAAATAAGACACTGAGGTATCAAACTGAGGGTAAAGTATTGGCTCCACTTAACCCAGGGGTAGTTTTGAAACTAATTGTTTTGTTGGCTGAAATTCACTGAAACTGCTCCTCTACTTTGGTGAATTTCCCTTCAAGTCTTTTGATGTTAGTGTTAAAATGTCAAATAATCCACCTTATAGGGAAGTCCACTAGAATTTAACTATAGTGAAATTAATAGTTAAAACAAGAAAATAAAAAAGCTGACAGTAAAAAATGACATAAAATCTAAGGAACCATAATAGAAAATTGTAACATGACTCCACATTTTATGAGTTTGCTCATTAAGCTCCACAGCAGAGATATAAACTTCTCTATTAAATTCTACTGTAGGACTTTAGAGAAAATCTATATTATTTTATGACATTGTTGGCTAGGTGTTCATGGCAAGATCAGGACACATCATAAGTACCAAATCAGTGTACTTTATACAGCCTAATGTCTGAACATCAGATTTAACAAAGAAATATTCCACCCTATTTAAAACATTTGGACAACTGAAATTTATACTCAGCTATACAATGCTTACGTTTGTCTTTAGCACAGAAATTAAATCCATATTTTTATTTACAAAAATGTAATTTTTAAAAAGTATCTGTTCATGTTTGTTTGTTTGTTTGTTTGTTTTTTAAGCAGTTCTGTCTTCTTGAAGTTTCTAACCCTCTGAGGTTTCTGTAAATATCAGACAGCATGTCACAAAACTTTTACAGCAATGAAATTCTCCTTGGAGTTCACAGTATGCCTAAACAATATCACTCCAAAAAACATTTCTGATGGTATGAGGAAAACATCTGAAAATATGGAGTTAATACATCAGTATCTCTTTTACCACAATTCAGTGTCACTTCTCTTCTACAGTAGATGTTTTCTTCTTGTGGAAAAATAGCCTATTTTCTTAAGCGGTGATATGATTTCAGAAATCTGTAGGTGCTATAGAAAAAGCCAACAGACTGACATTTCTATTTTTAATTTCCATAAATATATATATATATTTTTTCCAGTGAAAAGGTAGAATTTTCCAGAGTCCATAGATAGCAGTGGTAAACTGATGAGTCTTGACACTGATTGACATCTTCAGCACTGGAAAACCAGACAACATGACAAGGAGATCCCCTTTTTTTAAATATATATATATATATATATATGAAAAATAAGAGGTTTAAGGAGGTTGGTATCCCTTCCACCAGTGTGTGCCATGCTCTCCCCCCCCCCAACTCATTTAGTAAAAGCAGTGATAAAAAATAAAATAAGAAGTTCTGTTTTCTACCAACAGATTTTGAACCCACTTCAATCCTCCTTCCTGTGTATATTTTCTGAAGCATCTTCTGAGCATTGTATTTCCTGAACCACAGAAATGCCTAGTTTCCTGTCATTAAAAAGTAACTATAAGCTTTTACATAATCTGAGTGATCACAGCTTTAATGGCCCAGTTCTCTCCTCTCTCACACCACACTTACTGTTACACACTGTTGTTCAGATATGTTGAGTTTTACCAGTATAACTAGCATGAGAATCAGGCCTATGGACCTCAGATGAACCAGTCTACATAAATTTTGCTGTTTATAACTAATCTTACTTCCGACACACATCTAAATGTATGTGATGTGGTTTGGGGTGAGGAGATAAGTACACAGCATGATGTCCCTGTTGGAGCAGTATTAAGTTTATTGCTATGACCGATTTTTCCCCTTCAGCTGTAAATTTGCCCATGGGTGCTCCAGCCCATGAGCATTGTTCCAAGGCTGTTTATGCACACACAGAACGCTGAATTGCACAACTGCCCTAAATGAACTGGGGCTGGGGGAATGAAACATTTCTCTCTGTGTCTTCCTACTTCACGTGAAATGGGATTTAATTTTGCAGGTTGGTCTGTGGGAGATGGTGTGGCAACAGCAGCTATCAGCCTTTGCTCTGATTCTGAGGTCACCACCCACCTGATGCACAGAGATAAACGAGATCTTGCCTCTCACGCTGCAGAAGTTTGCTTTGGAGATATGACCTTCATGAGTGTAAACTAGCACAGCTCTACTGCTTCAGTAATATTTAGAGCTATGGTACTTTCACATGGAGAGACAGTTTGAGCCCTTGGATTCATTGTTCAAGACTGGGCTTTCCTAGGCTGGAGTACGAGGGCAAACCTCGACCTTCTCTTGCTACTCTCCTCCCTCTATCACTTGCTCATGGGACAGGTTTGCTCAGGGCCACTTGGGACAGTGCAGCTCTAGACCAAGTCCCTCTGTGGCCCAGTTACATGTTGGGCTAGACAGCGACATTATTGCTTTTATTTCAACAAATCTGGTGGTGAGCAGTAGGTGTCAGCACTGAGACACATCCCTTTTGGAGGGAGTAGCAACTCTTGTCCTAGCCCTAAACTCTGTTTGTTTGTTTTGTTGTTGTTTGTTTGTTTGTTTTGTTGTTGTTGTTTGTTTGTTTTTGTTTGCATTTTTGTTGTTGTTTGTTTGTTTGTTTTGGCTTGGTTTGTTTTCTTTTCTTTTCTTTTTTTTTTCTTTTTTTTTTTTTTTGCTTGTTTGTTTGCTTGTTTTATTCCATCTCTAAACCAGGGTTTAGTTGAGGGACATGTGAATTATGGTGGTCTTTGTCACAACCTAAGTCCCAGTTTTGGTGACTTGGTGACTGAATTCTACCCATAGAGAACAATTTGTAATGACCAGAGCCCAGAAGGGTTCTCAGCAAGATTAAAATGAACATCTGGAAATAACGTAGGAAGCTAAAAGTTCAACGAGGTTGAAACTGAACCAAAACCAGATACTGACAGATTTAGGGAAGACCAGACCCAGTTCATGTATATGGTTGTGGAAAGAGGGGTTATAGACTGGAGAATCAGATGAAAATTCCTATGTAATATTCCACTATATCTTTATCTATCATGATTCTTTCAAAAGAATTATAATCTCATTAAAGTGAGAAATACTAAAATTAAATCTTCTACCACACTTTCCTGAGTAACAGGAAAAAGTAAGCACTGATTACCATCTACATTTTATCTGTCTGCTCACGGGCAGTAAGTGATCTTTGTAAAAGAGCACATAGAACATCATTAGGGATTTATAACTTACTTTTTAATAGCAGACTCATTGTGCTGAAGGACAGGTAAGCAGACATTGTTCATGAAAAGGTTTAATGACTGTTGTTTAAAGTATTTGGAGATGTTATATAAATATCTCTTACCATGACAGTAATGTTCTCTATTGTACTTGAAAAGATCAGTGATGTGGTGTCAGACACGAGCTGTGGGAAGACTGAGAAGGAATGTCATTCTGTCATGGCATTTGCATTTCAGTGCTTGTTTGAATGCTTGGATACAGGGTGTTGTTGAAACTGATTAGTTCCATATGTTATGTTGATACACCTACACATGTAGTTGATGCTGGGGGGGGGGGGGGGGGCCCCCCGCAACAGCAGATTTTCCCCTGTCTCTGAAAAATTGTGTCATTATTGGTAACCAATACAGCAGACTTCCAGCTGAAAATTTTGGGACCTTTGTTCTGCTGACAATGAAGAGGAAGTTCATTCTTAAATAGTATCTACTGCCTTTGTCACTACTGCCTTTGTAGAAGGGAACATCATTAGCAGAATGGGTACAGTTTTGCCCTAGGCAGGGACTAGAACCAGAGAAAGGATTTAGTCTAAGCCATGCAGATATGTATACTTTCATAATATTCCTGCTCTGCACTGAAACAGAGGAGACTTAAAAACTGTTTATGCATAGGTAAAATAGTAAATCACCCCACTACTATTCAGTGTTGTGAACACCTGCTTGTTATGTGGAAAACCCAGGGTTAATGACTTACTCTACCTAGTTCAGAATAGGAACTTAAATTTCGCTCTCATGCACTGCAGGTGAGTGCTCTAACCACTGAATAATTTCTCAAGTGTATCAAATGTTTATTTAAATAATGTAGGCCTTTAAAAGAAGTAGGAGAAAGACACAACCCAGAAAAGCCTTATGGCTTGAGAGCACATCTAAGACAGAAAAATGAAAGTTTGCATTCTGTTTTGAAGCAAGCAGAATGGGAAGTTGGACTGGACAGAAGGTCTTGGCTGTGCATGCTGTTTCCTGATGAAAGTCATAGAAAAGGTTTAGCCACAATGAATCATCACATTCTACAGGGGAATAAAAATAAAAATAAAATAACCCCAAAACACAAAAACACTTCCTTGGAAATATACCAATAAATTCTAATGTGTCTGATCCACACAGTCTGCTGAATGCAGTGGGCATATTTCCATTGGCCTTAGAAAGATTACAGTGATGCTCAGGTTAGTCAAACATGATTATTGAAAGAAGATTAGACCAAGGAAGAGAGTGTGAGAGAAAAAAAAAAAAAAAAAAAAATTAAAATGAGTGGGAACAATAAATGTGGTCAGTCACTCAGACCACATTTGAGTCAGGAAATATGTAGTGAGTGTGGAGAAGATAGAGAACACTGAGCTCTGGAGCACACCACTCAAAAATTTCCAAAGATGCGGGAGACAACATTCTGAAAAAAAATTAACTTTTAGTCATCACATTCCAGCTCTTGAAAAGGGAAAGAGAGTAGATGATGAAGAGTAAAAGGAATGGTTTCTTTGCCTTGAGACTATCCCGTCTTTCTCTTACTGTGAAGGCATGCATGACTAACAACATAAAAGACAGGAGAGTTTAATATATAACAAAGAAGAGAGCAGGAACTTTAAAAAGCTAACTTTTCATGTAGGTTGGGCATGACACTGTGTGGAAAGCTCAATGCACTTCATTCATCAAAGCAGATAGCAAGATAAATACTCAAGAATGACTCTTCCAACAAAACTATTTCCTCTATATTAAGGGTGGGCAAGTGCATTACACCTGCAAAGGAAACTTTCCAACTTTATCCTTCATGTGGTCAAAGCATCTTTTGCCCTCTGACTCAGTGGAGGAAGAATGAAGCCAACTGAGTCATCTTCATAGCTATTGAGTCCATGGAAGTACAAAAACCCTAGTCACTGGGGTCTCCACTTCAGGTGGCAAAAGGTGGTTTATTCATGGGGCAAAACTAGAACAAAAGTCAGAGATGAGAAACAAATCAAACATGAAGGTTCTGAGATGTTGGTCCTAAAGAAAGTCTGGGAACAGAGATGTATAGAAGGTTTGAGAACACTTCAAAATTAGGTTGCAAGGCTCAGATGTACTGTTGCCAAAAGCACGGATTAATTGAAGGTACAATGATTTGAGAAAGCATTTCGAGAAATATTTGCATTGTTTTCCTACTAGTTTGTGCCACTTTCATGCCAGTTCTCAGGCTTGAAGCTTTCCGGTTTGCAAAGTGGGGGATCCCTAAGATCCATTCATTAAAAAGTATTGCTGTCACCCAGAGGAGGAGCTGTAAGGCTCAAGGAACATTCAGGCTTTCATGGACAACAAGGGAGAGAGACATTTTCTAAAGTACTCACAAGTCAGGTACTTCCAAGTATTTCACAAGGAAAGACAAAACTTGAATTATTAAAATGTGAACTGAGTGCAGCCAACTGAAGAACTGAATTTTATTTAAATCATTATGATAAAATGAAATTTTATTATCATCAGCTCTGTTTACGCCATAAGTATTGATCTTAAAAAGTGAAAAATACATTTTTGTAACAAACCTTATAAAAAATCCATCAAGGATCTTAATTTTTGCTTCAGCCTGCTACTGCTGGCACAGGAATGCAAAGATTTAGAAAACAAAAGCATCAAAGAATTTCAAGAGAGACTCACTGGAAAGTAATACTAGCTGTGCAACAATCCCATGTTACCAGTACAGAGAAACAGACCAACAGAATGTAAGAGACCAGCATGAGTTCACCACAGAAGCTCGTGAAAGAACAGACAATTCAACTTATTTCCCGAGTCAAAGCCTCATGTCTCACCCAGAAGACCAGCATTCTTCCCTATAGATACTTTCCCTTTATCTTGTATGGTTTGGGTATGTTTAAGTGTATAAAATTACATTTTTGCTGTTCTGCTTTTTCAGATGCTATCTAGGAAGCAAGATAATCATATGTTAGAGGTTGCATTGCCTGCTGGAGACAGTAGCAGAGCTTCTGGTGATCTTGGTAATGCTCTATCACATATTTATTATCCTGAGGCCGTTCTTGTTGTAAAATGTGTGGAGGAATCATTTATCCCCTTCACCTCAATTTGCCACTCTCTACCCTGAGGGAAAACAATATTTTCTTATAGATCACATGCAGATTCTAGCAGGAAATATTTGAAATATATCATGCACTTGAATTTGGGATTATTATTCCTATGATTTTGTTACCATCAGACCTGCAAGGGAAAGGTTTGTATGGGCTGGTTGACATTGTATTGAAGTGTGGGGTGCAGTTCTTCTGAAAATGGCTAAAATTGACTGTAATTTTGTGGAGTACCAATTTCTGCTGAGGAAGTATCATGTCTTGCCTCCTGTTTTCTCCCAGGAAGAACCATGAAGTCTGGAAAGGAAATAACCCCCACAGAAGTAAGGATGATAAATTTTTAGTGTCCCTGACTTCACTTCCCCTCCTTCCCAAATCCATTCAGTATGTTTTATGCAACCATAAAAGTAATTCCTATGTAGCTGAACATAGGTGTCCTAGACTCAACTGGACTGCAAATAGAAAAAAAAAAAAAAAAAATAGAAGCAAACAATTGCCAGCATGTGTGTTTTCATGTGTTGGTACTGTGTGAACTCAGAAGACTGGATTTGCCTTAGGCATTCTGTAACCATCAGAACAGGAGAGCTTCCTCCACACAGACAGACAGAGCAGTAGGGTACACCAAGCTGCTCTTGGGGGCTGCCTGTTTTCTCCAATGATGATAAAAGGTGTGTAGGTTAACTTGTAATAGGAAATGTCCCCATTAACTGAAGTTCAGTTTTATGAGCCATCCCATTATAGTGTAAAACTGATTTGCAAAAGGGAGAGGTGGCTCAGAAAAATAAGAAACAAACAGATAAGAATTTGTGGTGGAATAACAGCTAAGACATTATGGTCTGTATAAATAAAATCTTAATGCCTTCCATCTTCAGAGAGGAGGGAAGAGATTTTAAACTCTGAAAATCACCTGAATATAAAACTCATCATAAGGAAAAACAAATAGGAGGCCTGCATGCAAACAGAGCCAGTTCCCTTTGCATAAATTCTGGACAGCCAGGAAAATTGAGACTGAATTTTCCATTTTGCAAGGAGCTAAATTAAGGAGCACAAAGCAGGCTGAAAATAACTGTGCTTGCTCAAACATTCAGTGGCACTAAATGGTGGATCATCATAAACTAGCAACTTGCTGTGTGTGCAGGGAAATCACTGCACCAAATGTGTTGGATGTGTTTTATGAAACGGGAGTCATGCTCTGTAGCCACTCTCACTTAGAGCACTGTTTCCTTCTGCTCTACTCACTCACACAAAGACACACACCTGTAAGCTATGCACTGAATGCCAAGAACTCCTTTACCAAACTTGTTCCAGCAAAAGAATTAAAACCTTTAAAAGGAAAAAAAAAAAAATGCTTTTGCTCTTTCCCACACTCCACTCCTGCTTTCTGGAGAAGGCGGGAAATGAGTGACTTTGACCTATGCTTGTATTGCTGCCAGATTCTTCAACACATTAATCTGTTTGCTCTGTCTTTGTTTCAGTGATGTATTGTGTAACATGTGAGCAAGCAGAAAGCCAACTATGCACCAGCAGGAAGGCTTGGAGTACTCTGATTTTTGGCATGATGTGAGGTATTGTGAACTGGTATTAAGTATCTGACAGTTAGCCCTTGGAATTGGCAGCCATACCCTGGAGACCAGTATCCTGAATAACCTAATATACAGAGTATAGCTGGGACCAAACCATGATTTCATTCATCCCCTGTGCACACATGCTGAGAGAAGTGAGCATTTGGGACTCACTTGAGTATATCCTGTATGAAAGCAAAGCACTGCACTCAGACTTTTGTGCTGCAGAGCTACAGCAGGTAACTCCACACAAAGAACTCCACACAAAGATGTGCCATATATACATCAGAGATGATCGAGGTATGACCATGCTGAAACTACTCAAGGTGAAAAAGCTCAATGGAAAAAAAAATGCATATATATGTATATATATATGCATATATATGTGTGTATATATATATGTATATGAGACATCTTGAATCTACTGGCCAATCACACATATCAGTGATAGTAGCCTGAAAGTTGTAGAAGCTCAGAAGCTGTGGTAACAGGGCACCTTAGATTAAACATTGACCTGCTCTCTCCAGTGAGAAGAGCACAGGGCATCTCTCAGCCATAGGGTTTGTTTCTCAGCTAATTTGCTGCCTTTATACTAATGCAGTTCTGCTGAGGTCCATGCCATAAGTCAACCACCCAGCCATGACACAGAGCTTAGCTCTTCAGGATTTCGCCAGATACCTTTCCACTGAGCTAGTGATAACAGGCACTGCACTCTGGGAAACATTTCAGGGCATGTCTTTTCCTTCTCATGTAAAGGAAATAGTCCTGCACAGAAAAGTCTGATGAGCCTAAATACTCAGGCATGTTGTTTCAGATGGTATGCAAACACAAGAGTTCCTGAAGTCAAGAGCTGGCAGTGCTTCTCAAACGAGGGCTCAAGTCCCTGCTGCAAGAGAGATCATTTCATCATATAACCAGTTCTATTGCATCTATGGCATCCTCTGTGCAACTGAAAGGCCTTGTGAAGCTGTAGCTGCCACCCAGATGAGTGCCCAAAAGCACATGTGCTCTCCAGGACACACAGGACACAGAGTGATCAGACACTGCAGCTCATCCCGCTCAAGGAACCCCCCCTCTCCTGTACCCCCCTCCCCCCCCCCGCCATGGGCAGGGATGAGCTGTACTCTGTTCATACAATTCCAGCCACACTGTGGTGTAAACAACTGCAAATTTAGGTGGTTTACATCCATTTCATACTTCCAAATACATGTTGCATCATAGTCATTCTGACTAGTGTTTCAGTCATCATATCATAACTGAGAGTGGAGCTATTTAATAGTCACAGGTTCACTGCTTAGCACTTTGAATGCTTCTCAGCCACTCTGCTGCTCTCAGGGCAGCCCTTGCTTTTTGAGGGGGAAGATTTGCAACCTTATTTAATACGGAGAAGCTCTGTCAGTTCCTTCAGAGGCTCCTGAGGATCTCTGCTTGTCACTGGCAGAACCATGTGCAACTGCAACTGCATTAGTCTGCTTTGCTTTTCAATTAGCAGTCAGTCTGCAACTAGCAGAAGCCTTGAAAGAATTGATTGAAAGTCTCACAACCAAATGGTATCAACCTGGAGCCAAGAAGGACATATTTTCATTCAAAACCCACAGAAATAACAATTCAACACCACAAGTTAAAGGTAATTGCAAATTGTGTTAAACTTTGATGGATTCAGGCAACAGGATCAGTGATCTCAGTTTTCCACAGGTTTCTTTCCTGCCTGAAGGCAAAAGTCTGAATTCATCTATTAGAAATACATATGGGATGATGCATACAGAAACTTATTTTGCTTTTCCTAAGAGAATAATCAGCTTCCCAGGATAAATGTTTTTTAAAGGAAACTATTGAAAAATACTAAAGGTTATAATGAAGTCTTTGTTAATGGCAATAGGGGACAGGCTCAAGGCAAAAACTTCCATCTATTTCCCCCTCACTGCTGTAGTCTGGCAGTCTTTAATGTCATTGCACAACAACACCATGAGGAAGAAAAGAAAGACTATTCCTCATTTTATTCATGCACAGAAAGAGAAATACTCATTTTCAGAGAGGGTGAAGCTGCATGCTATTCATCTTGCTTTTCTCTCTCCCAAATCCATCTCTTCTTTGCCAGATCTGATGACTATCAGACTCTTTCCTGAACCAATGCAGCTCATGAAACCAGCAAAGCACTAGGAAAAAATAAAAGTGAATGCTTTTCTGCTGGTTTCATGAATTGAAATGGCTCAGTAAATGTCATCTGATCACCAAACCATATAAAGAAATGAGAACAGCCCAATGTGCAAGAAGTGAATTTAAGAAAATAAGGGAATTGGGCTTCCATTTTCTGGCAACAGCAAGCTGCTGGATCAGCTCAGCTGTAACTAGTCTGTAACTTCACTCGTAGACTGTAAAAGCAGAGGGAACAAAATCTGGTTAGTGCCCTCAACATGCAGCCATCTTACATTTCACATTAGTTACGGCCAGGGCTTAATCTCTCATAGTCTGAGAAGGATGCTTTATGGCCTGAGCTCACAGGCTTTGACTGGTAGCTGGAAGATTCATGGGCACTGTTCCTTCATGTGTGCAGACAGATGTGCACATGAGAGAAGATACTAAATGGTCCTGAGCAAAAGGGAAGTATGAATCTGTGGGAAGAATAGGGAAATTTAGTCAACCACTAAATGTTACTCAGCAGATGCTTGCTTTCATTTTTTTATTTTTTTTCTTTTACATCCTATAGAGAAAGGAGGCCTTTTCTAAAAGCTCGTTTCTTTCCTTAAGGTGTTAAAGTGACAATACTATAAAGATGTGATTACCTGAAATGTGACAGATACTTTTTTTTTTTTTTTTTTTTTTTTCCCTGGAGCATTATTCCGGTGAGGCATACTATTGTGTGACCCCTGAGGCAGCTTTGTTGGCACCAGTGATATTGTGGCAAACAAACAGACAGCAGCCAGCCTCTTCATCTGACTTTTCCAAAGCAGCCAACAGATCATGTAATGACACTAAGAAAATCACATGGGAAACCACACACATTCCACCCAAAGGCAAGCAAAGCTAAGAGGAAACTGAACTTCACAATCCCACTGTTTAACATAATAACATTTGGGGAAACCTTATCAAATCATTCAAGAATGTTACAAAGCAGGAAAAAAAAAAAAAAAAAAAAAAAGACACAGCCCAGTGTTATTCATCCAAATAACAGCTAAAAAAACGTGCCTGTAGCATAATAGCACTTGGTGACAACATTATGTGCTCAGAGTTATTACAATCTTTAGTACTTTCAATTAAGCCATAGTGGCTTTAAAAGAGAAACTCCTAGCTGTCTTCACTGCTTTCTCTTCTGTTTCCTCCTAGCTTCTGCATCAAAATAGCTGGGCTTTGCAGCTTCAAAACTGCTGGTCTTCTGCTCTTTCAGACTTCCCTTTCCTGTTCTGCAATGTCTTGCAGTTCCCCTGAAGTGTCTCTTTCAGTGGGATTTAAATGCATGGTCCCTTGGTCATGGTTTAGGAACACACAGAGAAGCTGTAGAGGATAAAGGAGTAGGGGGAGGATGCAAGGTTCAAAACCCTCCTTCTGCATTACAAGGGCCCTCTAAATGCAAATCACTTCCAAAATTGTGTTTGCACTAAACAGGGCTGGACACAGAAGCCAGAGACCTTTTCCATCAAACCAGGAATTGCTAGAGTGTGCACCACAGTGCTACAGGTGAACCGGCTGTATGCAAACCAGGGTATCACACACCCCTTAGGGACACACATAATTTACCAAAACAAAACTTTACCTCCCCTCTGTCTGCAAAAGACCTCAAAGGATTTGTAGCCAGTCTCTGCCTTTGAATCTTTTTTGATCCAGTGCTACGTTCTGAGTGTGACTAGTAGTCTGCTCGTCTACTGCACAACACTCGTATGAAAATCAGAACCTGCATTTTCCATCTTGCCCACTGGGAGTACCCAAGCAGTCAGTCTGTTAAAATGTATTCAGTTGCACCCTGACCTGAATCACAGGGATTGAGCCTTATCTCACTTGGAGTTCTACAAACCAGGAGAAATGTCAGTAAGACCAGTGGGGAAACATTACATGGTAATTTGCTTCTCCTTCTAACACAGCAGTGCAATACTAGTTTTTTTAAGCCTATAGAGGATCATACAAGGAGAGCATATTCAGTCATATTTAAATGGATTTTTACATCTCCTTTGCACCAATGGAGTCATGCGGAACAGTCATAATGAGGCCAAAGTATTGCCCTGCACTTCTCTGGCTATTTATTTGTTAAATAAAACATGATCAGGGAGCAATCTGTCACTGTGGGACCAAGGACACTTTGCCCTTTGTGGCCCTGAAAAGTAAATGTTATTTGTAGGGTTATTTTTTCAGCTCACAGTGCATGAACTAATGTAACATTTTCTTAAGATGAAACTAAGAACTTGTGTTACTTTCCTTCAGTGTAACATGAGGGTTTACAGGTGCAAAGTCAGCTGTGATATTCCTCTGGGATATAAGTGGGAACCTCATGGCAGTCTTGTTTGTGCTGCATATAGGAAAGTTTGGAACAGAAATTACCCTTCAGGCATTGCCTGAAATAGTGCTATTTGACACATATCCAGATCATGCCACACATCATGATGCCAATTAAACAATACTGATCTTTTGTTCCATGCTGTCCCTTCTCTTTTATTCACCAGTAGCCCACGTCCAATGCATTTTACAGAGGCATTAAACTAGTAACAGAGCACAACTTGACCGTCTGTACTTTTCTTGCTGACTGAAGGCTGATTATTGAAGAGCTTTGAGAGTCCTAGAGGAAAAATGTTCTGTATGGACAAAACAGCACTAGTGTGCCTTGTTCGTAAGTATTTGACAAGCTATGACTCAAATACACACGTCAAATGGTAAACTGAATGAAAAGATGCTTTCTTTCTCAGGATTTTTTTTTTTCTTCTGGTAAAAGATAGCTACATTTCAGTGTCTAATGTGCTTATACTCTATTCAAAATTAAAACCACAGTTTCAGGTAATGTGCTACTTCATGTGTTAATATAAATGTCCTCACTTTATAGACTATGTTCCCCTCCAGTGTAGAATATAAGCCATAAGAGGATGAGCATTTTTTTTTCTTGTTATGATGGTAAACAGGTGCACCATCACCGAGCCTTGTTCACAAATGACAACAGCCCAAATAGGGAAGAGAAACAGAACAAAAGCCAAAATTAGATCACAAACGTAACCTAAAAAATTCTAAGACAGTAAATCAAATAAAATATGTTGAGGTATTTGATTTGTTTGACAGATGTTGGTATGTTCCACACCATTTATTAAAGTATACTTCTTTCCTTGTCTTCCTTCCACCATGCTGAAGCTACTGCAGATACCCAGTTCCATAACAACTCAATTTAGACAGATGTAACTTTTATGAGCCCCAAAAGTGTAACATCCCAACGTGGGAACTTCACAAGCACTGAATGAATCATCACATGCAGATGACAGACAAGTCAGTTCAGATGGCTAGACAAAGCAGGACTGCAGTGGTATCAGCTTGACAGGCAAAAGTAGCAGTATATTGGATTATTTAATCACTTTTGAAAGTTTTGTAGGTGTTACAAGCAAGATCTTATGCTGTCTCTTCACACCGTGTAATGTTTTAAACAGAGGGACTCAAAGCTGTAATCCCTTTCTCAGAACAGCAGGTCGTGTTTCAGCAGAAAGAGCTTCCTGCTACCTGTCAGCTCCACCCACCAGCCTGCTGGGCTAGATTCACTATCAGTTCACTTCAGGATCTTATCCCTGTTTCCCACAATATCTTTAATATTCTCTCAATATTCTTTCTCTGTAGCAGACTTTTCTTTGTTTTAAGAGCCTAGATCACTACAGAGCTTTATCAACCTTGCAGGACAAAGGTGAGGGAGGTCATAGACTTTCTGAGTCTTATCTTTTCTACATTTGGAGAATGGCTACTGATTCCATCACCCGATTTGGGAAACAAACATTCCCTTGGCCTTTCTGTCACATGTTGACTCATCCTTTTAGAAGTAAACCACTTGGAACATGATTGTCTGAAGTGCGCTCCTCCAGGGAGCTTGCTGGGTCATAACAACTCCTGGGAGAGTCTTGAAAAGGTGCCATCTCTTTGGGAATTGCTCAGGACTCATCACTGTCCATTACCTCTATCTTGTTTTATCCCCCTTTGGACATAGGTATGAGGGAAGAAAAAAGCCATCACTCTTCACACACTGTGACTTTAATAATGATTGCACAAAGAATGAATCAAAGGACTTTCATAATCTAAGGTGAACCTTTGCCAAGGCAACATGGCCTTGATTTCTTACTTTCCAATTTCAGATTACTAAATAGTGACCCCAACAGTGACTCTACCTTTAAATATCCACCTATTCACCTTTCCATCCCTACTTAGCTCTTTTTTTTGGTCACATTTATTTCACAAAATTGTGTATTTGTCTTGGACAGCAAGAGTTTCCTCCCAGGCAAACCACGTACTGTAATGCAATACATTTATTTTTTGGTCACCACTGAATGTAGCCTGGTATATCTATTATATTAACTACTTGGTCCTCTTTCCCACCTTCAGATGAGCTCATTCCACTAACTGTGAAAGGGTCATTTCCCCATTTATACAATTTTGCCCTTGTTGCCCACACCACACCTCCAGATTTTAGCAATTAGTACAAACTGGAGAGTACATATGAATCACCAACAGATTCAATAGCTACCTGAGCTTTCTTCATTTGACTTGCAAGAAAGTCTGGAGGATTTTTTTGCTCATACTGCATTACCAGACCTGAAAACTGCTCTTCAGCACAAATACTGCTCCATGCAATGTGTTGCCTCATGCATGCTGTCTCTGTTTTCACCTTGGGTTACATGCAGCACCAGAATAGAAAACATGAGTCAGAAAGGTTAAGGGTTAAAATGTTAAAAACAAAAGAGGAGAAAATTCATTCAGAAAACTGTGGTTTGTAATGGAGGAGAGGAAGTGCTGTACAATTTCTTGTAAAGCCACAATGGCCAGCTCATCAAAGGAAACCCCTCCTATCAGAGGCTTGCACAATGCCTCCCAAAGTCTGAATGGCTGCCAAGCCATGACCATGCAGTTAAAGGAGCGCAACAAAGAACCTCCAATTAAGAGAATATTTCCATCTTCCTGTCCAGCTTACTCCTCATCTTCTTTTTTTTTTTTTTTCTTTCTTCCCCTTGCATTAATTATTTTATAACAACATTGTCTTTCTTAGTGATTTCCGTCTTTTTTTTTTCTTCCTTTTTTTTTCTTTCTTTTTTTAATTAGTAAAGGCTCTCCAGAAATGCTTTTCATGAGACAGAATGAGCCAACCTAATCACTCACTGATTTGGATGGAGTGGTCCTGCAGCAGCTGCCTCACTCTCCCAGGTTGGCTGCAGGCTCTTACTGCTTCCTCTGAGGTTAGCACTCACCAGACCACCATCATGAGACAGTTCACTCACTATTTAGCTTAAAAACATCCCAGCATAAATCCAAGCAGCTTTTTGCTTGGTCAGCCCACAGAAATGACATTGAACATCATACCCAGCATGGAGATGGGGTGGGACCATGTGGCTGGAGGCCATAAATGGAGGGCCACAACATCTCTCCCTTTGTGTTATGAGAACCCAGCAACTCGGCTAGACTCTTTAGGAAACCACAGCTTCAGCATGTCTGTGATGATACTTGTCCTAGACTACAGTGTGCTAGGTTCAGGACAATATTTACATATATGTATTTACTGAAAGGTTGACTTTGCAGGCCCTGAGATGGGGACTTTCCTGAGATTTCCATTTTGGTAGAGTTTGTGGAACAATGGCTTTAATTTTATTCTCCATACCTCTCATTTCTTCCCTTTTGACTTCAATCATTTTCTACAGCAGAGCTCTCCTCCCCCAAAAAAAGTTGGTGTTGATCTCTCTTGACTGCAGTTTCCCATAAATGAACAAATTGTTGCATAGCCTTGCTCTATTTAACCAGTCTTGGCTTCTCATTGTCTTTTTTTACTACCATAAATTCTTCAGAACAAGGATGGTTTATTCCAAATGATGTGTTTCATATCTCATGATTTACTACTTTAACATGAAAAATCAAGCCCCAGAAAGGAAGTTACACAGTAAAGTTTCCTCTCCACACCCTTTCCCCAAAGCTTATGTTCGTTATGACTTTCCTAACCTTGGTTGTTTAAATATGTTCTGAGACGATGTCTCCATGGCATCTCCTATCCATCCATTCCAAGTCTTTGCTATTCTGACCGTTAGACTGTCCCAACATTCAGTTTCCTTAATGATCAGCCTTATTTTCTATTACTGAATTTATGACCATCAGTTCTTGTCCTGCCTTCCACAGACATAGAAAATATCTTCTTCCTCCTTGTAATAAGCTCTGCATAACTGAAAACTGTTACATTTCACTCCATTTTTCTCTTCTTTAGGGATAAAGTCCAATTTTTTCAAACTGTTCTTGTAAGTTCATGTTTTCTAGGTATCTGGCTGTAAACAATGAATTTTTCTCACAGCTTTTCTCCAGAGGCTTGTAAATTAGTCTACCACTTTCTATGTGTCTTCTCAGGATGGACACAGTACTTCAAGCAGATATCTGGAGATTCAGTGGGTAGAATAATTATTTTATAACCCAATTAGAAATAACAGTCATTTCATGTGTTGTTGATGATGCAATCTATTTCCAATAGATTTATTTATTTATTTATTTTCCTGCAGAATGCCTGCCGCCTGGTTAGGTATTCCCCAGTATGTGTGTATGTTCTTCTGCATGTAAAGTATAGATTGTCTCTGCGGCATGATTCCAAAATACAAACTCAGTGCTACTCCCTTAGAAATAACACCCTATATATTGTGGCAGGTTTCTTTTGAATTTTATCCTTGTTCTCCAATGGACCATTTTATAGCTACTGTGATTGGAGATTTAATAAGTATATTTTAATAAGTATATTTTAATAAGTATATTTTGCTGCAGAACATACAGGTCAACAGTAGAAGCCCTTGTAGAACCATACTTAGCACAGCCTTTCACTTGGAGATGAATCACACACACACACACACACAAATGTTTTCTGAAAAGTCTTCCAAGCAGATTTGCTTCCACATTACTATAGTTGTATCCTGACTTGTTGTTCTCTTTCATTTATAAATATATACACAAATCAGAATAGAATGCCTTACTAAAAAAAAAAAAAAAAAAAAAAAAAAAAATAGCATGTTTATTGCTTTTCCCTTATTCTCAAAATCCCTCACTCTGGGATGTAAAAAAATCAAAAACACTTGAAAACTTTTGTCCCATTTCATTTTCTTTTCAGTTTCTGCAAGTTACAGTACAGTTAATTCTCAAAAGGAAGTATGTGACCCCAAATTGCTTGAAAGAGTACAGCAATATCGATACACCTGCTGAGTGCTTTTATGAGACTGTTTCACACACTTCACAAGCACATCCAAATGAAGTAGAAAGCCATATAACTTGTATGCTGACAATAGTCTCCAGCTTTTCCATGACTCATCCAAAAGCTACTTCATTGGACAGCCCTCTGCTGAGTTATTTTTAGCTTTTATCAACTTGTGCAATTCTTTGCTGCAAGCTGAGCAAATTTCAACAAAGT
Organism: Heteronetta atricapilla; assembly: GCA_011075105.1. Classification (NCBI taxonomy): domain Eukaryota; kingdom Metazoa; phylum Chordata; class Aves; order Anseriformes; family Anatidae; genus Heteronetta; species Heteronetta atricapilla. Next base: position 148,424,755 of record CM021732.1, read on the forward strand.
GTCCTCAGAGCAGAGACTGCAAACATAAAGAGGAAAAAAATGTCTGAGATTACATAGCAGATGATCTTTAGAAAAAGTGAGATGCTGTGTATTAAATGCTACTCCTAATGTTTTTGAGACATCAGAGAATTCAGCTGCTAAGCTGATGGTTTTTGATTGCTTGTTTTGGTTGGCTGGTTTGTTGGGTTTTGATGGAAATCAGTGGGAATTTGAGGATAGCAAACAACAGTCCAAATGAATGCATCATACTCAGGTCTTCATTTAAAAAATAAGAAATATTTCTGAAGACACCCAAATTAAATTTTTGCACTTGTTTGTGTGTTGGTATGCAAATACGTGAATCAGATTTGCAGGCGCTAAAGATGACTGAGTTCACAATTCAAAATCTGGGCCTTAGGCATATCTATTTGCATAGTATTGTTTAAAAATTACACACCAACAACATAACTGTACAGAGCATGGCATATCTGTGTTACAGTAGCTATAGGCCTTTGGCTTCATTGAAAATTCTCTTTTTCTATTCGTTCTTGCTATTTATTTTGGGTTAAATGAGAAACTGGCTATTAATACAATCCTGGTTACATTCTGAGCATCTTTTGCAATAAAATCATCTTCACTGTCTTTACTGATTTAAACTACAGTGAGGAACATAGAACTGTTTTTGTATATTTTCAAGGTATGGCTCATGAAGAGCTCATGAACTAAGTTAGAGCAATGGCTGAAACAGTGCAGGTGCTTTCCTGGGTCTTGCCATGATTTTCTTCATGGTGTTGGATAAATACCTTTGTCTCTTAGGTTTTTTCTTCCATGTTTAGGTTATTTTACATATAAGCTTTTTGTTGTTGTTGTTGTTTTCAAATGGGGATTATATCTCTTTGTTCATACATACATTGTAGAAGGATCATACTGTTCAGGGTTTCTCTAGTGTATGCTTTTCAGCAAAGGTCTAAGTACTTATCAGATTTGGGAGGACCAAATGTAGGTGAGTTTTGCAGCCACAGAGTGCTGCCGGTGGAGCAGGGGAGCAGGATGCACCCACAGGATGTCAAAAGAGGAACGGTATCTGCCTCCTTTATTAATGTCACAGTGACTGCAGGTGATGTTGCAAGGTCAGCTCTAAGTGTCTCATGTGAAATTAAACCCTTCCGCTTCAGTTGTGCACGTGTGGAGGTGTGCACTGAGGAAGGATCTTTGCAATGTGCCTTTGACTGATGTGGATAGTAAATACAAGCCAGAGTAAAAAGCACACTACAATGAAAACTAGGTCCCACGCTCAGCTTCTCAGAGTTTACTTGTGGCAAGGAAGGAGGAAGTGGTGCTTGGTGTTATTGATGCAAAGATGTCAGACAATTCTTGCTTACTTACCAGAGCTCCTTACTGCAATTTTTCTCAATAGTTCTAGAGCTTCAGTCTTTTATATTCAGGCCTCTGCTACATTATCCCCAAGTCCAAACTGCTTTAAGTAAGCATAACCCATAATCTTCATCACTCAACACCTCTCTCTGCATCTGCCTTGTTGAGATGGCTAGATTCACCCCTGGACTGCTTTATCCCTGTGTCTAAAATTCCTATGTCATGTCACTTCCCCAGTGAGCTAACCATGGAGAGGTAATGAACCACTTCCCCATGTAAGGAAACCCTAGGATCTAAGGAAAGGTGAGGTGATATCTCCATGTAGAACAAATTCAAGGTAGTTCACAACAAATTGCCTTGGAACAGGGCTCGCTGCCTATTGCAGCAAAGATGATCTGGAGGTGTCTTCTCAGTTTGCTCCTGCTTTTCCTACTGTGGTGGTTTTACTGTGCTAGGCAGCTGAACACCACAACCGCTCTCTCACTCCTCCTCCTCAGATGAGGAGGGGAAGAAGTAAAAGAAAGAACAACTCACGGGTTGAGATAAGGAGAATTTAATTAAAGAGGGGAAAAAAATATTATTAAAGAAATATTATTATTAATTAAACAATTCAACTAAAGGGAAAAAAGGGAAAGGGGAAGAGGGAGGGAGAAAAGGAATAACAAAACAAAACAAGTAAAGGCTATGTGGAAGTGCAGAGGAAAAAATATTACTCTCTACTTCCCACAAATAAGTGATGCTTGACCACGTCCTTGAAGCAGGGCCTCAACGCACGTAGCCGGTGTTCGGGAGGAGGACAGACATTTTTGCAAGATCTAGACATATTCTACAAGCAAGTATCAGCCTTCTCAAAGCACTGAGCCTCCAGTCATGTAGGGGTTACTGTGCAATGTTAGAGCCACACAATATTTGGAACCCTGATCATTTTGTAACTGGCTGCCAAGCAGTGAAAAATTAGCTTCTTTACACTGATGATAGCATGTTTTGAAAAGTGTATTTCATTATTCTACCTTGACTAAACTTAATTTAATATTGGATACAAGAATTGAAAGAGAAATCAGCATACGGATCAATATTTTCTCATAAAGTCCAAGCAACTACTGTACCTTTGGAGCAGTTTGCTGTTCTGTCTCATATGTTGATTAACATAGAAGGAAAACAAACAAACAAACAAAAACTTTAAATATTTCTCCAATCTTGTTCACATTGACAGCAATACATGCTTTATATTGGACAAGAATAGTATTTGTGCCTAAAAAGTTTCCCCGTAAAGTCAGAAACCATCTTTAATTGTTCCTGGACAATGCAGTTCAGCATTACCTAATGTCTTCATTTAAAATTCAAGACAGCCATAAAGACCATAATGTAAACCTCTTTCTGTTGTTACCAGTGTGAATGTCAGATATAATGCTGAGAAATGCTGAACATTGTCTTGTTTTCATTACCAAAAGCTAACGAAGCTTCTCCTGGATAATGTAACTGTATGTTACTGTTTAATGCACTTTTTTTTTTTTTTTTTTTTTTTTTCTTTTCTTTTCTTTTCTTTTCTTTTCTTTTCTTTTCTTTTCTTTTCTTTTCTTTTTTGTTTGTCTGTGTGTGTCTTTAATTAAGATGCTCACCAACATTTCTGCCTTTAACAACTGACCCATAAACCTGAGCTCCATAGTCAGATAGCTATGAACAGATAAAAGAGACCATAGCTCAGTTAAGCAGTTACACATGTGGAATAAAGTACTTATGCGCTTAATGATTTGCATTAACTTAGATGGAACAAGTACTAAGGTAACTGTGTGACTTTAACACATGGACTGTCAATACTATTTAATAGATTGAAGAAAAAGTATTTCAGAAACTCTTTTGCATTGATCTGCTGCTTCACTGTCTTGATGCTATTGTGGCTATGTGGAACCACATAAAGATTTGTATTAAGTACTGATTGTGTTTTCTCTGGATTTTAAATGAGACAGTGAGTTGGGTTTATGTGGCAAGATTTTAGTAGCAGGGGGCTGCAGGAGTGGCCTCTGTGAGCAGAGCCCAGCAGCTGCCCCATGTCAGATCAGAGCCAGCTCCAGCTGCTCCATAAGGGACCTGCTGCTGGACAGAGCCGAGGCAGTGAGCAACACTGGGTGGGCCTCTGTGAGAGCAGATCTAAGAAAAGGAAAAAAAAAAAAAATGCTGTGCAACAGCAGCTGGAAAAGAGGAGATAGAAAACGTGAGAGAAGCAGCCCTGCAGCCCCCAAGGTGAGTGCAGCAGGAAGGCAGCAGGTGTTCCAAGCACACAGCAGCAGTTCCCCTGCAGCCTGTGGAGAGGCCCCTGGTGGAGCAGGCTGTCCCCCTGCACCCATGGGTCCCACATGGAGCAGATCTCCACGCTGCAGCCTGTGGAGGAGGCCCTGGTGGAGCAGGTGGATATGGCCTGGAGGAGGCTGCGGCCCATGGGGAGCCCCCACAGGAGCAGGCCCCGGGCTGGAGCTGCAGTCCGTGGAGAGGAGCCCATGCAGGAGCAGGGGGTCTGGGGGGAGCTGCCGCTCGTGGGGGACCCGTGCTGGAGCAGTTTGCTCCTGGGGGATGGATCCCGTGGGACGAAGCCATATGGGAGCAGTTGTTGAAGAGTTGCTGCCTGTGGGCAGCTCCCGCAGACTCAGTTTGGCAGGGGCAGAGAGAAACCACAAAGGAGTGGTGGAGATGGAGTGTCAGGGACTGACCGCAGCCCCCATTCCCCCCGTTCCCTTGTGCCGCTCGGGGGGAGGAAGCGGAAGAAGGTGAATGGGGAAAGGTGTTCTTAGTTTGCTTTTAGTTTCTCATTGCTCTAGCCTGTTAGTAATAGGCAATAAATTACATTAATCTCCCTATGCTGTGTCTGTTTTGTCCATGGTGATAACTGGTGAGTGATCTCCCTTGTCCTTATCTCAACCCTTGTTCCCTTTCCATCACATTTCTCTTTTGAGGAGGGGGAGTGAGAGAGCAGTTGTTGTGGGGTTCAGCTGCCCAGGTGGGTAAAAACCACCACAGGCAGTAAATGCTAAAGTAGGTTGACAGGTTTGGATTTCAGAAAGTCCTGATCAGTCCAGTTTGAGGATGGGATATAAGATACTCTTGACCACTGAAGGAGTTCAAATCAATCCCAACCAAATCATCAGGCTAACCTTGTCTGAAGTGGAAGTGATCCAGAAGGGGCTATTAGATGTGGGGCAAATCCAAGTCTAAATGTCAAGTGGTAGGATTTCCAACAGTTATGCGGGTAATTATGACCTGTGAATGCTGCTCTTGGTGTCACTATGAAGTCACAGTGACGCTGAAGTAGTGGGATATAGTGCAACCTGGAGAAAAAATTCAGAGAAACCCACGGACATGTGGAGGACAAGGCACCATTTCTCTGAAATATAAAGAATCAGCTCCTGTGTTTAATATCTTACTTTCATGTATAACACTAAAACACTTCAGTAATATTAAAAATGGTGTTCAGTGTGATATATAGCTGAATAGTATCTTTAATCAGTGGAAGCTAGACTTAAATAAATTTTAGTTCATGGATTATTGCTGGACCATGTAAGTTAAAAAGATGGGTTTTCTGCTGCCAGAATTTATGAGTCATCCAAAGCCACCAGAACAGATAAGTTGATGTGTGCCTTATCTACAACAAAGAAAGTGATTGGGATGAATTCCCAAACAGGGGGTTATGTGAATGATGCAAAAACCAAGACGTATGTAACATGCTGAAGGAAAAACAAATTGGTTTTGGATTGGGTTCAGAGAAGCTCCTCCCACAAGTAAAAAGTAGTTACTATGAAACAGATGCGATGATAGCAAAATAGAGTCATTACCTGGAATTCAGCCCAATTTGTTTCTGTACATTCTGATATTATACATGTACCAAGAACGTAATGGAAGTGACACACGTGATTATGTCTTATCTCAGCCTCAGTCAGCTGGGGCCCATCATGCACACAAAAAAGGAGCGGAAAGGGTGAAGCATGAACATTTTATTCTTTTTTTTTTTTTTTTTTTTTTTTTTAGATCAGCCACAGAAGTCTGTAGGTGTCTAACTTTGTGGTTTTTCAAACAACTTGATATTCTCATTAACTCTTTTTTTTTCCATTTAAGAACAGAAACACTCTGTTAGTTTCAAAAATGTACTCATTTGCATTGTATAAACAGCATGTACCACTAAGTATTTTCAGTACATTTTCATAGAAAACAGAAATTTAAAATGAAGATGAAAAGAATCCTTATCATAAGCTAATTTATTATCATAATGAGAGAATCATTTATGATCAGATTCTGAAATGGCATAAATCATGTTCAATTTAAGAAATTTACACTATTATTTTTTTTGCATGTAGTACATGCAAATATTACTTACCTCCAGTGCAGATATACCCTAAGCTGAGGTTGCAAACGTTAACATTTACTACAACTGGAATAAATAATGAATTTGAATTTGTAAAAATAACTGAACAAAGTCCAAGAAGGTGCTGAGTATCACAAGACAAATGGGAACTATAGGAGGATGCACTGGAAGAGACGACCCTATGTCATTTCTTGTAATGGCCAATACTTGTTAAAAGCCCCTTGCTTGCTTATGTCAAAATGTCATTTGTACTGCACTGCCAAAATACTCACAGGATGCCAAAGAGCAGACTTTCTGTCGGATCTTGGCAATCCTTCAAGGTTGTTGTCACAAAATGTAGTTCTCCTCTCCAAACAAAAAATTGTTGATAACAACTCGTTGTCCATCAAATCAGATATTACCCATCTAGTGCCATCAACAGGACAAGTTGTCTATACATGAAGCAGCAGGTCCCAAACCTGACCAGGGGTGCACAACTACACAGCAGTCAGGAGCTAAAATTTGCTGCCTGTTTATGAGATGTCCCTGCTGCCTGTTGTCCCTTCTAGCCTGTTGTGCAAGAGCTTCCTGCACGTCCTCTGTTGTAGGCATCTGGCTCTGCTTCCAGCTTTCCAGAGGAGTGCAGCCCTAGAGCATGCTCTTGGGTTGACCAGGAAGCTTCACAGAGGGTTGCAGAGGCAGGCTCCAGAAAATCAGTACTCAGCATTCATGGCCTCTCCAAGGAAGGCAGCAAATTCCTACTAAATTTGCAATAGCTGGATACATGTCGTGAAACTGTCACCCTGACACACTCCTAAGAGGAAAGTTTGTACAGCTCGTATCACAACACATCTTCCCATATCCTCTTGGTCTTCCACTGCAGCCATACCACTGAGGCCAAGTTAAGCTAAGGAATGCACCCCATGGGACCTTCTGCTGAAGCAGGTGCAATTTAAGGCCTCTTGCTGGTCCTTGCGTGCAATATCTTCTTTGTAATTCACTGTGACGGAGGATCGTAGCTATTAAATTAACAGGTGTGAATGGCACAGCAAGACTAGGACAAGGAAAGACAGAGTTGTCGCTATATTTAAATGCAAATTATTACAATTTAAATGCATTTTCTTTGTAGGACATGACACTGTTTCTCACTGTGTTTCATAAGAAATAAAGTAAAATGAAAGCCAAGACTAGCAATTGCAGAAAGACAATGTATACAGGGAAGCTGGTTATACCTGAATAACATAAATGCAACCAATCTTCAAAAGCTCATTAACAACAGAGTCATACTGTTTATTTTTATTGCAGTTGTGATTTTTAGGACTAGGACTATCAATATTTATTCATGTTTAACAGAACACAAACATCCGGTCAGTCCTGGCAAAGTGATATCCACTGAACTGCAATTTCATTGTACTTTAGTCATAGATCAAACAAAGGTCCCATTTACACTAGGAGGGTAAAAGTACAATAGAGACGGTAACAAGTGTGGCTATTGCCATAATAACTAATCTGTTGTAAATGACATATGAGGTTCTTTGTGAACCAGTTATTGTCAATGGCAGGGGAAAAAAATGTGGTTTTTACCTGGTCAAACTCAGGTCTTACTAGGAATGAGGACTAGATGTGTGACTGCTGCTCCAGGCAAAAGCAGCTTAGAAATTGAGGCAGATTATTCTGCAAACTGCTATTTCCAGGTGAGCTTTCTCCTCCAGATAACACTCCTTGCTGTTGCTTAATGAGTTTGAATTTGGGTCTTTTCAGCTGTTTTTCCCAGGAAGTCTGTAAAGGAGACACCCCAAGGGTCTTACCCAGGACACCTGACTGTGTCTGCTGCCAGAGCTGCTCAGGACTGCTATCTGTGTAGGGTCCAATATCCAGGGCTGAGGGACTCTGACCTAAGCAAAAGCTCCAAGTATGACTACACATTTAAAAACAGCAAAGCTAAACAACACGCATACCAGGCGAAGCTGAACGACATGGATTTGCCAGGGTAGCTGAACTCAAGGAAGATTTGAGGGGTACTCTGTGGCCTTAGCTGTATGAGCAATTGTTTATTGTTACGAAAAGTATTTGAGAGCTTGCCAGTGCATTCACTCTCACAGCACCTCAGGGTGTGGCAAAGTGCTGCCAGCCTCCCTGGGGGATGGGGGAAAGGAGGAGGTTGCACAACCTGGCCAGGGGAGCTACGGTCAGGCAGCCCAGCAGCACCTGCTGCTCGCGCCTCTCCACAGTCCTGGTGGTGTGCCAACCACCTCACCTCCTGGGCTTGCAGTCCTGCTGTAATTCACCCCCATCACAGACCTAGAAACGCAGTGCAGTTTCTCCTTGTCTCATATATTTAGGGGTACATGATTTCATGTAAGTTATTGCAAAAAATAACAAGGGAATTGATAAGGAAAACATTTTCTGCCAGAAGACATTAACACACCTTGGAGTGTGTTAGTCTCACTTCAGGGGTTTAAGGAAGTTTAGTAGGGTAGAATTTCATAAATAGCAATATGCAAAGTACAAATCCCTAATAAAAAAAAAAAAAAAAAATCATTAATACTTTTTTAGGATTTCCCAAAGCTGTTTCTCTGTCTTATGTAAACTACATGCTCCTCAGGGCAGAGACTACTTGGAGTCTGTGGCATGGACATCACTGAGTAGAAAAACTAATGAAGAAAGAAAATTAATTTCTTCATTTACTATTCTAACTATCAAAAATGCTCAAGGGGTACACAACAATGTGAAAAGTGAGGATAAAATACAGCATATTTTATACATTTATTTTCATCTCCGGATGGTTTTGACCACAAGAAAGTATTTGGACATGATAGATGAACTGCATTGCCACTCCTGTTAATATACTACTGTTTAATGATTTCTTTTCAGTATTCACTTTAATACAGTCAATGTTTACTTAGAAGGACATTAATAACACCAGGATATCTATCATATAGGAAATGGCTAATGAAATCTGTTTCATTTGTCAGTAGATGTTTATGTTTCAAAGCCACATTGGATTGTTTATGCAAGATTTAGGGGAGAATGTTAGTGTTTCATTAGTGACTAATAATGAGAGTGGAGTTAAATGGCAATTAGTATGGATTTTTATTATTATACTATTGCTATTATTTACATTACATCAGGACTCCCTTGGGCTTCAGATCGATGCTTGAAGCAGCACAACTGTTGCTGCAAAGACTTAAGAATGAGACAAAGTATGTTTAATAGTGATACGGAAACCAGCCTGGGAGCAAGAGTTGTCCAGCTCTGCAAATGAGCTGACTCACTGCTAGTTGCTCCTGTTGTGAATCGTCCTGCAAGTAGCCTTGTTGTCTCTAACACATCTTCTATATGAATGGAGCATGCTTATACTCAACAGCTAATTCAGGGCTAATCTGCATCTCTAGTCAGATGTTTTTGGAACTGATTCTTACTCATTTTTTGCTCAATAGCTGCTTCAAATTGGATGCAAAGGTCAAAATCTTACACATGACACATATAGCTTCAGGGGAGTTTTCCATAGGCCCCATGGACCCCAAATAGGCCCCGTGGTTTAAACACTAGTGGAGTTGAGGAATTTCTGTTTGAAAAGTACAAATGTCTTTGCAATTTATGAAACTAGTCAGGCATTTAAAAATGGCATATTCCTTCTTCCTTTTCAAGTCAAGGTCTGATCTTATTTGAGATTTTCCTTCCTTTCTTGCAAAAAGTTCAAAGAAGTACATCCTTGTTGCAAGGACATGAGAGTTGCCAGATTGCATCACAACAGGGACTGTTATGAGCATGGAAACAAGATCTCAGAAAGCTGGGGAGCTGCACTTGTCTTTGGCTGTCTTTTGCCCACCTTGTTCTTCATGAACAAGGACAAATGTTAATGCCTTCCACTAAAAATAAATAAATTTTAAAAAAATGAGTTTTGGTCAGGATGCACTTATGTGCAAGTGGAATTTAGTCCAAAATGACAATGACTGATGTCCAGTGATCTACCCTTGTCTTTTCAAATGTTAAAAAAAAATGTGCACATTGAAATCACTGGAAAATTGAGTCACTTTGTCTATGTTAATAGCATGGAAAGGAAGGTATATTGCCACAGCAAAACATTTCCCTTTTAGTCACTGCTAAAGAATGAAATGCAAATTCCAAAGGCAGTTCTCTTCCTCCTTTCCCCCTTCCCCAGAAATCCCTGTGAGTACAGATTATTAAAAAATGCCAAATCCAACCTTCTCTGCACCCCTGCAACTACTTCCAAAGTCAACAGAGCTATGGGTGCACAAGGAACTGAGTGCCCCATCAACATACTTTAATTTTTAGCCATTATTAAATGTAAATCTTTCTAACATCAATATTTATTCCTGCTAAATATTAAGAATGTTTAGGCTTATGAGTCACCAGTTCTTTTCCAGTTAGCGCTTGCTCTACCACTTCCACCCTTGAATGGAACTAGAGATTTACACACGATATCAGCAAAGTCAACTGTTAGGAAAAGGCAACCACAGAATAACAACTGGGGAAATACATCTGTCAGAGCCAGCATGCTCCACTGTTGTCGTTTCTCTGCTGTTGGTTTTGCAGCAGGCTTGAGTGGTAAATCACAAAGAGGATGAATAAGTACAGAAGGATTTGCTCACAGTTTGTTCCATGAAAGCTAGAGGTTGCCATGGGAGACAGGAAGCATTTTCAGGGCACTCCCACAGAAAAAGAAAAAAAAAAAAAAAAAGAAAAAAAAAAAAAAAACCTGTTGCCACTTCATGAACAAGTAGCAGCACGCTGTGTTTTGTTCAACAGCCAGCATATGAGCTGACCAGCAAAAATGCTGGGGGAGGATAGGAAGATGTTTCCCGCCCCCCTCAGCTCAGTAAGCCCAGCTTACTTTGGATGCAAATCATGGTCCTGTTGAAGAGGACAATAGGCTGTTTGCTGTAAGGCAGTAGGTTTAGTCTAGTTTCCAGTGGGTCAAGAGTCTGTATAATAAAAACCTCCATTACAATGTGCCATAGTCATCCTAAAGCCATAAAGGTGTTGTGGAGGCAACTGAGAAGAAGCTGAAATCTAAAAGCCAGTTTCTATTCTAGACATACAGTGTTTAGTGTGCTATTGAATGAAAAAAAAAAAAAAAAAAATGCTTTCAGACTGACAGCAGCACAAATCAGTGGCTGCCAGTCCCAAATGAAGGTCTGCTCTTCTAAAAGCTATTCTTCAGTTTGGGAAATGGGAATAGGTGGCACCTGGAGAAAATCTGAAAGTTTTCCTGTTTCTCTGGCTGAATGCTTGATCACAGTGTTCCTGTAACTCTGGGTGGTGACTGCTCTGGAAGCCACAAAGATGATGAGAGTCTCTTCTTGATTGGCAAAGATACCTGTTTTCAGAAGACACCATTGTAGTTCTATTATTCTTGGATGACTGAGTGAGAAGTGACTAATTTCTGGTGAAAATGTAAACCAGAAGCAGGTAGGAGGAGTTGGTAACTGTACTGAGGGACTGAGAAACTGAGTTGAAGAAGTGCACAGAGAAACCAAAACAGAGGCACACTTTTAGATTGCCTAAGAAACCGGGCTTTTTATCTCAAAGATCAGGCCTTGCAAGGCCACTGTGAACTCCAAGTACAAAAGTTACAATTCTGCAAGCCAGAAGGACTGAAATAGAAGTGTGACATGAATCTCTTACTTCATAAAGTGCTCCCCAAAGGTAGGGATAAACGTCCACAAGCAGGAAATATTGCACTGTGATTGTCTTTATCCAGACAAAGACATCACTTTCCCAGGTCAAGATAATATCCCTTGAACATTTAAAATATCTCCTCTTCTGTTTTCTTTTTATAGATCTGTTCCCTTTCTGTACTCCTCTAAGACTTTCAATTTTTCTTGCATACTGACTTGGCTTCAGGGGCCACAGAATGTCACACATCCTCTGTTGATAAAGCAGAGTATATCTTTCCCAAAGGAATGGTCTTACCTGAGTGCACGAATACCTGGAAAATGCTACTCTGAACAACTGATTAATGTCATTTATTATTCAGCTCTATGTTGTTCTTGATGAGAAAATGCAGAACCCTACTGTTAAGAATACATCCTGTGTGAGTGGACTTTCCACAAAACTGCAGTGAGATCATATGCTATGTCCTGCAGAACAGAATCAGAGAGCAATATAGGAATGGAGATAAACACCTAGTATTTATTTTTGAGGGTCTACCGATCCTAAAAAATAAGCAGAACAGACTTTGATTTTCAGCTGGATACTTTAAATCAGTTAAGCTTCTCTTTGTGAAAAGTCTGAATGAATGAAAACTTCCTTAAAACTAATTAACGTGTCAAAAGCATGACCACAAAAACACCCCCCTGCAGATAGCACATCTACTTAGAGCACCCAGATACAAAATTAAATGAAAAGACTTGTTCTTCACATCCTATTCCTTATTTGCACCTACATGCCAACAGGCACTGCCTTGTGTTCCCCAAGCTGATGAATTCCCAGGAGGTGACAGCACCAAGCTCCCAAGCTGTACTTCTGCTTATAATAGCAGTCACAGCAGCTCTGGGTTTCAGGGAGATCCTTGTTGATTAGCCACTGTGAAGCACAGCAGAGTACTTTCTAGCAAACCCTTCAGCACAAGCCAAACCAGGATTTCAAGAAAGTAATCTCAGCAAGGAAATTGAAATTTTACAACTCTTTCAGATTTTCCAATCCTTTTGTTTTAGAAACCTCACAAACCTTTCCTGAGGGACCTCTAGGTTTTTTGTTTGTTTGTTTGTTTGTTTGTTTGTTTTTCTCTGAGAAATGGCTTGTTCTTTATATTTATCTTTCATTTAGCCCATGGAAACAACATAAAAACCACTCTAATGACAGAGGAATTACTCTGAAGTTGCAAAACAGTGTCACAGAAGTGAGAGAAAAACTGATTCTGACACCTTTGCACTGAACATCCCACTGCATTCAGCAGTCACTGAGTTCCCTTCCTCCATCTGTGCACTTACTTCCCACTGACACGTGTGAGCTTGAGATGCATCTGGCAAGATAATAACCCTTCTCTTGTGCACCCAACTAGAGGCTTTTTTCTCATCAGCAAAGAGGGAATGTTTCTTCCACATTACTGACAATGGATCTGGTGGGATATAGACTGCAGATAATCTGCTCTGACTTCTGCAACTGCGTGGGAGCACACAGGGGCACAATGCCCTCTTGTACAGTGGTTTTAGCTCAGTGAGGCCAGGAATAAATGTTTAGGCAATGCTGACTTAGAAACCTTTTTACAGTTTCATTCTTGTCTTGAAGAAGTAGCTAAGCTGGCACTGAAGCCAGTAGCATGTTAGTCAGTTAAAGGCACAGAGATGAGAGTGTGCTTTTCCAGAGTACATTAAAAATCTCATGCATATGAGACCACAAAAAATGAACAATGTTCAGAAAATACTCATCTAAATAGTCAATATGGTACAATTGAATGAATGGAAGTAAAAAGTGATGCCAGCCAAGTTCAGGTGACTGACAGCCCATGAGGTTGCAAAAGGATTATCGCCCAGTCTCCTGAGTCAGTGGAGAGAGACCCTTCCCACACCCAAACAGGCAGTGGAAAGGACAGACTGTGTTCCTGAGATGCTTCTTCCTCTGTCCCTGGAGAGGGAGCCTGCACAACCAGACTGGATTAGTCATTTTTACTTTAGCTTAAGTTTACATTTTATAGCTTATTAGGCATGATTTTTATTTATTGCTTCATAACATATTAAAGGTCATTCTGATGTTTTTATTTTTCCTTACTTCCTTTCTGTGTAAGTGACAGAATCTATTTTTCTCTGTCAAATAACATGCAAATAGATCAATGAATCCATTACTGAACTATTATTTTCTTAAATCAAGAAATCCATTGCCCCATAGTGATTAGTCCCACTTCCGTTTTCCACCAATTCCACAAATTGCATCAAAGTTTCATCATCTCCTAATTCAGGTTTTCTCAGAAACATTACTCATCATAGAAGAATGTTCTGGTTGTTGAAAAGGTTAAGGGACAATATTTTCTCACATTTTTGTGGTTGTTTTCTCTTCTGGAGAGAAAATATTATGCAGAGGAGGCTTCCCTGCTGATTGCAGTTGCTCAGTTTTCCTCTCTTTCTCCACTTCTTACTTCTAAAATTTATCCAATTCTAAATTTGAAACAACTTGCTTTACAAAAATGCTTGATGCTGCACAAATCTTTTACTAAGAATATCACTGGAAAGCCTAAAGGGAAATACCCTCCTTTCTCTTTCCTATATTCAAAGTCAAAAAAAAGAGACAACGGGGTGATGGAGGGTTGTAACGCTCTGAGGTCCTTCCGCTGGTTATGCAAGAACATGCTATCATCTGAGCCACTGCTGACCCCAGCAAGCAGAAGTTACAGGAGGAAATGATCCACATTTGCCTGCAGCAGCTGGACAGCAGGGAGGAGTTCTGGGATGTGGCATGTTTATCTGAACAAGCTGTGGAGATTGCCTGCTGTTTGAGTTTTCTTTCTACTCCAACTTACACTACAAGTCTTTTCCTTAATAACTCCCCTCTTTTTTTTTTTCTTTTTTTTTTTTTTCTTTTTTTTTTAAGGAATCTGATTTATTATCAGAGGATCCATAACAGCAGAAAAATCTCCCCTCAAGCTTTCCCTCCCTTCCTTCATGCCAAGTTCTTAGCCTCACTCCTTTTTCTCCTACTTTCATTGCTGGCTCTTCTCCCATGCCTTGCAGCCAGCACCTTTGAAGAAATATTCAGCCTCCTCCACTTCACCAGTTCCTCCTGCAGCATAATGGTGCCCTTGCTCCGAGATCTGTTCTCCTTCAGTGAACTCTCTTTGTCCTCATGTACCCTCATTACCTTGGGCCTCCATTCAGTCTTCTGCTTCCAGTGGCAATGTTCTCCCCATGTGGGGAAGATGGGGAACATGGGCTTGGCGTGAGAAGCTGCCACCAAGCCTCGAGCTGGGGCAGGTTGTAACACAGGGTCAGTATAGGCACTGGCCGTGCCCTTCTCTCCTTATGAACCTCAAAGACCTCATTGAGCTATAGGCCTCTTGTAACTCTTCAGTTAGAATCTCTCTTATTCAGTGTGTGACACCAAGACCCAAAAATGCTATTGGCCAAACTCACTACATCACTTTCCCAAGATTCCTGTAAGATCTTTCCCTATCAGAAATGCCTGTTTTATCTCCCACCCTGTATCTCCACTCCGTATGGTCCCAGCTCACCCTGTCACTGCCCTCTTGTTTTCTCATATGTGTCCTTATCTCTGCCACTGTCTCCTGCTCTCCTTGATATCCACTTTCACCCTTTGAGGTTTTGTATTCCCACTGTTATACCTACCCAGCCAGGCATCTTGGGCTCCTTTCTCCTGTTCCATGTCTCCTCCTCTCCACTTCCATACCTACTCTGCCATCCTATCCCATATTTCTCTTACTGTTTGTGAGTTTCACTTTTCCCGGCAAACTTTTTCCACCTGGACTTTGCCTCATGCACCACAACTATATCAAACCTCTGCTTCTTGTCCCCTTCTCTGTTACTCCCTGTGGGACCCTTTATATCTTTCTGCCGCTCCAATCCCACACTGCCATCCCTCTCCCCCACACAATGCTGCAACTTCCTCATTCCCTCTTTGTAAAAATACAACTTTTTTTGTAGGAGTCTGGGATAAAGCCACTGTTTCTGGACAGTCTGTAACACAGTTAGTACTAATGTGGGTGAGCAGCTTAAGAAAGAGGAAGAAGGAAATTTAATCAGCTTACAGCATCAGGCAAGCTGGGACCTTGATTTTTCTCTGAATCAGGCTTTTCCAGGGTTCTGATTTGCACGCATTTTGACAAGGTTGTTCCTAGTGATTCTAAATAATCTCTTGACATTTTGGAAGGGAAAATTACTGCACTAAAGTCAGACAAACCTCTGTGAATTATCTATTTTTTATGCAACATCCCAGGTACCTGAGTGGGAAGCAAAAGAGCAGTTGGCACCTCAATGGCTGTTTAGGTGGAAAATATATGACTCCCCTCTTCAAGTCCAAAAGAGCAAAGCCATAAAGTATATAAAAATCCTTACCTTAGTCGTCAAGTGCATTCAACAACACCACTACCAGTTTTGTGACTGTGCAAGATCAGAAAGCACCCTCTCACATTAGCCTCTGTGGATAGTACCAGTGCTAACACATAATGGCATCAGAAACCTCAGCATTAGAGCTCAGCAATTGCCTTCACCTTCATTTAGAAGTGAAAAAAAGATGAGGGGGTATTGCTTCCTTGCTGTATGAGGGTTTATTTGCTTTCCAAAGACAAGGCCATTTCCATGCAGCCCTTGGGTCCTCTGCATGTACCTCTGTATGGGACTCATTTTTTTGCTAGTTTCTCAGGTGCCACAGCTGTATGACAAGTTTTAAACCCTCAATATTAGGGATGTCAGCATTACTAGTGCCAAATGGTAAAAAGTCAAGATTAAGGACTCATTCAGCAGTATAACTGTCTGGAAAAAATAATAATAATAGTAAAAAAAGCGCTTCTGAGCTTTCCAGGTGCGTTGGCTTCATGTTTTCAACTCTACTCTGTTTACCAAAATGAAGATGAGATTATTTCAAAAACACTTTGTTCCTGGAGCTGTGACTCTACAACATGCTTCAAACATTATTTATGGTAGGAGTTATTTATCTGAATGCTTTGCTTGGAAAGGAGAAAATTAATCTGGAAAGGTCCTAAACAGTCAAAATAGTCCTTTTGTCCTTAGAGCATTTTCACCTGAAAATGCAGGTCATAAGAATGAGATTTTTCAGTGAAGCTGAAGTATCTTTTAAAAGGATGTCTACATGCAAGCTGATTCCCCATTAGGCATAGGAACTTTAAATGGTGTGTCAAATGAAGTCGAAGGAACAACTGATCCACCCAAACCCATGTGTCTCATTTACACTCCTGTGGATCACTCTCAGGACCCACTGACTGTACACACTAAATTTCCACAGACCTCACTGGGAATTGATAAATAAATAAATAAATAGATCAGGTTCAGATACCTGCATTGTAGAGTTTAAAACTGGGGGAAGAAAACCCCAGCCCAGCTCTTTGGGTGAATGTAATCTAGCCATCTGGTTCCAGTGCCTCTGGCGGAGCCCCAGGTAGAAGAGTTTAGGATGTGGTTTATCCAGTCAGATGTTGGCACCTACATGATGCCACCTAGATGATGACATGGGTCACACTCTAGCTTCCACTGGCGAACTAGTTCTCCACTCATGTAAAGGACAGATCACTCTGGTGTCAAAACCACAATTGTTTCCAAATTCTTTAGTTGCTGCTAAGAATCCTTACATTCAACCTATGCAATTTATGTCACAGTTTCATTGCTTTAACCTTAGAGGTTTGTTGTCTTTTTTTCCTCCACAGCTTGTAGCTTTCCACTTCCAATGAAAGCCCATCTGCCCATTCTGGTTCCATCACAGATACGGAAAACAGAATATATACTCTCTCCCTTCATAGTTCTTTTCCATATTGAAAACTGTATAATCAAAATTAGTAATTGGTAGGATTCGTGATTTTTTTTTTCTTTAAAGAGATCACGTAAATTCATGTTTCTTCATGTAAAGTAAAACTGCTAGATCAAGCCTGAAATAACTTTTGTTTTGTTTTGTTTTCTTCTGTGGATATTTCAATTATTAAAGGGAAAAGGCAAAACAAACAAACAAACAAACAAATTCAGTTGGAAACAATGGGAATGTATTCACAGCTATAAGATAAGCCATAGTGTGCACAGAATCCTATGATGATCTGTTGCAAAAGGACCCTATATTTCTGTACTAAAATCATTTTATAAGAACATTATGAACACCCTAAAAGTCTGTCCAATGACCTTTCTAGCAAAAGAGCCAGCACCATAAAGTTCTTGTCAGTAACAGCTTCTGCTCCTTCTAACTTCTTCCTGACTGAGCTGTTCTTCAGACCTGTGCCCTAGAGTAAGCCATAACTCCTTCCTTAACTTCTGTGACTTTTTGTCCCCAACAGAATTTACAAAGTAAGGTAAAAATTACTCTGTACATGGGATTTTGCCAGTTTCTTCAAGCAGACATTGCTCAGCCCGGGAAAAATTCAAGTAGTGAAAGTAATATTGGTTTTAGACCTATGCTTATATTACTTTCCAAAACCTACATGTTTATTTCTTTAGGTGTGTACATAGACACATGCAGAGAGTTTTTTGTGCAAGTATAAATAATGCATTGTCTTCTGGAGTCCTATATACTATGAATGTAAACTATCTTTAAAAACATATAGTACTCTTTCTTCTGTTATGGCTATAATTTACTTCAATCAATCTCAAATAATTTGCATGCAATTTATTGCTAATCAGTTTGCTAATCACTTGATTTATTCTTGTCCTTTTTTTTTTTTTTTTTTTTTTTTCCTCTGCATTTGGCTATGACTTGGGCCATGGGTAAGTTTCATCTCAATCTCATTTAATTTTCAATCATTTTCCCTTTAAACTTGCTATTTAAAATGTCAACAATACACTGTTTGGATTTATATTCTCTGAGGAACTATTTTGCTGCATGAAGACCACCCTTGGAAATGCTAGCACTGGCAAACTGCTCTATGCAAGTATGTTCCTACTCTCTCTGTGTTTGAGGCCATATCTGCCCTGAGATACTTCCTGTTAAAATTTAGTACAGTTTGTTTTGTGCTTTTCATGTATTTATTTAATTTATTTATTTTGATTCTAAAATGCATGAGATCCAGCAAGTAGTATCAATAGAAGATTTTTAAAAAGTGCCTACCATGTGTGCCTTCTCCACAAACACTGCCAATGGAAACTTGCATGTAAAAATAAATGATCTATTTCCTACTGCTAATAAATATTTGGTTCCATTTTGTGAGGAGGCAGCACATACATTGCCTGTGAAAACCAATTAAAGTTCTGTGAACAGAAGGCTTCCAGAGTCAGGCACATATGCTCTAGATCCATACTTGGAACATTACATAGAAACACTAGATAAATATGTCTGCATCTCTCATCTCTTTTATCTAAGCAATCCAGTTGGATCATGCAGTAAAGATGCAAGATCTCTTCTAAAGAGAATTCATCATTGCTTTTTTTTTTTTTTTTTTTTTTTTTTTTTTTTTGTTCTATACCCTTCTGCTTTCACTTCACTTTTCTAACCTGTTATTTTGAGATTTGCTAGGCATTGTTTTTTTATGAAAACTACTGGACTAGGCCTACATTTCAGAAAACAGTTTAACATATGCCTAATTATAAAAATGCAAGCACTCTTCTTGAAATCAATGGGCCTGCTTCTAAAATTAACTTTAAGCATCTGCTTATATATTTGTTGGCCTGGGTCTGCAATCCATAACATAGATGGACTAACAGTGGTAACCATTTTCAAATGCCGTAATGACAAAAAAGCCTCCATTATATCGTTAATCTATCTGGATATTTACATGGCATCCATCTCTATAAAAAATGTAGTACCTATCTTAAAGTATCCAAGAGTCAGGTCATATTATTCCCCTGGATCTAGCCTAATTACTACTTCTTCATTACTGGCCTTCCAGGGTAGTTAGCTGAGCTACCCTGAATAATTGCATGAACATGAAAGGGTTGTGAGGCACTGGAACAGGCTGCCCAGGGAAGTGGTGGAGTCATCATCCCTGGAAGTCTTCAAAAGACGCTTAGATGTAGAGCTTAGGGATATGGTTTAGTGGTGGGCTGTTAGCGTTAGGTTGGAGGTTGGACTCGATGACCTTGAGGTCTCTTCCAACCTGGAAAATTCTGTGATTCTGTGATTCTGAACATGCTGCATCCACTGCAAAAACACAGCTGAGCCCACTGCTGCTGGCTGCATTAACCCAGCCCATTGGCTTTGCATTTAAGTAAGAGGAGCATCAAAGACACAATTGCTACTCAGCCAAGGAGTTGGGAATGAAAACTTCTTGAACCACTCCAGCTATGAGAGGCTGTCTCAGTCAGTTCTGCACGCTATTTCCCTCCAAAGCAATGAACTCTCTTCCTCAAAAGTTCCCCCTGTTCCTACTCCCAGAGTTTGTGGACTATAAATCATCCCATAGATAGATAGATAGCTGGCTTCACATCCATAGCACAACAAATATTTCCCCTGCAGCGTCAAGTCACTCAGTCTCCATGGGGGATAATTCCTGAAGTAAAGCAATGATCTTCAAGACAGAAGTTTCTTCCCATTCCACAAAGGAGAAGGGTTTGTTAATCATGCAGCTATTTAAAAGTCACTCCCAAGATGTGCACCTGAGCTCAGAGCCTATAATTTATAATCTACCCACCCACACACGTACACTGCAATCAGATCACTGTTCCCACAGAAAATAAACGTGCTGAAACACAAGACCCAGGACTGTTCCAAGCAGTGATAAAACATTTAAAGGAAAGATACAAGATGGTTTCACAAAATTTCTGGGTAGCATAGGGCAGGGGCAAATGTACTCTTCACCTGCTGGTGAGGGTTAAAATGCAAATATAGAGAGGTAATTGAGAGAAAGTTTGCTTTGATCTCATCTTGTCTTCTTTGCAAATCAGGCCCTGATGTCATGGAAGCATACTTCCCTATGCCAAAAGAGAACCAGTGGTTTTAAAAAGCTCTTAATGAAAGGGTTGAGGGCTACTCAAAAAGCCCTGAAAAACAAATGCCTCAATCTGTCATTTTCCCCATCAGATAGTCCATTGGAAATCAAACATATCTACAGGGAAAATAAAAAACAACAAGCTAATAAACAAAGCTTTTGTTGGATCTTCATAACAAGAAACTCTAAATAAAATAGTGCATTTGGAATTAATCTTAATGCCCACATCCAGCTGAATGACTGAAGAGTTTTGTAGCAGCCGTAGATCTTAGTCATTTATAGCCATGTTCTTCTACACAAGCTTGTGTGACTTTGAATTAAACCTCCCAGGAGACAGTAGTCCCTTCCCTTGCAAAAGCATAGTACATCATGAAGCAGTTATAGTTAACCTAGTTAAACCTTTTACTTCTCTTTAGGATGAAGATGAGTGCTGATATACCAGTATTTTTCAAAAGGCAGTTATTCCATTTTGTTTTAACTAATTTCAAACAAGACACTGCCAACTTCCTGCTGGTGTTCTGGTGTGTGTCCTCACCAAAATAACCGTGAACTTGAGTGTCCTCTAGTAGGATAGGTAGCTATAAAGGTTCCTGGCAATGGGGTACCCAAGCAAAGCATAAATATTAATGGAATTACCCTTCCAACATTGCTGTGAGGCTCTGTTGCCCCCATTTTGCAAACAGAGAATTGAATTTCAAAGTCACTTGCCCAAGGCAACACAAGAATTCTGTACTGGTGCCAGGACTGAGACCTCATTTCTTGAGCCCTCATCCAAAGCTTCTTTTCTCCTTTACTTTCTTGTATGAGACACAAAAGCAATTTCTGTTTCAATATTTTCTGTTGGCTTAAGTTATTTTCTCACACATGTGATCTCACGAGATGCCAAAGTGAGGTCTTATTCTGGGATAAGAGACAGTGCTTTCAAACAAGGGGACTGGGATTTAATTTGATGTCTTGCTCTCTCCTTGGCTGTCAGTAAGCACAGCCCCTGCAGAAAAAAGGAGTGCTCTGCATTACACAACCTACAGTGACTGCTCTGGATGATTAAGAAGGAGTATTAATACATTCCATGGATGAACTATCCAATCTTCCATACCCTGAGGGATAGAAACTAAAATCCTGGGCCTAGCTGGAGAATTCAAGGGAGCTGAAGAGCATCCTGGAGAAGAAATAACAGTACTGGATTGCATTTGTTTGGCTTTTCTTTGAGTGCACTGACCAAATATGCAGCAACATACTAAATGCCTTGTAAGCAGGAATAAGAAAATCTCAACAAAATCACCTTGCATAAATGATGTTTTCAGTTTGCTTAGGTTTACATCTTCCAAGTTTTGCTCTAAATTTCTTGTACTCAAAGATGCATGTTCAAGCCTGCCCAGAACTGTCATATTTTACTTAATTCAAGACCCAAACTTATCATTGTCATATTATATTATAATTCTGGCTATTTTTGCACAATGCTTACCCCACAATTCAGATAAGACCTTTAGCTGACCTACAACATGGCTGAAGTTTGTCATTGTAGCCACAATTACAAACATGAATCAGAAGAATCTATAGATTCCCAAAGGTGGCATTGCAGCTCCTATGCTGCTGAGGGGCTGTTAACCATTTCATGTGCAAACTAGTGAAATATTTATGTCAACATTTTAAAACACAATTATAAATCATGCATTTACTACCCCTTAAACTGAACATGCATATCTTAATCATACACTGGTGTTTAAATAAAGAAGGCAATAACTTGATACTGGGATTTTTAAAAAAAGATTCCATCATTTTCACTTTCATAGAGCATTATGTAAATCAGAAGTATTTGAGTGGAAAACCAGCCTGGAAATATTTTCAGTGATGTCCAGTGTTCCTCTTTTAGATACTCATCAGTCTCTCATCCCCACTGTCTTCATCACTGGATAGTCAGAGCCTTGTGACTTCCAACCCCATGACTTTTCCTATCTCATCTGCACATTAAGAGCACAAGAAGGACAAGTATTTCTTAAACTCCCACTTTACTAACAGCTTCTATCCTAAAGAGATAGAATATTTGTTTATTTATTTATTGGTCATAAGTATGAGACTGTGAAACAGTAACATTATTTAGTGTTTTTTGTTTGGTTGGTTGGTTGGTTTTTAAGCCAGGACATGCTGATACCCTAAGAGAGATGCCCTGATACCCCTTGGCTAATGTTCAGATCTGGGTTTTCTGCTCTGGATTTCTTCTGTATTTCCAGTGATGGAAACCATCTGTTAAGCTGAGGTGTGAAATATAATCTTCATGATTTGAGGATGGTTTTGTCCTTGAACTCTATTTGGTTTCAGGTCCTGTCTCCAGTAGCTTCTATTCACCCTTAGAGAAAAATAAGCACATTTACAATTAAACTCAGTACACCCTTTGAACTCCTGTAGTAACTGGAAAGTGTTCCTGTACACCACCAGTAGGCAGAGTCTGTAGGGCACAATCTACTCCATAATGCTTAGTTCATGTGGGGATATTTCTTTGTATACCTATTAATTAAGGTGTCATGAATTAATTAGGCACAATGCCACTAAAAAGCTATGATAAGCAGTGCATCTTTTATGCTAATAGTATGGGCGTCTCTTACATAAGTGAATCATCCCTATTTCCCAAATCAGCAATTATGCCGTGCCCTGTGGGTAAATGCCTTTCATAGAAATTATTCCCAGAAACTCTTCAGAGAACATCTGAGACAGCACTGGAACATCACTAATTTATCTTTCTGCACCTACGTCGGAACCCTTTTGACCATTAAGTCTTGCACTCATGTTCCCACCCAGGTGCAAAGTCCTACCTTTAAATTGTCTTTTGGATCACGGCACTGCCACAGATCCTGCTCCCCAAGTCTGAAACCACCGCTTTTGATGGTGGCTTTGTACCTACGCCCAGAGGGCAGTTGTCTGCTTTCAGGGAGATCTTCTTCTTGTCAGAAAGACTACCCAGGAAGGCGCATGACTTAAGATGAATGTGAGTACCAGTTCCCTTTCAAAGCTGAGTTTTCTGAGGAAATAAAGTAGCAAGCTGTGACGGAAAACAAAAAGCAACTTCTAAGAAAGGTGTGTAGTAAAGGAAAGCACATGTGAGTGAGAGAAAAATACCTAAAAATTAACAAGGTTAAATATAAGAGGCTTCTCCTACAATGTTGGAGAGGTTAAACTGTCAGGGCCTATTAGGTATTTCTAGGAGTAAAAATGGCACGTGTAACTACATCAACCACGTGGGACAATGCATCCTCCTGTTCCGGGCTGTAGGTACCAGATGGGTCACAAGGGCTCAGCACCTCTCAAACAGAAGTCATTCACTGAGGGAGACAGAGGAGGTTGTCTCAGCCCTGGAAGTTTCACCCTGTGTTTTCCCCAGGAGATTAATGAAATGACGGTAAGGTAAAAGATTAGCATATTCCAGCTGCTGTGCTGCCATTCTGTACTGTCCCCAAATCTGGGTGAGGTGACTTACTCTTCCCTCAGGGAGAGGCAAGTTCCTTTGTGTTACCTGATGCTATGTATCATCAGCATCTCCAGAGGCTTGGAACAAATTCAACTCTCCTTTCATTGCAAGGCACCTCTGGGCATCTGCAGCATGAGCATGTACCTGAGGCACTCTAGCAAGTCCATACAGAAAAGCCAGGCTATGTATTATGAGGTACCACAGCAGTTAAAAAAAGATTTCTGTGTATCAGTTTGGGGGATTTGGGCACCAAAATTTGTCTCAAATAGAACTTGATCAAGTAAGTAACTTTTCAACTCCCATCCAAAACGATTTCCTTCAGGTTGCACAGCAGAAACTGCAAAAGTACTCCAAGCCTCTCAAACTGCAGCTAATACCTTTGCCACTAACCCATCCCTTCCTCGTTTATAGGTAATTTAATCTCTCTAGCTGGACTCAGCTCATCTGGGATCAGCAGTGGTGTAAATTACAGCAATAATGACACTCAAGAAGCTGCACTCAGTACATTTTGACTCTGCTCACTCTACATCAAAGCAGAGCAACGAGATACAAAGAAAAGCATTATTAGCATTGACCCAGCTGCTTTGCCTAACAACCATCCAAAGCAAAGCGAAGTGGGCTAGGATGTTAAAAGAGCTGCATACATTACATTCCTGCAAAGCCAAATTCAGTGTGGACTTCAGGCGTCTCTATTGATTTCCGTGAGATTTGTATTAGACCTCCACACAGAATGGCTGAGGGCAGGGTGAGCTGTCAGGGAGAGGATGTACTTATGATTGCATTTTGACAAAAAAAGGGAAAGCAGGCTTTCCAAGGTACAGAGTGTTATTGTTGTTACCGGGATGCTTTTCTAAGCCCTCCTGTTCCCTACGTGTCTTAATTCCTTTGTTACAAAAACCACAAACACCTCCTGGGCCAGGAAATCCAATATCTCTGCAAATAATTAGCTTTGCACACAATAGACACAGAAATCATTGTCACTGCTGGGGAAACGCATATGGCTAAAAGGTTTATATGTAGATATTCCTGGCTAAACAGTGCACTGGTGAAACAGGCTAATAAGACAGTTAAAAGTGAGAATGAGGTAGATGATTTTATAAACAACTTGTTTTTCAGTCTAATTTTTAGTGTTGTCATTAAATTAGGATTTTAGTAAACCAAACACATTGTCAGATCAGCTGGATATTGCCAAGTCCACACACAGCAGTAAATCAGAACAAGAACAGAAACCAGTAATCCTGCCTGCTCCATCCATGAGTGATTAGTCAGACTCTCAGTTCTTCTGTAAAAATTTTCCACACCCTAGCTCTCAAAACACTGTTTAAAGAAAAGCCACGTATCACTGTTACAGAAGAAGAAAGAAGCACAGTCATGCCAAAGATCCATGCTAGAGTAAAACATAATCCCAGATCAGTATTCAGTCGCCTCAACGGTTCCTGACTGTGTTTCTTCATAGCAGAAAAACAAAAAATAAAAAAGAGAGAAGAAAAAAAAAAAAAAGATGCATTTAATTTCTAAGATTGCAAATGAAAGAAGACAAATATACATGTTAATTATTAAATAACCAAAGTCCAGATTTTATTTCTGTGACTGCAGTTAGATATTATCTTCATGCCTGAAATAAGAGTGCATAGATTCATCACACTAAATGGTCTTCTGGCATTCTGGTTTGGTCTTCAGAAGCATGAGCTCCACAGATGATTGCAAGGATATAAACCCTGCCTTCAAATACCCTTTTGTGTCTAGGAAACAAACCATCAAACAGGCATTCACATGTGTCTTCAAATGGTTCACAGAACAAGAGGCTCAAATTTAGAATCCTTTCTAGAAAATGAAGCCTTCTGAAGGAGATGGTGGAGACTTGTCTGAGGATAAGCACTGTTGGTGTAAAGATGCCAGACCCCAAATGTTTGTTGAAATCCACTGATTAAAACAGAGCTGAAAGCGAAGGCTCTGCTCGCCTACCATTCTTCTTGGCAGGAGGATGCACAGTGAAGTTTCTAAGGTGTTCATGTAGGGGAGACAGCTCTGGTGGTTGCTCTACCTGCATTTGGGGGTCATTTAGCATTCAGACTGCCATCAGCTTGGCAGCCCTGGGAGACCACACTCTTCTAAGGCATTCAGGGTTTCAGGAGCCAGCAACACTAAAGTAAAGGAGAGGTCCTGACAAGCTGAAATTTCTTCAGAGACATTTGGGGCACCCTGAGAGAGATCACCCTCCAGGACTGTCAGGGAACTAGGATACTAGAAGCCCTGAAAGGCATCATGAAGTTAGTAAGTTCAGCATATGCATTCATATATGCTTTATATATATATATATATATATATATATATATATATTTCAATTCTTTAAAACAGAGCATGATTTTTTTTTTCAGCTTTCTAGCCCATAAGGAATACAAAACTTATGTTTTGGTTTTGAAATAGCAAGGGTTTTCCTGGTCTTCAACTCTAATTCACACCTAGGGCAATGCTATAGCAAGAGGTTATTAATCTAGTGGATAAATTCAACCACTTTTTTTTTTTTTTTTTTTTTTTTTTTTTTTTCCTGATAAACTAGGCAAACATCAGGTCACTGCAAGGGCTTGAAAACTGAAACATAACAATGGAGTAATGACTGGCTGTAGAACAGACAAATGTTTAGAAAACAAGCCCAATAGAGTCAATATTGGGGCTACTATGAAATTTCATGTTCAAAAAGAACTCTTTACTCATGTCTAAACAGTAACACTATTTCTAAACCTGGGAATGCCTAAGACACAAATCCCTTTAAGAAGACAGAATGGAGGGATTGCTGCATACTTACCCTGTCCTTACTCTCTTCTGTAGCCTATACTTTTCCTCCTGTCCACCCTAAGAGACAGGATGCTGGGCTAGAGGGTCCTTTTGGCTGAGCTTGTACAGCTGCTCTGGTGTTCCTCTATTTATGCTACATTTCAGAGGAAGTGATTTTCTTATTCCCCATCTTTTCAACAAACAGTAAAGCCCTCCAATACTGTTTTTGACAGAGTGCAACCTAAATGCTTGCATTCAAGAATTAGTCACACACTGCTGGAGTGAAAACAAAGAAAATGTAAACAGCTAGTGCTTTTGCCAGAAGTATGTAAGAGTCTGTGTGGGAAAGGATATGATATAAGACCTTGTGTGATCATACATTCTTTTATTAAAATAAAACCTTTCACAACAATTCCTAACATGATTTTTTTTTTTTCAAGTATCACCATTCATTAAACAAAGCTTGCCTGTGCAATTATCAAATATGTAAGACTTGTGATATCAGTTAGATTTCTGTATGGGTGTATTTCACATTGTTGTTTAATTATTAACTGACTCCATCATGTTTACTTTCAATATGTGTTCTTTATATCAGGAATACATCTTACAATATTAAATGAAAAGACAAATTCAGTCAAGAACCTGAGGAATAAGAAGAAAAGCAGGTTGTGTATGGTTTCTCACCTGCTTTCTCTCAGCTATCCAAAATTCTCACTGCAGCCTAGTCAGGGAAAATTCTCTGTGGAGAGTTACACCAGGCTTTGAGGTAGAAGATTCTGCTTCATCCACATTTTTCTCAACCCAGCCTCAGTGATCTCACCAGAATGAAACAAAAAATGTTGTGCCATGAAGCTTTAAAGAAAAAATACTGGCTATTACAATAGACAAAGACAAAGTTTATTCTAATTTGCAGAGTGTTGGGGGCAGCTGTTTATTTGTCTCAACACATAGTTCAGATGACCTCTTCATGAAACACAAGAGTGTGATAAATAGAAAAGTCAAGGAACAACTAACTGTTCATCAGTGTCAAAAAAGTTCATTTTGACATTGCTAAATCAGACTATTTTGATTCAGAGTGGGGTGGAGAAAAAAGGCGACATTGGCGCCGCTCACACAACTACCTCACAGTGAGGTCTGCTGTCTTCTTTTCTGGCATCTCCATGGTAAGGTAGCCCATTGCAATGCAGAAGGCACACATTCTTATCTCCTCTTCACTCTGCTCAGAGTTTACATGAATCAAATACTTCTTCTTTCTCAGAAGAGGTGCTGACTGAGAAGTTTACCGCTTTTTCTGAAGTGGTACTTTTTTATGTTTAAGTTACTCAAAGTATCACTGGAACCCACAGGTACCACTTCCAGGTGAGTGCCCTTAAGGCAGGCTATGCTTGTGTCTTGAACATAAATGTACGTGTACATAACTGTAAATGAATACTTATAGGTTGATATAAAATAAAGGCACTTCAATAGGAGTGGATAAGAAAGCAATAGCCCAGAATACCTACAGACCTGTGTTCACTCACAAAATGAGATATCAGACTTCAAATCCCTGCTTTACTATAATTAGAAAGGGTATCCACACTCCTCAAAATATCTTAAGTGAGGGCTTCAAGTTAAAAAAAAAAATGTAGAGTTAATTTATGTGAGTTTTTATTAACTTCCTTCCCAGAACAATTGTTCCAGAATAAGCAAAATCATTAATTAATTTTACCTTTGATTTACCAAAAAAACAGTTTCACATCAGCCTAGAATTTTGGAGGGTCTTGGTGTGAAGTTTCCTGGGAGACAACTAAGCCAAGAAAACCCATGAGAATACTTCCCCATTCTCTTTACCTTGTGTCCCAGCAATCCAACATGCAGCAGGGGCCTCCCCATAATCCAGATAGCCTCCAAAGCAGACAGCTATCAGATGGAATACCTGCAGGTCTGGAGCTGAAAAGACCTCAAGGTGGATGGAAAATGGCTCATTTTATAGGTGAGGGAGATGTGCTGCCCAAAGAAACAAATTTGTGCTTAATAGTAGATATAACCTGCACTTACCCAGCTTAACTAGTAGGTTTTCTAGATAGCGAAGAAATGCACTGAGCAGTTTCATTTCCACAGTCCAATACCTTCTCATCAATGATTTAAAATGATTTTTCATTTGTCTCAAGAACATTTGCTCCAGACCATCTTCCTCCTTCCTCAACAAACTCATATCATTCCTCACATGCTTGAAGCAGCAATGCACTGAACATTCCCCTCTCTCTGTCCATTCTACCTATCAAGTTTCTGATTCCTAATTAAATTTATAAGTTCTAAAAGTACAACTTAACCACTGGCAACTGATTCCCTTCGGAACAAAAACCCTCCCTCTAG
Organism: Heteronetta atricapilla; assembly: GCA_011075105.1. Classification (NCBI taxonomy): domain Eukaryota; kingdom Metazoa; phylum Chordata; class Aves; order Anseriformes; family Anatidae; genus Heteronetta; species Heteronetta atricapilla. The sequence continues at coordinate 148,453,585 of CM021732.1, forward strand.
AGCAAGTAACATGAAATCACTTGATTCAACAAGCTAAACCAACTTCCTTTTGCCTAACCCAACCTTTTAGTAGCTGGCAATGCTCCAGCACCTCTGATTAAGGGAAAAGATGCTGAAGGGCCAAATTTCTGAAGGTGCTGAACACCCACTACACATGCTGATTTAAGATGAAGCTGCAGATGCAGGGCCCCTTTGCCATCCTGCCCTGTGACATCTTCAAATCACTTTCTCTTGGTGTCACAAGATATCAAGTTCACTTTTTTATTATTATTATTCTTTTCTCTTTTTTTTGGCCTATCAAGGTTAAATTCCACAGAACAGTGATGTTTATCTCCTAAGCTGAACTGCAGAACAGTATTTGCATTTGAAACATCAAGTACTTCTACACCCACTTCCATAAACTGAACCACTACAGGGTTTTTGAGTTTGCACCTGTACGTTCCATTGTTGCTTTGACTTATTCCAGCTAAAAGGAAAAAAAAAAAATGAAAAACAGAAGTTTTTTATTTAGAGTACTGGACTGGGCCTCCAAATGCATGGATTCATACCTTGGGTCTCTCATTCTTTCCTTGTGCAGCTCTCACATATGAGCGGTGATTCTGTGAAATTGATGTGGTTTCATGACTTACTGATCACTGCTGGCTGAATTGTCATCTCCTGGTTTGGAGAAGCGGAAACTCTCAGGACTAAAAGAGTAAAGTCTTTGTCATACCCCACTGTTCTCCTATATGTTTTATAGAGAATCCACAACAGGGTTTAGTTTTCACATTTCAAAAGGGAAGGGAAAAAAATGAAGAAGCTGAAAAAACAAATGACGATTCCTTAGAAATCACTGGGAGTGCCTCACTGTAAGCCACAGGGTCGGAAGGCAACACTGAACGCTTGCGTCTTCCTGTGCTTCAAAGTCATTTTCTTTCCATTTGACTTTAGAGAACATCATTTTGGCTGGCTCCATGGTTCTTGCATGAGGACTAATGGTGTGCCTTTCACTCTGTGCTGATACACACCTGAAACCTAGAGGGGAGCAGATAGTAAAGTAGAATTTTTTACCTTTTTTTTTTTTTTTTCTTTTCCCTTTTCTTACTGATGGCAAGCATTAGGGAGAAAAATAGGTTAGAATAACTGATTTTCAGAGGAGACAACAAATTAGCAAATGAGCTAGCCACAGGAGAACAGGTACCTGGGAGAACAAAATATTAAACGTCATTGTTGCATACTCCTAAAACATAATCTTTTTCCATGGCATAATAACAAGTCATGGATAATAATTTTCAAATAAAAGTCAATAAATAGAAACAATAGCAATATTGCTCCAACACTTGATGACACTCTCAGTACCATAAAATCTGAATTACATCAGCATTCGTTGTAAGAAGTGCTGGCTCGACCACTTAGAAGTCACAATTTTTAAATGCCAGTCTTTTCATACTTCAAGTGAGTGTTTTCAGTGCAGGATTATAAATAGATAGTGATGTCTGCTTAATTTATACATACAAAAAAACAGTGAAGTTAACAAAGAGACTGTCATAGCTTGGTCAGGATAACTATAGATTTCTCTTCTCTGGGGTAAATGCATTGTTCAGATAAGAGGAACTTTGCAGAGGTTTCTAATATGTCACTGTTGTCTACAGCTTACAATTTTGGAAGTTCTTGAACTTCTTTCCTATACATTGCTGAAAGATTTCCACTTGTCCAGCTACCCTATCAGAGTAAACAGAGTCTTCTACAACCAACCAGTAGCAAACAATAACAAAAAAAAAAAAAAAAAAATCGAAAATAAAGTATTTGCTAATCAGGCACAAAATATTTCAGAACACAAGGAGGGAGAAAAATTCTGTTCCTAATTTTATTTAAATATACAAATGCAAATCCAGAAATCTTATGTGCCATTTCTTTATTTCTTGTATGCCAAGTGCCATAGAGGTAACACGCAGTTTCATTGCAAGTCAGGAGATGGCGATGTTGGCGATGATCTTCGTGCATCTCACCTGGTTATGTAACGAGTCGATTTGGGTGGTGGTGGTTCACGAGATGCCATCTCTGTAAACTATGCTGCAGGTCTGCCAGATGCTAACCCTCGCACTGCTTATGTCCCACCTGGTCCAGGAGTGTTTGATGATGAGGTTACTGCATGCAGGTTGCATTGCTGCAACAAAAGAAAGCTAGCTATTCTGAACTGGCAAGTATGAGAAGATGGATGCAATTCCTCATGCACTGGGGCTCAGCTCCAGGCATTTTTCGATGTAAGGATAAAAAAAAAAATATGTCAAGTTGTTTCTTGATGCAGCGTCTGAGATGCTTAAGCTGACAGAGAGGAAAAGGTCAAAAATGGCCCTTGACTCTTTGTGATTGTCGGAGGTGATTTAATTGATTTTGGGCCGCTTTGTATCCAGATGTGCAAGAGAAACAGGGGAGGGGATATGGGTATTCAGGGGATTTTGATGGGATATTGAGAATGGTCAGGCTAAATGGCAGGTCCTTACAAGATTAGGCAGTCACATTGCTCTTTGTAGTTTGGTGGGTTTCATTTAGCCAATTTAGGCTGGATTTAAACTAACTCAGTCCTATCCATGGTCATTATGTCAAGGAGTATACTTCTCACTCTACAAAATGTATGGGACAGGCATGGCTAATAAATTCACAAATCCTCAGGTGCTCATTAATATCAATGCAATTAAAAAAAATCTAGATAATTCCCACCAGGTTATACAAAATTTACACTTTCATTTTCACATGGCTAAGATTTGTGCTAAGATTTTGGGATTGTTTGAACTTCTGACTCAAAGTGAAACTCATGAGTGAACAAGCATGCTTCATAATTAATTGAAGAGAAAGTTCATGCAGCATCCTGTGAAGGAGAACTGCCAGGTTTCACACTTCCCTTTCTTGAGCACAAAAAAGAAACACAGTGAAGAAGCTTATAAAAGTAGAATTATCAGATTACAGGATGGAAAAAGTGTTCCTCAGACCCTGGTTCATGAACCTTTTGACAAACATGCTTAGAGGTGTAAGTCTGAAGTGCAAGCACAAATCAGTACATTTTTTCATTATTCCTGTCATCATCTTGCCAAATTTCCTGACAGCTTGGAATAGACCTCCGCTTTTGTCTGGCCCAAGCATTCTCACCCTGGGGATTACAAGCAGTTGGCAGATGACTCTCATCACCTTGCCTCTTCTCAAGATAAACCTCCACAGGATAAATCCTGCAGTAGCAGGTGGGAACTTTTTCGATTAGCTCATCCACCAGAGATATCACACACTAAGACCTTGAAGGTCTGTCTCATAAATAGAGTGGGGAATGCAGCCATAAACATCATACAAGGCAGAGGGGAATACCAAGTTCACCAAGCTGGAAACAGAACTGGGTTGAGGACACCCTTATGCATCCCTTTCCTTTAAAGCCCAGCACCTCTAAGAATCTGCCCCCTCTCCAACTCTTCAACTCTGATCATTCCTGCTGAAAGATCTACCATGCCCAAATAGTTCTCTGCACAGGTGTTTATCTCCAAAGCAGAAGCATATTAACATCAGCTGAAATGAGTGCCCCAGAGGTGTTCATCCTGTGTTGCTGCTTAAATGGGGGGAGAGCGTGCATGTCCAGCACAGGATCAAGGAGACTAGCTGGGCACTATAACTCTTACTTGTCCTCATGTGAATATGCTGCACTTTTGAGTGCAGCCTTTAGCCAACTAAACCTCATTCTCAAGAGCATCAGAGTTCCTTTAAGGATGTCTGCATCTTGCAAGTATTTTAACATTTTTTGTGAGTCCCTGTTCCCCATCTCTAATAGGGGATATTAACACTCTTCTCATTTACTGGGATGCTGGGGGAATAAATATTTATGAAAGATATTGTAATGGTGAGATCACACAGGATGCAGGGTCCCCATTAAGTGCCATAAATAGACTTCAGATCTATTGTGCAAGATAAAGGAGGTTTTCATTTCTATTATGTCTAGCCTAGCATGGGGAGTCAAAGCCTGTTTAGCCCTCAGTGTTCTATAGTACCTTGTGAGATCAGGCAATTATTATTTATTTATAAGTGAGGTTTCTAGAAAGGCCACAAAGCCAAAACTTGTCATGATCTTTCATTCACTCCTACTTCCAATCTCTGGAAAAAGGAGGAAGTTTAGAGGAACAGAAAAGTATACAAACCAAATGTAACTGTGTGTCTATTAAAAGACTTTTTGGGTACAGGCATGGAGGGAATGGTTGGGGCAAGGTTTTGATTTCACCCTTGCTGGCTCCCATGCCCCTAATTAGGACTGAGATCTTTGTAGGTAAATAACATTTAAGTGGAACTATTTCTGACCACTGGGGTCCTGCACTCCACTGTGCAGTGCCCTTTCATTAGGAATTAGCCAGCCTGATGCTGAATAAACACGTGTGTGTTGCAAGTGCTCTGATGTGGTCTCTGTTAATTACTCTCTTTAACCTATTGCAATGATGTGCTGCTTAACCACACACACCACAGGACTGCTTGGGAAGGGGAAGATTACGGTGGATGCACAGAGAAATTCTTAAAGGCAGAGACAACATAAAGACATGCTATGAAGTCTGTTTGAACTGGTGTCAGATACGATAATGAGTGGGTAGGAATAATAATAAATGTGTAGCGCTTCAGGAACACTTCACATTCACTAAGTGCTGTGCCAACATCAGGCAATTAATTATACAACCAGGACCTTCTCTCTCACCAACACCCTCTTGACACCACCAAAGAGACCAGCCTGGCTTGCTCATTTGCTCTTTTTTTTCAGCACTGCCCTTGGCGGTGGTTTGTACTTGGAACGACTCTCTCCCCTTCACCCTCAAATTACACTCCCATTCACGACAACCTTTCAAAGGGTGCCTAGATGCATACTTAATGCTTTATTGCTGAGCTTTCCTCAGAAGTGCTTAAGGGTTTACATCACTGGAACAATAAATTTAAGTTCAACATCCTCCACTCCTTTAGGTCCCTTTTCTGGACCTCCATCTTCTGGAAGATTCATAGGGAGCCTGCCAACAGCCACCAATGAAGTGTGTCCTCACTGATCCAGGGATAGCTGTGCATTAGCAATCACTGTCCTATATTCATCACCAGACATGTTAATACAGTCTTCACTTAGCTTTAAGTAAGTTAGGGTTATAATTATATAATATGTTTTGTCTTATCACCTGCGCTTGAGCATGTGAATTATATGAACCTCTGAAAACTGGATCACTTTGGCCTTCACTCAAATGGGAAAGTAGGCATAAACCTGTGTTTTTTTGACATTAGTGACAGTAGTCCAGTAAAACAACTCCCTTGCTGTCATCAAGGGCAGTCGGTCTTCATTGTGTGTCTCTAGACACGCAGTTATACTGCAATTATATCAACACCAAATCCTGTCATCTGAACAGGTCCCAACTTCAGATATCTTTGTTTAAGCACTCAGTAACCTTTCTGCATCTCATTTCCCACATTGATAAATTAGGCATTACTATTATCACAATTAATTATTAATAAAACTATTAATATGTGCAAAGCCTCAAGGCTTCCAGATGAAAGGTGCTGGATAATTGTAAGGTGCTCTCCACACAGCCCTGGGCCACTAGCAACCAGCTCAAATTAAAAGAGGCTATCACGTACATAGACTTAAGGAGATTGGGCTGATCAAGTAACACATTGCCATGGGATAATGGTCTCCTGCTGCTACAGAAATTCTGAAACATTAATCTCGAATAAATATCACAAAGGATCTGAGGCTTTCCTCTTCAAAGAAGGCATTCACCTTATCACAAACAACATTTGACAGCTGGGATGCCCTGTTATGCCAAATCACTCACTGAAATTGAATACAAATTATGTCTGAGATGCTAAGAGCAGGCCCCAGTTCAACCTCACAATAAGATTATAGGTTATTTATAGTCAGTGGAGAGAGATGAACATCACAGAATGGCTCAGGTTGGAAGGGACGTCAAAGGTCACCTATTTCCAACCCTTCTGCCATAGGCGGGGATGCCACCCAGTAGATCAGGTTGCTCAGGGCCCCATCTAACCTGGTCTTGAACACCTCCAGGGATGGGACATCCACAGCTTCTCTGGGCAACTTGTTTCTGTGCCTCACCACCCTTACAGTGAAGAATTTCCTCCTAACCTCTAATCTACATCTACCCTCTTTTAGTTTGAAACCATTCCCCTTTGTCCTGTCATTATCTGATTGAGCAAAAAGTCAGTCTCCATCTTTCTTATAAGCCCCTTTTAAGTTCTGAAAAGCTGCAATGAGGTCACCCTGGAGCCTTCTCTTCTCCAGGCTGAACAGCGCCAGGTCTCTCTGCCTTTCTTCCTAGCAGAGATGCTCCAGCCCTCTCATCATTTTTGTGGCCCTCCTTTGGGCCCCCTCTAACAGCCCCACATTCTTCTTCTGCTGGGTGCCCCATCCTGGATGCAGCACTCCAAGTGGGGCCTCACAAGGGCAGAGTAGAGGGGGACAATCACCTCCCTCCAGATGCCAGTCACACATCTGTTAATGCAGCCCAGGATACAGTTGTCCTTCTGGGCTGCATGAGCTCACTACTGGCTCCTGTCAAGACTTTCATTCACTAGAACCCTCAAGTCTCTCTCCACAGAGCTGCTTTCAGTTCTTCTCCCAGTCTCTACTCATGTCTGGGATTGCCCTGACCCAGGTGCAGGACTTTGCACTTGGGCTTGTTGAACATCATTAGGTTCATGTGGGCCCAGTTCTCAAGCTTTTCCAGGTCCCTTTAGATGGCATCCCTTCCTTCTATTGTATTAACTGCACCACTCATCTTGGTGTCATCTGCAAACTTGCTGAGGGTGCTCTCAATCCCACTGTCTATGTCACTGATAAAGATATTATAAAGTACTGGTCCCAAGACAGACCCCTGAGGCACACTACTCATCACCAGCCTCCACCTGGACATGGATCCACTGACCACCACTCTCTGGGTGTGACCTTCAAGCCAACTCCTTATCCACTGAATACTCCACCCATCAAATCCATATCTCTCTAATTTGGAGACCAGGATGTCAAGTGGAACCATGTCAAAGACCTCATAGAAGTCCAGGTATATGACATCAGTCTTCCCTTGTCAACTGATGAAGTCACTCCATCATAGAAGGTCACCAGATTGGTCAGGCATGATTTACCCTTAGTGAAGTCATGCTGGCTGTCTCAGATGATCTCTTTGTCTTGCATGTCCCTTGACATTGCTTCCAGGAGAATTTTTTCCATGATCTTGCCAGGCACAGAGGTGAGGCTCACTGGTCTGTAGTTCTCCAGGTTCTCCTTTCTACCCTTTTAAAAATGGGAGTGATGTTTCCTCTTTCCCAGTCACTAGGGACTTCACCTGACTGCCAGGACTTTTCAAATATGATAGAGAGAGGCTTGGCAACTACTTTCTATTCTGAGCAATGTACCTATAAATCCAGCAACCAGACCCCAATCTGTAATGTGTACCGTGGGGACTGTAATGTGTAATGTGTACTGTGGGAAGACAACCTTCAGGAGATACCACTGGGACTTGTCAGTGAGGGCAGCATCAAGTTCTCTTATGGCACTGTTTGGTAGTTGACGCCAGCCAGTTGCAACATGATAACTGTGATCAGTACTACAAGGTATAAACCTGCTTTCAGGACTTTCCCACCACTTTCCTTCTGTGGTGGGCTAACCTTAGGTAAGGTCCAAACTCCCACTCAGCTGCTCTCTCAGTCCCCTTCCCCCACTGGCCAAGGTGGAAATAAGATAGAAAAGCTCTTGGGTCAAGAAAAAGACAGGGAAATACTTACCAATTACTGTCATGGGCAAAGCAGAATCCACTTGGGAAAAATTAATTTAATTCATAGTTAAAATAGATTAGTGTAGTGAGAAAGAAAGATGTAAAATTAAAACACTACATTCTCCTCCCAACTATTCCCAGGCCCAGCTTCATCCCCTCACTCCCACCCCTTCTCCCGCAGCAGCACAGCGATGGGATGGGATAGGATGGGATGGGGACTGCACTCAGCCCCCCAGCCCCTCTCTGCCGCCCCTTTTTCCTCACCCATAGTCCTGCTCCAGCGGGGGCCCTGCCCCAGGCTGCAGCCCTTCAGGAACACCCTGCTCCCGTGGGAGCTCCCCACAGCCGCAGCTCCCTCAGGAAATGTCCCCCTGCTGCGGCGTGGGCCCTCTCCAGGCTGCAGGGTGGAGATCTGCTCCAGCTGCGGCTTTGCAGGGCTGCCGGGGAAACCCTGCTGCCTGTGAGCCTGGAGCCCCTCCTGCCCTCCTCCTCCTGGGGCCTGGGCCCTCTGCTGCTTCTCCCTCGCCCTGGGCCTCCTCCTCAGCCTGTGCCTGCTCTCACTGCACCTTGCCCCAAGCTGCTGCACACATACACTCTGTGCTTTGTATGGCACATATAAGTCACTTCATCTTGGTGTCTTTTCCCACTCTGGTCTTACTACAGGATGATGACCTAGACGATCCTCAAGGGTCCCTTCCAACCCAAACCATCCTGTGATTCTATGATACCAAAAACACTTTTCAGGCTCCTTGAAGGAAGTGATTGCAAGGAAAGAAAGTTTTGCATAGAGATTGAAACACTCTGGTTGGGCTTTGCAATCTGTAACAAATGGCTTGTGCTAACCTTGTAAGTAGAATTTGAAGGCTTCATGCATGCCTTTCTGCTTTTCAGGCTGGTGGAGTTAATTGATTGCCCATAGCTCTACCCTAGAAAGCCAGGCAACCATCAAGGACTCTTCTGCCTAAATGAATTAAGTAAATGAATTAAGCAATCAGACACAAAGGAGTGGGTGTGCAGCAATTGCCTATCATTTGAAATGCAAGGCACAAGTAATTGATTGTGCAGTTATCGTACCACACGACATGCAAACACATCCTCTGCTCTTGTTTATATCTTTTCAATGTGGGAAAATATAATTGCAAGACACAGATAATAATTTGTCTAACCATGTGTGGTAGCAACATCAATAGTCATTATTCTATACTCTTCCTTCAAAATACGCTGGGTATTTCAATATAGAAATAGAAAAGCAATTCCTTGCCTGAAGGGATGGCAGTGTGTGCTGGATTCTGCCCCACTGAAATAACACCTAGATCCATCATTGGGGTTTAATGTAGGCAAAGCAACCAGATTTAATAAAATAAAATAAAAATAAAAAAAAAATAAAAAATAAGAGCATAGAAGTGAATACAAGATAAGAAGACAAGTAGAAATGTAGAAGGAGTACTTGATTATTCTCTGTCTGCTACCTGGTTGTTTTTATAGTCTACATCTTAAATATATTGATGCTGCCAGGTGAGGAAGCACAGCAAAGCAAAAAAGAGGTGACAATTATGGTTGTGGCAACTTGACCATTGGGATTTGATGACTGGCATTATTGACAGAGAAGATTGCAAAGGTCTCCATGGAAAGAGACAATGGAATACACTGAATAAATAAGACATGCTGAAAAAAAGTTATGAGGCTATATATCTTGGTTTATGTACAAGAGCATCCAATCCAGCTCTTCTTAGAAGCTTTCCACTAGCTTTATGGAAGCTAGATGGAGACAAGGGTATCTGTACAGAGGTCAAGTTCTTTCTCATGTATCATTTTTGTTTAAAAGTGGTTTCTTTCTGGAAAACAGTAGCTTAGGTTTCCAGTAAACAGGAACAAAATTCTCTGAAAACACAGAAACACTGCTTCATTGTGTAGTTTCACACACACACACAAAAAGGAGCACTAGGTAAGGAATGAAATAGTGTCAATTTGCACATAAAGCCAGCATTTTGAAGGACAGAATTCACTCACTTATATGCCATCAAACCATCCTCTTACTCTGTTGTTACCTCAGGTGAAAATAATTAGGAAAGATTGAAAAAACATCCAAGCAGCTCTGCTTATCTTTTTGTCAATAACATCTTTGGATTTTGGTTTCTCCTATCCAAATTCCTTTTCATTTTCATTACCATAAGTACTATATTAATGCCTAAAGCTCAGTGTAAAACTAGGGCTCGTTTCTGAGACCCAAGAAAACCTCCAACCACCTAAACTTAAAGCATGAATAGAAAAGGTAGACAAAAACAAAGAAGAAAAAGATTATTTTTACTCAAAACAATTAATGTATTTATGCCCAATGATAGATTCATATATGATAAAGGATGGAGGAGTAGGTGGGGGACTGGACACTGTTCAGGGAAGCTCTTCTGTTTCAGTCACAGTATTTTCTTTCTTCTAGCCACCTGCATTGTCATTGACTCAGTGTGTTGGCACACATCCATTGAAAATAACAAGGGGAAATGACCTGGCCAATATGGCAGAGAACCTAGATGCAAGTTTTGTATGTATGGGAGGGAACAGGACAGTACATATGCGTAGGACAAAATACATTCATGCTCCACGGGCCTTGTCTAGACAGGTGGGATGGGAGGGATTTGATGGGAGCAATTTGATTTTAGATAGGAAACATCCAAGTCCTTATGTGAAGGTTGAGAACTTCAGCTCAAAGACTTCAGGAGCCTGGGGCTTAGGTTTGGTTATGGATTTCCTTCATTTGCGTTTTTTAAAACTCTTTGATATTTGTCCAAACTTAAAAACTCAAACATCCTTGGCTTTGCTGAGTTTTCTTATGTATGTGTTTGTGCTCACATATAGCTGTGTGACTTGCTATCTCAAAGATGCAAATGCCTGTGGGATAGGGAGGTCTGTGCCACAGCTGATGATCCAGCGTGGTTTGTCATCCACCACCAGGCGACAGGCTGGGATGAGAATGGAACTGTTCTTTTTTTTCCATGTTAGAAGGAACTGCCCTGACCTCAGGCTAAAACAGAAAGAAAAATCATCCCTGAGATGAGCAGAGTAACTGAGTTTTCAAGCCCATTTTAAGGGCTACATTTGTGCCCACTTTACCAAAATCAGAGGTAAATCATTGCAATGTCCTGTCTCCCATAAATACACACACACTGATAACATAGGGTGGCCTGCAGCCAGTTCAGCCTGCACAGTTGGAACCTTTGTTTTTAGGGTTCAGTTGGAAGGGGAGTAAATATTTGCAAAAGAACATTTTCCTAACAGGAACACTCTCAAAAGTACTTTTTTTTTTTTTTTTTTTTTTTTTTTTTCTGGAAAAACAGCTCTGCCATCATCCTCTTTTACTGTAGAGTCCTGCAAGCCCAGGGCCCACAGACAGAGAAATAAATCAAGTGCTCTGAACCTGCGTGTTCAACCTTTACTGCAAACTCGTGTAAGGGCTGCTCAAATGGGAGAGCACTGATAAGGTGACCTGACTTCACAGAATTTTGAAGAACTGTCCTTTGAACTTTGAAAGCCTCATTTGTAAAAGATAAGATTTATGACCCTAAGGAAGGCAGGAAAGGGTGAACAAATTGTTGTCACCCAGGGAAGCCTTCCTGATAATTTTCCTTTCCACTTCCAAGAACAGAGAATTTTAGAAACACCAGTGGACAATAACCCCTTTGCTGAGTCTATCTGACTTTGATTTCAGTCAATTTGACATTTTAGGCTTTACCTAAATAACTTTGATGTACCTTTAAAGATTAAATCCTGATAATGAAAGAACATGTGCACTTCAGATGATTAGTATTTGTGTAGATGCTTTAAAAAAATTGGGGGGGGGGAACAAGAAAAAAACATCCACACATTTTAAAAAACAACTTTGTCATTTGCTAGCCGCAAACATTATTAATATTTTGTCAGTATTCATATTTCACCTGCAGTTCCTGCAGAGATAGGGCCATTCTGTGAGAAGCAGTGTTTATTAATGAAAGATAGTCCATCCTGGATTCATCTGCCTTACCTGAGATGTTTAATTGAGATGTTTCATTTAGGACTAAAGTCACTTGAGCCTTCTTCTATAATCAATGGGTCACTATGTGGGATGATTCAGACATTTGTCAGTCAGAGTTGCTGTGTGGAAGTGCTTCTCTTCCTTGTTAATACATAAATATCTTAGGTACCTGAAGGGCTGAAAGATAAGTAAGATATATCTGGGCCTCCCTTCTCTTAGAATGTATGGTTTTAAAAAAAAGGGGGGGGGAGGAGAGAGGGGGAAGAACAGAAGAAGACAGAAAATGTTAAATTTCCTCCCTACAAAAAGAATATGAGGCACAGAGCTTAGGAGATCTGCTCAGAGCCAGAAAGCAGGAAACAGATCCAGGTATTGATCGTAATTCTGTGAAAGCAGCATCTTAGTTATAAAAAACATCTTACACCTCTGGCAGTGGCCTCAGGATTTTTCCAAATATGAATAAAGATGCTAGAGCTGGAAAATGGTTCCACAAGTAAGTGTTCATTCAATTTACTTATTTCTTTAAAATGTTGAAAATTATTATAAAGATTTTCTATCTCTTTAATACCTGTTAAATTTCCTGTGAAAGTTCTAAGGAAGATTTATTTTTTTCTTCCCAGAGGCTCTCAAATATACTATCACACAAAGGCTAATGTAGCTTTGCTGAAATCTGTTTCTCATCTTCTGTATGTGACAGTTTTGGCCATATGCACAAAGAAGGAAGACTCCTAAAACCAGTCATGTCTCTGGAACAACTGGTGTTACATGGCTTATCCCTGCCCTAAACTTGACAAAAAGCAAAAATCTTCAAAATTTCCATGACTGATTTCCTTAAAAAAAAAAAAAAAATCATAATAATTTATTGAAATTTTGAACTGAAAAGTTATGTTTCAAAGAACAGAAACATTTTATTCCAATAATAACTATTTGGGGTACATAAACATTTTTTTCTAACAATTAAAGGTTCCTTAAAACAACTCAATAAATATCACAAAGTTTTACTTCTGACTTATTTTTTACAACGGGTAGATACACAGAAATAGAGGAATGATTACAGCAGATCAGAGCAAAGGTCTGTCTGATTCAGTATGCAGTCCCTGACAGTGTCAATTTTTCATTTAAAAATGCCAACTAGATTGAACAAGAGAACAGAATGGCCAGAGACACAGTTGGCACAAACAGTCTACGCACAACAAATGGATTGAAATATTCATGCATAAAATATGCAACAATCAGTTCCAAAGTTGTATACAATTACACAGAGAAAAAAAAATAGATGGAATAAAATTAATGAAATAAGTTATTTGCTATAAATACATTGGCTAGTTATTATGGATGTAATTCTGCCTCAAAAATAAAAATAAAAATAAAAAATCTGAACTATATTTATACAACAGAATCTACTTCAGCATTTGATAATAAAAGTTTAAAATGATATCATGATAGAAAGGAGAACTCCACAGCTTAGCAAATAAAAAAATAAAAAAATTAAAAAAAAAAAAAAAGTAAACTGTGGAGTATGGAAAGGATTTGCTGGAGCACACTATCTAGTTTTGCTGCCCACAGTTCAAATAATAGATGTAAAGAAACTGTAAAATGTATGGAGAATAAAGAGAAGAGCCACCAAAATTATGTGAAAGTTACAGAAAATGCACTGCTGTGAGGTGCTGAAAGCTTGCTTAGCTGCTTCCTCAGACAGAAGACGAGCATTGAAAGACCTGACAGGAAAAGTTAAACTTTGGGAGGCACTGCCAAGTGAAAAGACAGACTATCTCTTTCTTGATTTCTTATAGTCAATGTATGCTTTAGCCAAATAAAAAAATAGTGAACTCAGTGCAGAGTTGTGCAATGTGGGAAGCCAAGCCAGATGTCACTAACTTTTGTGAGAAGGATAGTTATTTGCTCAATAAAAAATAGTTTTAACAGGCTTCTTCTTGCTGATCAAGAAAACTGGGTATCCAGCATTCAGGTTGCCTAGAATCATGGCAGAAAGAGCATTTCATGTGGATAAACACATTATTTTTTGCATAGGAGAAGGCTTGTTACAGATTTACGCTCTGGAGAAACCAGAGTGCTGTACTGGACTTCCTTCTGCACTTAAGCAGACTTCAGCTGTAGGTGAATTCACAGTAAACAGGCAGTTGATCACAGGGAACTTTGTTCTGTGTTGACATCAGAACTACTGTTTGTGCCAGTGACCTAGAGAGCAAAGAACTCCACAAGTGGCAAAACTGCCAGATCACTTCACCATAGTACCATTAGAAAAGGCCATGAGCACTCAGACCATTCACGTCTCTAATGATCTGTTTGTCCTTGGAAGGCCAAACATATCACTTGTCCAAATAAACACTGTCCTTTAAAAACAAAAACAAAGTCAAATGAGGCTACACAGTTCTCAGCAAAACTGCTCAGAAAAAAAAAAAAAAAAAAAAAATCGATTTCCTCAGTAGCTTTGGTGCTTCTTCTCATCTACTGCTCAGAGAGTGCTTCCACCTGTTCTAGAGGGCTTACATTTCCCACCTCACGCATGGTGCACTCAGGACCGTGATTAATGGGGATCTTGGATAGCACTTGTATTTCAGACATACCTGTGGAAACAATCATATGTTGAAAAAAATATATATATATTCTGTCCATTAGAAGGAAGAAAGAAGAAAATAGAGGAAATGTAGAAAAGGAATGGGTCACTCAATTAGGGAAAGGGAAATCTGATTTCACTTTCCAGCTCCAGTTCACATTCATACATTTAGTACAAAGGAGAACATGACCAACTGAGCTTACATAAACATAATATTAACTGAGGAATCACCATGAGCATAGAATTACTGCAGATTAGAACCTTCAAGAGAGATCTACAGGGAAAAATTGAGTTTTCTGGGAGCTCCACAAAGAAATCCTTAGCTTACGAGGCTCTGAGGATGTCCTTCTTCAAGTATGTATTCAGGTGGGTCTTTGAGTTTTCACAGTAAAGATTCAGGTTAGTTACCTAGGGGCTCTAGATAGTTCTAGGTTTAGTTGATAGCAGAGCAGCTGTCCTGAGGATCTAAATTTTGTACTTGGTCATTAAAATTGGAAGTTAAAGAGACAACTAAGCTTTGTGGAGCTCTAGCTTCATTAAAGGATGTAGTTAGTAATATAGCATTAAAGAGCCTCAGCCTTTCATGCATATCATCTTACTGAATGCTCCTCCCATTCCGTGACTTCATGACTAAAGCTGACAGTCAGTTCTCTTTTATTTCCCAATATCTTTGAGTGTCTATTTTGACCAACTAGAACTGTTCATGAAGCTTCACCTCCTGCAGAGTATTGTCTTGAGGTCTTCCTATCTTCTTCTTTGCCTCTTTGCTTTCAGTATCCTTTCTAAATCTTTTTTTTTTTTTTTTTTTTTTTCCTTCTCTTTGTAAAATATGTTCACCTAACATAGCAGGAAGCTATTTCTCAGATGGCACATACCTGAAATCATAGTGAAATCACCTTGCACAGGATGAGCAGAGCTGAATGAAACAGGTTTTGCTATTCTACATGAAACACCAAAGTTCTGATACTTATTATTCTAAATTAAGAAGGAAAACTGTAAAATTGTCAATATACATTGCAGAACAAAAAGAAATATTTAAAATATTAATGCCAAAAAGTCATGGTACTTCTTTTGGGGTGTGTCCCACCACCTCTTCTTGCACAATCACAGAGTAGCACAACTTTGTCCTCCTCTGTGATCTGTCTAGATTTTACCTATTCATTTGCCACATCCATGGGTGCAACAAGTTAGGCAGGCAGAAGACAGGATCCCACCACATCACGAAATCTTTATCTTGTCCCATCCTACCTCTTTTTTTCTTTCCTCCATCTTCTCTGTGTGTTCAACACACAACTTTGAATTCTTCAGGGCACTGTCTGTTTTATAACTGATATGTATGATGTTTGAAAAAACGGAGCACGGTGACCTACAAATGTAATAATATCTCACAGCGCTAAATAAGCTATGGAAATAATGCTGTTGATAAAGGTTCCTACCAACTTTCTTTCCTGGAGCAGAGTAGTGAAGGCTCTAAAACACTTATTTTCCTCAAATGCCAGGGTATTATATCAATGTTACACAATTTTTGCTCTGCCAAGTTTCTCTACAACTACATTCCTTTTTAAGGAAAATAAAGTTTTATTTAACATTTACATTAATTTCATTTAAATGTTTCATAACTCTTAACTCATAACTCTTCATAACTCTGTAGTAACAATCTTGGAATTCCCTGTGGCATGAAGCTTCCTGGAATTAGACCTCAACTTGCAAATTGCAATTACCTTAAGATCTCCACAGCTACATCCTATCTCTTCTAAGGGCAACAGTAGCTCTCCACCCTCTCCTCTATTATCTGTCATCTCTGAAAGCCACCGTTTATAAAAGAAATAGCCATCTTAATCTGCCCAGTAGACAGAGACCAAACACCAACTTGCTTTCTTTTCAGAAGAAACGTAACTTCTCTTACCTAAAGTGAGCCATCTGCAACGTGGGTGTCTACTTGTAATGGGTTTACATGTCAAGGTTTTGGTACCGGGGGGCCATAGGGGTGGCTTCTGGGAGAAGTATCGAGAAGCTGCCCCTTTTTAGATAAGGGCCCTGCTACTGACCAGAGTTGAGCCAATAAGTGATGTTGTTTGTACCTCTGTGTGAGCAGATTTAAGAAAGTGGGAAAAAAGAAAAAAAAGAAAAAAAAAAAAAGAAAAGAAAAAAACGCTGCTATACAGCAGCTAGGAGAGTGATTGGAATGAAAAGCAGCTCTGCAGCCCCCCAGGTGAGCGCAGCAGGAGGTGCTCCAGGCACTCAGCAGCAGTTCCCCTGCAGCCTGTGGAGAGGCCCCTGGTGGAGCAGGCTGTCCCCCTGCAGCCCATGGGTCCCACATGGAGCAGATCTCCACGCTGCAGCCCGTGGAGGAGCCCCCGGTGGAGCAGGTGGATGTGGCCTGGAGGAGGCTGCAGTCCATGGAGAGCCCCCGCAGGAGCAGGCCCCGGGCCGGAGCTGCAGCCCGTGGAGAGGAGCCCACGCAGGAGCAGGGGGTCTGGGGGAAGCTGCCGCCCGTGGGGGACCCGTGCTGGAGCAGTTTGCTCCTGGGGGATGGACCCCGTGGGACGGAGCCGGAGATCTTCCTGTCCTTATCTCAACCCTTGAGCCCTTTACATTATATTCCAACCCCCCTTAATTTTCTCGTTTTGTTTGTTTGTTTGTTTTTGAGGAGGAGTGAGAGAACAGTTGTGGTGGAGCTTGGCTGCCCACATGGGAATGAAAGCAGTTTTTCCTCACTGGTTTTGAAAACAATTCATATGGCCATCTCAGACAGACAGACTCTGTATAGGAAAAGTTTTTAGTGAGACAATGTGGAGATGCTCAGTACAAGATTTCCCTACTTTTAACAACAAATATGAATTCATATATAATAAAAATGTTTTTCTGAACCCATGTTGTATTCAGAATATATTGGGTTGTTTTCTACTGCTGTGACTGTAGATTTCAGTTATGTTATTTCAGAATTATAACAACCTCCACAAAATCAGAGCCAAGTCTTAGATTCACTTAGTATATGCAATAGCTATTGACTGATTTCATTAGTTTGGCCATTCCAAGGAGATTAAAGTTTACTACAGAAGTGAAAGCCTAGCAGGGATCACTGAGAATTTGCTACTAGAGTTAGAATAAAATAAAAAGTACATCACCAAAATGATAAACTACTCATTATGATTTGAATAAATTAAATACTTGGAGCCTTCAGTTTCCTTAATGTTTTGTAAATTAAACCACCTGATTTATGACTCTGAAAATACATCAAGCCTGAAATTTACACTTTGAAAAATGCCATATTCAAATTATTCTAAAAAAAAAATAAAATTTACATTGCAATCAAGAATTGTTTAAGATGTGAGTTAAAAATTAGTGACCATAATATTGGATGGCACATCCTGAAGGATTACTGTGTCTCTATCTAAGGGCAATACTGATTAAAGTCAAAACCAAGATGTTTGTGAAATATGCTAAGTGAATCCCTCCCAGTACTCTGAGTAGCTAATGTCATTATTTTCTTGACAAATCTCTTTTTTGGGGATCTTTCTCCTCACTTCAAAAAAGAAACAAATTGAATAACACCTGTTCATTCTAACAGTGAAGACATTCATTATCCTCCATCATTTGCTTCCAGAGTTATGATTCTGTTGTCAGTAAGGATACTTTTCATCTTAAAATCATCCTGAATTCCTACTTTTTCAGAGTGAGGTATGTAAGTATCTCTTGAAGAGTCAAACAAATGAAAATCAATTTCAGTTAAGAAGCGTTGGGCTTGATGCTGCAAAACTTATCCTTCAAAATCAGTGAGTGTTTAGAACTCCATGCACAAGAGTCATTAACACTATTTCCAAAACAAATAATGATACACATGCATCATAGTTCCTTAACTGTAGCACACCGTTATGGCAGGGTGCAGATGTTGTTATTAACAGGCATTATTAAAGCCAGCCTCAGAGGCAGTACACTCTACTACCATCCAGGACTGACCATCCAACAAATTCCACAGACCTGAGTTCTAGCCTAAACTGTCCTGCTGATCTGCCAGCCTGACTGACTCACTTCATCCTCTTGTCATCTTCTTACTCTTCATTTCTTCAGACTGTGAATGTTATGGCAGGAAAAGGCTAGGAAAAAATTCACCCAATTTATGGATTGATGATGGTTATATACTTTCTCTGGGAATGGGCAGGGAGCAGTCTATAAACAAACAAACAAACAAAAAATCTGATAGCAGCAGTCTCTATCCTGGCCATACTGAAATGATGTAGTCTTTAACCTGGCAAGTGGCAGGGACACCTCTGGCCACGCAAGGGGTACAGGATATGGAGCATGGCCATGAGGGCCACTAGAAGTAAGGTCCACCTGGCTGCTGCTCTGCTGATCATGGACCTCTTATTCTGTGCCTCATTTCTCTACTCCTGCAGTACAAATAGATGGTGATTTATCAACAAAAGATCTGTCAAATGTTGAACCTTCCACATAAGCAATGTTCTACATCAGCCTCAGTAAGCTTAAAATTATTGTTGTGAAATACATGGCCCAGGAATACCTGTCCCTTCAGTTACATTTGTGTGTAGTGCCTGAGCTGAATTCTGTATACAACCAGCAATAGAAATCACTACTTGTTCATGTATCACTTCTTATACACGAACAAATTTGTGATGCAAGAGTATAGTGAAAAGAAAGATATCCCTGAAGACAAATTCAACAGTTCAGAGCTTGCCTTTCTAAAAGTAAACATAAAGCAATGAACAGACTACTTAGGCTTAGCACAAGGGGCCAGTTTAGCTCCAAGAAACCAGTAGCCCAACACATCTTCAGTACAACTGATAAGGAAAATGGAATTTCCATTCACAGGAAATGTCAGCATTTAAAAAACAATACACAATTTAAAGTGCTGGGAAAAAAAAAAAAAAAAAAGCTTCTGTATTTGTCAATCTCAAATAGTTTATTGGAAACACCACCAAAACATATAGGAGAAATAAAAACTTTTATAGCACTTGTAATGTTAATAAGTATATATTAAATGTAGTATATGGTTCTATATAGTTATATGGTTATTTTAAGAGATTCTATACAGTTATATGAATATTTTAAGAGAAACATGCAAGTACAGTTAGATAACTATTATAACTTGTAAGTATAACATGATCAGATTGGAGGAAACAGTTTTGGAAATATAAGAGTAAAATAAGAAATTACTCTTTGCACTTGTCATTTTGCAGGGTCCAATTAGTTGTTTCTTTGGAAATTAACTGTTACATTGAGAACATTTTGTTCAGCTCTGGACTTGAAACCTTCCTTTCTTGGCTGGCAACTTTTTCCTAGAAGCACCAAATCCCTTTTGCTTGGTTTCTCTGTGCAGATAAGCCTCTGGATAAACATTAACTATTTCATTTTTGGCCTAATTCTTGTTCTGTCACAAGTGTTGAAAAGTCAAAGGACGATTTTTTTTTCCTTCAGCATTATGAAGGTAGCTGGATATCATTAACCTGGACAGGAGTGTCAAACACAACTTCTGCCACCCCAGAGGAAGTTCACTGCAAGTGTGTTGTGCTAAGCTGACTAGAGGAATTCTGTGCAGCTACACTGATCTAACAATATTAGCTAGTTATTTCTTCCAATAGCTGCCTATAAGCATCACCAGAAAAGGGGAGAAGTCAATTTGGATGTACAGAGAGAAAGAGAACTCAAAAGAAATCCATGGCCATTGAAAAAGGTTGTCCTTTGGTTACCTGAAACATTCAAACCTCTGGACTTACAAAGTTTACACTGTTTGATAAACACATGCAGAAGCTTCACCAAAGCCAGACTGTTCTTTCTTCTAATTTAAAACTGAAAAAAAAAAAAAAAAATGTACACAAGTATATGCACATGTTGCATCTCACGCATCTTGGAAATATGTGTGTATATGGCTAACAGGCCACACAGAGGCTATGGGGTTAGTGGAGGGGGACTGATTCCTCCTAACTCTCTCTCTCTCTCTCTTTGTTTTGTTTTGTTTTGTTTTTCTCCTTGTAATCATGGTTACAGAAGGACTAGATGGGGAGAAGTGACTAAAAAAAAAAAAAAAAGGACAAAGTAGAAGATTTATTTTTTTTTTATTGCCCACTTTATTGCTCACTTTTATTGCCCACAAGCTCACTTTTCTTTTCACCTTCAGTTGATCTCATCCAGATTTAAAACATCTCCCTTTAAAAGTTTTCCACATAAATATAGGTAGGATAGTTTTAAAATGAAGTTGAGTGGATCTGTGGGATACTTCTCTCCTGCCCATGGTTGGAGCACAGCCTTAGAACTATCTGGTGTTAGCCCAGAGACTTGCTCAATGCAGTGCCACTGACTGCTTCCATAACTGATACAGGGTGTCTGCAAAAATGGAAAAGATAAACAGTCCTTAAATGAACAGGCACAATTTTGCAAGTCATATAAGATGACCTGAAAAATCCTTGTGAAAGAAGAAAGACACAACACTGCCTTTTATGACAATGTGGCCAAGCCCCAAATAGCCTTAGAAGAGACCATAAACTACTGTTAAATAGTATGGAAGAACTGACATCTACTTTATTAGAAAGGTTTAGAGTCAGGTTTGGTAATGGAGCTGTGCTCTCATCATTATGGAAGCTCAAAATGTTCTAACACACTTCCTAAACCTGGAAAAGATCGATTTTTATGCCCTTCTTATAGTCTTTTTTTTTTTTTTTTTTTTTTTTTTTTTTTTTTAATTTAATAAGCACAGATGCTAAAATCTTGGTCCAGATAATGGTAGATAGATTAACTAAATTACTCCCACACCTAGCAGCTTTTAGACGAAGTGGGATTTGTATGTGGGAGCTGAGCTGAGGAAACTATTTAACCTTCTATATTATTTCAAGCGTTAGAGAAAGCAAGATTCAACAGGGCAAAAGGAGAGCAAAGAATAAACCCATTTAGTTATGTGCAATGGCTTCCCTCACCATAACAATAAAACAACAACAACAACAAAAACTTCGTAGGAAGACCTAATTAAAACTCTTTTTCTTTTCTTTTCTTTTTTTTTTTTTTAAGGAAAAAAAAAAAAACACTTTACATCTCCTTATTAGGTAATGCTTAAAGGTTACAAATCATTCTCATTCAATGCAAACTGGGAAAATGAGGCAAAATTGTTGCTCAGCCCTGTAGAGTTTGATTGGCTGATAATTTTTGGAACAGCTCCATGAGTGGAGTGTAGCATCAAAAGCAAAACCAGTATCATGAAGTTGCAAAAGGGTTTTGATGCCCTTTGGGTTTGTGTTCCTGAGAAAACCATGGCAGAACTGTGAAGGCAGACTGACTGTAGGACCGAAAACATCCTTCTGTATACCTTAAGAGATTCTTTAAAAATGGGGAAGGGAAAAATTCAAGACCCAGTATTATTATGTGTAATGTCTATGAATTCAAGATCAATGTCTTAACTGAGTATAATCCTGTAAGACATATGCTGAGACAATCCCTGTTCCAATGCCTTAACTTTCTAACTAGAAAAAGACAGTTATTAGAAGGGGAGCAGACAATGGAGAAACTTAGCTGTCCAAGACCCTCAACCTACTGTCATCAAAGCTGAAGTTAAAACCCAAGTTATAAGTCCCAAGCCAAGTCTGCAGTAATACATAGGTACACACAAGTTTGTGCCCATGTTCTGGGCATCACTGGGACATCACTACATCATCCATGTGTTTTCTTCCAAATAGGCAGACCTGTCACAACTAGTTTTTACTAGTCACTGCACAGTCACTGCAGGGTGCAAGCAAGGTTCTTGAGGGTAGTGGTGGATACACCAGAGGGTTGTGCTATTGTTCATAGGGACTCAAGAATGGAAGAAATGGGCTGACAAAAATCTCTTTAAGGAGCCCTTGCAAAGCCCTTTACCTAGGGAGGAAGAGCCCCAGGCTCCAGTACATTCTGGAGGCCATCCAGGCGGAAGGCAAACTGACAGAAAAAGACCCGGGGGTCCTGGTGGACACCAAGTTGAACATGAATTAGCAACATGCCCTTCCCACAGAGTAGACCAACAGACTTCTTGGCTGCATTAGGCAAATCCTCTCTTTGAGGAGTGGTGATCCTTCCCCTCTCCTCAGCAGTGGTGAAATCACACCTGGAATACTGTGTCCAGATCTGAGCTCTCCAGTACATCAAAGGTGTGAAAATACTGGAGAGATTCCATGAAAATGACCATGAAAATGATGAAGGGACAGGAACATCTCTCCTATGAGAAAAGGCTGAGAGAATGGGGACTGTTCAGTCTGGAGAAGAGGAGGCTCAGAGGGGATCTTATCAATGTCTATAAATACCTGGAGGGAGAGTGCAAAGAAGACAGAGCCTGACTATTTTTAGTGGTGCCAAGTGCCAGGACAGGAGATGACAGGAGGTTCCATCTGAAGACCAGAAAGCATTTCTGTCCTTTGCGGATGACTGACCATTGGCACGAGTTACCCAGTGAGATTGTGGAGACTGCATCCTTGGAGATCTTCAAAAGCCTCCTGGATCTGGGCCTGGGCACCCTTGCTCTGAGTGTCCCTGTTTGAGAAAGGGGTTGGCCCAGATGGCCTCCACAGGTCCCTTCCAACCTCAACCATCCTGTGATTCTATGATATCAACCAGCACAATCCCACTGTTCTGTTTTCAAGTCCTTCTGCATAATTATTTCTTTCCTTGCAGTCCAAAAGGTGGATTGCTCTGTTTAGGCTGTTCTCTGACCCATTGTCTCCCAATGCATTTCATGTATCTATCCAGCATTTCTTCTTCCAACCTGCATTTGACAAAACTACTTAGAAGAAAAACAGTAATTAAAAAGAACCTATGGCCTGCACTTTAATTCTCTGTGGTAACATTTCCCAATAATGTCAAATCAGGTCTTTGCTAAGTTGCATGAAACAAACACTTGGTTTTAGTCAAACAGCAAGAAACAAGGGTTTGAGCTGAACAAAATTAACTTTGTGTGTAAATGACAGAATTAACAGGTAAAGTAACAGGCAGCATTTGAACTACCCCAGCATCTCATGACATTACAATGAGCAGGGCACAGCAGCTGGTGGAGAGTGGGTTGTGGAAAGCATTATGTTCCCATCCTGAATTAGCCCCCAGTAATGAAAAGACATCATGCTCTGGAAGTGTTTATTGAAGTAGCATCAGAAAGTGGACAGGGGTTGGCTACACTTGCTGAAAACCCAAAGCATTTTATTCCCATTAGTAAAAGTAGTGCTAGGACCACACAGCAAGACCCATGGGCAGATACACATAGCTGATACAACACCATAACATTGGTCATGTAGTCCCTAAAGTGTCTCTTCCTAGCATGCAAAAGCAGTCAGCTGACACTAAAGCTCATCACTGTAGGTGATACTTGTTCTGAACAAGCCAGATACTCTACTGGCCAGAGCAGATAGAAACATCCTGTCTGTACACAGGTTTGTCTCCCCTTATCTGTAGTCTGTGATTAGGCACAATCCTGCAAGTTGCTGAGCAATGCAACCAGCCACTCAATTCACTCAGTACCCAGTGAAATCAATTACAGCTGAGGGGGCTTCAACAATTTTTAGGAGTGCAAGAGAAGCACTGTACAGGAGACTGCTCACAATGCAGCAAACATTCATAGACATTGATTGTGTAGTCCACATAAAAGTGAACAGCTTAAATAGGGCATTGAAAAAACATAAAATACAGGCATAAAATACAGGATTCTATGTCCCATCTTTTATCCTTCCAGTCTCCTCAGTCTCCACTTAAATTATCTCATCCAGTTAGAAGGAAATCAGTTTAAGGGAAACTTTAATACAAAGGAACTCTGCTTATAAATATTACTTGTCTGAAACAATAAGTTGTCTTGGATAACAATTGCTATATTGTTCATTAATATAGCTTTATGGGAAGTACTTCTGAAGAAGAAAAGCTCTTGAGACTAGTAACACAAAATAATTTTATTTGTAAAACACAGCTTAAACTTTCAAAAGAAAATACTGTTACCCAAAAATCTAAAGGAAATGGAATTGCAGAACTGATCTCACATTAAATTGATAGGAATTGGCAGAATAAGCTAGGAAATGGGTGTATTACTTTTGTTTCAAAAAAAAAAAAAAAAAAAAAAAACTAATAAAACAACTCATTTGGAGGAGAGATTAAAGAACATTCAGTGAAATGAGTGATTATTCAGTTCTTTCCTGAAATGTCAATTAATACAATTAAAGGTTTCACCAAATGTTTAATTTTTACATAGAAAGTGGAAAAGTTTGCAAAAATGTTTGATTTTTATTAAATTCAGTTAGAACTGAAAAGGAATTATTTGTTACTGTTTTACATCTCAAAATAGGTTTGAAAATGTTTAGTGATAATGATTTGAGAAAACAAATGGATAAAAGTAGAAATTCAAGTGAATGTTTAAACCAAAGATTACTTTTGACTTTGAGTTAAATATTTTTCTTAAAAACCGAGTGACAAAATAAATGAACAGGTAGCAAAAATAAATAAATAAATAAATAACAAAACAATAAAAAGGAAGAGAAGGAAAGAAATAGCAGCAGTTAATGAAAAATTAAAATTTTCAGCTCCACATACAAATACTTTGGTTTTGTTCTGTTTGAAAGATATGTACAGCCCAAACAATGCAGAATTAGTGTCTAGAAGATGTTAATGGCAGAGACAGGCAGATTGCCTGTCCTTTGGTGTGCTGTATGCCCAGCTGGGAATCTAACCCTTCGCACTATTAAACCTCTCACCTGCATCTAGGACAGACAGCAATTACAAATGAAACAAACTCCAGAGTAGTTTGCTCCATGTGCTTAGACTGCAAAACCCCAACTGGGAGCACATCTGGAAAGGACTTGTGAGAAATGTTAACTGCATTTGCCCTTTGTGGATGCGCCTACGTGGGCAGCATAGTATGGATTTGAGCCTAATCTCAAGTTATGACTCTTCTCCTGCTGTGTTTACATGTAGGCACATGCTCCATGTGGATGCAAGCCAAGGTCTAGAGTTCATTAGAGCAACAGCCAAGAGAAAGATCCCAGTGAACTGAGAGGAGTGGTCAGCAGTGCACTAGAAGACAGTCTCCTCAACAATTCTGAAGTGCCACAGTGAAAGCTCTAAGCCTGAGCTGGAGCGTCAGAAGCAGTTGCTGGGGAGAGTGGCCAGGAGTGAATTTCACCTTTGTAGTGGATGCACTGTTTTCCCTTTATTATACTGTAAAATAAGTGTGGTCTTATTATAATCCTCCTTTGCTCAGCAGTGATGAGACAACACCTGGAATGCTGTCTCCCAGCGTGGAGGTCCCCTGCGTTCACCAAGTTCAAGAGATGTGTGCAAAAACTGGAGATGATCCAGCAGAGAGGTGCCAAAAAGGTTCAGGTGCTAGAGGACATAACATACAGTAGGTTGAGAGAACTGGGCTTGTTTTATCTGATGAAGAGGAGGCCACAGAGTCAATAGCCATATCATGAGCAAGTACCCAGAGATGCTGCAAATTCACCGTCCTTGGGGATTTTTACGGCTTGGTTAGACAAAGCCACAGCTGACAGTGAGTGTTGGCAACAGTCCTGCTTGGAGAGGGAGTCTGGTCCCAATTAACTCCAATCAGTTTCTCTGTGATTTTGTGAAACCTGTGGTAACTTCTAATTCATTTCATTCTGTAATAATCACTAATAAAGAAAACCTACTGATTGCTGACTTTACATTGCTGTTTATAGAAAATGTAATTGCTATATTTGTTTAGCTTTCTTTTCTCTAATGATAATTTAAGCCATTTATTTTGCTGCTCTCATACTTCCAGCTCAATTGATAAGTGTTCATGACTTTATATTTAGCAAAGGCTGTAGATGTATTAACAGCCTCATCCAACTGGCGTGGTTATCTTTCACATGAGGCAGCACATCGTGGTCCTGATGACTCATTGTCATTGAAGTTATTCGTATCCAAATCACTTATGCCATTTCACATGGTTATTGTATGTGCTTTTATCTCTTCCCATAAGCTGTCATGCATAGCCATTACCTTCATAATTACGAATTATACATAGTGGTCCCCATTTGAGCTGAGATCTCATTAGCAGGAGGCAAGTCAGGGTACAGAAACATAAAGTGGAAGAAGAAATAGAAAGGCAAAAACTAGAACCACTTATATTCCTGTCTGCAAATACTTCCAGATGTTTGCTGATTCCCAGTAGACACCTGCCTCTCCACAAGACCATGTAGCCACTGATGATGCTGATGTAAAGTAACTGCTATATTTCCCTTCATAAGCTGTCTGTCCGTCAGCAGAGGACGACTTTTTGTTGAGAGACTGTTACATACATAAAAGAGTTTGGGATTCTCTGGGAGGCAAAGAGTAAAATTCATTATAAAGTTTGAGGCATTGACTTGAGTGTAGAAACACTTATTAGTGTCCTGATTCAGATCTAAAGAATCTCTCCAACAAAGGAGGCTCTTCTGCTAGTGAAGCACAATTTGAGACTCATAGCTTGTATACACAGGAAAAATTACCAGCTTAATTATGCCAGTATAATTATACTAACTTAGCTGTGCCAGTAAAATTCTCCCTCTATGGACATTGCTGTTCCAGTATAAAAATACTTCTTTTCTATGGAGATCACCTCAACATAATTTAAATCAGGACATTTATTTTGAGGTAAGAAGGGAATGGGAAGTTTAACTGGTAGCATATACTGGGACAACCATACTAGTATAGTTGGCCATTTCCATGTAGGCAAGCTTTCAGTTGTTCACGGGAGTGTGAGATTGTGTCTTCTTGATGAAAGCTCTGGGCTTAAATGTTTTCACATTGCTTCATCTACTGAAGTCAGAATAAATAATTATAAAAGAGAATCAGCTCAGTAATAGGATCTGATAAGCATATATCTCTGCTCAGCGAATTGCTGTGCTTGCCTCATTAGGATTAACTACCCTGCAGACAAAGGAGCCAAGTCACAGCTTCTAAGGATGCAGAGCCAGATGGAAGTTCCTATTCAAAAAATATCTCAGGAGATGTCTTAGCATCTGTCATTGAAGAACATCATGGATAAAACCTTAAGAACCACCCCCAAAAAGGGGCAAACAAAAGAGCTGGTAGAGTATTTGTGAGTGTCTCACAATGAATTTGAGTTCTTATTTTTTAACTGAGATATTGCATTTCAAATATGTGTTATACAGCCCTAGCATAATGAAAATCCTTTTACATGGATCTTCATGAGAAAAAAACCTTCAGAGTCTTAACATTAAAGCTTTGTTGGCTCAACTCTGCCCTGTGGTTAGTCACAGAGACTCACAGGTCTTTAAGAACAATCATGTTATGAATTTTATTAGTAACTGAGGATCACTCCTGCAATGTTTGAAAGAAAGAAGCAGGAAAGACAATGCACCACGGGGTTTTCCCGTACAGATTTTAGAGAAAACAATACATTAAAAGATTTAAACACTCAGAGCATCCTTCCACTATCTCACGATTTTTGCACTACCCTAGCTGGAACAATTTTAGGCAGAGACTTGTGGAAAATATCAACTCCATTTGCACCTGGGTGCACCTATGCAGGCAACATAATGTGGACTTGAGCCTAAGCTCCCTTTCTGCCTACTCTGCTTAGGCTCTGGTATAGACTTAAGCCAGGGTCTAGAGTGCAGTAGAGAGAAAGACAAGATGTAGAGCCCAGTGGACTGAGCAGAGTAGTCAGCAGTGCACCAGGAATCACCTTTGCCTCATCTCTTCTGAAGTGCCACAGTGAGAGCTCTGAGCCTAGCCTTCAGCAGCACTAGCACCCAGAAAAGCAGCAAGGAAAGGAGCAGACTACAGGACTGACCATGTGCAAGCCCCCTTGAATGTTAATTTTTGTGTAAAACATTTTTTTTTCACTTCTCTCAGCCTGTGAGAAGTGAAAGAAAATGAAAACCAAGATACTAAATATGCTACCAAAAACTGCCTTCAACATTTTTATGTGTTTGGTGTCCAAACAATATATTTGCTGGACCTCAGTCAAAGGCCTGGCTGAATAAGAAGGAAACACACTAATTTACCTGATCTGAATTTAAGAAATGCTTTCACCAGCATTAGCAATGTGGGGCCTGATCCCCAGAAGTGACCATATGCTTCCCAGAAGATGCCCACAGAGAGCACCCCAACTCTCAGAACATGATGAACTCTCAGAACTGAGATGAGGCATCCCATCTCCTTTTCAGTAATTCATGATCCAAGACTCCTGCATTCAGGATTGCTCAGCCACTAGATGTCTCTATGTACTACAGGGCAAAGCAGAGAGGATAAACTTCAGACCAAATCCAAGGGAAAAGCTGAAGAGAAAGCAGCATGGATGGCTTCCTATTTGTGTCTTGTATCTCTGGCTGGGTGATGTAGCAATGGAATGATTTTCACTTGCTGACAGACTGCATAGTTGTGAGCATTCTTCAAGGAACGTGCTCCTTGCATGTCCTAGCTCGAATTATTGAGCTGGAACTTGGGAATATCCACAGAAAAAAAAAAAAAAAATGGGAAAGAAAAATCTTTTACTTTTCAACCTCTCAAGAGGCAGATGTGTATTTCAGTTTCTCCAGAAGAAGCTTCTCTAAAGTAGTCAGCCTGGCCCACAAAGGAAGGAGAGTTTACAACAAAGGCTGTTACTTATTCATTGCAGTGGGCAGGTCAAAAAAGGACAGCAAGTTTTCCCCAAATCCTATCCCTGTGTTAGTTCTACTATTTATGCCTACATACACTGTTATTTTCTGATAATATTCTTGTGTTTAGGTCCTGTGTTTAGCTTATCAGTACTTTTGGGTGTGTAAGGTCAAGAGCCATAAAATAGGTTGTGCAAATCTGATGGGGTCTGCAACAAATGCCAGTCTCTGACCTGACTGCAGAGGTAGAAATCATTAGATGAGGAATCCATTTGTGTGACTGCAGGGATCTGTTATTTTTTGCCTGACAAACGATCTCTTTGGTTTGTGAGAGCTGGGCCATGCAAATGTTGGAGACACTGTATACCAGCACACAGATTTAGGGTGAAAAAAATACAAATGTTATACTATGGACCTAGTTCTGAAGTTGCAGACACCAGAGCTATGCTGGCAAGCTGCATATATCAGCAGGGAAATAGTCTTTCAAAGGACTTAATTTCTAGAAGACAACAGCAAGACAGATGAACCCCTGGAAGGAAATCTACATAAATCATACTATTGACAGTCTTACCCAGACACCTCATTCCCTTTTTACTTCCCTAATCACAG
The DNA here is from genome assembly GCA_011075105.1 of Heteronetta atricapilla. Classification (NCBI taxonomy): domain Eukaryota; kingdom Metazoa; phylum Chordata; class Aves; order Anseriformes; family Anatidae; genus Heteronetta; species Heteronetta atricapilla. Next base: position 148,483,120 of record CM021732.1, read on the forward strand.
TTTGTTTGTAAATAATTAAGGCAGCACACAATAGACCTGCTCTGCAAACAATGATGCAGTGTATCTGAAAATAAAAGTTCTCCAATAGTATTAGGACCACCACACTAGTTCATAGAAAGCTCTACAGGTATCAGTGAGGAGTTTAAAGTGTCAAATGAAAAGCTGGTACATTAAAGGAGATTTCCAATATTATATCTTATTACTCATCACTGACTCAGCTTGATAAAGTCAATAGGAAAAGTTGCCAGCATTCTTTTATGTTATAATTATTAAAGAGCAACTGCCAGTGTTCCCACACTTTTAATTTTTTCAAAATTGTTGCTCTTTGCCCTTTACCACATCTGTGTTTGCATAACCAAATGGTGTACAGCTTGTCAACACCTCTTTATTCCTTACCTTCCTCCCTCCAGGGTTTTGTTTATGTGTCATCAGTACAAATCCACTTCTGAGGTGCAGAACATCCTTTTTCATAGCACACAAAAGGGATCAATAATTACCATATTAATTTTTAAGCATAAGCTCTGAAGGGATGAAAAAGACCTGTATAATCAAATCCAATTTTAGGAAAAACAACTCAGCTAATTGCCTCACACCCTGGACTGAGGAAGTTCCTTTCTGGTTATGTTTGGTGTCAAGCAAAACCATCCAGTATGTAGGCAGGAGTAAAGAAGACACTCAGTGATATCCTCTGGCCAGGGTCACTGCAAGTCCAACTCCAGTTCCCTCACCCACCATTAACACATTTGGGTGCCTAGAGCCATGTTCAGTTACCTCCCTTGAACCCAAGTCCCCGTGCTTCATTTCTCATTGTTGTTTCCCAGCAAATTCCTGTTCTGCACCTTGTTTACATCTGACGAATCATGATGAACCCTTAAAGAGTAGTACTAGGGATTGCAATGAATGTAGGCCAGCTGTGAAAATAATCTCTCAGTCCACAATGATGACCTGGACAAGTACTCAGGGCTGTGTGATATTGGAGGAAGTGATAATCTAGTCAACTTCTACTGTTTAGAGTTCCTGAGGCACTTTAACCTCTGCTCCTGTGAGTGTTCAGGTGCAGTCAGGTTTGCTCTGGTAGGCATCTAAATTGTTGTAATTCAGAGACAGACAATGAGGCTCTGACACTACCTCGGAGAGGCCAGATTTATTAGATGTGCTCAGACTATGCCTAATACTGACAGCATCAAAACAACACTTACTGTTCTGACTCCTACCTACATGAGGACATTTAAAGACCAGACGCTGGTGCCTGTCCAGACATATACCTTTGCCTACTGTTTCCCAGAAGTTAGCCAGTTGTCCACTTAGTGCCTTGCAGAAATGAATCACATCTATAAATGTTCAGTAAAGTCACTGTATTGTGAATAAAGAGCAATATACTGCTCTTTCAGGGATCTAAATTGTCCACTGTTTATATGTGGAAACCCGTGTGCCCAGCTTAGGTGCCATCAATCACTCTGATGGATTAGGTACCTGCTAACTTCAACTTTGTGTTACTTATATTTGAAGTCTGTGGTAAAGTAGTTTGAATAAAGATTTTATCCCTTAGTTCCAATCACAGTAGCTTGTTCAAGCATTGGAACTTCTGCATTTAGTCCTTGGCAAATAAATACATGGAAGTTGGGATGGTTTATTTGAACCTCAGATTCTGGATTACCTTTTAGGGAAAATTTTCCTTGACAGCTCAAGTAAAGCTATTGTTCAGCAGTATTACCTACTTCGACAGCAAAAAGACACTTGCTGGTCTTCATTTGTAAATGCTATTCCACCTCCTCCCTGAATTTTCTTTTTGATGTTACATAGGATATTTGCATAAAATTGAGGAACTAAGCCAAATACTTCCATTACCACTTCAAAGCTGCTGACCACCATGAAGCTGGACTGGAGTAAATAAGGGGAGAATCTGATGCAATAGGGTATTTCAGTATAATTATATATCCACTGTCCAATACCATCAGAAGCTTACTTGCTTCAGTTGTGTCTGGCCAAGCCCAAGGTAACCTTGGATTCAGCACCATACTAACACTGTTAGGCATCTTCTGGATCACAGCTGATTCATGCCTTACTGGCTAGAAGCATGACCAGAACTTGCTTTCATTTGTCTGCAACAGACTTAGTAGATATTTCCGAAAGATGAAGTTTAGTCAAGATCTTTAATACAAAGGAAGTCACAATTCTTTTCTTACACATTTGCATCCAAGCTGCTGGGAATCCTGCATACTGATTGAGATGTGATATTGCAAAAGGTTGTAGTCAGGCTGGGGTACAAAGTAAATGAAGGAATTAGTTACAATTCTAAAATGGTACTTTACTTTATAAATCAGGAGAACTCCTCTGTTCAGTAAACATGAGAATAAGAGAATGGATGAAAGAGTTGTGTTTCTCCACATTCCTTGAAACAAGTTGTCCTGGTTGATGTCTCAGGGATGTCACACAAACATCTTGAGTTCGTGAAACAGGAGAGGCTAGTTAGACTATCATTCTAGCAAATGCACAGATCACTGTTTCTCATGTACACAGTAGGATATAGGCTGTGTGAAGTGCTGAATACTTAAGGTGTATTTTCTAGAAAAAAAAAAAAAAAAATCAATGTTAAATCCCTTCAGCCATCCAACAATGACAGGATGTCACATGACTGTCCCATTTTGGAAGACAGCATTCCTTTGACTGTATTATTCATTGCCCCCAACAATTAGTAATTAATTCCAACCTGAGAGCATTGTTCAGACTGATCTTAATCTGATTCATACTATATTAATGCTCACTTCACCACAGTATTTTAATATGCACAATAATACTAATAATAGGTCATAGAATCATAGAATTGTAGAATTATAGAATGTTTGGGGTTGGAATGGACCTTAAACTTCATCTAATTCCAACCTCCTGCCATGGGCAGGGACACCTCCCACTTGACCAGGTTACTCAAAACCCCTTCCAGCCTGGCCTTGAACACCTCCAAGGATGGGGCATCCACAGCTTCTCTGGGTGTCCTGTTCCAGTGCCTCACCACCCTCATAGACATGACATAGATAATGAACTTAGTCTTGAAATAGAAGCAAGTTTGTGATACAGACTGCACAGTAGAAATTCAAATGTGAATACTGTGACCAAATAAGCCATCCTTGATGAAAATTAGAATCCAGGTTTTGAAATCACATACTCATGAACTGTAGGTTTGGTTGCATGGGTGTTACTCTTTCACATTCTGGTACAACATCTGCACTTTTTTTGTCACTTAAATTGAGATAATACAACTTCTGACAATGAGCAAATGAATCAAATCGACAAAGCTGGGTTCTAGGCAGGTGTTTCTTTGTTGTTGTTTGTTTGTTTGTTTGTTTTTGAGTTACAATAGGCATTCTTGACTCCAAAATCTTCTCATGGACTGTGAGCCTGGGAACCATAACTGTGGTCAGTATGGCTCCACCTCCCACTTGCATCCAAGATCACTTATGATTGAACTTTGAAACTTTGGGTTGGAGACACTTTTGGCCAATAGCTATTCACCACAGCTATAGATCAGATAAGGCAACACCTGAATGTGTCTGAATGTGTTCAAGGTGTTAAAAAATAAACTGCATGTAGGATAAAGTTGTATCCCGTGACAATTAATAGATGTCAGCTTACTACTCCCTGATGTTTTGATGTTGGTGACATGGCTGCTTCCAACAAATAGAACAACCTGTTAATAAGCAAAAATTATTTTACTTTTCCATAGCTTCTTTGTATTCTGTCCTGTTATTTCAGGACATGGTCTTGACATGCCTTAACATGATATAATTCATAGTGACACTATCAAATGTGTTACAGCAAAATATGAAGCAGAAGGAGGGAGAGTTCACACTATCGTGACGTGTAAGTATTTCAGATTGCAAACTGCTGCAGGCAAAGTCTGATATACTATCATTAATGAAAAGCATGTATATCCTGCTTATTATCCGCTGCTCAGTCAATAAGGCTTTTGCAAGGAAAGACTCACAGTCTAGTGGCTGGAGAAGTAGACTAAGTTTGAGTTTTTTTACTTATGGTGACCTCATGTAACCCTTTTTCCTTCATCCTGATAACTGTAAAGTAGGGACAAAGAATCACTAAGCCATCCTTTCAGGAACATTAGCAGGCTTGACTCATTAATATCAACATTGTCTGTAAATTTTCAGAACATAGCGAGCTACCAAAGAATGAATGAACATAAGAACAGTATGGATGTCAGCAAGTAGCAAGAACAGTACAAGGGGGGCTTTCAGGAGCTGAAAGTAATCCTTTTCCCATAACATCTAAACAAATCAGCAAGAGCCCACTGCTGGTAGCAGGGTCCATTAACAGTCTGATAGAGGGCAAGGAATGAACCAGGTTCAAGGTCTAACCCCATGTCAAGTCAGGAACAAAAGGAAATGTAACTGCAAGATAGGTCCAAAGTCCATCTGGGTAGACCTGTTACATATTTTAGGTAAGTGTGGAAGGCCCAGATGTGGTGGTTATACCATGCTAGGCAGCTGAACACCACAACCACTCTCTCACTCCCCCTCCTCAGATGAGGAGGAGAAGTAAAGGAAAGAACAACTCATGGGCTGAGATAAGGATAATGTAATTAAAGAGAAAAAAAATATTATTAAGGAAATATTATTAATTAAACAATTCAACTAAAGGGAAAAAAGGGAAAGGGGAAGAGGGAGGGGGAAAGGAAATAACAAAACAAAACAAGTAAAGGCTATGTGGAAGTGCAGAGGAAAAAAATTACTCTTTACTTCCCACAAATGAGTGATGCTTGACCACGTCCTTGAAGCAGGGCCTCAACGCACGTAGCCGGTGTTTGGGAGGAGGACAGACATTTTCACAATGAGAGCCCACTACACCCCCCTTCTTCCTTTTTCCACCTTTTATTGCTGAGTGTGACATCATATGGTATGGAATATCCCTTTGGTTGGTTTAGGTCAGCTGCCCTGGTGATGTTTCTTTCTCACTTTTTTGCCCACCCCCTAGGAGGGTTAGAGAGAGTCATAATGCTGTGCCAGCACTTCTCAGCAGCAGACACAACACCAGTGTGATACCACTGCTGTTCTAGCTACAAGTGCAGAGCACAGCACTGTATGGGCTTCTGCAGGGAACGTTAACATCCCAACCATACCCAGTACACCAGACCTGAACTTAAATGGAGTTCTTGGATCAATGGGCAGAAGATGTACATGGAAGTTCCAGGTGAAGCTGGGCCTCCTAAGGCCTTTTAATGTAATTATGGCCCTAGCAGAGACCTCCTGGATCATCAGAAACGATCCCTTGGTGTTACAATGAGCCACACTTAGAAATTATCTCTGCAAATGTCAACTTGAAATACTCAAATTTTTTGCTTTTGCTGTTCATAATAAGAAGCTGAATCATGGAATCATAGAATATCCTGAGTTGGAAGGGACACACAAGGATCATCCAGTCCAACTCCTGGATCCACACAGGACCACCCCAAAATCAGACCATGTGTCTGAGAGCGTTGTCCAAATGTTTCTTGAACTCTAGCAAGCTTGGTGCCATGACCACTGACTTGGGGAGCCTGTCCCAGTGCCCGACCTCCTCTGGGTGCAGAACCTTTCCCTAACACCCAGCCTGACCCTCCCCTGTCCCAGCTCCATGCCGTTCCCTTGGGTCCTCTCGCTGTCCCCAGAGAGCAGAGCTCAGCGCCTGCCCCTCTGCTCCCCTTGTGAGGAAGCTGCAGGCCACCATGAGGCCTCCCCTCGGCCTGCTCTGCTCTGCGCTGAACAAGGGCGCTCAGCTGCTCCTCATGCGTCTTGTCCTCTAGACCTTTCACCATCTTTGTAGCCCTCCTTTGGATGCTTTAATAGTTGTATGTCTTTCTCATATTGTAGCACCCCAAACTGCACACAGTGCTCAAGGTGAGGCTGCACCAGCACAGAGCAGAACAGGACAATTCCTTCTCTCAACTGGCCGGCAGTGCTGTGTTTGATAAACCCCAGGGTATGGTTGGCCCTTTGGGCTGCCAGGGCACATTGGTGACACATCTTCAACTTGCCATTGACCAGAAACCCCAGATGCCTTTCTGCAAGGCTGTTCTTCAGCCTCTCATCCCCCAGTCTGTATACATACCCAGGGATCCCTCATCTCAGGTGCAACCTGTATAGGTTGTCCTAAAGTCTAACAGTTACCCTGCAGGTAGGCACATTTTATTGCCAAGATGAATTTCTGTCCATTGCCCACTGATGGCCATTTATTTCCAACCCCCAAGCTTTTAGTTTAAATGTTCGAACTTTGTGTTGCTCCCACTACTGGTTTGTTTGTAGTTCAGTTGTTGTTGTTGTTGTTTTGTTCTGAGAACAATGGTATCATTACTTCCTTATCACTACTCAAAATACCTTATCAGCTGTATGGTATTTGCTCTCATTTACAGCCATATCATAGCAGTGATATCTAATTAGCCTGTGACTGACTGTTGCACACTTTTTTTTTTTTGTCCTTTTCAAAAGATGTGGCTGTAGTTTATAATTGAAATTCTTGTGGTTCTTCTATGAGTACATGACCTTCCACCTCATACAGCTAGACACACATCCATTTCTATTTCACTCATCAGAATCTTTCATTGCCTTCCATGATCTGATCCTCTGCTGTACTGCTCTTCTTTGTGTCAACACCTAATTTCATTTGCACACACTTCCTGTTTGTATGAACATCACCAATTATAAACTTGGCGATGTGTGTTAAGAGTGATCTCTGATGGTTCACATTAGTACCCACTTCTCATAGAGTCAGATGACAGGATCATAGAAGAATTCAGTTTGGAATGGGGCTCTAGAGGTTCATTAGTCTCCTGTTTAAGGTATCATGAATATCAAAGTCAGATCAAGTTGCTTAGACCATTAAATCCTTTTTCAACATGTCCACAGTTGTTTCATTCCTGCCTAATTTCTTATGACTCCTGAAACTTTTAAAATTCCTTTTTGTCATCTTGTCTTTACTAAAAGTAGTTCTCATTTCACACTATATTTAGATGTTTACTGAAGTTCAATTATCTTAGCTGTGAGCCACTTCATTTCTCTGGAAGTGAGATTTTTTTTGTACTTCCCTTTTTGCTACTAATTCTGAATACCTGAAATGTTTTGGCCTGCCAGTGGTCTGGAGATTTTTGTGTGTGTGTGTGTTCCCATTGTCTATGCAGATTCATGGAATGGAAATGGTGGGCCTTTGAGATCTCTACTATAATTCCTTCCTTGAATCCAATCATATGACATCAAATTTTAACTAATATTCCTGTTTTAATTCTTCTTTTCTCTCCTTCCTAGAAATGCTGCAGTCATGCAAAATGCTGCAGTCATGAAAACTGTTAGACCTTAAATGAAACTTCCTATTGCCATGCTGGAGACCAGCATTTCCATTCTTGAGATTCTTTGTAAGTCAGCTGGAACCTACTAGGAACTTAACACCCACATACAACGGCCTTATCCAAATACAGCATTTCCCAAACTTCCCTGAAGTTTGATATTCTGACAAAATATCATGTACGTATTTCAACAGTACAGGGTCATTAGGAAGAAAATATCAATGCTCAAACAAAAAAGAATGAAATAAAAGATAGAAAAGAAAGAGAGAAAGAGAAAGGAAAGAGAAAGGAAAGAGAAAGAGAAAGAGAAAGAGAAAGAGAAAGAGAAAGAGAAAGAGAGAAAGAAGGAGAGAGAGAGAAAAGAAGGAGAGAGAAAGAAAGAGAGAGACAGAAAGAGAGAAATAAAGAAAGACAGAAAGACAGACAGAAAGGAAGAAAGAAAGAAAGAAAGAAAGAAAGAAAGAAAGAAAGAAAGAAAGAAAAAAAGAAAAAAGACAGAAAGAAAAGGAGGAAAAAAGAAAAGGAAAAAAAAAAAAAAAAAAAAAAAAAAAGAAAAGGAAAAAAATAGAAAAAAAAAAAAAAGAGTTCTAATGACCATTATCAGTCAGTGGATAATGAATTTTCTAGATTGGACTGTGCATCCTACTGACCACTGAAACATTTACCCATATGTAAGGCCACTAGCATAAACCACAACAGCCTGATTACATGCATGCCTACCAGCACCCAGAGAAAGGTGCCACTAAACGGAGGCCAAACTCCAATTACTGTGCACAGCTAGCAGGGATTGAGATAGCTTGAAGAAACAGCAATGAGACCAGCAGTCTTTCATCTCTATGTCACTGATGCAACTAAATGCAGAATAGATCAGTGATGATCAAAGTCTTCTGAAAGTGTGCATTAACAAACTGGTGGTGCAAGTGACACTGCCTTGCTCAAAGGCACAAGAACAAAGTTGCAGTGGCAGAACCTGGCCAGTTTTAATCCAGTCTCCTTGGTGACATCAGAACTTGTTGTTGTTTTCTGTTGTTTATTGATTGCTTGTTTGTTTGTTTTTTAAGATCACAGTGTACAAAATAGGAACAATAATGTATGTTAAATGGTATGAGAACAGCTTTCTCCTATTAGATGTGCATCCTCATTTTTTCTTTCTTTCTTTTTTTTTTAAAGCTGTACAGTGGATCACAATTTGTTGAATCTAATAGACCCACCAAAAGTTGTTGATGACCAAATCCCATTGCAGTCAGGATTTAGATGAAGCTGAGAATAGAGAGAAACAGGAGTTTTGACTCTGTCACAAGGCTGGGGCAGAGCAGAAATGTCTCCCAGCATAGCGGCAGGAATTAAGCTCGTCCCTACTTGCTAAATCTTCTGCTTGCTTAACGCCAAAACACAGAGGCAGGCAAAACTCTAGCTATTATATCAAGTACTACTACAAATACAATGAAAACTAACCCAAGTTGGATGCAGTCACAGAGGTAGAAGCAATGGACTGTTTGATCAGACAGTATTTTTGTCTAAACAGCAAACACATTGAAAATACAATTAACTTTTGCTTTCTACAGGTACATCGAGAGACATCCATGCACAAGAAGACACAAAGTGGGATCTGTGAATCTGTTTAGCCACCACACAGGAGTGGGAGATTATTCAAATACTGTGGCTGGGGGGAAACAAGCAGGTGCAACATCAAACCATGTTGGGCATTTCTTCAATGGATATTTTGTTCTAAATCAAAGCATACTGCCAGCTAATCAGGTAAACACAATGCAGTTCAGTTAGGAAAGAAGTAGGTTAAACCAGCTGTTCATTTACTTTCTCTGCGTCAGAAGCAGGAACTCAGTGAGTTCCTTGAACTCGGCATTCTCTCTTCTTTCAACTTTATATACATGCCTTCACAACCTCCTGTTATTTTTTTTTTTTCCTTTTTTCCCTTCATACTGCAGGCAATAACTGTGAAACTCTGTAATTTAACAATATGTTCTTTGTCCTGCAACTGTTCCTGTTTTGCAACCACACAGATTATATGTATGGGCCTGTAGGAATAGTCAAACAGTTAATAAGGGTAGGGTTTGGCATGCTTTCACTATGTACAAACTCTACAATCAAGTCCTGACAGGAAAGCACTGTATCTCGTGTGGTTCCCAGTCCTGACTAAAATATGCAAAATATCACTACTGGGAATGATACCTATTTCCCAAAGAGATGTAATGCCTTTTTTTTTTTTTTTTTTTTTTTTTCCTTATCAATGCATCATTGAAAGGTATTTTGTTTATATTTATGCCATTTATTTTCCCAAGCATACTAGGTTTTCAAAAGTGACCCGTGGTTCATTGTACTTGAGATATAGATGTGTTATTTCAAATTGTGTTACACCCTTAATACAGTGTGAATGAAAGAACTACAAAGAGACCTATACCAAATAACTGTATTAACCCCTGAGGTTAAATACTCATCTGCATGATTCTTTGGCTCTTCTGTTTCAGCCATGTGCCCTATGCTTGAGTGTAGTGCACATCCTACAAGAATATAGAAATGCACTGTTCAAAGGGCACTGCAGCACAGAGGTACTTGCAAACAGGACGAGGAGAGCAAGCTCTTCAAAGCAACTGCACAAACTCAGTTACTGATCCTGCTGAGATGGGAACCTGAGTAAAATCCAGTGTGTTCCTCTAGGGTTGCTTCAAGAGCCTCAGGAACACAAGGCAGGGAACACAGTAAACAAAAACCACTTTATTTGTATCTAATAAAGTAAACAGTCATCAGTGTGAACATGTATGGAGCCCAGATGTGGAGGTAAGGAAGTAATATCTTTGCATAATCCCTTTTTAGACAAGAAAGGTATTTAAGGCCCTTTATGTGGTCTTGGGCCTTGAACCTGAAGACTGAGTTAAGCAGAATAGAAAGACAGAATTCAAATGGGAATTTTCTCCTCTTTAAAAATTGTCTTACAGAGGTGGAACCTCAAAAGACTTGGGATTCTTGCTCTGACCTCAAAAGACTTTTGAAAATGGTTACTTACTTAAACCACTGGAATGCACAGTAGCAAGTCATCTCATGAGGTTCACAGACAGTCCAAAACCAGAAGGTAAGAAAGCTCAGTCAAAACTTTTAGACCACTAGAAAGTGGAGATGTAAGCTTGAAAAAGATGTGAGAAATCTATTGATTGGCTCTCCTTTGGTGTATGCTTGAAATAGACACCCAGTTCCAGATTCAGTGAGGCCAGAGCCCCTCACATCCTCTGTCAAGGTCCACCTGATCTGCTCACCAGCGTGAGACATAGTCAGTTGTCTTTCAAAGGGAGAAAGTACTCTTTTGTAATACAGCAGCCTCTAAACCTGACAGAGTCTGGAGGAACTCCATCACTGATTTTCTCCACTATCATTCACTTAGCTTTGCCTCCATTACAGCTCATTACATTTTTTGGCCAGTTTTTCATGTATACAAGACATGAAAAAACATCTCTGAAAATCATAAGGACAAAGAGCACAGAATAATTCACTTTTAATTGCACTTTCAAAATAGCTCTCTAAAACCAAAACTCTAAGGAGCTGCAATGAGAAAAGAGAAACCAGTCTGTAGAAAAAGAAAAACAGGAAGAAAAAAAAAAAAAAAGAGAGAGAGAGAGAAAAAAAAAATAGCACAAGGGTTAAAATTTAAAATAGGTGGGAGCAAGAGAGAGACACCTCACCATACAGCTCATGAGCCACCAGGAATGATGGTGCAATGCTGGTTTGCCCTCCAGCCAGGGAGAAGGAGCAAAGCTCTATTCTTTATAGCAGCAATGGGAGAGACAAGCTCTCCTGCTTTTCTTGTTCTTTAGTGACAAGTCCTGCTCACCATAAAACTCTTTTCCAGGAGCTTACCAAATCAGCACAGCCTTGGCAGTTGTGCTGTAGGGGGGCAATTCAGGGTATGCTGTATTCGACAGGTACTCTGGCCTCGGAAATGCAAAAGGGTGGGCAGGAGCACCCAGCTCATCTCTCTCCTTTTGTGTGTGTATGCCTGGTAAGGGACTTGCACAGATGCCATGAAGCTGCTGAATATTTGCCACCTGTGGGGAGTACAAGTCTCCACCCCTGCTACTAAGCCCGTTCCCCTTTGGGCTTGGCAGAGGACATGTATTTCTCGCATAACAAGCCTCTTAAAACTCAGAATAGCAGCATCTCTGTGCAGTGCCATATCTCTCAAGTTCCCTAAACCTACTGCCTAATTAAACCTGCTTCACTCCTATGCCCCAGGTTGTCCAGGGTTGTTAAGCCAGAGCTAGCTACTGTTCTTGCCAAAAGCGCATTCATCCACCTTCTTCCTGTTCTTTAGATTCCTTCATGCCAGGGGACACAGACAGTAGCAGAAAGTTACACCTCCTGGTTAGTCCAGTGTTTTAATCAATATGGACTATTGTTCCTGGCTCAGCAGTGTTTAGGAAATTAGCTTTCCTCTCATCAGCCCTTACTTTCTCTTGGATAGATCAGTTGCACAGATGAGCATATTTGCCCAAAGCACCACAAAATACAAGTTTTTACTCTTCCATTCTTTCAAATGCATAGTCACCACCAGAGACAAGTGGTCCCTGCAGAACTGTTATTTATCTTGCTGTGCACAAAGGTTGTAGCACTGCTCCTGCTCAGTCAGGATCGCACAGACTCATACAACATTCCATGAAAAAAAAAAAAAAAAAAAAAAGTTTTGAGCAACATTCACTTCAATTAGCCAAACGAAACATCCCATCCCAGTCATGGTAATAATGCAGGCACTACCCTTAGTGATTTCCTTCCAGTAGGCAATTCAAAAGGACCTTACCAAATTCCTTAACTCTAAACGGTAGGCTTTATCTGGTTATATCATTTGGCTGTCTTCCAAGTGCTTAGGCTTAATATCCCTGACTGTTGGGAATATCGTTATCGGTAAAATGCCATGGACATTTATGGTGCTATATAAATGCATATTATTAATTAATAACTACAATACTAAGTGCCAGTATTTTAAACACTTACATAAGCTGTCTTACATGGTGCAGCACACAATGCATTTTAAAGTTCATAATGCAGTCAGCAGTGCCAGTGGATCACAACCAAAGCCCTCTTTGGCTGTGGCAGGGCCTGAGCTTTCCTTCTCCCCACCTCTGACCCCTCTCTGCACCCCTTCAACCCTCAGGCTCCGAGCTAGTGCCGCTCCTGTTGCTCCAAAGCTGAGCCCGAGCTGCAGGCCACATGAGTCTGGGTGTCAGGCATGCCTAGCCCAAAATCTGACTGGATGCCAGCATCCGTGGATCCTCCCTGAAGGAGGTTATGATCAGTGGCCTATGCAGTGATCAGAAACCCATTCAAATAAACTACTGTCTATTTAGCATCAGGAACAAAGCATTTAGAGACAAAAGGGTTTCAGAACTACAATCAGGCTACACACATCTATCTTACTTATCCTCTTTCTGTCTCCTAAGGATAACAAAAAGTAGATCTCACATCTCCAGAAATCCTCCAAGGTTTGCTGTCCTCACTGGAGCCAGTATCCTTAGAAAACTTTTACCTTGAGCCATATCTTTAGACTCTCAGCCTTAGCATTCAGAGCGGAGCACTTCAGTCTGCAGGTGTATTGGTGATAATCAACAATCCATTGTAATGACATGCTAATGTATTAACAGAATTTGATCCTGCTCAATGGAGTCAATGGTGAAATAATGAATTCCTGTAAGTATATTATTGACTGGGTATAGATGCACAATTTGAAAAATATTGCACACAGACATAGAGCACATGTTCATCTGCAAGATTTCTGACTGGCTTTTTTTTTTTTTTCCTGCCACCCACCTTCACTTGATTTGTACTGTGCAACTTAGTTCCCTCCAGTGCCTATATTTTAATGTACTTTATAAACTGACTAGCAACAAATCATCCACCAATTTCCCATCCTGTACAAACTCCCAAATAACTGATTCTGTACTAAGCCAGGCAACAAGGGAGAACATGCTAAGAAGCCTTCTTTTCATAGTGAGGTTCAAAATTATATGTCTTAGCTACCTGACTCCTGTTTGCCTAGTGCCACAACAACCCAGGTCTCTTACAAATACTCTTTCTCAGTTTTTCTAGGCTACTTATCCTACTGACACCGTGGCCTTCCTTACAACACACAGAAAAGTCAGCTCCTCACTGAACAGTGCTTCTTCACAAATATCAGTTTCAAACTCTGCATCAGCCCCCCACCCACCTCCCCCCCAGGGAGGCCCTCATCGTAAAGCAGCTGGTTTCGCAAAGCCTCAGAGAAGTCTTTTAAGTGCTATCAAGGAATTTGGCCACAGGATCAATAAAAGGTGGAACAGGAAGAGGGAAATTTGGAGAGAAGTTCAGAGGCCTGTAATGAAGAGGGAAAAAGAGACAAATTGGGCCTGTGGAGGTTATATTTTCCCACGGCAGGTCAAGGCAAGAGGAAGGCCCAGGAAGCCTAAGTCTCCTGGCAGGAACAACGAGCTCCCACCTAGGGCTAGGATAGACTATAACATTTCCACATAACCCTTGCTCGCTGACTGCAGCACCTCCCTGCAGCATGGGGGGAGTGTGCAGCCCCATGCCCTTCCTTTCCCACCAAGCTCTGTCAAGGCCTTGAATTCTCAACATCTTAGTCACAACTTCATGCCTTTCAGATCAGGCCCTTGACAAGCACTACCTGTTTAAGCAAAGAAGAAGTGGGAGGGGAAGTAAGAGATGTATAATGAATCACAATAAACTCACAGGGGTTTGATTGTGTAAATAAGAGCGATGTTTAGTCAACAGAGTGCATAACGTTATAATACAATGGCAAATTGAAAAGAATGGATATGTCTTTACCTAATCCCAGTGTAACCTAGACTTATTCTGGAACAAAATGTCTCCCTAGCATTGTCAGCTTAAGGTAATATTTGGAAAGTCATGAGGTGTCATGCAGATTGCATGATGCAGTTGTGTAAGATAACTTTCATTGAGTCAGCTTTTTCTGAGGTGTTATACACACACGTCAGATTAATTTGACCTAGATGAAAAGTAGATTTTTTTACTAGCTCCCACCTCCTGTAATGTTAAATGTTAACTCCTAGCAGACTGATCATTAATAAGATATAATTATTTATAATAATAGGTTTATATAAATACTGCAAATAAAATTCTGCAGATACACAGGGCAATGACAAGCAAGAGTCCCAGAGACATAAGACTGATTTAGAATAAGATTGATTTATGTAGATACTGATAAGCATACTGCAGTGTGTAGAAAAGATCTGGGAGGCAGAAGGACATCAATTTTTAGGTAATTATGAAGCACGCCTAAAGTTAAGACATTCCCTGCAGACGTTACTGGTTTTTTAATTCCACCTAGGTACATGCTTTTTTCCATATAACAAAATTTGTGGGAAATCACTAGGAAAGATTTTCACAGTAAATCTTCACAAGTACTATGAGAAAATAAGAAACTACTTCTTCCAGAGGGAAACAAATAAAAATAAGCAACTGAAATGCTCAGAAAATATACTGAGTTCTGGAAATACCTCACAACACTGGTCAGATTGTGAGATGCATTGTATAACCACAAGACAACATGGTTTAAGAAATGATTTTACCAGGATCTCTTAGGGTGTGTTTAGATGGCGTAATGAGATTCCAGCACATTTCTCAGATGCCTGAACATATTTATCCTGGCCGCTGTATGCTAATCATCTGTGCATTTACTATAGGCCCTCATCCCAAACTTTTGATATGGCAATTCCAGCCTACGCTTCTCTTGAAAGCAGACAAAATTCTTTTAAAATCATATTGTCATGCATGATGCCTACCTCTGACTGTAGTCAGCAAAATGTTCTAGAGACTAGTCAGCAAATATTCTGGAGACTGCCTTCAGAAAAGAAAAATACTCCCTTTGGGTTAGTATTCAAAACTCAGCCTCTGCTTTGGAAAGGAGGCAAAGTAAACAAAGGAAACAAAGCAAGCAAGCAAGCAAGCAATGAGGCAAGAAGACAAGAAATAATATAAATAAATAAATAAAAAGAACATGAAAAGAGAAATGAACATAAATTTGGAGCAAGAAATGAGTTTTCTAATCCCTTTTAGGCTCCAACTTTAATAATTTCACAATCAATCTCAAATGCATAGAGGTTTTAAAGTTTGTTTCTATTTCTGCCAGCCAGTAGCATCCAGTTTTGACCACACTTCCCTGAAAAGGAAATGAAATGCTTGCTATGGAGCTTCCCCAAAACAGCTCTGTCTCAGACTCATTACCAAGATAATTCAGGGCTGCCATCTTTTCAAGCACCACTCTTGTGCAGTTTACCCAATCTATATTAAAGATATAGTATCTCAAAAATAAATGCTGGTAGATTCTCATCCATAGATATTTCCCCCCAAAAAAAATCATATGGAACAGCACCAAGGTGACCAAAAGAAGAGCAAGAAGATATTAAAAGGGAGAAGGGGGTCAGAGGCAGGAGAATTACCCAGCACTGAGTTAGATGGGGGAGACTATCAGGGATGCAGTTGGTTTACGTAAGTAAACATCTTTTACTTATACACATATTATGTATACTGCTGCAGACCTAAAGAAGGGCTTTTGTTTTGATTGCTTTCATTTAGCTATTACAGATAGCCCACAAGTTCTTCACATGGAAATACCATAATTCTTCAATTTTGCCTTTGGGCAATGCTGCACTAAGTGATCATTAGATGGGTGGTTTGAGGAGATTGGTTGAATCCATTGATATGTAGACAAATCTGTACAATCTTTGTACCCCTTCTTTGCTGGGACAGCCAAGTCAGTAGTGAACTGTTTGGTTGTAACCTACGTCTTGACTTCTCCCAAGTAAATATGTAATTTCTACTTCATAATACGTCTTTGTTAATTTACTCTATACCAGAATTTCTCTCACCCAGAGCCTTTGACTATGAACATCCACTTGTCTACCATCAATCAGAATGTCATCTAAATGTTTGCACTCCTTATACAGAGAAAATTGTGTTGTAGTTTCTTGTAGAATATTTCAATATGAAAAGTGTGCCAAAGACATGTTGTCTTTCAAAAATATAAACATATAATCTTTTTGTTCTAACTGTCTTTTGGAATAACCACCTAAAATATACCCATTATCAGCTATGGTGGCTCCACACACATTCATATTTCACCTTGGTTGACAGTAGAAAATGTTCCCGTCTTATTTGTCTGTACACAGGGAGAGGATTTTAGTTTTAATTTCCACTGGGTTGGTTCCTTTACTCTCTCTACTGCTAAGCAGATCTATCTATCTTTCTATCAATCTATTAATTTAGCTTTAAGGCAGAAGAAAGAAGCCTTATGGTAAATTCTCTGTCTTTTGTACCTTGTGGAATGTTTCTCTATCCTTTGAAATATGTCCTTAAGTGTATCTTGAAGGATTCTAGTCCTTCCTTCTTCCTAAAAAATCATCTTCAGCAAACTAAGAGCTTGACATATTTTTAACCTGGTACTTGTTTTCACAGAGTTGTTAAAATTGTGTTGCAATTTCCAGGTTATTATTTTTCCTACACATGAAATTCAAATATATCCTGCAATAAAGATAAACACTTATTTTTCACCACAATGTCTCTTCTTTTCAACAACATCACAGCTCATGCACCAACATCTATTGTAAAGTTAATAACTGGACTGCCTTAGGCAGACAGTCCTCATCTCTTCTGCTTCAGTGAGGTCCATTAGTTCTGTCAAAAGTTCATTCAAGCTGGAGTTGCTGTCGCCATCATCTCCATCCAGAATCTTGTCAAGTGATAGCATCTATGTATCTTTTCCTGAGTATTTAGTTTAAGGTGGTGAACTGATTGTCACAGCATGAGGAATGCCTGGAGCTGGTCTTCTCTGAACCAGAGTTCACATGCTTTCCTGCTCCTGAACTCTTCAGAGGTATTTTGCCTTCTCTTATCGGGGCTGGGGTATCAAATCACCTATGTGGGTTACTGAGTCACTATGTGCTCAGATTTCCTTGCATGACAAATTCAAAACAGCCTTTTGGAGTTAATTCTGTATCTCTTATTACAGTTTCTCCATTTGTATTTTAAGTTTCAGTCTGACCTAGTTATCCACAAAGCAATCTCCCAGGAACTGCAAGGTCAGCCCTTCACTTGATCAAAGCTGCAGCCCATTCTACAATTAAACATTCCTTTTCCCACATAATGTTAAAAACTTTTTTGCACTGTATTCCATTTTTGTTTCTTTGTTTGTTGATTGTTTGATTGTTTTTTAATTCTATACATATTAAATTTTTGTAGTGCAATCTCATATCTATCCTCTTTTGCCAGAATTAATTGAAAACTCTTAAATGTAGCAGGGATACCAGGATCTGATCTCATGAGAAAAACGTTCCCTTTTAATTGATTCCTGTTTCTTTGGCCCTTTGCTTGCAATTGGAGAGTTAAGGGACACCTAAACCTCTCTAATAATTTTCTATATATTACAGTGACCAGTTACTTAATTTTTCAATTAGGATTATTTCTCCCAATATGCTTCTCCTCCTTGTAGCTTTTGAAGTCATCACCTTTACTTCTTCCAGTGATCAAAACAAATTTCTTCTTCTTAAGAGGTAATATATCCCTATAGAGCTTCTCCTTCTGACTGCTTGTATGGGGGAATACAAAGAGCTCTAAAGGTTGAATTGTCAACCTAATAGCAATTACTTAAATCTGACATGCATGGTTATGAAGGTTGCACTTAGTGAAGTTTATTACATCCACACTAGCTCACTTCTATAGAACAAGGGTTAGCCTCTGCAGTATCACATTGTGCTTATTGCATATGGGCCTTCAGTGTTATTTGTAACAGCCTACCTGAATTGTTAGAGGGTAAAACAGACGGCCTTTGGGTGGAAGCCTCAGGAAATAATTATGAGGCTGTCTGTCAGTGAGATAAAAATAGTCTCAGACAACTTTTGTATTACCAGACAGAAGTCAATTTAAGTGAACAAACAGATTAAACAACATAATCTTGCATGGGCCATGAGCAGGAGCACTGCTGTTTTATCACAACAGAAACAGGGAAGAAGAGGCTTTAGGAATCAACCGATCCAAAATTGCTTTGGGCAACGCATTTGGAGCCAAAGTTACATGATGTCCCATTCCTGAACGGTGGTATTTTTCTGTTTGTTTGTTTAAACAAATAATTGCCAAATTTGAGCCCTGCCAGAGAACAGCATTCAAAAGATCTCTCCCAAATCCAGCTCCAAAGGGCAGGCTAGATTTCAATCTATCACCATATCCCCAGCAGTCAGTGATGTTCATGTAACACACTCCCTGCTAGTCTCTGATGTTTTCCAAGGTGCTCATAGCACTTGGATCCTTTTTGGAACCACAGGGTGTTTACTGTACCAACCACAGGAATACATTTTGTTATGAATTTCCCTGCCCATTTATAGAAAATATGTATACTGTCTGTTCTTGTAACAGGCTTCCTTAATAAATTAAAAAATAAATCTAGAAAAACAAAGCATTACCCTTCAATGACTTAATAAGATTTTGCATCATCATCACCATTATTATTATTATTAAAGTATCCCAGCAACAGAATAATAAAATTACACTGATGTGAGCAATTCACACACCTTTGATTAAGAATGTGTCAGCACTTTCCCGCATGAATCCTTCTTTTTGGTGGAATGAGAAGGAGTGGGAAAGAGATAAAAATCACCTGCTGTTAATTCTTTGTGGGCTGCTCCCTGGCAGATGATGTTCTAACAGAGAAGCCGCTTCTTTATTAATCCACCTTTACAAAATAAATTAGCCTGAAACATTTATGATCTTGATTTTCAGGACTGTATTTACATTTAATTTGCAGGCCCCAGTGACTGTCTGTTGGTTCAGTTTGCTTGCTAGCTACTTGTGTGAGGGCACATTTGCTGGTGCCATGCATGAAGTCATGGAAACCAATGTGCTTTGTTTGGGTGACCAGGGTTTGCATAGCAAAATCCGGAGCAGAGCAAATCCTTCAGAGCAGTTTGCTACTTGAAAATATTAGTACTCTAGAGCAGGTGGAACAAAAGCCTGTGTCTGTAGAAGTTAAAGTCTGAAGAGGGACCTGAGTTACACCTTCAGGTGCCTGACTTACCCACTGTGATGTCTAAGAAGTAAGTAATTGGCCCTAGTAGGACAGCTCAGATACTTAGACTCCTAACACAAGCAAGAATTAGATCAGACACCTCCTGAGGGCAATTCTGGTCTCCTAGGTGCTAAGCCAGGAGTTGTCTTGAGCTCTGAGGTAGGAAATGGTTCCAGTGAGGACAGGAGGTGGCAGACAAAGGCTTCATCCTCTGTGACCTTAACCCAGGTTATGCAGCAAAAACATTTGAACATCAAGGCCCTTTGTATGAGTAGTGCCACTGAAAACCAGAACAATAACAAAAGAGCCTTAAGAAGGGACTCCTTCCACTTTTTTCTCCTGTCCTGTTGACCCAGATGGCACATCCAAAATAGTAACATGAAGAGAGTAAGGAAGAAAGATCACAATCCCTCAGTCATGTGGGAGAAGTGTGCAACTGGGAGAGGATCAGCCTGATTTGAGTTCCCTCTGTGCTGGCTCACTTACACATTTTCTACTAGATAGTTTGTCAATAAAAGACATGAGTAATCTGGGCTGTGAGTCAGAACCAGACCTGTTGGTTGACAAAACCAGTTTAATGTTCATGAAAGAAGATATATTGCAACGCAAGTAGGGGTACCAATAACTTGCCTGTTAGCGTACAGTATTTACATTAACTCCTAGTGGTAACACATAAAAAGCACACGTTCATGACAGTAAATTAACCAGTCCCATGGAGCATTGTGGGACACCAGAAATCTGTCATCTCTACTGTTTAATTGTGGAACATCTCGTGGCACATTTCTGGTTTGTGACAGTAACATGTCCCTGAGCAATTCTCAGGAATGGCTCTGGTGTTAACACAAGCCACAGCCAACTCCCAACAGGCAGTGTGGATGCAGCCACCCTCTTTTAGAGAGTAACAGAGTTTAATAATAGGGGATCTGTGCCAGAGAAGGGCTATAGGCGTGTTTTCTTTAGTGCTAGAGGTGTATCCAGTAGGAGTTAGTGTGCAAGGCGCTGTATGAACAAATACAGGATTGTCTCTGAAGAGAAGGAGGCTCTGTCCCAAGCAGTCTCTAGCCGTGCTCTGCTGCTTCTTCGTTTACAGTCTGCTCTGCAGAATAAATTCCATGTGCTGAATTTCAGTAATGCTGTGTGCCTGCAAAATAGTCATGCAATGGCTAGAAATGATGGAAAGGAGACCAGGGTGATGTAGTAGTTCAAAAGGAAAAGGGTGAAAATTTCAGAAAAACAGTGATTGACTCAGAAAAACACAATTCCAGAGCTGCCCCACACATAACGCCGCCAGTAAGGATGGACAGCTGAAAACCACAGCCTGAATTACTGTTCTGTACTGAGCGGTGTGATTATTACATATGCATCAGAGCTTGTGGGCAATGCAGAGGAATCCTGGAAGTATTTTAAGCAGCGTTTTTCACAATTTATGGCTGTGAAAGATACAGAGTTAATGAACAACACAGGGAAAGTGACCTTGTTAACTCTTTCACAGATGCTTATCCAAGACCTCTTTGGCAGAAAGGAGAGACTTTTCCCTGGGCCTTTAGGTGAACAGAGTTTTTAGGTGTAACAACAACAAAGAAATACTTATTTTGAACTTGCATATGGAAAAAAAAAAAAAGAAAAAAAAAAAAAACATTGACACACATTCAGAGTCCAAGTGTACAAAGAACAGCAGCCAGTATTTTCAAAAATCAGTCGGATGCCTATACTCCTACTTTGTCAGGTAAATACATATCCTGATTTTCAAGAGGGTTCCCCCAGCCTGCAGGAGCAAGTTGTGATTTACAGAGCTGATGACTTAGTCCATCATGTCTCCCTAGAGGACCTGGGAGCTCTCAAGGAGTCCCAGAACTCAGAGACTGCTTGCAATCATGCTCAGCATGCCACAAATATAAAGCATAATTCAGATCCTCCTAAAGGAAGTCATTGGACGTAAATAATTGAAACAGGAAGCAGAAAAAGGAGCGTGGGTCTTGGCAGCTGCCAAGGAGGGCTGAGTGAGCCTAGGAAGAGACTGCAGAACTAGAAGAGCCACAGTGTTGGATTACCCGACCAAGATATCAGAGATGTCTCTAATTCAATTTCCCATATGAAGCCTACTGCGTGTTACATTTCAAGAGGTAGCACAGTATATAACTCCTGTATTCCTCCAAATCACATAAAATGTGAAGCAGAAACACACAGCAATGCAGCTGTTCTTCCCGTGGCTTGTAATTTTGGTCTCAATCCAGCAACTAACATGTCAACCTTTCCCTTCCAACATCCATTAATAGTTCCAGGATGGTACTTTTGTCTGAAAAGCCATGTTTTCCAGCAACAGATGTTGGTCTGCTCTAATATCAGTAACATGCATAGCAAACATTCATAGATTTGAAATGGCCTTTCTGAGAGTGGCAGACTGCACACAGGATATCTCCCCAAATGAAAAAGATGAATGTCCTGAAGCATATGATAGACTCACTTCCCATGCTGGGAAGATGCAATCTTCTCTCAAAGAGGCAAAGGATTTTGTTTTCTTTGTTTTTGTTCCAAGTGACATAGTAATATCCACCTGAATCCAGACAGTAATTGCGACTGATACCTATCAGGATATGTAACATTTATACAACAGGATTTGACATAGCACATAGGGAACATAGTCATTTCATTAAGAGCTGGGTGGTTACCAAAAATGCATACAATAATTTAGGGTCAGGATTCCTGTCTGGCTGTATGTCCTTCCAGATAACTGTGTTACAGAACAGTTAGGGGCACCCAGAACCATGCAGACTCTGAACTTTCTAATTCAACAGCTGCACTGAAATACTTTGTGCAGTTATCTCATTTGCTCCAGATATATTTGTCTGTGTAATTGTTTAATAAAATCAAATAACTAAGTATTGCTGGGGGGAAGGGCATTGTACAACTAAAACATCTTGTTCTACTTGAAACAAAACTTTTTACTTCATTTTACTAATATTTTACTTACTTTTTACATATCCTTTGTCTTCCATTTTTTCAAGTTTTCTAGTTTCTTTCAAACTGAAGAGTTCAAAGACTTTGATTTTCTCTAAATATTAATTTTCTTATTCATTTGAAGCTCCAGAGGACCTTGACAGGACATGAGACAGCTGGAAGATGCAAAGGACTTAGAGAGGCAGGTAGCTCCCCATTGATAGCTAGACCATGAAGAAACTTCCCCCGGGTATCATCAAGGTGTGCCATCGGGCTTGTTCCCCCCACAGCGAGGGCAGCTGGCCAGACTCATCCCCATCAAGACGTTTGAGTAAATTCTCCCTTCCGAGGAAAGAGCATGATGATACTTGTCTCTTGCCTTACCTGGCAGTTGCTGTTTTAAATGCCCACATTTTGCAATGAGTTCTGAATTATCTTCCAAAATTATACATGGCATCTCCCATCTGGCACTGATGTCAGCATGGCATATGTTTACCCAGGAACCTGCAGAGCACTCTGAACTTCTACAAGGGGGAAATCAGCTTATTTCACCTTTAATGTCAAACCTGCAGCACTGTGTGTTCTGCAGGTGGCAGCCAGATGAAACAGCTGCTGGTCCATCTCCTGCAGGCTTGGATGCACCTCCCCACGTTTCACCAGATCCAATTACCTTTACCTGAGGTACTCCCAGAAGGATCTGAGTCCCCCAAGGCTTAATTTGCAGTCCTCTGAGAGAGATGCACAGAGTGTCACACAGCCCACATGCAGCCTGAAAATCTCTCTGGAGGGAGGTGCCCCACCTGTCTTCCTGATGGCACTCTTCCTGAACCGGCAAAGAAAAATTGCTAAAAAAATCACCACAGAAATTTTACTGCACTTGTCACAAGCCCTGAGCAGGCTACAAAGTGGACTTCAGTAGTCACCACATAGGAATATCAACATTTGAAAAAATATATATAATAATAAAAATAGGAAGAAAATTTGTTTTTACCACCATTTCAGTTATCTGTTCTGCTTTTTTTTTTTTTTTTTTTTAAATCAAGTAGCTAGAAAGCTAGAAGTGGATAGTCCTGACAGACTGTGATGGTTCTTGAGAAAAACTGGTCCCTCAAGTATTTCATGTATTGGTCTGTGATTCTGTCTGACTTATGGTACATTCAAAATACTTAAATGAATGAGGAAAAAACTGTTTTGGCATTTGCGTTTAACCTATTTCCTTAAAACAATAACTTTTAAAGGGCAGGGACAGGTCCCTTTGTTCTCTGTTTATATAGCACCTGTTTCATCACTTTTCCATACATGTGATGCCTCCACATACTAGTGGCTTCATTTACTGTTCAAGCTTTTGAAAATCATCATCTTTCAGTGAATTTAAGATATATTGATACAAACTCCACTGCCCTATTATCATGTTCTGCTCCATCCCTTCAATAATAGTATCTCTCATTTAAATAGGTATTTTCTTTATCTAAAGGATGCAAATATTTTCATGTAAAAAATAGATTAACCACATCAGTGAGAAAACAAGGTTTAAAGCACCAAAATATCATTATATATCATTTTAGGACCGGCTGCAGTGAAGAACATCATAATATTAGTAGGAAGAAACACTCACACTTTTGTGCTATGCAGCCACTCAAGTAGGAACAAAAAAATATGTACCTAAATATAGTAAATAATCCTTGACTAGATTCCCAGTCCTGCAAGCTGCCAAGCATCTCCAGCTCCTTACATTCACAAAAGTTACATGTATTTCTGTTCCTCACGAGAACTGACATGTTACATTTCAAATAATGAAAAATTTAAAAAAGGAAAATAGATGTTAAAAAAAAAAAAAAAAAAAAACATGCTTTAAAAATGTGTAAAGTTTAGATTTTAGGGACACAGAAGGCTATCTGTAATCACCTGAGCTGATTCCATGCCTACCACTGATCTCCCCTGGACTAATTCCTGCTTGGCATCCACTCATGAAAGTAGAAATAGAATCATAGAATCATGGAATCATAGAATAATTAAGGTTGGAAAAGACCTCTGAGATCATCTAGTCCAACCATCCACCTGCCACCTACATTGCCCACTAAACCATGTCCCTAAATACCACATCTACCCTTTCCTTAAGCTCTTCCAGGGATGGTGACTCCACCACCTCCCTGGGCAACCTGTTTCAATGCCTGACTGCTTTCTCTGAGAAGAAATGTCTCCTCATTTCTAACCTGAACCCCTCCTGGTGCAACCTGGGGCCATTCCCTCTAGTCGTATTGCTAGTTAGCTTGTAAAAGAGGCCGACTCCCACTTCACCACAAAAGCAGTCACAATGGATTTAAATCTATTATTTGCAAATCACTTTAAAGTTCCCAGAAGTCTTCCCCTAGACAGAAGAAATTCAAACCCACTGCAAGAACAGCTTTTCTTCAATGTTCTTTAAGCAGTCCATGGTTCTGCAGCAGTGCACCAAACACAGGGTGAAAATCAATGATCTGGATCACTGGATCTTATCTCTTATTTTAAGTAAAAGCCTCCTAGTGATGGGCAATCCCCAATAACCTTAGGAAGTTTTTCTCTTGATGAATTACCATCATGATTAAAAATATGTCCATGATTTTCAGTCCAAATTTATCTAGCTTCAGTATTCAGGCTTTAAATCCCATTAAACATTTGCATGATGGCTTGAAAAGTCCTTTATTATCAAATTACTGGTCCCCATAGTATACTATGTGATCAAATTGTACCGTAACCTTCCATGTGTAAGCAAATGATGTGCACAACACATAAAATGTCCTCAATATCTATTGATGACCTGTTGTTAAAAGAGGTTTTTGAAAAATTTGAACACAAGTCTGTCAAAATCTTCGCTGAGTCCTGCGTTCCATTGCTTGGTGATTTGCCAAGAATGTGTTAACATACCTGCCCCCATATGAGCAATAACTCCTGTGATGGGAGTGTTTGAAATGTCCTGACAGGAAAGTTTGAACTGCAGCCAAAGGAAGCTTTCACTTCCAAAAGGCTGGGATTTGTGAGCTCCTGTGATGGATTTAGTCACACATGGCGAGCCGTTCAGACTTGTCACCCATCAGATAATGAAAGCAAATGAGGAGTTCCAGTCAGTGCAGGGGCCAACCAGCAGCATTTGGACAAGCAGCTGAACTCCCCCCAAATTTCTGATGGGACTGGAGGAAGGGTATGTTCACAACAAAGATGTTGATTGGAAGCCCGTTTCCAAATTGGACCTCTTTTTTGAAGCTACCAGGAAATGCAAATAGGCATGAAGCAAAGCAATATGATTTGTGTTACGGTCAATATTTGCATAACACATACATACACGTCTGTATGTATGGGTGTATAGCAAGCACAGCTAATAGTCTGTAATTATACCTTGGAAAATACACACACTAAGAAATTTCCAAAGAGTCTGACCTGGCAGAAAATGCAGTCCCAGGAAAACTGCAGCAGCTTGCCGGGACTATCCCAATGTACACTGGAGCTGCATGGATAAGACCTGGGTAGCTAAATCAGATGGGACTCTACCTTTTCACTGACTGAACACATGTGCAGTAACCTCCTGGCACAAGCACAAATTTTAAATTTGGTTTCCTCAGATATGTCCATAAGCAACATTGACATTGGCTTTCAATAAACATCTCTGCCAGTAAAAATCAACTGCTAAAATATTCTGGAAAGTAAACAAAAAATGGCACAAGCCTTTAACAAAAGGTAGTTGATTAAAAACCTGGACCTGACAATGCCCACCTTTAAACAAAATGCTGAGATTTTCTCACAAATAATTCAAAATTTTATTAGGTCTCCTCAGTTCTTTAATATGAAAAGATAAGTTGATTCTGCACTTTTATGTGTCTATATTATTTCTTAAAAACATGCTAGAACCTGTTTGATAAAGCTGTAGTAAATAGTCTGCCACTGAGGTGCCTCTTCTGTAAATGTCTGTTACCTTTGACTTCAGTTCTGTCTTTGCACAAGTCATAGAGACCTACAACAGTTTAAAAATGCACAGAATTAATCACTTTCTGCTCATATTGAACAGTTAGAATAAGGAAAACAATAATACCCTTGAATCTGTGTTTTGGTTGTTTTCTCAACCCATTTTAAAGCTTTGATATAGAATCATTCTTGGCACCATTCTGTGCCCTCCATAGCCCTGTCTTTTCCTGTGCTTTCCAGACAGCCAGGTTTTGCTTCCATCTGGACATTTTATGATATCCTATGCTGCCTTCAACTTGACTGGATGATATTTGTTTCTTCTGACCCTTAATTTATGACATTTCATCTATACTAGTGAATTTGTTGTAATGCTGTAATGCTGTAATGCAATAGCCATTTTGTGAATTCTGCAGAGAGGATGCAGTTGTTCTGAATAACATTTTTCACCTTCTAAATTATAGGTATTAAGATATACAGGGTGGGTAGAGGAAACAAGGAGCTCATTTTATTCTTGGAGGCGCAGCAATGCTGCAGTAAATGTTTGTCAATGTTTGTCAATGAACCTGGAGAAAGAGGAAATGGATAGACATACACACACAATTAGTGACATACGTGAGGTAGGTGGGAGAGCTTGGTTCTCTGAAGAACTGGGTGTTAGATGATGGGCTGAAGACCAATGATTTGATGCAGGGCAGCAGCTGTCTCCATTATCTGCGGGGTCCTCCTTTCCTGCAACTGGCTCCAAGGCAGACACAGCTCCCATGTGCCAGAATGATTGATGAGAGAAGACCCCTTCTCCCTTTCCCCCCTATAAATGGGTTTAAACAAATTGCTGCATGCCAACAGCTAATGAGGAGAAAATATCTGCCTTGAACCAC
Source organism: Heteronetta atricapilla (assembly GCA_011075105.1). Taxonomy (NCBI): domain Eukaryota; kingdom Metazoa; phylum Chordata; class Aves; order Anseriformes; family Anatidae; genus Heteronetta; species Heteronetta atricapilla. The sequence continues at coordinate 148,510,271 of CM021732.1, forward strand.
TAAATGAAAAGATTATGGCTGACTTCATAATAAATAAATCTGAGTTTTGAGGAGGAAAAAAAAAAAAGCCAAACATAATCATCACTGGTGTACTTCCCTCATCTTGTAATTGTAAAGATGGCACACAAATTGTAAAGATGGCACACAAAGATCCATTCCCTGGAAATTGTCACTCTTGTTCTTCTTTTCCAGGATAGACAGGGTAAAAATATTTTGTCAATAATATGTGATAATTGACACATTGACACATAATCACAATAATATGTGATGAACAGATAGATATTTTCCAGATTGTTTTGGCTTAAATCCTCACAAGGACTACCGAGACCCCCTTCTTTCACAGTTTAATTAATACAGTTGCCTCTAATATTACTCTGTTTCCGCTTTTCAATGTTGTCAGTCTTCTGCATGAGTCTGCAAAATCTTCCTGCCTGATGAAGACTGGGCTACTTTATTATATTATTTTTATGTTTAAACTCATTAAATTTGCACAGAATAGTGATTGCAAAAATAAGCATCCTTTCATTTAATGAGTCAACATTAGGCCCTTATATATCTAGATAGTATGTGTTTAAAGACTATGGAAGAGTAGAAGTGTAGCTTAATAAACTCTCTTGACTTATTTAATGATGGGGGTCTCTGAAAGATTAATTTGATACAACATAAAACATTCATTACTGAAATAACTTTACCTTTTCAGACTTTGGCTTGACAAAGTGGGGGGATTTATTTATTTTCATTAGTAGTCTTTATTAAATATCTAAGAGAAAATAAATTGGTTAGAGAGAAACATCTATCAAAGCTTTTAGGATAAACGTTGACTTACATGCTCTGTGCAAAGACTTGTATGAATTTTTTATGTGACATTGACCTTATTTATTTAGAAAATGTAATGATATAAAAGGTTAAGTACAAATAATGATAATAAAAAAGCCTATCATCAAATAGAATAACAAATACCACAATAACATCTCCAGGAGAGCAAAGTCTTACTTCTTTCTGGTATCTAACACAAAATGCCATTTATTTCCCACGAAAGCCACAGAATGGTACAAAAAAGAGAAAAATATATAGAAAATAACAGTAATGCAATCTCTTACTTCCTGATGTGACAAGGTGACATGGTGCTTTGTTCACTGTGTCTCTCTGCAGACTTAAATGTTTTTTCTATGAGTCTTGTGTATCTGCACTACCTTTGGTTAATTAGCTTGTAAACTGAATGGCATTTGTTGCCATTATTGCAAAGTCTGTTTTCTCCATACTACTTGCTTTCTTTGCAAGCTTGGGTAAGCTTCTGCATGAGGAGGAATCCCCAGAGTGGAGTTCACAGCATCAGATGAAAATACGCAAAAAACTTAGGCTTGTCAGGTGCACTCGGCATACGGACAGGTATAGGAGAAGCCTCTTGTGAAGAAGGTAGCCCATCGCCTGGAAAGGTTTGTTAGAACGTTTTGAGTTGACATGAAGCTCTGATTCACCCTCATTAGCTTGTGCCCAGAGGGGAACTCGGCATTGTTGAGCTGCAGTGGTGTTATCCATGTAAGGATATATGTCTACACTGCACAAAGGTGTGACTTGCTAGACTAGAAACCACAGGCTTGACAGGCCAAACTCTCAGGTTATATCGCATTCTAATCAAAAGCAAGATGGAAGTGCATGCAGACATACCCAACAGAGCTTTCAACACTTTTATCTGTCTTCAGAATAAGATCCAGCCCAAATTCTCTGATATTTGTATAGATCTCCACTCCAAAGTCTCAAGAGCAAGACTTTTCCTGTAAAATTTACAGTGGGAGGTACAATACCTTTTTACTGGAAACTCTCCAGCCAAAGTTTGCAGACTCAAAAGATTAAAGATAATAGATTGGCTCATGGATGCAAATATGAACCTCTCAAAAATGTGATGCTACTCCTAATAAGTTCAGAATCACCTCAGGTTCAGATGAAAGCTTCACCTTAGGGTGTTTATCCAAATTAAGTTCCAGTGACAGTTATTCAATGTCATAAGTGTTTTGCATTTACCTTTTATATTAAAAATTGAGCAAATATCTGTTTTGCATATGCCTTTTATGTTAGAAAGGTTCACCAAAATAATACTGATGCACTGCAGCACTAGTTCAAGACCCAGCTGAGAACCTGCATAGAAACATCACAGAGCTCTAGCCTTTTGAAAATAGGTGACAATGTAAACAGACAAGTCAAATGCAATTGTGGGATGAGAACATTTGCAAAGATGTAACCTGAAATGCCATATTGGACAAGTCAGGTACAGAGATAGTAAGACTATAAGAACAAAATCCATTAAAGTTAAAGGGTTTTACCACAGACTTCAGACTTCATTTCAGCCCAGAAGAAATAGAAAGAAGATGCACTTTCTAGTGTTTACTCTACACTTTCAAAACGATGGAATGTTAGATTATTTTTATTTTCATGTCTGAGTAGTCATAGTCAAAGAGAAGATAAGAAGAGAAGTCATAGAGAAGATATGTCAGCAGGTGACACTAAAAGAGACAGCAAACCAGTGTACGCTAAGTGGTGCAAGTCAGTGTATTTGTGTGGATTTCTACCTTGTTACCCACAATGATACTTTCCAAGAATCACAGTCAGCAAGTTCATAACACCAGCACCACTGTGTACAGCATTACCAGTTTAAAATGATAACATTCAGATGTAAGACCATTTAAGGGACTTTTTGAGGTAGGAAGGACAAAGGAAGGATGGAAGGAAGGAAGGGTGGAAGGAAGGAAGGAAGGAAGGAAGGAAGGAAGGAAGGAAGGAAGGAAGGAAGGAAGGGAGGAAGGGAGGAAGGAAGGAAGGAAGGAAGGAAAGAAGGAAGGAAGGAAGGAAGGAAGGAAGGAAGGAAGGAAGGAAGGAAGGAAGGAAGGAAGGAAGGAAGAGCATTTAGGAAGGTAAGATTCTTACCTCCTTCAAAATGCCAGCATCCTGCCCTTGAAGAAAAAGTTGATGAGTTGCAAAGTAGAGAAATGGCAACTGCATTGGTGAGGGAGAATACAGGAAACACAGCAACAACTTTTTTTTTTGTTTTTGGTTTTTGGTTTTTGTTTTTTGTTTTTTGTATCGAGTAGAGTTAGTGCAGGAAGAACAGAGGTTTGATTTTGGCACTGAGACCTATTCAGAAGTTCTCACCATGAAAAATGATGTCCTAAGGCTGAATTAGCTGCCCATGTAAGCAATGAATTCCTTCTGCCCAAATACCTTCCCTGATCCTCTTTCTTTATTGTTATGCTTGAACTGGTTCAAGTTTTTCTAAGAAAAGTGGAAACAACTTTACGTACAATTTACAGATTTTTGCTTACCCTGCTTTCCCAGAGAAACAAGGCCTATATGAACATCTTGAATGCATTTTGTCCAGCTTCCTCCAAATCTGACAGAAGAGTAGAGTTCTTAGAAGAAACAAGTTTTTACAAGAGGCCTGTATAAAATACATATTGAGGCTGCATGCAGCATGAAAAGCCATTTGTTCTGTCCACAAACATCAGAGGGACATGACATTACTTTCAGCTTGTTTCCTAAAGAAGGGGTGCTGACTGCCCACTCACCAAGGCAGGTCTGGACTAGCTGCATATACCATGTGTTGCCTCTTCCAGGTCAAATTAAAAAAAAAAAAAAAAAAAAAAAAAAAGCAGGGAGGGTTGCCATGACTGAGTCAAACAACTTATTCATTGATCTGCTGCTCACAGAACTATTTGCTTACCATTTTCAAACATCTCTAGTATTAGGCTTCATGTTTTATTTTAATGGTAGAGCATGTTTTTGACAACTACGCACAGTATGTTTTCACTAGTGACTTCCACTTTTGAGATACCATCTTCCATGTGCTACAGTGAGCAGAAAGCTGAAATGTCCAACTGTGGAAAACAGATTTTTTCCCATTACCACTTGAGCTCACTTGAAGTGTGAAAGAAAAGGGAGCATCTCCATGAGCCTTCAGAGACCTAAGATCCATAGACAATAAAAAGATCATCACATGGTAACAGAAATGGAGCATTTGTCTAAGAGATCGCAGTGAAGCAATTTCAGTCAGGATCGGGTGCCCAAGGCTATGTGGTTACTGTGTAAAAAGCAACTCCACACCTTATGAAAGCATGTAACCCTCTATGACAAATGGGAAATTATTACACAATAATTATATGCCCTTGCAAGACCTGATTGCTTTAAAAACCTGGTACCTATCATGCCAAAATATGTCTTATAAGATTGTTATCAGGTGGCTCATACTATAACAGTATCTCAACTTGTGCCTTCACTCTAAAGCTTGCAATGTGATGAACTTCTCTGGTCCTCATCTATAGCCTTTCTTTGAAGGATCTCAAAACACCTGCAGAAGAGCTTAGTGCCTTCAAGCTGATGATGAACAGGATGCAAAGATGGCCACAGATGAGACTTCTGCTCTGCCTCCATACTTTCTCATTCATCTATAACTTAGAAATAATACTTCTGTTTGAGCTTTCTTAGCTAGGTCTATCCTTCAGGACAGAAACATCTTCTATTACACTGCATTCTAGTACCTAGTGCAATACTGTCCTTTGCTCAGACATATATATCATGCTTGCTGAACTATGCATAAGGAATAGTAACCACCTTACTGCCAATTGGAGCTGCACCTATTTATGTTAAAGGAGTTCATCATCACTAGCCGATTAAAATGGGTTGCTGCTAATCAGAGGCAATGAAGTTGTTGAGGGGGAAGTGTTGACATGGGGAAAGAAAGTGATTAAATATCATTAGCCATCTTTTGTGTTATCAGAAGAGGCTCCTTGTCTGAGCCAGGTTAACTCCCACTTTCTCAATGATGCATTGGGGAATGTTTTCTGAAGGATTCAACCATACAGCTTTCACTCATTACAACTCTTCCTCCTTATGTGAGCGCTTCTCTTACCAGTTTGACATATCTAGCCAGGACCTGCAGAAGCAGAGACACAATCTCCCCATGTACAATCTCTTTCAAAGTACTTGAAGGCATTTTGATTTCTTAGGGATTTCATATGATTTATTTATTTAATGAGGTGGGTAAATAAATGAGGTGGTCTGATCTTTCAAATGGCAAAACAGGACTGACATTTTGGGCATTTTTCACTCTTATGTCCTATTATTTTATTAAAGAGGTCTTTTAAGAAACAATATAATGCAGCACAATGAATTTAGTGAGGGTCAGGACCATGTTTTACTGGACACCACATAAACAAAGCAAAATAGCATCCCTATCCTTTAAAAAGAAAGAAAAAAGAAAGAAAAATAAAATAAAAAACAGATTCAGCCCCATAAAGAGTGTTTTGTAATTGTAAAACTGCTGAGTCGTCCTCCAAACCTAAACCTAATCTAGGAACTGAACAAAGCAAAGCTGTCTCAGTTCTCTCCATGTCCCACCAAGGGAAGGTGTTACTCATACCAAAAACAATGTCAAGCTGCCTGAACGTGGCACAGCAGGGGAAGAGCTGAGCTCCCACAACACAGCAGACAGGTAGCACTAGGGCAGCTGTACTTGCAAGAGGGCTTACAGGCAATCCACTCTCTTTTTCAGACTGCTGTTTTGATAAAGAACATTGCTTGGCTATTACATCAGTGCTTCTCATTCTTGGTAGCTAACATATAACCCAATCATTTCACATGTAAGGATCTGAGGCTGTACACATGCTATCTGTTTAATGGAATAGGTGTTACACTTTTAACAGAGTCACATGTGACCCTTAAATTCCTATTTGCTTGGCCCCTACATTATTCATTTTTTTGCAATCTGTATCGGACCTTATATTAAAAGAACATGATAGTTGGGAGCAATAAAATCTTACAAGGAGCTCAACTTAGCAGTAAATAAGAAGCCAAGACAGGAGCTGAAGACAGTGATTAATTTGGCAATGTAATGGAATGGTACTGAATTAAAGGAGCCTGTAAACACGTTCTGAGGTTTTCCAGTCTCACTGCTTTTTGATTTCTTTCCTTGTTTGGTAGGGTATTTTCTAAATGCTGAAATACATCCTGCCAGTGTTCGTGTCCTCTCAGCTATTGTTACCAGAGGTCTGCTAGTTTCTTTTATTGTTATTTATCAGACATTGGCATCTAATGAATGCTGTGAATACAAATAGACAAATCCTCACAGAAATCAGGTAGTTTAGTAAAGTCAGAGGAGCTCCACTGATTTACATCAGTTGATAATTAGTGACAATGTGTTTGCATCTACTTCAAATCATCAGGAAAACATTGAAGTCCAAACAATTCACTTTACCTCCAAACAATTCAATTTACCTTCACATCTCAATGTGGTGTGATGCTGTTTTCTTTATGAACAGCAAGCAGCAGTGCAGAATGCAAATGAATCTTCCACATCACCCTTTGAGCACCAGGTTGTGTGAAAGGTCAAAAGCATGTTGCGCTTTTTTTTTAAAAAAAAAAAAAAAATTAAACAAACAAACAAACAAAATCTCCTGTATAGGGAAAAAGTCTGCTCTTACATGAGGTTGGGGGGGGTGTAAGAACACCAAAATTAAATCCATAATACCATCATTAATCTTTCACTCTGCTTCAAGCTGTACCAGGCAGAACCATTTTATTTTTAGCATTTTTAGACAAACCAGAACTCTAATAATAGATCCTGTAAGTAGTCCTGGAATGTGAACTCCCAGTACAGCTTTACCTTCTTGTTCTGTCTTCAAGCTTCTCAGCCATGTTGTGTTTAAAACCCTCTGTCCCGGTAGCCAGAAAGGTTGACTTATTACTCCCACGAATTGTACACATGGGTTAGCATATGTGAAAACGTGCCCTTGCAACTATTAATCTATCTGCCCTCCATGTTCCACTCCTGTTTCACCCACTCACTTTTCAGATTAAGTGTTTTGGGGGGAGGGAGAAGATTATCTTTTAGGGGCAGATTGATGGGCAAAGGAGCCAAATGATGCTGCAGCCCCACCCCACACTGCCTGGGGGAGGGACTGTGTCTATTCAAACCTTGTGGCTGAAAACTACTCCCACCCTCCTGATCTAGCCCTTCTGTCCGAAACGTCTGTACAGCCGCTTGTAACAATGGAGATCTGGCATCAGAATGTTAACACAGAACTACTTATATATATATATATATATAAGATTATTTATCAGATAGACATAATTACATTAGTAATTCTGAAATTCTGAAAGTATTTATAGTCCTACCTATAGCCTATGCTGCCAGAGTGAAATTCTATTGCTAAAACAATCTTCAAACTTGTGAGCTTCACCAAGCCAAAGACTTGTGAGACTATTAGACCCCTTGACCAAGCAGGCATGATCCTGGTTTGTGTTTTTGGTTGTTACATATTGTGAAGAGTTTTTCCCTTTTATAACAAAAGCCTACAAGTACCACAACAGTAATGGTGATGTTTTTTGATAAAACACCAGTCTGTTCATATGTGTCACTGTTCAAAGAAAAGCACATTAAGAATCTCAGAAATATTTCTTATTTATTTTCAGTAGCCAGGATTCTCCAGGATGCAGCATAGGCATCTGTGTCTGAATCTGTCATCAGCGAACCTGTGCCATCAGATATATGACCTTCTTCACACAGTCGTCAGGAGGATTGTGCATTGCCATCCAGTCAGCAAAAATATTAACAGAGAACAGAGCATTAAAACAGTCAGACCAGACCAGATCAGACTCATCAGGACAGCAACGGCCAGCACTACGGATGCTCCACAACTTCTATCACACCCCTAACACTTTATTCTTCTTAAACACCCTGGTTTCCCAGCAAGCATCTTGGCAAACCAGGGATATCATTCAAGCTGTCTTTGGTAAAGCTGGGATGGATCAGGACTGATGTGAACTGTATGCCACATAACACAAAACTGCCATAATAGTTTCTATCATCTCCTAATGCTATGCAAGCCTGACATTCAGACCTTTCACATTTTGAAAGTTCTACCTATTATCTAGCACTGTCAGTTCTGTTTGTATTGGAGTTTCCATAGGTCTGGATTTTTGCTGCAGAACTTAAGTGAAATGTCGAGCTTTTGATTGAGTTTAGTACCATAAAAAATAGTATTTTAGTTAAATAACACCCACCCACCCCCAGGTGCGAATTCAAGTTAACATGGCATATTAAGTTTCCAAGTGTCAGCTGAACTGCAGTAACTGTCCACATATTCAAGAACAGCCTTGGGCAGAGGTGCAGCAACATATTGAAATGGAGGAACTTGAACTTCATGTTGTGAGCTCAAAATAAACCTTGGGAGGAAAACAAGAGTATGAGATGAGTACCAGAACAAACCAACAAACCCCTGCATGATCAGTCAGTGGAGGTATGCATTTTTGGGGAAGAGTGGCTGGAATGCTGTCTGGTGGAAAGGGACCCAGGGGTATTGGTCAATAGCTGGCTGAATATGAGCCATCAGTGTGCTCAGGTGGCCAAGAAGGACAACAGCATCCTGCCTTGTATCAGGAATGGCGTAGCCAGCAGGGCCAGGGAGGTGATCGTCCCCCTGTACTCTGCCCTGGTGAGGCCGCACCTCAAGTACTGTGTTCAGCTTTGGGCCCCTCAGTACCAAAAAGACATCGAGGCCCTGGAGTGTGTCCAGAGAAGGGCTATGAAGCTGATGAAGGACCTTGGACACAAGTTCTGTGAGGGGTGGCTAAGGGAACTGGAGTTGTTTAGTTTGGAGAAGAGAAGGCTCAGGAGAGACCTTATTGATCTCTGCAACTGCCTGAAAGGAGGTTGTAGAGAGGTAGGGACTAGGCTCTTCTCCCAAGCACCAAGTGATAAGAATAGGGGAAATGGCCTAAACCAGGGGAGGTTTAGGTTGGATATTAAGAGAAATTTCTTTACCAAAAGGGTTGTGCAGCATTGAAATAGGCTGCCCAGGGAAGTGGTTCAGTCACCATCCCTGGAGGTCTTCAAGAAATGTGTAGGTGTAGAACTTAGTAGCATGGTTTAGTGGTGGACTTTAGCTAAGGGTTGGACTAGATGATATTAGAGGTCTTTTCCAACCTAAACAGCTCTATGATTCTATTATGTTAACAAAGAAATGACATCCCCTCCAGCCTTGTTCACTGTTATTACTTCTCACAGAAGAGGGTTATATTAGCTTGGGTTGAAAAATGGGACATAGAACTACAAGCATTTTATTTTCATCATCAGTATTAATATTGCCTCATAGTTGTGTGCATCTCTAATAGATACTACTGTATACACTGTACAATAGCAGACAGGAAAAATAAAAATAAACAAGTAAAAGCCACAGTCTTTCCTCTGAACCATTCACAGTTTAACGTTAGGAAAAGCAACCAACTCCAATAAGCATATTTTCTGGCAAGCACTGCAGAAAGCTGTAACAGAAGAAGGAAAGGAAAACCAGAAAACACTAAAAATAAGCCACCAAAATCCAGCACCAGCTTCCTCACTGTATTTGAGACCCTCCCAGATGAGTTGCAAAAAAGCCCAGCACAGAGACAGCTCTCTGGAAGGTTTAGTGGGGGATATTTAGCTGCAAATTGATATGGAGATGAGGGAAGAGAGTCTGTGTTACCACATTTTGGTTACTCAGAACATTTGCTTAGACACCTGAAGTTATCGCGTGCTGCAGAATGCAGAAGATAGAAGAATGTGAAGATTTACCTGGGACTGTTGCCATTGGAGTTTCTGAAATAATTTAGAAATAAGTGGATAGTAATAAAGGCAGTTGGGTGGATCAGAAACAGTCTGAATGGTTGGGTCCAGAGGTTAGTGGTCAGTGCTGCAAAGTCTAGTTGGAGGCCAGTAACAAGTGGAGCATCTCAGGGGTCAATACTTGGTTCAGTCCTGTTTAACATCTTCATTAACAATCTGGACAAAGATGTAGAGTGCATCCCCGGTAGATTGGCAGATAGCACAAAACTAGGGGGGAGTGGCTGAGTCACCAGTGGGCCACACAGATTTCCAGAGGGATCTCAATAAGCTGAAGAAATAGGCTGACAAGAATCTCATGAATTTCCACAAGCAGATGTGCAAAGTCCTTCACCTGGAGAGGAATAATCCCAGGCATCAGCACAGGTGGCTACCCAGATGGAAAGCAGCTCTGCAGAAAAGGACCTAGAGAAAAGGAAAGAGACAGACTATTGTTAGTGGTTCCAAGTGCCAGGACAAGAGGCAACAGGAGGTTCCATCTGAAGACCAGGAAGTACTTCTGTGCTGTGCAGGTGACCGAGCACTGGTACAGGTTGCCCAGTGAGGTTGTGGATTCTGCATCCTTGGAGATCTTCAAAATCAATTGGACACAGTCCTGGGCACCCTATTTTGGGTGCCCCTGCTTGAACAGGGGTGGGACCAGATGGCTTCCACAGGGTCCTTCCAACTTCAACCATTCTCTGACTCTATGGATTTAATCACGTCTACTTCATATTATTTTAGCTTGCTTCCTCTCCTCCTCTAACTTCTGATGAATTACTGAAGCAAATGAGAGTTCTTCCTGGGCCCAGAATCTGGAAGCACAAGACCCTGAGCAAAGGAATTTCCTTCCCATAGAGTTTGCAACCAGAAGGTACATGAGTTTGAAACATGGACAGACTGATGTGTCAAAGCTACTCAGTGATTTGTCTCACAAAAAAACTCATTGAAAGATCCAAGTTCTGAATTCTGTGACAAGAGGGATCCTCACTGCTCTTCTCCATAAATACAGGCCCAGCTTTCCAGTTGTAGCAATGTCATGTTCACATGACCTCTTGCCTCAAAAATTCCTCAGCTATCCATGTCTACTTTTTCTTATCTTCTGAAATAAATGGATAAATCCATCTAATCTGTCTATTTTATTTTTTAATGTACTCATTACTGAAGGATTTATTCTAGGCAGTATGGCTTGTCTATCTATGTGCTATGATCTGATCTAACATCCAGAGGCAAAATGTTTAAGAGTCTGAATATACCATAACTGAGCACATTGTGGTTTCACTCAACTTGCTCTTTTCCTCTGGAATGTATTTGTGGTGACATTTCCCTTCCAATTATCACTGTGAAGGAAAGGCCTATTATTTAAATAACAGTTGTAAAAAAGATTGGAGTATAAATATTGAAGGTCACCCCAGGACTTTATGCAGGCACCAAAAGGCATTGTGGCTTTTGAATCATACTTTGTGACCTGAATTTCCTGTGCTGACCATGGAAACTCAGTCCTTTCATCCTTAGCTCAGAGGAAGGAAAGATAATTTGTCTCAACAGTTCAGATCTTTCTGATTTGGAGAATTTGTTGAATCTTCACAGCAATATAGAAGGAAAGTCCACTGTCTACCTAGCCACTCCTGAGATATGACACAGCTGGCATAGCTACAAATAATCGTTCAAAAACTTTCCAATGTTGACCTTGTACCCACCAAACGAGTATGTAACACTTCTTTATTGCTATAAAACCTAAAAACCTAGGGAGACCTCTGTTCTCATTATCATATGAACAACTTCCACTGCCCACTTTGGAAACCTATAGCAAAAAACAATGGAATGTGAGTTAGAAAAAAAAAAAAAAAAAAAAAAGAAACATGACTTGGTGCTAATGTCTCCTCAAATCCTAGCAGAAACAAAGCAGTTCTGAGGCTGAAATTTCTAATAGTTGTGTGACTCTGTTGCTGACTTTTTTTTTCCATGGCAGGACAATGAGAGTCACACTTAGACTAACAGGGATTAATTCTTACATATTCAATCACTTTTTCAAGAACTGAATGACTTCCACATCAATCCAACACCAACATTGTAACAGTCTTAAAACTTATTACACACCAATCTTAAATCCATGTTCTTGCTTTGGGGGGCTGCCAGTTTTTATGAGATGGAGGTGCAAGGCACTTTCACCTTAAGCCATTTATTATAGTATCCTTCAAAACAGAAATGTACTCACCCTCAGCTTCTGAACATTCTGCACAGGCATTGATGACTGAGTCTAAGGTTCCTTTGCTTTTTGTCAAATACACAATCATGAGAGAGAGTTTTCAATTTGATTGTTTTTCATGGAGCTCAAAAATTCTGCAGGTTTCACTTCATAGTCCCTGACAATCAACAAATTGGACAGTCAGATTAAATGATGTAAAGGCCCCTTCTGGCTTTAAAATCTGTATTGTCAAAAATTGTCAACTGTAAGTTAAATATCCTGACAGATCTGTTCAGGTGAGGGCTAAAAGTGAATTTGTAGGTCATCAAGGGAGACAAGTCAGGGGATTATATAAATTTACACCAACAGCAAATCTGACCCAGAAGGTAATCAACTGCATTGCCTGAGAGAGAATATCTCAGGTGGTGCTGTCCCGTTGCTCTTTTTAAGAATGGATTTAACCCCAAAATGAGTTATCCAGTGTAAATACCTTGTAAAATAAGCAAGACATAGAACAGTTTTTATGGTTAACAATAATACACAAACAGAAGAAAGGAGTTCCAGGCTAAAGAATGAAAGGAAACACACTTATAAAGTTTCTGCCCTGTTTCTTTGAGTTGAGCTATATTTAAAACAACTGGTAACATTATTCATCATCAGAAAGAATCAGGAGATGGGCTAATGGAGGAAATTAATGTCCATAAGGCAAAGGCCACTGGCTTCCTTTCACTTAAGCACAGCTGAGAAAATGTCATGATAATGTTATCTTTCAAGCAAGCACACAGCTCTGAACATGGCCATCTCTCTTCAGAAACCAACTGCCCATGGAAACTCTCAGTCTTCAGGTTTCCCACAGGCTCTTTCACTGTGGCATTTAAGAATTTCCCCATGTAAATTAAGGATGCTTAAGTCAAGAATAATACTGACATTATCACAAATAATGACAAAGACCTTGTTTTTCAGATAAATAAATTGAACCTGTAAGGAAACAGCAATTCTTTTTTATTAGTAGGAAGTAGTCAAACACCAACTCCATAAAGCTGAAGAACATAGTTTGACTAATGCTGTGAGTAGACATTCTTGCCAAAAACATGTGTTCTAATTATTTTTAAGGGAAGAGTGATAGCACTTTATATTCAGCCCTGAGGAACTCACTCCTCAGCAGCTCAACATGCAGAAGGCACCTTTGCTGTGAGACCCTTCACAAGCTATGGGCTCACAGGGAGGAGCCTGCTGCTGCCCAGTGTCTGAAGCAGTGCCATGCAGTCACAGAGAAAAATGAAACAAATCACACTTACAGCTTTCAAATAAGAGGTTTTAAAGAATTTTCTCTGCAGCAGTTCTGCGTGGTGCTTTTTCTAAGTCTCTGCTGCCTTCACGATAGACAGGGTTACCCCACTGAGAAAACAACAGACTTACTTGAGTGAGTCCTGTACTCAAGGGACAAAGAGGTCAAAATAAGTCCTGACAGAAGCAGTCACAATTCTGAGTAGAGGAAAGATACAACCCTTGCTACCATGGCTGTTTTGCCTAGAGATTTTAGGCACAGGATGGTAGTCTTTGAAGAAAACATCTCTCTTGGAAACCATGAGACAAAACAAAGATAGCACATGAAAATAAAATTTCCTTTGACTGTGCTAATTTGCAAATGCTTGTGGAAAAGGAAAAGGAAAAGGAAAAGGAAAAGGAAAAGGAAAAGGAAAAGGAAAAGGAAAAGGAAAAGGAAAAGGAAAAGGAAAGAAAATGGAAAGGAAAGGAAAGGAAAGGAAAGGAAAGGAAAGGAAAGGAAAGG
>CM021732.1:148529194-148595025 GCA_011075105.1 Heteronetta atricapilla
TTTTCTTTTCTTTTTTCTTTTCTTTTCTTTTCTTTTCTTTTCTTTTCTTTTCTTTTCTTTTCTTTTCTTTTCTTTTCTTTTCTTTTCTTTTCTTTTTCTTTTCTTTTTTTCCAAAATCCAATGACTGTTATTATTACATAGTCTTTAGCTGCTAGTTTTAAACATGTTTGCAGAGAGCAGATATCTATTTCACCACAACACCAGGTAATTCCTATTCAGAATATGTGATTTATAGCTAGGAGATCTGACAGCCTTTTCTACTAGGTAGAAGCCAAACTAAACCCAGAAGAGTCCATGAAAATTGTTAGCTTAGGGGACCGTACGTCCCAGGGACCACTTTATCCCCTACTTTGCCTTAATTTTTATTTTATTTTATTTTATTTTATTTTATTTTATTTTATTTTATTGTGACTTGTCTGATTTCTTATTGTAAGCTCCTTAAGGCCAGGATCAAGTCTTCCTGCTAGTTAACAATGTGCATGGATCACGAACACTGAGATTCCCCATGAGTCTACAAAGTGCTATCAAAATCATGGAAACATCACCTCCTGACGTGCAATTAGTGTTGTTAAAAACCTTCAAAATGCTCTAAAAAGGAACAAATTATGTTATTGAGGGGAGGAATGGACCCAAGGAAGAAGCCACAGACTGTCCAGTAGGCTAGTGATAGAACTGGCCTTGCTATACATTGCTTTGTAATGTGCAGTACCCACGGAGCCACATTTACTCCTGAATGTAGATGAAGGCAGAAATTCATGCCAAGGACACTGAGAGTGCACAAATATCTCCCCAACAGGCCCACAGACATGCAAGAGATATGTTTCAGTGGCTGCTACCCGTGCCTGTGTTTGCTGGAGGCACTGAACAAGTGCTTGCTCTACACTCCTACAAGTAGCCCTGACTCATCAACTCACATCCAAACATGCTGAGTAATGTAAACAAAAAGTAAAAATACATGATAATAAAATAATACATTGTACATATGTACATGTATTGCATTCACAGAACTGTTTTCTGGTATTTGTGCACCGGCCAAGCTCTACCTTCCTTCAGCAGGTTGAGGGCAAAAGGCCTGCAGCTCTGAGAAGGCCAGAGCAGAAAGTCCAGCAGAGCAGTGCCCCAGGACAGAGGCTTTAAGTGCAGTGAAAACTCCTTTCAGAACTGGGCTAATTTGCCAGAATCTCATTTTAGTACACTGCCAAAAATCGATTCCTCTCATCACTCTAGAACAATACATCTCCAGTCATTTATTAAGAATTTGTAGCATATAAGTAGTTTTCCTTTGTTTGTTCCATCCTGATGATCAGACTCACAGTGCCTGTTTCCAAATGAAAACAAAAGTGAAAGTATTTTAAAGGATTTTAAAGGATTTTAAAGGATTTTTTTTCAAAGTTCCTCTGAGAAAATTTCAAAATGCTTAGTTTTCACTCCTATTTGGAATGCAATAAATAAGTAAATAAACCCTGGATCATTCCTGAGAAAAATACCTTTTCTCAGCCACACTGCTGAGCACAGTGTACATCTCTCCACTTATGCAAGAACCCCTTCACACAGGACACAAATTCACGCTTTGGCTATCAGCATCTCTTTCACCCATCAGCAAAATTACAGCCACATATGCACAGAGCATCAGGCAGCTGTTCCGAAGGGGAGAAAAAATGATGGTGCTTAACTGATTTATGGAAGGAATAAAATTGATGAAGTATCAGAAGCCAGTTGTGATTTCTTTGGATTAACACTTCCGTTTTCTTCCCTAGTTGCCATTAAAGATTACACTCAGTCCCAGCCCCAGTCCCGCATTTCTCTGCAAACTGGTGCTTCCAGCAAAATGCCAGATTTCCTCTGCTATCATGTTGGAAAGCTGGCATGCAGGCAGCCCTTGGGGGTCTCCAACTGAACAGAAACAAAGCCTGCATGCTTTGACTGGATCACAACAGCCAGACAGTGACTTTTTTTGTGTGTGTATGTTATCTTTCAAGCCTGGCAAATTAGCTTACATGCAGTAGGGAATATTATTATCAGGCAATCATTTTTAGTTACTGTGGGGTGTGGAAATCACACACTGTGTTAAAAGCTGCTAGTGAAAATGATCGTCAGAATTATTTTAAGCAAATTAAACTATTGCCGATCACTCATTCTTTCTGAATTGAGCAAATCATTAGTAACTGCCAAAAAGAGCAAAAGACTTCAAAATCCTCCATCTTTTCCTCAGGTAGCTTAAATGAAATCTGAGCTGGAAGATAAGGATGTTACAAAAAGACACCTCTCCTTATAAGCAGAAAAGACTTGAATGGGTTAAGCCATATCTGGCTGAGTCCCAACAGACATAAAAATCACCTGTGCCTGCTCTGAAATAAATCAGTGTCCTTTTCTGCTGCTGCCGTTGTCTGGAAATAATGCAAATGCAATGGGCCTGCAGTGACATTGTGCCGCACTCGAAGGATACACATAATAAATTGTCCCCTAATACTGTTAAAGAGACATTTTCGTCTTACTCAGTAGCTTTTGAGGTTGAACTGTGCTACTTACTAGTTGAGGAGTGTGATATTGTGTCATGCCATTCTGTTCTATTATTCATTTAGCCTCTTACTGCTTATATGCACATTTGGTTCTTGAGTCTCAAAATGCATTTTGCTGCTTACACTCAATGATAGGGTGTTTGCTGGCACACAGAAAAAAATGCAGGGAGTTTTCTTTCCACTTTATTGCTGTTGTTTTAATCATTTCTCTTCAACAGCAGCTGGAACAGATCGTAGATTCATACAATTTTGTTCTACTGCATTCATCACTTAGAAAAATGCATGGCTGCATTAAAGGAGGACAGAAAGAATTTGTCTGCCCAGCAGGAAGCTATTGCTGTTCCATAATTGTTTGGTAAAAGGGAGCTGGAATAAAAATGGAAGTAAATGGGTATCTGTGTCAATCCAATCCATCAAAACGGGCTTAACTGACTGGGGATTCACAGTTTAGCAGCTGGATGTAAAAGCAGACAAACCCAACATGAAAGGAAATAATCATTCATTCAGTTACAATATTTTACCCTTTAAAAATATATCTGACTACATCGTCTTCTGCACACCCCAGAATTGAGTAGAACTAGCAGCAAGATATTTTCAAATAATCAGAGAATAAAGTCAAGTGAGTACACACATATAACGGCAGTAATAAATAAGAGTTTAAACAACAGGACCAAGTTGTATTTGATTTGTTTGGTTGGTTTTGTTTTGGTATTTAAGCATCATTAAATTCCCCAAATGCCCAGTCATGTCCTAAAATTGCCCTCTATTGTATGCCAAGGCAAGTACTTGTGTATTCTTACGGAGAAACAGGTCAGGGAACTGATCCTGTTAGAAAATAAGTCAGTAAAAGTAAAAAGGAAAAATAAAAATAAAAATAAAAATATTACTTTCCTGTGGGTGGGTTGCCTAGTTCTCTTCATGCTTTTGCCAGAAGAGAATGGCATGGGGATGAGAACAAGTGCCTGTACCAAACAGATCCCTTAGTATTGCAACCCATTGCCCACTCAGCTCTCAGTATCCAAGATCGTTTAATTGAATAAAAAGCCTGTCTTGGCACCTTTCTGCCTCATTTTCATGTGTGAACACAACAGACAAAACGGAGACAATGAAAACCACTGAACCAGAGTAGTAGCAGAAGGGATTTGGCTTCAGGCACGAGTGCTGTAAAACTTGTAAGCAATATGGTTAAACCCATTAGTCATCTTCTGTACATAAGTGTTTCACAGGACAGGGAGCAATAGCTGAATAAGGGCTAATGCATCAATGTGCTGCAGATGTAGCCACATCTTGGGCTAAGATTCCTAGATAACAAAGCTAGAGGAAACCCATGGCAATCACTTAGCCTGGCAATTTGTACATCACAGACCATGGGATTTTCCTTGGCAAATTCCTATTTCAAGCCTTTGACTTTGGATTGAACAGCAGATTTTAAATCTGTGGCTCCAGGACCTCAGAGAATTAAGTGCATAGAAACTGCAACACCTGCCATGAGAAGAGGGGTTTGAATATACTGTACAAAGGTGTATCCTGCCCCTTGGGAAATCCTCTGAGATTTGCATATCAAAAACCTGCCCAAACCACTTACTAGAGCACAGATCTTTCAGAACATCTCCCAGTAATCACCTGAAATTTTGCACTACAACATCAACGGTCACTTAATTTTGCTTATTTTTAATTGCCATCTTTCTAGTACAATTACACCTTTCTTCAACTTTCGGCCATTGGATCTGCTATAACTTTGTCTGTCAAACTGGAGAACCCTCTGTTATCACATTTCTACTCTCCAAGTAGGTACTCCCAGGCCAGCAAAATCACCCTTTAAGCCCTCAATAATCTAAACAGTCTGTGCTCTCTGGATCCTTCACAACAAGGCATGTTATGTTGTCCACCAAAGCTTAGGAGTGTTCTTCTTTGAACACTTTCCAATTTCTAAATCATTCCTGAAATGCAGAGCTGGACACAGCATTACGGTGGATGCTATGCCACTCAAGTACAGAGGTAATAGAGGCACTCAGCTTCAGGCTCAGACATTGGTATTCATATCTGCAAGGTTGTATTAGCATTTCAGTTAAGTGTCTGTAGCTCATGTTCAGCTGATGACCTGATTTAATCTACAAGTCTTTCCAAGACTTACTCTTTTCAAGGATAGAGTCCTTACACTGTTGAAATTACCTATGTCCTTTGCTCTTCACTGCATGGCATTATATCAGACTTACAAAAACTTATGCTCTTTGCTTCCACCCTTCCTACAGAGTCATTCCCATTAAGGACCTTCTCTGTCTTCAAGGTGTAATCACAGAAGCTGTACAAAAGTTAAAGCTTCATCTGTGCACCTTCTCCAAATACCTCTAGCACCATCCACTTCATGCTCTCCTGAACATTTCAAACACTTTGCATACCTTCAGATTTCCTGGAAAAGAAAAAAAAAATATGTTATACATATAAAAATTAGATCACAGATACTGATCTACTGTGCTTAATCCTGCTGTAATTTTACATCAAGAATCTCCTAAATTTATGAAATGTGCATTTGCCTTCAGAACTCCAAACAACCTTGGTTTCACTAAAAGACCTGGTAAAAAAAGAAAGGGATAAATATTATACATGGCTACCCAGGGAAAAAAATAAAAATAATAATAATAATTTAAAAAAAGAAAATAAAAATAAAATTGCTCATACCTGTCAAAGATATTCACATTTACAAAATATTCTGACTTTCAAAATTCTCTTAATTCTCACTTGGTGCACCCACAAGGTGCAAGACATGAAAGACAAAGAGAAACCCTAACTCTGCCCCTTGTGCTTTTTCCTGTATAAGGGAAGCAGCAATAATAGCAAGCAGGTTTATGTATCCCAAGGTCCACAAAAATTTAGCCTGTGGCTCAGGACAGGATCTTATGATAACATTTCATTTTCATTTTAAGAGTACTGGAGTACTGGGACTTGACACAGGCCACACAACTCACAAACCAGTGGAAAAAAAAAAAAAAAAAAAAAAGAAAGAAAAAAGAAAAAGGTTGGGGGGGAGGGGGAGGAGCCCACTTGTTCATGTACTGCATTGCTGCAATGTGTAATCCTTGCATGTTTGTAATCTGAATACTGAGAAATAACTGGTTACTTCTGAACCTTTTCCAAGATACAGCCTTCTACAGGACAGCTCGCCCTCACAAAGGACTGGAGGAGAATTAGTGCTGTCACATAAACAAAAGAATTATACCCGTAAGGGCATTTTCCTAGTTAGATTGAAATTTAGTCTCCAGATATCTTGACCACAAGGCCATTTTCGTACAGTGTACTGTTGTTTGGGATTTCTTATTGTTCTCTGAAAATGGCAGAGGCATTTTTAATCTTTATATTATGCTGTGCTGTGCAAAATTACTGGGTATACTAAAATTTCTTCAATGAATTCAGTTTCTAAGTCACACAAATACTTCTGTACATCCTCAACCATGAAGAAGCTTCCAGAAGACAGTAAGTCAAAAAGAGTAGATTAAACTAGGACCCAAATCCCAATTAGAATCATCCTTAATTAGAATGATTTCAGCTACTCTCCATACAAGTCCTCGAAATAAAGACGCTTCTTTAACATTAAAACTTATTCCCATCAGCATGAGCACTGAGATGTTTATATCCAAAATTACTATGAAACCATAGGAACTGCAAATTGAGGTATATAAAATGAACACACATTGTTGTCCCTCTAGAATCTGAGAGCTGTCATCAAGAGACCTTCCAGATAGCAGTGTTTGGTCCTCCACCTGATTATATGCAGGCAGATCTCACTGTTAATGGGGAGCCCCATGGAGAACCCGTGGCTTACTGTGGGCAGATTCTCTCTCCACCTGAAGCCATCTCCAAGACTGAGACCTCCATGGCCTTGAAGCTTTCCCTGTGAATTAGATTGCACTTCACAGAGGTGTTCTGCTTATAACCTCCAAAGAGTAAACAGCCATTTATTAACGTTAGCAAATGAGCAACAAAGTCTTAAGAAAAATCCAACAGGTGACATCCGTGGCAACCATATATTTATCTAGCTGTAGGCCCATAAATGATGGGGAGTCCTCACTTCTGGACCATGCAGAGCCCACAACATCATTTCACAGAGTCTGCAGGTACATTATTTCTTTCTGCATTATCACAGAGTAGTACTGAGATGCAGACAAAACTCAGCCAAGCACATTTTCAAATTCTGATTTAGCCCTCTACTCCAATAATCTCTGCTAATGTACTATTGTAGTCTGTGATAGTCCTGTAGCATTTAGAGCTAATTAGTAATCCTTTCAGCATGGAACCTTCATGCAGTCATCAAATAATTATGCCAAGGAACAATTTGGCAACTGGACAAATAATAGATCTTATTGTACTTCATTATTTTTAAATGTGCAAGCTTACAATGTAATTGCCAGTTGTGTTTCTGGCTTTGCACTTTTCTGAAGAAAACCAGCAAAGAACTAGTGTTTCAGGCTGTGAACTGACCAAAGCAGAGCCTGAGGAGACACTGTGAAGGGGCAAGGATACCACAGTCACATATACGAGTACAACAGAGCTGAGGAAGGATTTCTAATCTTCAGTCCAAGCTGGTCTGTTGTCAAGAACCTTCTGCATTGCTAGAGGTGATGATGTGTTTCCCCTCTATACTTCCTGTTCCTCAAACGCCCTCACAGTGCACCCTCATATCACAACATCTTGGAAAACTCTACCCTCTTTGCTCTTCCTTTAGCCCACATTCCTTGAAAAGCCAACATTTGCACTGCTGTGGTATTCATGGTAGAATTTAGCTTCTCAGCCTTCCTTTCACCACAGTAACAGTCATACCTCTTCCTAGCATTAACACCCGAGAAAGAATCACGGTTAGATTAAGGCAAAGGCACTGATGTATACATCAATATCTATATGTACATTCAGGAAGTCTAAGACAGTCACCCAGATGGGGTGAAATACCTCAATTTATCTCAGAAGTTGTTAAATCTTGAACTCTGGAAATCCATCCAACATGATTTTCCAGAAGATCTGTACTTTAATTATCTCTAAACTTTACTACTGAACAATCACTCTGGGGGAAACCTGTCATCTGTACTACTTTCTTCTGAAAGTAAGTTTTTCTTTGTAGTAGAAAGTTCCTCAGAAAATCATCTTGAGCCATCACTGTTTCTTCAGACTTCTGGAAGGGAACAGTAGCATTGTGCAGACAAGGAGCCATGGGCTAAAAGAGCACTGTGGTGTGCCAGAAACATCAGGAACCTTTCCCTATTGCTTTGCTAATTTTGCTGTTGACCCTAAGGCTGAAGCTTTGAACCAGAAAATCACTGAGGCCACTGCTGCCACACCTATCTTCATTCTATCTGTTCCATACCAGTGGCAACAGGTGGACTGTCCAAAATTATGTTTTATCTTCAGAATATGGACATTAAAATTTGTAAATCACTTTTCCAAATTTTAAAACACCTGTCTTAAATTTTCCAGAACTCTTTTCTTTAAAAAATTATTGACTCATAAAGAATGTAGAAAGAGGTCATCTGAGCAGCTGATGACAACACATACTAATCTGAAAAAAAAAAACTGCATCAAATCAAAGAGAAGGCACGGCCAGGAAAACAAAACAAAATAAAAACAAACAAACAACAAAAAAAATGCACATTCTGAACAAACTGGAATTCAAAACAAATTTTCTGGAATGTTTGCGGAGATATCTTTTCTAACTACTGTCATTAACCTGCTAGCTACTTTCTACCTCTTTGGAGCCAATAAATCTTTTGCATGCGTAAGAATCAGGTTAAGACTTCTATTTAGCTAAGCTTTTACACACATGCCAAAATGAATTGTTTAATCACTGCATAAGATCTTGAGTATGTTTCTTAAACTCAGTCACCAGCTGTCTTTCAGAGGAGCTCAGGCTGGGAGCACAAAGTCATGGAGACCATTTAGTCTGAGATTTAGCATTGCCCTAATTTCATTGTTTCTAAAATCAACAGGATCATCACTGAGAGCTTTAAAAAGCCTTTAGTTGCTTCTGACACTGCCTTCAGGAAAACATTCAAGGAATAAGTCCACAGCCTTTTGCAAAAGATACAAGCTTGGTCTGCCAAAGTTGCAAGCTGACTCTTGGTTGTGTTAGTGCAGTGCAGAGTCAGTATATGCAGACTCTCAGACTTATTAGCTCAGTTTCAGAAGCATAATAACTAGAGTTACAGGGTTTCCAGTCTGCTAACAGTACAGTCAGAGCAAGCTTATACTTGTCTGAAAATACTACACAGATTGCTGCTAGAGAGGACGTAGTTACACTTGAAAAGCTATGCAGTCGCACCTGCAAACCTTATGGATTTTTTATTGTTTCTCTCCCCAAAAGTAGTTATTGTAGCAGAAATGAAATTCTGATTTTTCACAATAGAAGCCCTGATGAACCTACAAATGATTCTGTAAGACCTCATGAATCAGGTATTAGTCCTGATTATTATGGGAGTGTTCCCAGCAATTCTAATAGTAATTTCAGTGTGTTGGCAGAACATCTGTGCTTCAGAATTCAGGAGAAAAGGGTTTGTCATGTACAGCCATATTTTGCCTTTTAAAAAAAAAAAAAAATGTTGTTGCCTTCAATATTTTATGTGGGAGATGATATAAGATTTTAGAATATAGAAATATATAGAATGGTTTCAGTTAGTAAGGAGCCTACAAAGATCATCAAATCCAACTGAACAATATTCCTAGAAAGTTGGTAGATGCCCCATGCCTGGCTGTGTTTAAGAGGCATTTGGACAATGCTCTTAATAATATGCTTTAGCTTTGGGTCAGCGCTGAAGTAGTTTGACAGATGGACTCGATGATCTTTGTAGGTCCCTTCCTACTGAAATTATTTTGTATTTCTATAGTCTATATTTCTGTAATAAGCAAACAACAGAAAATTAAAGCAAATGTTTTACTAACTAGGACCAAAAAAAAAAAAAAGGAACAATACTTAAACGCCATAAAAACATGTCTGACTTTCACCAAAAAGCACTAATTTTCTGGTGCAAAAAGAAAGATACATATGTATTAAACATTCAGGAATAGGTAGGCCTAAGCAGGATTAAAGACAAAATAGATTATTAGACTACTTGTTTTCTGTAAAAAATAATGTGGAAGCTAACTTATTTTAACATGTTCTCAATCCAGATTGGGCTCACTTTCTTTCCTCCAGCCTGAACCCAATACCTGCATGTGAGCCCTTGGTTAAGGTCAAATACCTATATTACACTGCCCTTCAAGCAATATTGAATCAGTAAAGTATCTTTTCAGCTACAGTTATATTAGATATAGCTATTGACTTCCTTCTTTTTTATTGCACTATAAAACATGTCTGTAGTGAAAATAAAGGTTTACTTTGCAACAGAGAATTCACAGACATCTATTACTGCTGACTCTTCAAATCCTTGGGCATGAGTCTTGCTGCCTGTGTTGATTGAGACATTCTGAAAACCAATTAACTGTCCTTCAACCAGCCCCTGACTTGTATAATTAGTGCAGTGTGGTTTATGTAGCAGGGTACAGTAGATGCTAAAATAGTTGCCTATGTCCCTTCGTGTATATCCAAACTATTAATGAAAGGTTGGGTTTCTTTCTTTACTGTTTTCAGAAAACAGGCAGAAAGCTGCCATCCTCACAAAGGCTTCAGTAGGAGTTGGCTGCCTCCATTTGATTTTAAAGATAATAGTGTCTCATCTTGATTCATCCCACTCTAACAACAGAAGATTCAAGTGTTCTTTTGCCAAATTCTGAGGTAGTTTTGAGACTGATGTAGCATCAGGAACAAGTAATTATATTCACTGTTACAAGCCTCAGGTAGAAGGTTTGACAAAAGAAATGTTCTATGATCATCAAGCAAATAGACAGGGGCAAAAACAGCTTCAGATTTCAAAATTCCACCTTGTTTCTAAAATGATCTACAAAAGAAATCATCTAACACTATTTTTAGAGTGGTTTTGGATGTTTTTTTCAGACTTCTGAAAGGTGCCTAAACCACAAAAAGAGTTCTTTTACACTCAGTCGTCTTATCTCTTGTTTTGACATCCCAATATTGTGACAATAACTCACTTGAGGAAATCTCTGGACAAATTAAAATCAAATAAATAAATAAATAAATCCCTATTAATATAAACCAACACCATAACCAAGAAGATACACAAGGAAGTACTATATTCCATAGTATTTAGCCTCTGAAAATATTTAAACACAGGTGGGTCAGACAAGCTTATGTGTTCTCTGTGGACACTGCTCACTTGGGTGCTGCTGATCCAGATATTGTCTGTGAAAATACACATTCATAAAATTTGTATACCTATATCACAAATGGCTTTCATTGCCTGCCTACTGTAGAAGGCCCTGTAGACCAAGAAGGTGTACATCAAAAGCACGTATTAGTGACTTCTATAAAGGAAGGAAGAATCAGATTCATGTCTACCCTGAGTAATATCTGGTGAGGTCTATCCACTAAATGCAGTGCATCTCCCAGTACTTTTGTCATCTCCTAAGGTCACTGAAGAGCCAGAAACATTTATGCAAAGATCCAGGCTTAACTGCAAGATACCTCTCTTTCATTTATAAGCAGGGCAAGGAGATACGAAAAACTAGAATATGGTCTCTTCTGTTGCATTA
The DNA here is from genome assembly GCA_011075105.1 of Heteronetta atricapilla. Taxonomy (NCBI): domain Eukaryota; kingdom Metazoa; phylum Chordata; class Aves; order Anseriformes; family Anatidae; genus Heteronetta; species Heteronetta atricapilla. The sequence continues at coordinate 148,540,342 of CM021732.1, forward strand.
AATTTATTAATAGTAAAGCAGTGCTGAAATGAGATCTCTGAAAACTGCAGCCTTGCTTACAGCACAGGTACAGAAAGTTCAATAGCAAGAAGGGCTCCTGGCTCACCTGTCTAGGAGCAGCAGATCTCACTCTGTTGTGTTTATGAAGACAGTAATTTACAACCAACCAAAAGCAGAGTCAGAGTGGGGTATGGTACAAACAACACAGTCAAGCTATCCCCAGGAGCTTGCAATCTAAATAGACAACACAGATGTATAGTCAAGGGCAAGGCACACAAGTACAGCAAATGACATAATAGCACCAAATGGCTGCTATTAGTTCCACAGCTAGTTTCCAAGCTTATTTTATTTTTGTCCTTTTCTTTGAGAATAGGAGCATGCTCAAAGAAATAATTAAAATGGGAGGGAGGAGGTTGAGATGGAGGAAGGCTTAGAAGACATTTCACACTGGAATGACTGCCCTAGACTTTAGCTATCCCTTCATGATATGGCTAAGCTCATCAGGAATCACACCACTGCAGTTCACAACAGCCACAAAAACTTGAGTGAGACAATCTGAGCAGGAGGGAAGAAGCTACAGTGGGACACTCAAATTAAGAGCTAAAACCATGTGTGAGTACAAGTCTCAACCATTCTGCAGAGCTTGTGGGTGAATCAGGCAACTTCCATGTCTGACCTTTGGACTGTTTAAAATGAGACAGGCATTTCTCTCCATACGTGTGTATGATGGTAAACAGAGAATCTCTTTCAATACTGCTAAAAAAAAAAAAAAAATTATAAAAAGATAATTTAACAAGTGTTAATTTAGAGTAAACAAATCATAGAATTATGGAATTATAGAATATCCTGAGTTGAAGGGACCCATAAGGATTATTGAGTCCAACTATTGGCATCACACAGGTCTACCCAAAAATTCAGACCATACGACTAAATGCACACTCCAAACACTTCTTAAACTCTGATAGGCTTGGTGCCATGACTAATTATCACAGTTAAACCAATGAAATGTTTTTTTCAGATACTGTCACTCATATATTGAATTGGCTGGGACCAGCCTGCACCATGGCCAAGATGCAAGCCAGGTATGGAAGGTACCACACACTCCCAAGCAATCCCTCTGCCCTTACAGTAGGGCATAGTCTCAGATGCAAATACTTGCCTGTTGCATTGTACTCCAGAGATGTTTTTATTTGAGAGGGGAATCAATACTGTGAAACAGCCTGAAACTAGGCTGCCATTTGTGTTTTGACAAAGCTTTGAGAACTTCATTGTCTGGGGAAATTATAGCCTGGTGAAACAAAAACAGTGGGGAGAAAGGGAGAAAAATGCCAGAGATGACACGTATTATGATCCTTCCGCCCCTAAGTTTGCCGTTTGAGTCTGCCACAATTTGCATCTACATTTGCATTTTGATTGTTCTGTGAAAACCTTTGCATTGGAAGAAATCCAGAAGGACCACACATGAAACATGCATACACACACGGATGCAGGCCCTGGGTGGATGCCTAGTCCTTTCCAGTAAGAAGAACGTGCTGTAGGCCGAGTTTGAGAAGATGAAATTTTCTTCCTCCACACACCTCATATGAGTCAAGAAGGCCCTTGCAGTAGGAACGGCAGATAAGCATTCACCTCCTCAGGAAACTAAACAACTTGCATCTGTCCAAGATATCTAAGCAGGGATTTAGGGGACCTTATTTCAGGTATCCACCTTCAAAAGTACATAATTACATGTTTCCAGCTGAATCATGTAACGCCAAGAGGCCCCAGTGTAAATCTGTAACCTTGTCTGCCACACTCTGTGTTAACAGGAGAGTTGGGTCTTGCCCCAGACAGTTTACAAGACAGGCAAAGGAAATAGCTACCATCTTTTTTTTCCGGCATGAAACTAAGGCCCAAGGCCAAACAGAAGAGCTGACAACTGAAGCAATATTGCTCATTAAAAATAAATACCAAGCCAACAACTTGAATCAAGGTACTATTCTTTACTGATTAGTAGCCTGAGCAACCCCTTGAAATTCATGCTAGGCCAAAGCCTGAGCCTTCATTCCTCAACAAAAGATGCTGCATTCAATGCAGTTTATGTGGGATATTTATCAGACCAGACGCTGGAAGCAAAAACCTTGTCTCCTTTCTCTCAGCATCTTAATTGTTGAGCTTGTTCCTTTGCCATGGTACCAAGTGCCATCATCTCCTCAATAAAGGTATTTCTTGTTTCTTGACACCAACCATAGGGACTGCTAAGAGGAAGAAAAACTTTTGCAAAAGGAAGTGTTTCAAACTTCCAGCCTTGTTGCAGTATTCCCTCTTTGGCAGGGACTGCTATGCTATTGGGGCAGCAGCCTGGATACTGGTCTTGTCTCACAATCCAGGTCACTGGCAGTAAGTCAACCTGGATCTCCTGTGTTCAGTACAAACTACCTCTAGTCTGAAGAGGGGAGGATCGAGGCTGATGAAAGATAATGATTTTTGCTTCAGTGACAGTATGGACTTACAGTTTGTTTCATGGATGTGAATTTAATCGCTGTCAAATACAAAGGGATGTTTTACTAAATCATAAAAAGATAAGAAACTCTGAGTCTCCTGATTCTCAAATTTCAGAATATTTTAAGGGTGTCCTTTCACACACACACACTAAAAAAAAAAAAAAAAAAAAAAGCCCTTGTTCTTTGGATATTTCTATTGGCCAAGGATGTCTTAGATGTGAGCAAGCAGTAATTCCTGGGACTTTGCCCGCTTCAGTTAAAAAAAAAAAAAAATGAATAACCTCACTTAAAGGAAAAAAAAAAAAAAAAAGGTCTAGCTCAGATTCCTTACTGAACTGGGTGAAAAGTAATCAGAAAAATGGTTAAACATGCAAAACCAAATCAGAGACAACCTTCACGAAGAGCAGGGTGGGAAGGCCCAGCAGGGAGATAGCTTCATTTGGCTCAGCACTTTTCAGAGTAGTTCATCCGATCATGCCCTCAGCAAAAGAAGTGGGAGGGATTTTTTTTTTTTTTTAATGCCTGTGGGACCTATTTGGGAGCTTGTATTCTTAACATACTTGATTCTTGAAAATACCACCCAGTCAGATTGAAAAAGTCTCAAAATCAAGAAACTGTGGAGAAAAAAAATAGCACCACCTCCATTAGCAATGTAATTACCATCCACTAAGAAAAAAAGGGGAGAGGGGAAGAAAAGGGGAGGAAAGGGGAGAAGAAAATCTGAGGAGGGGGAGGGGGGAAACAGTTTCTATCACTCAGGGATGTATCATCAGACAGGAAGAAATGCAGAAATTAGACACTGAACATCACCTTAACTCTACTGTTTTCTGTGTCTCTAAATGTGGTATCTCTTTCTAGCATTATTAATTAGCACTAATCAATTACTTAGCACAAAGACACCTGTGTTTCTAATATATACATCTCACTTCCTAAGCAGGAGATAAAGAGTTAAATGATATAGGACACTGTTTCCTTTTTATATGATAACTAAGAGCTGCAATATAATTGCCTGATTTGCTCTATTTCATTAAGGCTCCTTTTCCTTCTACTTCAAAAGGTTAATGCCACTCATATTTCCTTTTTTTATTGTCTGGCTTCACATAATGCCATGGGACAAGACAAAATAAGCAGTTGCCTCAACAAACTATAATTCTTCACAGCAGAACAACGACCGGCTGTAATTCAGTCTATTTTTAAATCCAACACGTAATGAAAATCACTAAAAATAATACATTTCCCAGAGCCAAGACAATAGACCTAAAATATGTAATAATTAGTGCTCTGGCCCAAGTGCTTCAGGCTCTAAACTGTTTTATGACAGCGAGATCTGTTCCTAGCAATCAACCCAGTCCACTGGTACCCACTTAACATCTTTATTATTAACATGTGTTTCTTGCAGCATCTACGTTTAACCACAAGCTAAAAGCACCATATGCCTACTTAGCAAAAATCTGTGCCTCCCAACTCACTCCCTGCCAGTTCAGGACACTCAGAGGTAACATAAATGAATTCATTGTCTAAAAAAGGGAAAGTCTGTCAAAAAAAAAAAAAAAAAAAAAAGACAAGGAAACTGCCTTGGCATACTTTGATACCTAACCATATTTATAAATCAAAGAAAGAAAGCTGCAGAGAAAAAAAAAAACAAAACAAAACAAAAAAAAAAAAACATTAAAAAACATCCCCACCTTGGCCAGCTGCCTGCCTTCAGCAATATGAAGTGGCAACCAGCTATTGATCTCCACTCCCTCTATTTTACAGCAACATTCAGCAGTCTTCATCAAGACCCTCCACACTGCATAAGTTCAAAGTGTGTGTTAGCGCATAATAAATACACAAAAATTCACTGAATGATCCCTGACAGTCTGCCAAAAAAAACCTGCTACTGCAGCAGTGCTTTTTTTTTTCATAATCTGCATATGCTTTTTCCTTTAATTATTAGCTCACACAATGATCTGATACCTGCCAAATTTTTTAGTGCCCACAGACTTGCAGTTTGCATCTTTAGAAATGGCTCTTTGGGGCTGAATGCATAAAGTAGACATTATTCTTAGGGCAGTTAAGTGAGTTTCATTGCTGCTGGAATCAGATGGGTCTGAAATTCATACAGACCTTTGCCTTGATGGGCAAAAAGGGTGATTTCTTTTCCAACCTCTTAGCTTAATTGAGCTAGCATGAAAGGATTGAAAAGCCCTGACACAGAATTAAAACTCAGCTCGTTAATATGCTTCGTCACTCAAGCCTGGCCATTATTTGTAACCTAGCACTGCCAGGAGTCCCCAGCCCTTGCCCCTTTGGGCCCCATACCAGAGGGGAAGGTCCCTGCCGCAGCCCAGCAAATCTTGGTTAGGAATTTCAGCTGCATTGGGAAAATTAATAATAATAATAATAATTATTATTATTATTATTATTATTATAATTTGGGTTTACTTTTGCCTGTCAGGATCTGGCTGCAGACTGGGATCTCCCATGACATTTTATGTCCCATCCAACTCTTTCCTTTGATTCAGCAGCTCACGGTGCCAATCCAAGGTTAAACACTTCCCTCTAACAAAGCCACTGCTACCGTAAAATTAACACAGACATTTTCCACCTCCTTTCACTCAGATAAAACTACTCTCATCGTCTTATGTGATGGGTTTACATGAGTAAAGAGCTCTGAGGATTCACATCAACAATCTGAACACATTTGTTTAGGGAGAAGAGCAGCACAACTGCTGACAAGACAGTTGAGGCTCTGTGCATGCAGAGTGCCGGCTGAGGTGGAGCCTTGCGTGTGTAAGAGCATTTCCATCAAGTCCCAGGCTAGATACAGAAGCATAAAAACAGGGCAGAAATCTATGCAGGTTCCTTTCAGAGCGTCATGACAATATTCATTTTAGTCCACTTGTTTGTGACTCCCACCACCCCATGTTTTAGTTCATTTCTTCTGTTTTACACCTAGCACGGACACCACCACTGCTGCGACACCACCAGGGCACATTGTACTGGTTAGCTTTAATCCTCACACCCCTCACGCCTCCCCAGCAAGGAAATGAAATACAGCTACTGGCATGCTCAGGCAGACAGATGTGAGAACCAAGAGCTCAAAGGCTCTTAAATGCTGGGCTCCCAACTATTAAGTCAGTGAGAATTAAGCATCTTAATCTTTATGAGGATCTGGGCTTGTACCACACAGCTGAGGTGGTTCTGCAGCAGGCCAGGACACTGAACCTGTCTCTGCTCAGCTCCCAGCCAGACCTCTAACTACAATCCAGCCACATATTTTGAGGCTTGCATTTGCACATAGGTGTCTGTGCAGCTTAAGAGTAATTTGTATCCAGATGATTGCAAAACATCCCTGGAGCTTCGTGCAAGTGAAATAGATAAGCTTTCTGCCGTATCTGAGCTTGGCTGGAGATGCTGAGCTTTAATGTCCAATCTTTAGGCACCAGTTGAATTCACAACTCTTTCCAAAGTCCTGTCACCTAATCCTGACATTAAGGCTGTGCCCATGGTCAGACCTCCCAGCCACTACACTGAAACTTTGTCATTTCAACCCTTTGAGATCATTGAGAAAGCCTGGAAGTCCAGGAACCAGGGCTGAGACAAGACCAGTTCCCTCCTCTGCATAGCAAGTTCTCTGCTGCATCCATGTGTGTTAGAAAAAAAAAAAAAAAAAAAAAAAAAAAAAAAAAAGCAGGTATCAGCTCATGCTAGTCTCAGCTCTCCCACTCTTGACTTCTCCCACTTATCCTCAAAGTCATATAATTTCTAGAGAAGCGATCAGCTGCTGGTCTGGGAAGATAAAACTGTGTGCCTTCTAGATCTTTGCTGGTACAACAGAGAGGATGGACAACTCAGGTGGCTCTGGTTGGGAAAAAAATTGTCTTCACGGTGAATACAATTACACTAACAAGTGTTCAATATGCCCAGAGTATAAAAGCTCTGATGGTCTCACTGAACAGGGAGGATAAAGCATACGCAAAGAGGATAGGGCAAAGGGCTGAGTAGCTCAGCTGACTGAAGGACTGAGTAGGTCAACTCATTAAAGTCATTAAAGGAATATGGATTATCTTAGACACTGAGCAGGATGGGTCTCTGGAAAGAAACAGTTTGAGGCTGTTACAGATATGAAGTGGAAGAATTGAAACCATTCCAGCAATTTCAGAGGTTGTCAACCCAAAATAACATTGAAAATGATGTCCTCTTCCCAACATTCCCCTACAGGCAGCTTGGCTAGAAACATGACAATTCTGTGTCTACCTGCACATGGATATGAGCTTTCTAGTGAAAAAGAAAAAGAAAAAAAAAAAAAAAAAAAAAAAAAGGAAGGAAGAAAGGAAGGAAGGAAGGAAAAAGAGTTGTTATAAATATTACTTCTGTGATAAAAACGATCTATACTTTTATTTCAACAGTTGTGGTATCAAGTCATTCATAATTTAGATTCTTTGTTTGGGCTGGACCTTTGGGATTCACACAGGAGCTTTACTGGATTATGATTTGTGAGTTGAAATTAAAAATGACAAGATAAGAGTCTCTGATTTTCCAGATGTAAGAAGGGCCACTCAAGCACACAATAAAAGGGGTTTTGGCATTTAGATCAGATTTTCAGTCATTAAGACTTTGTACTTCAGGTTCTGTTTACAGCAAACCTCAGCTTGACAAAAAAGGATTTTTAAATCAGTGAGTGCCAAGCCGATGATTTCCTTTCTGTGGAACTGCATAAACAATAGCTCATATGAAATGATGAAGTAGAGATTGGGTACCTTGAGACTGTATGAGTATTGCTAATTTATTGTTTTTAACCTTTCAAGTTTTTATGTTTGTCCAGTGATAAATAGTTGTTTTTCAATATTTTTGGCTTTTACATCAAAATGTCAAGTAAACAATGTTTTTTGATAGAATACACCAAGAACTGAACCTAGACTATTCTGCTTTTTCTGTTATTTGCCTCTGATGATCTGCAGTCTTAAGAAAATAATCCCCTTTATACTTGAATCTCAGACCTGACTTTTCTCCTGTGAATAGAAAGAACTTACTTGTAGTTTGGTTAAATGGTTAATTGAGCACTGAAAAGGAAAAGTCAAAGACAAACAAAGTGAAAGAAGAACAAGGTGAAAGAGGAAAAAGAAGCAGTAAACACTGTTCCCTCCTCCTGGCATCGCATAACTAATATTTTAACAGCGATGAAAAACAGAAGTGATGCAATGTTTAGGAAATCTGTTCAGGAAGTTGAAAAACAGGACTTGATTTCCTATTTGACCTTGGCTGTTATTTAAGGCCACATTCAGGCCACAAACCAGAAGGGCCTAAAATTAGGCATCACGAATCCTATGACATTCCACAATTCAGCCCACCTGCTGAGTACACAACGCTCCTGAAATGATGGATAGAGAGACAGTCACATCACCTAGGTTAGGCAGCGATAGCCACTGAGGGGATCAATAAGGCAGTGTGCCCACCATGGGTGTTGTGATTTCTCCTAGTCATTCCAGGCGGGAGCCTAGGTTGTGATGTAGCAATGAGGAAGTGGCACCTTCCTTCGTTCAATCCAAACAAAACACCTTTTCCTATCTTACTTGGGCATTATAAACGTTAATGCCCTGTTGTTTCGGTGCTTACATGTTCGTGATAAGGTCGGGTAAATACTTGGGAGACATAGGCTGTAAGTTGAGGTAGTATGTTTTATTAGAACAACCACCGAAGATAAGTAACTGCATATAGAGCAGGCTATATAGGGACCATAAAGATCCCAGAGCCCACAGAATTCATCTTGCTTTCACTCTTGGGTGTGGAACTGCAGATCTCAGCAGATGGAAGGAAGTTGCAAACAAGCAAACAAACAAAAAAAAAAAAAAGTGTATTTTGCTGCATAATATCCATACTATGGTCCCTTCTGATAGTGAGAACAACCAGCACCAGACGCTTAAAAATCAGGGCTAAAAATGCAAGTAGAAGGTAGGATTGTCACCTTGTTCAACTAAAAAGGCACTCTGTGCTTTTGTTTGGAGTGTTTCTCAGCTCTAACAGCCATAGGAAAGGTGACATGAGGAGAGGATTCTCCATCAGCTCCAGCCCTGGACCTTCATGGAGCTCACAGCATGATGCTGGGTCATGCTGCTTGTTAGCTGGGTCATTTGTTTATTAATACATGAACACACATTAGTCCTAGGCTGCTTGTTAGCTGCTTTCAACAGCAATGAAAGTTCCACTCTGTACTAAATCAACTCTATTACTCCATTTAAATAGCTTTTTTCAGTGCTGCAGAGCCAGGGTTTTTGTCCACATACCATTCAGCTTTCTCCCAAGCCCTTTACCCTGCAACTCCAAATTATGTGTCAGAGGAGAAATGCTCTGCCAGCTTTCTTTGCAGGGCCACTTAGGACCATCTGCAAACCTGGGATAAAATCTATCTACTGACTGCAGGGTTTTCTCTGTTGTTTCTGGCATGCCCCTTCCCCTCCGAGGCTCTAATAACCAAGGCTGCTTCCTTTCTCAGGGTCAAGATGAAGCTGGCATCATGCATGATTTTGGCTGGCTGGAAAACCTGAGATGCCAAACACCAATCACCAACTTCCTGTGCCAGGCACTGCTACAGAAACCAAGTCCCTTCCCTGATGAGGGGTGATCTAAATGCACGGGACAATCAGAAGGATAAATATGACAAGATAAAATCTGTGCTCCAGCTTTCACAGCAAGACGACAGAAAAGCCAGCAACAGAGCCAATCTCCTTCTCAGACTAATGCCTGACCCCTGGACAAACAAACAACAGCTCATAACATAACGCAGGGAAGCTGCTTTGGACTCCCAATTAACCCTGTAAGAATGACTTGACAAGCACTACAGAATACCAACAAAAGACATTTTTATGGAGGCATTAGTTTACTTTAATTGAGCAAGGAGTTTAATTAAATTTTCCTCACACACCAGATAAATAGCATTTCTCTCTGTCCTGCTCTGTATCTTGCGAATGATACTTAGATGTGGTTTCCCCAGAGTCATTCCTTAAATTGTAATGATTAACCACAGCCAGGGTATTTTTTCTCATGCACTAAATGTCAAACTATAGGCAAAAATAAAATTAAAATTATATTGTCATTTTGTGCTGGATCTGAATTCAACCAGTTGGAATAATCTCAGTGCCCATGAATGTGGCCATTTTTCTCTTTGGTCAGTCAAAGTAGATGCCTTCATGTCTGCTTGTATGCACAGAAGCAGAGGGACCTTGTCTGCATTATAAGCCATGGCTCCTGAAGCCTGCAACTTCTCCCTTTGTGAGCTGTGGAGCACAGTACTCTAATTCCCTCAGGATATATCACTGATAAGAAAGATCAAATTGTACATAGCAGAACAAAATGAAAGAGATGTAATTCACTTCAAGAGCAGCATTGGCTTCCTGTGCTTCCTCCCTTTGTGCCCCATTGAGCCTTGGGGAGAAAAGAATTAGGAAGGAGGTAGAGTAATTGGTGAGAGACAAAAGCATCAAGGCCAAAAAAATTAGGGAAAGATTCAAACCTGTGGAGATGCCAAGATTTTTCCCTTCATTAAATCAGCTCATTCAGGGTCACATATAAGGCTGGAAAATCTCTGTGCATTTGCCACTTCCTAGAGCCATACAGGAGAGGGGCACTGCCTGGTGTCACTGAGATGCACTCAGCACTTCTCAGCAATATCAGGTCCTGTGCATGGGTGGTGAGGCTGGTATAACAGCATCTGCAGATGAACACAAGGAATTCTCCCTCACAGGGAAGCTTTGGCACCCGGTTTAATTTCCCTTCTTTACCTGTACTGAAAGCTGAAGAAGAAACTCCACCAGCCACCCTCTTCCCCCACTGACATGGATTTGGATGCAGTCTTCTGTCAATAATGTAAGTTAAGCAGCAGCTCTCCAATGAGGCAGAATGCATGGAAAAGGCTCATTTAGTGGCAGAGTGGTTTTTGTTTGTTTGTTTGTTTTTCTGGAAGCTGGTTTTAGATAATTCTTATAACCCCAAAATTTAGATGATGAATGACTTCTTTAACATCAGTGTCATGTTCGATGGGGCTAAAGGCTATAGAATGCAGAGCCAGGATTTTTTATTTATTTATTTATTATTTATTTATTTTACCAGCTTGTGAGTATAAATCCATTCCTGGCCTGACATCGAGAAACTCAGGCTGAGGTTTTCAACAATAACAACAACAAAAATAGACTTAGTCTTTTGAGCAGATAAACCAAAGAAATGGGGACTGAATTACACATTAACATCATGTGGCATGTCCCTTCCAGGCCAGACCTAAAGGATGTCATTGAAAAAGCATAAATGAGCAAAATCTTGTCTTTATGTACCTATCAGACAAACTTTGCTTTTAGTATTATATGGTTTTAGTATTACACACACACACACATATATAATGCTTTCTTTTGGGTATCACAAGTCCTACAAGGTCAAAATGCAGTTGTACTACATTTGTAGAACCACTGTACTGTACATCTCAACCATCCACATCTTTACAAACCAAGGATGCTGTACTATGAAATAAAATCTAATAGATGAGATAAATTATAAGTGCCATTTTATCTTTGATCAGGAGAAGAGGAACTGTGGATTAGGGAGGCAGAATTACACAGTTTCATGTTCACAGTTCATTGTCCTATGCGACTTCATCCCTCACATACCAGCTTATGACAACCTCGTCAGCAATCTGTTCCAGTGTTCCGTCATCCACACAGTGTCATAGTGAAGAAGTGCTTCCTGATGCTCAGATGGAACCTCTTGTGATCTAGTTTGTGCCCATTGCCTCTGGCAGAAGAAAATTGTCTACTAGCGAAATTTCTCAATATGCGATTAGGCATCCATTTTTTCATTTTCTTGTTTTCTTTTTTAAAATAAGGAACAGTAGAGCATTCTATGCCAACAGCTGAAAAATTTGATTTGTGTCCTAAGCCTCCACAAATCTAGTCCTATTAAGGGATATTTTGCTCTACCACATCATCATGAGCAAAATTGTTTTTGCTAAATCATATGCTTTAAGTTCTTGCCTGCTTAGGATACCCCCTCTTCACGCATCTTGAACTGATTTACCAACAAATGAAATCAACCAGCATTTAGTATTTTATGCAACTAAAAAGAGACCTGGTCTAGTGGAAGATGTCCCTATCCATGGCAGGGGGTGTGGAATTCGATGATCTTTAAGTTCCCTTCCACCTCAGACCATTCTGTGATTCTAAAAATAACAGTACTGGAATAACCTCCAGTCAATTTGGAAGAGAAAGGATCTGAGGAAGAGTTTGTGATATGTTTGAGTAATGTTTGTGATATGTTTGAGATATGTTTTCCCGAATATATCGGCTGGTCTAAGAATAGTGATTTCACTTATACACTTTCCTGGCCTATCATAAAATCAAGAATATTTTTTATTGTAATAAGGGAGATAGCTTTGATCGTTAAAACTGACATTTCAGACATTTCACATTTTGAATGCTGAGTAGGGTTTTTAGCAGCAAAAGTCATACATTTCTTTGTAACCCTTTCAAATTTGTGTTCTTTCATTTTAAACAAATTTATTCTTCCTATCAGCAGCTTGCTATGACATTCCAAGACAGGTCAGAATCTGAACTTTTCCGGTGACATTTAATTCCTAACCATAAAATTATTGCCATTTTTCAGATGCTCTCAACAATTCAACTCATTTTTTTTTTTTCAGTACCTATTGTATCACTGCATTATTTAGAATACAAACAGCTTTTCATTTTATGAATCAGTAGCCCAGTGACATACATTGCTCACTTCTCTGATGAAATGAGAAATTTCTAGCAACACACTCAGACAGCTGGCAGGTGGCAATCTATCACAGAAGCTGCAGAGAAAGAACTCTGCCCAAAAAGCATGGGTGTGTAGCCATTATCTTGTGTCAGTAAAAAGAGTCAGTTTTATTACATGGTATACTATTGAGTACATACAGTATCTCTTAGCCTTCCATCAGAGCTGTCATTGTTTTGCCTTTCTGAAAGTTCCCATCACTGTGTTATTTAAACACCCAGAACAATATTGGTGCTATAATACAATGAACCTACATAGCAAGTAAGGCATGTTGACAAAAGAAATTAAATAGGCATAATCCCTCAAAGGTTTCAAAATTATTAGTTTCAATGGGATAAATATACATTTCTTTAAAGACAACCCAATGAAGATTTTGGCTTAACATTCAGCTATGTGAAAGAAAATAAATAAATAAATAAATAAAGTTGACCAGACATTGCAAGCATGTAGAACAGCATAAAGAATAGTACAGGACACACAGTGCATAATAAACCAATTGCAGAGCTGTTCCTGGAACAGAGTACGCAGCATTTGTTATAACACCTCAAAAGGGAACCATGGAACAACAAAATACAGAATTGCTAAAGACAGGGATTGCTTATCCTTAGGAGAGTAAATGAGAAGGGATATGATAAAAATGTATAAAGTAGTCTATAGTAGTCTATATAGTCTAGAGAAAAAGACCAAGTGTTTCAGTTTTTTCCCAGGTCAACTCCTGTGCTAGAACGGTTCATAGAGGGGGCCTAATATTGGTTCCAGCCCCAAATGAGCTATGGCACTCTAGTGCACATGTTCTTGTCTGTAAGAACATGGGGAAATACTTAAGTACCTCAGAAATGGGAAAAAGTCACAGTCATTCTTTAATGAATAAGAATAGCATTCAAAGTGATAAAACAAGCAAAACAAAACAAGAAACAAAAAACAACAGCAACTAAAACTAATTTTAGAGTGTATTACAATCTCTGCTGTAGGCTTTAAGCAAACCTATGTTCTTAAGGCACCAGGATGAAGAGTGAAATGATGGAAGATTACTCTGTGACTTGCATCCTTGGTAAATTTCTGAGAGCAGGGCACTTGCCTGGATGCCTTGTTTGAGCACTGTTCCTTTCTCCATTATCCCTGCTGAAAGGCAGAAGAGTGAAGTACAGCTCACTAGCTGTGGAGGTACATGTTGATTCCCATCTCACTCAAGAGTATCCTTCCTCAGAGCTGGGTATTCAAGCACACAGGTGAATATGAGTGCAACTCTTCAGAAACAGACTTCATCATTCAAAAAAAAAAAAAAGAGAGAGAGAGAGAGAGACTAAAACAACAGCAACCAAAAGCATGCCCTTCAGCTGGGGAAATCCTCCATAGATTTCCTTTACAACTGAGTGGAAAGGAAGGGTTCCTCAGAGGGCAATGCAGAGTAAAAACTTAACTCCAGAGCTTTGAACTACACTCTGAAAGAAAGATTTCTATTAACTACAGAGGCACCTGAAGGAGATTGACCTGAGAGACTGGATGCTAAGAGGGTAGTGATAATCCCCTCAGTGTCTACACACTACAACTGTGCTCAGGGTAATTATGTTGGAATAGGTTTCTTAATGACGTTCATAACTTCAAGTCACCTTTGTACTTGAAATTGGGTATTTCAATTTGCAAGTTGATAAGAACTTTAAAAGCAGTACAATAAAGCTTACACTTCAAAAAAGAAGTCAGGGCAATGATTAACAGGATTAATCCCGCCAACATGAAACTAAACAGAGAGCAGCATGCTGTGAAACCCTGTAGATGAAACTTCTTGAGCAGAAATTAATAAATTGAAAATAAACTTTCAGGGCTTAGGTTCTTCTCTTATTCACAACTGCATAAATCAGAAGTAACTCAAATAGAGCCATCAGAGTAATGCAGGAGTAGAACATGCCAAGATAATAATCAGACCACAGTGGTATTTGAAGAATTAAAAGAAAAACTATCACAATGGCAAAGTCACAAAAAATCAAGTGAGCACGTGATGGATAAATCTTTGGCTTGCATATTTTTAGTGGGTAAATACTAACAGAGTGGAGGACAACCAGTTACAGAAATACAGGCTTCCATCCCCCTAAAAGAAAGACCTTAGAGATCTGTGGGTGATTGATGGATTTTCCCCATGCCATGTACATTTATTTATTCTTTCTCTATTAAAAATCTCAAGTAAACAATATCTCCCGTGTTGATGGGAACATCACAAAGGGAGCACATTGCCACAGATGACAATAAGACAGAATTGATCTAGACAGATTTATTCCCAGGTTTAGTAAGAAATTCACAATTGCTTCAAAAAGAAAGGAGAGAAAAATTACTTTTGCTTGGGGCAGTTTGTGGCTACTGCACTATCCCTTGCCTCTTAATCACTTGCTGAGGTGAAGCAACAATCAATACAGTGTGAAAGAGATCACAGAGGGCCTGAATCAGGTCTCACTAAAGTCAGGGGTGGCAAAGAAGCCTTCCCTGCGGGAAGTTCTCCAACAGCCACAGCACAGGGCCTGCTGCCCAAGAGCTGAGACCAAGGTGACTTTGAGCCACATCCATACTCTCTAGTTAGGGCTGTTTCTGAGGGCTGAGATAGGTCCTCAGGGAATGCACCCCAGTCAGGACAACATCCTGAGGCCACTGCAGAGGCAAAGGACTGTGAGTCTCGCTTAGGCCTTACCTTATCACGCTGCTCCTCTGACTGTCCTCCTGTCACAGCTATCCCTTGTACCAGTTTCACAGAGCGCTCGGAAGACAACTATGGGGTGTCCTTCCCCAGTGCATGCACAGCAGGACACATACCAAAGCTGAGGCATTTGAGGCTCTCTGTTGCTGGGTCTCAGCCCCAGCCAAGCAGCCATGGAGCAGCGTCAGAATGCTTTACACTCTTGAGACAGCAAATTGCTTTTGGAGGGAAGAAAGCATTAGTCCAGAGGAGCTTTGTTCATTATTATTATTATCATTATTATTATTATTATTATTGCTAAGGGATCTCTGTATAACCTCTCGACTGTCATTTTGTTTCTCTGTGTCTCATTTCTACAGCAATGTACTGCTACATCACTGTCTTCAGGAGCTGGGAGAGGGCTTGAACCCTAGCTGTCTTAAACAGCAAGCTCCTAGGACTGCAGTAAGAGATGTCAGGTTTCTGTGAAAACTGCAGGTCAGGCCCACTGGAAATGTTGTCCTTATTACGTTATTGCAAATAAAAAATAAAATAAAATAACATTAAAAAATAGAAAATTTTATCCTAAAACTGTGTTGCTAGACTGAAGTATGTAATTTGGCTTCTCTTCAAGGCTGATCATAAACCTGGATCTGCAATATAATTTTAAAATGAAATAATTGCAAGTCTAAGAGTTAAAGGATGGATTTTTAATGTTCTACTACCCAGCCTTGCTCATGATCCCTCACTGACCTCAGTCAACAAACCAAAACCAGCTTAAACTCCACATAAGTTTCACATCTGGAGGCATCAAGTCAGGAGTGTACTTATGAAGTCAGACCAAGGTCCATCTAACCCAACAGTGTGCATTCAACCATAGTCTGATGCCCAGATGACGGGTGTAAGAACCAAGTAAGTATATCAATTATATTTTTCTCTATTTATCTCAGTTTCTAGCAGTCTACAGTTCATGGACTTTCTTGGTAATGGAAGAATCTTTACAAGTAATAACCTTTAGTGCACCTTTCTTTTATAAAACTATCTAATCATTCTTTAAACCTATATAAACCCTTGGCTCCCAAAGCCTCCTCTGTCATTAGGGTTTTTAGTTACTGCTTAAAGAGAAGGCACTCCATAGTTCTGACCATCTGTATTGTCCATTCTCTGCTTTCTTTCACACTTTATTGTATCGTTTTGATGATGCACCAAAAAACAAAAAATGCAACATGTTCTCTAGAGACTGTGTACTCCACAAAGAATATTCTATTCCCTATTCTCCTCCTAATAATTTGTCACACGGATTTGATTTCTAATGATTATTAAGTTGTTGTCTTTTTACACTATAATCCCAAGATCTCATTCATGATAAGCAAAGTCCATAACAATGTTTGTTGTTCATAAGTTTCTGTCTCTGTGTTAACTTCATATTTGTTCTTTTTTTGCCCAGTATCAGAAAAAAATAAAAATAAAAATCTAAAATTCTTGCAAGGAGTTCTCATTTTACAACTTTTTATAGTTTTATATTATGAACAAATTTTGTTATCTCACTGTTCACATCCTTTCCCAAACCAGCTATGAAAATACTGAACCTTGAATGACTACTTTGAATGTCTATGGGACACCAGTGGCACCAGTGGGGCTTTCCACCATTGGCAAAACTGACAGCTTAATCCTACTTTTTTTTTTTTTTTTTTTTTTTTTTTTTTTTTTTCCATGCCTTTCAACCACTCTTTCATCTATGGAAGGACCATTCCTTTACCATTCCTTTTATCCTACTGCATACTGCAGCTCTTTTTTTTTTTTTTTTTTTAAGTCTTTGATGAGAGACATTGTCAAGGGACTTTTAGAAACCAAAGTTTCACCCGGATATCCCTTGTCTCCTTGCTTATTGACTCCTGCAAAGGTTAGATTTATGATGCACAACTCTATAAATACCACAGGGACTCTTCCTCAATATATCATATTTACCCACATGTCTGCTAACATTACACTTTATTATAGTTTCTATCATCTTGCCTAGTGTGGATGTTTGATTTACTGGCCTGTACTTCCCTGGGTTTCCCCTCACATTTTCCACTTTCCATTCCACTGGCACCAAAATAGCTTTATGCAAGAAGCTCAACTAATAACCAGTCACAAGGTGTCAGGCAGAACTTAGAGCAGAGCAGATATAGCTGGGACACTTATTTAAGATGCCCAATTTGATCTCAGGTTTAAAAATCTCTCTAAAAAATAATCAAAATTCTATTGAAACTAAGAAGAGTCTAATGAATAATGTAGTCCTTCATGTTCATCTCATTTTATTTCATTGACTTCAGTAAAGCAGAGACCAAGTTATTTTCAGAAGAAAATAATTAAGGTTTTTCTTTTTTTTTTTTTTTTTTTAAAAAAAAAAAAAAAGCTTGAAAGTAAACATCCCTTTTTCCCACATTGATTCTGATGATTTTCCCAGTAAAACCAGCAGAAAACCCACCAGCACTCAAACTGATAGAGAATCAGGCCCTAGTTGCTGACTTGCAGAAACACAGTGGAAGGTGCCCTCTGGGATGTAAGGCTGTGCATCTTCCTGCCCACAGGGACCAAATTTAGTTCCTGAAGTCATTGCCTTCTTTCATGTTCGGCAACCTAAATAAAAGTGTCTCTGTCTTGAGATCAGGAGCTGCACTTGCAGCTCTGTCACGTTCTGTGCACAAACAGGTGCAGCAGTTCAGGATATTCCTGCTCCTCAGCTGCTTGCTCCTGCCCCATGCAGTGTATGGGAACACACACCCATGCACCTCTGCCTCTGATACCCAAAACCCAGCAGTTCAATGCAAACCTGCATTTTTCAGCAGGGTTTTCAGACATACAAGAGACCACAAGCAGGAGCATGACAAACTTTCTCTTTTGTTTGTTCTATCATGGGGGCAATGACATCCAGAGATGGGGCAGGGGTTTTGGAGAGAGCAGTAGCTTCTTAAAAATACAAAATTTCCCAAAAGTCATGTTCCAGATGGCCTCAGTGATGGAAAAGTCACTGCTCCTTGGCTTTGCTGCTGAAATAAAGATCTTGGTGCTTGACTTGATGGTACATAAACTGCAGAGTAGGACCAGGGAAAGATCATAACAGAGCTGCACATGTTAAATTTTCAAGGTGTGTAACAGTCCCTGCAGGTGAGTGAATGCTGACAGATCCAGGAGAGGCAGGAGAAGGAAGCACTGATATGATCAACTCCAATCCCTGTGCTTGTCGCTAGGTCTGAAAGGGCTGGCACCGTTCTACCCACAGAGTAGAGGAAGAAAAGCCATTTCACTTGGCACCTGCTCTGATGGGATTTTTATGTCCTCTTCACTGTGCTATTGCTATTTGCTTTTACTAAAAGCTCCACTGATGGATACCCAGAGAAATACCCCCAGAACATGGTTACAGAAACAGTCTTGCTTTCCAGCAGCAGCTCAGCATCCTTTGTAAACCAACAAAGCTCAGCATCAGCTCGATACTTTTACAGTTGACTTTCAGTCTCTCTTTACACTACATAAACAAGAACATTACTACAATTCTACAAGCTGATGGCTGTAGAACCAACAGATAACTGAAACCTAAACTATATTTTCCAGAACAATGTCTTTGTTGGATTTTTTTGTCATAAAATAGTACTCTGCAAATGTTTAGGAAACTTCTGCTCTTCAAAGAAAAAGGGGAGAGAGATTATTTCCAAATGGGGCTTACGGAACAATTGAGAATTATGGAAACTATTTTCTAAGTGGATCTGCTTGGAGGTACTGATGAGAAGAGAACTACAAATTAAATGCCAGCTCACCCTATTGAAACTCAGACTGGGAGTGTATATCTACAAGATCATCTCCTAGTATGTTTAATGCATTTTGCTGCTTTCTGCTAAGACAGATAGCATACTAAACAGATCCAAAACGTTCTTCACTGCAACACTGGAGCATTCTTTTTAATGCAGGGTATAATCTTATTACAAGCTCTGGTAATCATCTAGATTACAATCTTAATTGCCAAAGTAGGTAAAATAGATAAAACATATTTCATGTGTCCCCTCCCTTTTCTCTTTTTAAAGGTTCAGCAAGAGAAAAGTGGATTTTTTTTTTTTTTTTTTCCTCTCTCTCATCAGCTTTTAAGCACCAGAAAGGTTTCTTTGTCTTTGTTATCCTCCACATACATCCTCTGCCAGATTACATTTCAAACTTCAGATTTATGATTATATAGCCAGATTCCTGTGACAATCTTCCGTCAGGCACTGAGAGCTCTCGGTATCTCACAGGAGGTGTTCAACACCTTATAGGATTCACTTCTCATTACACTGACTCCTGGAACACATCTCTTGGTAGTTCAAAAGGTACAGTCTCCTGAATAAAAATCTCATTAACTCCATCATCCCCTCAGCCAGTAGTAACTTACACTATAGGGTATCCACTTTTGTGAAGAGCTATATAAACATCCCCAAAACAGCTTCACATCTCCCCGAGAAGGGAGATAATGTCTTCTTGCTAAATGTGGCTCATGTATGAGGAAATGAAGGTGCTGAGAAGTGAGAATGGAAAGCCTTAGGACAGGGGGAACAAGGAAATCCTGGTGTCCTGGCAGTTGTCTGCTGCCATAGCCCTGCTGACACCCACAGGAGGCTCTGCCTTTAAACAAGTGGCCTTTTATCTCACTGCAGCTAAGCTTCCAGCTGGGACCAGAGCTGAAGCTGTGCCACATCAGCATTGAAATTAGGTGTTCACTCAGAAACAGGAGCTGCTGTGAAACTATAGGTTGGCGAGCCTATCAAGCAGCAGGAGGAAAGGGTTTCTCTCCAGACAAGCACTGCAATTTTTGCACAGTCTCTTCAAGACAGCTCCACCCAAGTGGCTCAAATCCCAGAGTAAATGACTCCTCTGATGATGCTCGGCACTAAAATCAGGTTTATAGATTTGGCTTCTGAGAGTCATCTTGTATCTTGGTGATAGAGTTGCCCACCGCTGAGCTCCTCCATCACAAGGCCACCTGACAATTTTTCTAATTCCTGCCATCAAACTGCTAAAAAGCATTCTTCAAGTGGCAGTAGTCCAGAACACAGTTTGCAAAGAATCTGGAAAGTCCTTAGTTTTTACTGAGATGCAGAAGAAAATTAGCCGTTTGAAGCACTCACATTGAAGAGGTGCTCAGAGTAAGAGATCTTGTTATGACATTTATTCCAGAGAAAGAGGACACCAGGGTCAGAGACAAATAGTTCTCTGCTTCCTTCATTTCCCTTGAGAAAATGGCTTAGCTCTGTTTTCCAAAAAGAAAGTCCAGCCACAGCTAGTGTAAGGACACAAATCTGGGCTAAGGCCTTTTTCATTCAGTCATTTTCCCCAGCAGTGCTGAGCTCTCAGAGCATCCTGGCCAGGGAAAGGAAGGTGTAGGGTAATCCTTCTTTCCATTAGAAGGAGGTGGGACATGAGAAACAGACCTGTAGTTTGTACTCTTTCTCCATGTCACACCTATATTAAGAGTGGCTTAGCTCCAATCTCAAACCAACCCTACCTGTGAAAGCCACCATCTACCTTTCTTTTGTAACCAGTCTATGCAAAATATGACCTTGCCCCTGCTGTCCTACTCTAGAATCTCATTCAAAATCTGAACTCTTCATACTCATAGTTGTGGTCCTTCCCAATTCATGGGTGTATTTGTTAAATTGCCAGTGTCAGCATAGGTAGAGATGAGAAAAAAATTGATGACCTTAAAGGCTACTCACCAAAAATTAGGTATTACACAAATTCACTTACAGCTTTTTGGTTTGGGTTTATCTTGCTGAAGCTGGACCTGGAATTTGCAAATGAAAACACCAAGTTACTCTGCTTGGATTACGTACCTGAAGAATTATATTTAAAAATGGGGAAAAATAATAATAATAATGAAGTATCATTCATTAGCCAGGAACAGTCTCTCTCTGCACATTCAAAATTTAAACAAAAGTGCTTCTAAAATGTGTTTGTTAAAGAGAACACAATGCTTTTCATTGTCTCAAACACCAGCACACGAAAGAGTTTAAATTCTTAATAATGAATTGCATTTCACAATTATAGTATTTACATTACAATATCATCACAATTTTGACAATATTCCTGAGCAAATTCCAGAGCATTTGTTGTGCTATATCTGAGGGGAGGGGGGGAATATATATATATTATATATATATATATACATATACATATATATATATATATATATAATATATATATATATTTCATGGGCAATTACTCCATTAAATTTCCAAACCAGCAGTGGTTAGAATTACAGAACCAATGATTTGCATGATTCTCATTTTCTTTTTAAGCCACTAACATGTGTAAGCTACTTCCTCTGTGGGACATTGATTGCTCACACTTTCATTTAGCAACAGGACAAGAGAGTTTATATGTTTTACAAGGCTGGACTTAACGCAAAATTCTTTTGCCAGACTACAGATAACCTGAATTTCATCAAATGATTTCCATTTGTGATTTTCCTTTTTCACACTGTGCTGTTTAGCATGTCTTTCATGCTTCGTATAAAGGTCACAAGAAGGTACAGGCATCACTGTGCTGGAGGCTTTACAAGCACATTGTGAGTGATAGCTCTGTTGCTCTAAAGAGCTTTCAGTCTAAAGGCTGAGAAGTCTATGAAGATCTGCTGCACCATCTGTCACTTCTCTTCTTCCAGATAACTGTTTACTATTTTCCATGTGATTTCTTATTCTCAAGGACTTGACATAGCTGAGTTCCCCAAGGATTGTCTCAGAACTTTCCACATGAAGGTCAGTACCTGCTTACTGCAGAGTCCTCAAACCAAGACTGGAAAATGTGCCTTCAGATGAAATATTATTCATCCACAGCTATGCAGCAAGTTTATTCCTAATGGTCCATTCCATCCTTGACTATATATTATTAGAGTTCACTTTGAGTCTAAGACAAAACTATGCCAATAATGGACAGTCCCACAAACAGAAAATGCATGTCCAATCCAGCAAGGACTGCAGAAGTCCAACTGCAGGTTTTCAGGAGACCACTTTGCTCCTGTGCCAGGAAGACTGTACAGAGCTTATTCCCGCCTTACGAATCACCTGGAAGGGTTCCAGATCTGCCTTGCTCCATAGTCTGGAGCACTGACATTAGCTTTACCCTCATACTGTTCCCATGTTGTGCCTTGGATTACAGTTGTGCGTAAGGTACTTCCATGGAACTAAGCACAATGTACTCACTCCCTCAAGAGCCTGCTGGAGATATGGATTTCAAGAATATGCAAAACTGGAACTGGGCTCCGTGAGATGACTCACTAATGTTCACAACCTTTATGAAAAGGATGGAGCAAGAAGAGATGCTTATAGTGGAGATACTGAATGGATATACTAAAAAAAAAAAAAAATTAAAAAAAATAATAAAAAAATAAACCACTCTACTCTTTTAAATAATTATAAGTCACCAAATCACTTAGCTTATCTGCACTTGCACTAGGAAAGGATTAAGGAGCAAGTTGGAATACATTCATTTTGTATAACACACAAAACCTGCACATCCACCCAGGTGCATAAACATATACGTGTGTACGCATGTGATTGAAGAGGGGGGATAACAATTCAGAAACAGATCTGCTTCGTTTCTTCCTGACATGATCCTCCTGAATTTAGATGCAATGCAAACAGCAGTTTATAGGAAGCAGTTTCTAATGAAACACTAGGATTAGTTTGTCAGTCAGAAGCTGCAAATCTCAGTTAGCACTCAAGATCAGTTCCTGCCAAAAGGCTGCTTTTTTTTTTCTTTTTCTTTTCTTTTCTTTTCTTTTTTTTTTTTTTTTTTTTTTTCCATACAGTAAATTCCAGAGAGATACAGCAGCCCTAGTCCTAGATAGATCTATTGCTTTCTAAGAACATAGTGCAGTGTGCCTGCCAGGCAACTTGCCTAGAAATTCTTTTCCAGTGAAGTACTGGAAGAGACGATTTCATTTTCTCTGCTCCCAGTTCCTTGAGTGGCAATATGTCTGGTGCACAGCTTGGGTTACCCATATGAAGGCATCATGTATCTATAAATCACTGTCTTAATCTGAAGAACGTATTAAGTTTAAGGGACAAATACTACAAACCGTAATCAGACAATCTTCTACTGAAAGTGTTCTCATTAAAGACTCAATTACATCACTATTTGGGATTTAATCCAAACCCTACAAAAATCGATGGGGAATGCTCATTAACGTTGATAGATTTTGAAATGGCCTGGCCCATGAGAAGGAAAGGAGAGGCCATGGACCATGTCATCCTCTTCTGCAGAGAAAGTCAGAAAGGAGAGCAAATATATCTAGATATGTTTAAGTCAACTCCCTGAGTTTCCTTCTAAAGCCACAAGGACTGAAATCAGTATTAAAGCCTTCCTAGCATGGCACCGCACAACTCAGCATTGCACGTGAGAAACCATCTCCAAGACCTCCTGTGGATTGGCTTGGGACCTTCAAAGCCCATTCTCAGAGCTGGGCCCTGGGTTTACAAAACCACTGAGCCCCACGGTTCTAGACAACAGGCAGAGCAGAGGTTCCTCATCATGCATGTAAGGAAACTTAAGCTGCATCACTCCTCGTCGTGCCTCTTCTTGGCTGCACGGAGCCCCAGGGAATTGCACTGCTTGTCAGCTTCCTTCTTTGTAGCAGCAGGCTACAAGAAGAGGCTGGTAACGTCTGCCAAATTCAGGGTTTAACTTCACAGGCAACCATGACCAAAGTTATACATTCCCAAAGTAAGGTAGCCAACAGATGTACCTCACGCAGGAGGGAGGAATAAGGCTCTTTGGGAAAACGTCGATTGCTCATGGGTAATGTTGTCTGACACATGTACAGAGCTTAGAGGAAAATAAATCACAAGAAAGGGCTTCTGTCACACCTCATTCTTACCCTGCTGCCAAGACAGCTTCTTATCAGGTTTGCAGAAGCCCTTTAAAAGACTGAGAAATTAAAATAAAAGTGTGCATCCAGCTTAGGTTTCAGCAGCTGTCAAACCACCCCTCTGACAAAGTTTTCCCCCTTTCCTTCCCCCGTGGTAGGAGACACCCGGGAAAAATAGTTGCTGGTATGTTGAGTGGAAAATCACAAAGACAAAAACATAGATTGCAAAATCAATTCCAACAGCCCGAAGTGTCTGAGAAAAGCTAACTGGAATGCCTGCTTAGGAATTCCCCTTCCACTCCTGGATGGATTGGTGCCAGGCAGTGCTGGAAGCAACAGCTTTCTCATCAGCCAGAAGGGGCTTCAGCTCCCACGGACCCTGTGGGCCACAGGCAGCC
This sequence comes from Heteronetta atricapilla, assembly GCA_011075105.1. Classification (NCBI taxonomy): domain Eukaryota; kingdom Metazoa; phylum Chordata; class Aves; order Anseriformes; family Anatidae; genus Heteronetta; species Heteronetta atricapilla. The sequence continues at coordinate 148,564,546 of CM021732.1, forward strand.
AGGTAAAAAGTCGAACTATATTCATAAACTCTTAATTTATTCCAGGGAATTGCCTGGGTACTTGTGTTCTTTATCCTGAGCTATAGCCAGGACAGCTTGGAGTCCTCACTGTGACCTTTTTCCTCTGAATAAAGTTTGCGTAGTGGTGACGACTAATGGGAGGGAAGAATTGTAATTCCACTTTGGTAGCTGACCAGAATAAAGACATACCAGCTGACAAGTGACAATAATTCATGCTGAACAGCCAGGATGGATACTGCCCAGCTTGCACTTTTGCAATTCCAGTGCTAAAACTATCTTCAGGTTGTGCATTATCCTGACTGGGTGGAATGTCCAGCCAGCTCGTAGTAATGCAATCTTGGTAAATTATGCAATGCTGTTTTAAGTTCAATACTCAATGCCAGAGAGTAACACCCCAAAATATGCTAAGCATACCGCAAGCAATACAAAAAATACTGCCCTCAGTTCAAGGAGGGTTGAACCCCAGATTTCTGAGGATCAAAGCTACATCCATCAATTACAAGAATTGGTCTACAATAGCGAGCAAAGAGCCTTACTTATTCTCCACTGCCGGCATCCGTGCTTCTCAGCTGGCAGGAGGCTCATGGCACTGGTACAGCTCTAGGGGAGCAGACTTGCAGGGAAGGCTTTGATTAAAACAGCAGGCTAAGTTTTTTGGGTTTTGTGTTGCCAATCATCAGCTACCATGTCATGAGATGTTGATCTTTTTATATGCAGCCTACAGCCATGACAGCTCCTAGTAATATTTCTTGCCTAGGGAACATCACAGCAAAGCATCAGCTTACCCTCTGTTCCCTCTCTTTCTCTCAATCTCTCAATCTTTTTTTTTTTTTTTTTTTTTTTTTTTTTTTTTTAATGCACAGAAAATTCCTTACCAAAGTTCAGGAATTCGAGATGCATAAGCCAGACAGGATCAGACGGCTGGTTGTTGAGTCCGTAAGGAGGCGGGAAGAAAGAGGTGCTACAAAGAGAAGAATGGGATTGTGGTTAAAATGTTGGCCTGAGGATTCAGACACCTAGGTCCAACTCCCAGCTCCTCCATGGATTTTCTCAGTGACTTTAGGCAAGTCCATTGGTATAAGCTGACCCATAAAAATGCAGACCCATGCTTGCTCTGCCCATGCCCTGGCCTGGCCTCTTCTTATACCTCTCAGCTGGGCTTGTTCACCCAGTCAATGTGTAGTGCCCATTCAGCCACACAACATTTGAGCTGAAGCAGCCACATGCCTGTGCATGAAGCAAAGCTTTCTTACACCTGTCTACGCCCAGATGGTTACTTGGTTACTCATACCCTCCACCTCTGTGTCTTCCTAATGTCTCCACAAGATTACCATTCGTTCTTCTCTTCCCTTCGTCACTGCAAGATGGACAGCTGAAGAGATTTTTTTTTTTTTTTTGCATGTCTTTCTCTTTGCACATACCTCCTAATATCAAGTGCGTAATATTCCTAATACAAAATGATATTAGCTGCAGAGAAGCTGTCATCAGCAGCCCATCTGGTTACCTTTCCAACATCAGGGTGGGATTTTATTTTTTTCATTAGCTCCTGCAGTTTTATGTTGAGTCTCGCCTGGAATATCTCTAGCCATTTTAACTCTGTAACCTTTCACAGCAGCTTGTTCCATTGCCTAATTGTTTGAGTAGCTGAAACACATCTCCCACATATGTAGCCGGAATTTTCCTTTCTGCAGCTTAAATCAATTTCTGCTGCTTCTTTCCTCTCTGACTAATGAGAATAACTGGCCCCTGTTCCCTTTATCACATCATTTTATGTATTTGCAGACATCTATTATGTCTTCCTTCAGTCTTCTGTGCAGACTGAACATGCCTGTCTTTCTCAGCTGCTTCTCATAAGTCTGATTTTCTAAATCTTTTATCATTTTTTGCTATTCTCCTTTGAGCTTTCTCCAATTTGTCAGTGTCTTTTCTTAAAAAGCAGTGTCCAAAACTGAATTCACTACGCCAGCGGAGACTTTCACCAGTGCCAAGTGGAGCAGAAAAGCAGCCCTGCTTGTTTTACACATGACATGAGCCTTATTCATACAATCCAGAATATTTCATTGGAAAGCATCGATGGGCTAAATTTGAGAGCATATGGATGAAGGACAACTAAGAGGAATAGAAATGCCCATGAGACTTTGAAAGGTGTAAACACCAAAAGAGTAAGGGGATTGTTTCGGTGGTTTTGAGAGAAATGAGGAGGCTAAGAATAATGGGATGAAATGAAATCGCAGGCTGGATATCAGGAAAAATATCGTAATAGTTCAGACTGTGGAAAACTCTATCCCTAGGGAAGTGGTGCAGACTTCATAAGTTGAGTCATTAAGAACTAGGCTAGACAAAGCAATGCAAACTGTATAGCAAGATGACTTAATATATTATTGGGAAAGGGGCTAGATGGACTGATAAACTTGGCATTTTTTTTATTATTATTATTTTTTTTTTGTCCTATAGCACTCTGGAATGATAGAACTAATCTTTTCTTATGCTAACATTCATTTACTTTTTGTCCCCATGAACACCTTCATGTGTTCTCCATTTGACCCGTATGTGGCAGCAAATCTAATTTAGGAAGGCTTTTAGAATATCTGGAAAAGTTTGGGGGAATTTAGTATTTCCTCTGTCTCTGTATCCATGGGCCCCATGTATAAAGGGGGTTTGCCAGGTTCCATTCCCAGACAACTAAACACTAACAGTTCTCACATGGTACAAAAGGGGAAAGCCAACACATCCAACAGAGAATATTATCCATGCCCAGATCTTACAAAAGTCTACCAGCAGCACCACTACCTTTCAATGCAAGGGGTCACCCTGGTGCAGCAACACCAATGGCTGGCAGCCAGTGGCAGTAATCAGGACAAATCCCCAGTCTAGACAAAGTTTTAGTTACCATGAGCAAAAGTCTCCAGTCTCTGGGTCTAGTCTTCCTTTCAGTAACACAATTTTAATACTGGTGGAACTCCACAATGCTCAACAGAATTGCTCCTAATGCACACTCAAAGAGGCACAAGACAAGATCCCTGCAGAATTTCCCTTGGCTGACATGTACAAAGCTGGGTGATATTCTTTGATTGCATGGTGATCAGAGAAGAAAAAGGCAAATAAATTCTAAAAATGACCTTTATGTGCTTGTCTCTTGAGGTCACAACATAAAGCCCTGTGTCTTGGGGAAGTCCAGAGTTAGAAAGTTGTGTCTGCATCACTGGATGTTCAGAGTCTCTCATGACAGATTTGCTTATCTCTTGTTAGTTATAGTCCCATTAATTATAGTTAATTATAGTCCCATCCTCAGAAGTTACACCAAATCCAGAAAAAATGGCTAGAAAAATATGAATTTCAGGTGAAGAAATGCAAGTCAAAATTTGGAAAAAGAGATTTCTCCATTGTATACTATACCTTATAAAATGACAGCTATTTAGAGCTGCTCTATTTGGTTGTAGAACAGGATAATTTCAAGTGGAAGTCACCTGCATTCACTCTAAAACCACTGAATTATTTATTAATTATTAATATTATTGTGTAAAAATGGTTGATGCCACAGGAGCTTTCCAACAGGATAGTACAACTTTAAAAGAACTTTTATGGAATAATGGTCTGTTCTGGAGAGTCTACAGCCTAGGACTAGCAGGCTCATAAAAGAAAACCAGAAAACTGTATTAGACAGTATGATGAGTAGCATTATTGCAACATGGGGAAGACTTTTTCCACCATCAAATGTTTCAGAGCTGCCAGAACAAAGGAAAGACTGAAAAGCCAACCTGAGGTTAAACACAAATTAGCACTCAGAGCAGAGAGGTCTGGTGTGTTTAGCTGTGTTAGTCGGTAAGTGGTTAAATTCTGCTGGAACCGCTGGCTTACAATGCTAAGAAGTGGCTATTACATTAGAGAGATTATAGTAATTTAGTTGGTGCTATTGCATAACAGGCTAAGATGCCTAAATTCAGCAAAACTCTTGTCTGGCAAGAAATTGTCTTCTTTTAATAGCTGACCAGCTCTGTTGCAGGAGTCCTTCGTGCATCTAGTACATCTAGTGCCAGCACATGTCACTGGCAGAGCTCTGTGGGAAGGCCTGGTTTTCCCCTCTTCTCTGTCATACTGCTTGGCATCGTTACTGGCAGGGTGTAGAGACCTGTCAATGAGAGGAAAGCCAAGGAAAGGAGAAATGTAGGTGGTTGCAAGGACCGTATGAACTATCAGCAACCTTTTGCTGACCACTCTGAACTGTGAGCACCAAACTGCCAGAAGCAGGTGGAAAAAGCACTGATATTGAGAAGTGATTTGTACCTTCTACATCAGAACTAAATCCCCTGGTTCACAAAACACTCCAGACAGAAGATCCATTGGCTCGTGGCTAAATATTCTGAAACTTCTTGGCCAAACAGGTATTCATCGGCTTCAGTGTGGACTTGGCACATTCAAACTCTGCCAGCATTGCAGACAGAAGGCAAAAAGAAGTCAATCTAAAAAAGAAGTAGAAATTTTTGGAGGGTGTTGTTTGTTTATTTGTTTTGTGCATGTGTTCCATGTTACTTGTCATTCTTCCAGTCTCTGAAAGTCAAACCTACTTGAAACACGCAAGTATGTCTTAAATGTTCAGGATGAAAGAGTAGCATTTTATTCCTTAGTATCGCTACTCATAACACTTTTCAAAGTATTAAGCATGTCATTTCCCGTTACTTTGTACCCAACAAGAAGTATTTCCCTTTTCCCTATCTTATTCTTCTGCATTCTTTGATATGTCAATTGCCCAAGTATAGCAATAAAGTAATAACACATTCATTGTTTATAAAGAGTCTTGCACAGGTTCACAGATAGATAATAGAGGAGCTAAATTCAGACTTTGGCCTTTTGTACTCACTGTTTGTAGTTTATCATAGAGTCAGAATGTGTTTTGAACTTGAAAAGCTCCTGACTTTTGAATTAAAAACAAACAATTCAACATTGCCTCCAATTGCAGAATTTTGAACTTGATGGCTCCAGGTTTCATGTTCCAGGCTTTTCTTTTTAGTCTAAAAGCTTCTGCTCTCACTCTTAGCTAAGCAAAAGTCTTGGAGATACTTTCTGGACAACAGCGAAGTCCTACATCTTGTAATTTGTTGCTCCAATGTCTCTGCAAACCACAGAGCACAGATGTAGCTAAGAGAGTATGAGACACTTTGCTTCTCTTAACTGCATAGTCCACAAAGTAATAAAAATCTCTCATATCCAGCTGCTAAAGCAATAAATCCTCTAGTTTGTTTTGTAAGTACTCATGGTACTAAAAAGAAAAGAAAAAAAAAAAAGGGGGGGTGGGGGGGGGAAGGTCTGTTGCAGTCTTTTTCATTCATGACTCTACGGGAGGACAAATGGATATCCTGAGACCCTAGCCCTCAAACCAAAAAGAAAATGCAGAGGAGATTTCAGGTTTCAAGCACTCGTTATTCAAAGAGTGCAACAAAGTCTCAGTTGGTGTTTTTTTCTTTCTGTTTTGTTTTGCTTTGTTTTTTTGCTTCTAGAAAATGTTTCATCTGTGCACTTCCTGCAAACCTGCCGCTATCACCTTACTTCAGGTTCCTCTGCTTAGATGGCCTTTGGCTCAAAGAATTTTACATTCACCAAGGCATTGCAAAATCCATGTTTTTTCTTGATGTGGAAGTCATATTTGTCAGACTGAGGGATCTGTGCCAGTTCTTTATTCCATTTGAAACCATAACAAGCAAAACTGTTTAACACACACCAACAAGTTCTTATTATGCCTGCCTAAAAGATTTCAATTGAAATTCAATACAAAAGTCTTTGTGCATTTGAATTCTATTCCCATTAATAGTAGCTGATCGAGTGAAAACAAATAGGAAACATCAAGCATATCACTAGGTGGAGAAAATAGCAATGCTAATTACACTGGTTTTGGGGGTTAGTGCTATTAGAAGATTCAGTTTTGCTGCAACCAAGCCAGACAACACATTTTGCAATACAACTAGGCCCTGTAGAGTTTATCTTAGCTCCTGCCATGAACCTCCCCAGGGATTTTCATTGTAAGGTTTCAAAGTAATTCAGTCAAGATTTTGTTCAAACTTTTTACCAAAATTGTTTGCACTGAGGAGCTTAGGACTCTGGCTGGATGCGCTGGTCCTGCCTCCGCCTGCCCTGTCAAACTCAGCCCCAGATGGGGCCTGGGGCTTCTCTTGCACTGCTCCTTGCTGCCCTCACCTGTGCCAGGGAATGTCAGGCTGGGAGATGTGCAGCAGGAATTTCTGATGTCCGTTTATTCCTGCACATACAGGTGGCATTGTACTCGCTTACAGGAACTGTCTTTGTTGGCCTACTGAGGTCAGGGCCTTGAGGGTTTAGAGTTTCAAGTCTTTCACCCCTACAGCTATTGCTGGAAACTTACTTCTCAGTGGCTAATATATTTAGGAAATTGCTATTCACACAAGGACAGACCATAGCCATTTTAAGCTTCCAGTGATTATTTGCAGTGTATGCACTCAGGGCCTTAGCTAGTTTGCCAAGAAAGTAACGTCGCTGAGAGGAAAACAATCAGTCACTGGTGTACAGAAAGCATGTTCCTAATACCATATCTTTAACACCCTGAAGTCAAGCATGTTAGCCTCTGTTTCAAAGAGCACTGAGGTCTGCTGTCCTTAAAATGAGTGACCTGTGGTATAAATCTAGCAGAGCATACATCCACCAATCAATACAGAACTCTCCTGAAGGCCAGGTGGAAATCAGCCAAGAATCAAGAGGTACAGGTAGGGAATAAACCACTCATTATCATTTAACACCTGTTTATTCAACGGCATAATGTCGCATGCAACTTGCAACACATCAGAAATTAAGGCAATTATATTCCACCATAAGATATCCAGAAGGAAAATTGTACTAGTAGAATAAATATACTTATGCCTGTATAACATAAGCCAGTACATTTCCTGATGTAAATCCTTATACAGAAAGACCTGAGGATTTCTCAATAGATTCCTGAGGACTGTGGCTTGGAAAAATGGTTCTGCTCTGCCAGACCTGGAGATTTAATATGTGGAAAGATAGTATGGCTGTTAATCTGGGATGCAGGGCTTGCCCCAGGTAGCAGTGCAGCCTACCCCACCCTCATCTGACAGCCAGCACTAACTTGGGCATCTCTTACCCATCCTGCCTTTTCCTCTTCTTCCTCCTGCTTGCACCTCCTCTGACAGTTCTGATTCCCCATGTAGAAATGATTTCCCTTCCCCATCCCTGCTCCATCAGGCAAAGTCATTAGCAATTAGGCAGTTGATGTTGGCATGTAAAACACCAGCTTTAAATACAAGCCTGCAGGTGGTGACAGGGCGAGTTTAGGATCCTTTCAGTCCCTGCAGTACCATCTCTATCACTGTAAGCACTGGCAGGTCACCATCCCCACCAGGAAGGCACCCCCACCACCCCCACCACCATGCAGCTGCGTTCCCTATGGGGTCCTCTGTGGGATGCTGGGATGGTAGCAAATAGCAAAGAGACCATGTGGCACTTCCCTGGAAGAGGCAGCTGCAGAGATGCTGTTGTGTTCGTATCACTTCAGGGGTGGGCTGCAGAGTTATATGTCCTTGGTTTGTACCCCTGCGTAGCACTGCACATCATTTCTTCCTCCAAAAGTACAAGATTTCTAACAGATGGAGTCTTCAAATCAGTCTCTTCCACTGAGTTGGCTCTCTCAACTGCAGCAAACATAGGAAATCTATTTTTAATTTGCATTAAGACCCTCTTTTAGTATACTGGCTACCTGAAGGGTAAATGTTGGGGCAGAATGGGCAGGGAGGAAAACAAAGTTAATTATCCTGCTAAACTGACAAAGGATGTGTAGCTCTTTCAGTCTCCCAGGGTGCTCCTTACAGCCTCTGGATGCTGCAGTATCACCATGCCTTCGGGTCATTCGTAACTCCTTTAATTCCATGCCACACTGATGGATAAGCCCACTAACTTCTCACCCCTTCAGTACACTCTCCCATACAACATCCCTATGCCCCTTCCCTTCACTATAGCAGGAGCTATTCCAAACTGGTCCCTGGCCTGCTCCCTTTCTAACTTCAGCTTATAGTAGGAAAAGAAATCCAAGGGAAATTCTGCTTGGGGTCCCTGCAATCTCAATTTGTCAAGTCTTTTTCATTCTCAGGGCTTTGAAGAGGCAATTATACAGGTCTCTCACTCTGTTTCCAATCTGTCTTCTACATCAGATGAATTTGCCTTTAAAATAGGTTTACCAACTGCCAGTTTTCCTGCATTCCTTTATCCCTGAGATTATTTTCCTCAGAGACCTTGCTTACCAGTTCCCCAAGTTTGCTGAAGTCTACTTTTTTGGATTCATTATCCATATTCAGCTGCTCTTGCTTTTTCCCTTAGAATAATGAACTTGATCATTTCATGCTTGCTTTCATCCAAATTACCATCCTGCCTTTAGATTCTCAAGCTGTTTATTTTTATTTTTATTTTTTTCTGTTAGTAAGAAATGAATCTAAAGCAGGTGCTCCTCTGCCCCTGTCCTCCCACCTCCTGAAAGCATCATCTTCATGGCATCCAGGAACATAGCAGTTCATCTTTATCTGGCTGTGTTGGTTTTGGTAGAGGTGTGAAAGTGATTATCATGTCTTACTACTAAAAAGAGTTGTCATACTGATGCATCTTCCAGTTGCTCAGAAAAGCCTATCCACTACCTGTCCCAGCTAGTTGTTGAATAGGAGGTTCAAATTCTATGATAATTGTCCTTGTCTTTCTTCTATTTCTGGACAAATGACATCTCTCTGTTACCATTCCTCAAGTCCCTTGGTTTGCACCCCCAAACTGACACTAAGACTTTAAGACTTAGATGTCTGCCATCATATATTAGTGCTTTTCTTATTTTCTTTTTTTAGTATTAAAATGGCTAAATGCTTGGTAGACCTAAGTGATACAAAGAAGATACAAAGGGATTTAGGAGGGCATTACTCTCCAAAAAGATTCATTGGGTAAAAGGAACACAAAGTAAAGTAGGAGAAAAAAAAAAAAGGTGGGGGTGGAGGGGAATACTTAGATTTGGCATGCAGATTGCTGAAAAGCTGGAAATGCTGTATTGCAACAGATAGACAAAGCAGCTGTATATAATTTCTTGGACAGACCCCCTCATAGAGGCATCATGCTGGGTTAGACACCAGCTGAGCTAACGGCAGCATGACTGTGGAATCCCCTTGCACATTAGAAGGAAGGAGTGGGCTAAAGGGCAGTAGCTCCTCTTTGGCCATATGAGGAACACATTATTTTTTCATAACAAATTTTTTCCCATGAAAGGGAAGAAAGAAAGCCAACAGATGCTTTCTTCATGAAAACTCTATTTCCTTAGTGTTTCTCTTCAGAAGTCAACCGTGCAATTCCTTCTGGCCAGACAGACATTTCACATGCAGTCTAAATCCACTGCATCTCTTGGAAGAGTGTTGGTAAACCTTAATAGCAAGGAAAGTATCTAACCCAGTTCCCACTGAATTAAATCTCTCCCGTTCTCCACATAAACAAATTAAGGTGATCCATGCAGTGTGCCAGGCCTTCTGGATGCAATTGCTCTTGTGGATATTTAGGGATGCTCCCTTTTCCTGTGAGCATTTTTGCCCCCACGCCTTTAGATGTATTTAATCTTCTCCTCCTGTGCTCCATCCTAGACATGGCCGCATCGAGCAGGGTGCTGATTGTAGTTATGTGTGAAGTGCTTGATCTTTCAGGATAAAAGGTGCAATTTGAATGCAAAACACTGTAAAAGCTTCCCACTTCTAATGATTTTGCTTTCCCACGCTGGAAAATATCTAGGATGTTCATTTCCATTTTTCTTTTGTTTCCACTTTTGTGGTACATATCAAACTGAGGAATGTATGACACCTGAGTGAGGGGAAGGTCTATCTGAGTCTCAACCCAGACTCCAATGTGCCAGATCACTCCTTGTCTGAATAATGGTGCCTACCCAGTACCCAATTCTGAACAGACATAGCCTTTAAGGCATCACAGTTGGCATGCAGTCTTTGAAGTATGTAGGGCCAGAGGGAGTATCAGCAAGTTGTTTCATACAGCCCTTTACACTAAAGAAAGAAAATAGTCCCATCTGTCCCTACCTATCAACAGTCTTTATCTGGGATCTTAGATCATTTTTAGCTGAGCCCTTAAAAAAAAAAAAAAAAAAAAAAAAAAAAAAAAAGTCCATAATATTCTGAGTAGTCTGCCTTTTGCAAATACTGTTTCAGTTTGCTACAGACTCCTTGCATGCTGGGCTGAGTTCCCAAACACCCACTATGGCCAGACAAACCATCACAGTGCAGCACCTGTTCAATACTGGTACTGGAGCTCTCATCGAGACCTCTGCATCCAAGAAGCAGGCTCCATCACCACTTGCAAAGGAGCAGCTGCTTTTAAAAGCAATACCCAGGAACTGAAGTAGCCTGTGTGAAGCAGATCTTTTGCTGCTCGGGGACTGATAGTATCTTGGCGTGCAGCACAGAGTGGGTTTGATCCCCGCGCACAGACACTCTCGCTTGCGGCTTCCTGCTTCCCGCATGCATGCCAAAGGTTCACCCCAGCTCCATCTGCAGCCCCATCCATGGCCAGGCATGGGGTTCTGCCTCAAATCACTTGGAGCATAATGATCTTTAATCACAACCAGCCAAAGCAGCTCTCAGGTTATTTCATTTGCCTGCCCGTCGCTTGGCAGTAAAATACATATGTTATCATAGTCATTTTCTCATTTTGTTCCATTGCAAGAGTCTAGGATGGGGCCGGGCACTCTGGACTTTGATGTGTGCTTTTTTAAACTGCATGAGAACTATATTTAGTTTCAGTTCACTTGCAGTGTCAGGCTTCCCTGTTGTGGCCCTCTGCCTTTACTTTGGCAGTGTTACAAGATCCAATTATGGCTTAAAAATCTGGCTGTGGAGAAGCAAAACTTCTGGCCTTTTATTCATTACTAAACAAGGACCTTCTGTTGCCCACAACACGTGCCTGATGTGAAACCTTTCACGGGGCCCTTGAAGAGGCAGTGTGGCTGCTGTCCTGCCTTTGCAAACTCCTGAAGCCCTCAAAGTCCTAAAGACATTCCTGTTACAAAAGGCCACGAAAACTTGGGTGTAAAAGCGGAGCCAAGTTCCCCCTCTGCTGATCACTTTTTCCACTTCCAGTCTGACCTGTCAGACAGAAATCCTGCTTTACTTAAAAAAAAAAAAAAAAAAAAAAGAGAGAGAGAGAGAGAATGAGCTTATGCAAAAAATAAAAAATGGGAATACTTGTTTTAAGTGCAACCTATTACAGACTCTTCCATTCACCCTATCAGAAGAACTGTAGTACTCTGTCTTGGAGCCAACATAATGAATCAATATTTCCAAGGAAATATAAAGCATTTTTTTCTCCTGGTTTCCCTCTACCATTTACAGTAGCTTTTATGTCACCCTGGTTAACAGTCAACTTCTGGCTAATATGTATCAGATTCATCTGCAAAGCAAAACATATTCTTTTCTGATGGTAGATGTGAAGAATACATTTGTTTCAAAGTCACTGTCTCGTTAATATATTTAATTGATTTATATAACCTGTAAAGAAATATCGTCCTATCATTAATATATAATAAGGCAATATTTAAGAAAAGCTTCTGGAGGAAATAACACAGCAAAAAGACAGCTCTGACTGCACTTTGCATCTCATTTATTTATTTATTTATTTATTTATTTATTTATAATGGATGCTTTATGTTTCCTTGAACATAAGAGTGCTATGGAGATATTGTCAGGTCACAATTTTAAGAGGTTGACCTTCCAGATCAAATGAAAAAGAAGGGAATTTGTGGTGCTTTTTCCTCAAAAACAAAGGGGCTTGGGAACATTTTAAGCCATGACTGTGTGGCCTGATTGAAATCCACTACTGATGGCTTGCAATAAAAACTTTTGTCATTCACTTGACACATAATTGTCATGGAAGAAAATCCCAAATGAAACTGGCCTCTAAGGAAATTATGAAGTCACCCATCAACAACCATGCTCAGGGTCACAGGCAAGCAAGGCTGCTGCTGCTGTCTTCCTCTAGGTGGCCGTCCCTGAGTCACCTCCATGGAGCAGAGGACTGAGCAGCATTCTCTGGTCACTGCATTATCTGAGCATATGGGGACACTGGGGACTTCAGGATATTCCCCCAGCCCACCGAGGCCTAGCTTATCCGTAGAAACTGCCAGCCCCTTAATGTGAATGATCAAATTGGTTGATGAGCACTTTATGCTGATTTAGCTTAATTTGGAACAAACTCAATTAAGCCAAATCAATGTTAGCTAGTAAAGGGGTTGCAGTGATTTAACTAAATTAATTTAGAAACCAATTTAGTTAAATTGGAACAATTTGTGTGTGTAGACAAACCTCTGTTTAGCACACAATCTCTCACTGGCTTCATTTGAAAGACCAAACTGCTTGCAGATCACCCACACTTCCTTCCATGCTAGCTTAAAGGCAGCTGGAGTGCACAGATGTGTGTGCACTTGTGCACATGCACACATATCTGTGCACACACACTCACATACATGACCTTCCTTTGGTCAAATTTTGCCTAATTCTCTGTCACCCCAAGCCCTTGACTTTTTAAAGAAATATATTTGTTTAAATTCATGTGTATGCTCATGAACACTGTGTGTTTTTATTCTGGTTCACAATACATGTGTAAGGCATCTGCAGAGGATCTGCTTACCCTTCTTTTCTCCTCTCTTCTCCACCAACACACCTGAGGGGATGTGCAGACCCAACCAAGAAAAGCAGTACGCAGGGTGCTCTGCTCTTCTTTGACAGAGGCTGAGGGCAGGATCAGGGCCTCAGCATGCTCAGGACAGTCACCATGTGCACTTCAGACAAAGAACCACCTTGGGACAATGTGCTTGGATTGGTCCTTGCCATGCTGACCAGCACCACTGCTTTGTGCCCCTTGTTGATGTGAGGTGGGGTCAGGACCTACTTACTACCTCCCCAAGATGGGGATGGGCACAGCACTGTGCTTCCCCTTCACCAAACGGGGCTGGCGGTGAAGAGGAGGAGGTAACACTGCAGGCAGGTGGAAGGGCAGACCTGAAGGCTTGCCAAAGTCAGGGCATTTCCATTGGCATGCAAACACCAAACACCAACATGAACTCCAAATCTCTTTCTGTGTTGGCAGCTCATGCCAAAGCAGCACAGCCCAAGTAATCTTCAGATGGGTGAATTCATTTCTCCCTGATGTGTCAATACCAAACACACACAGGGCTGTGAAGCCCCAGGGGTCTCCTAAGGCAGCAAATGATTCTGGTGGCACTGTGCCAAGGCATCATCCTTCTCTCATCCTCAGAAAAACAAACTTAATCTCAGCGCTGTCCATAAGATCTCTCCCTAAAATGCTGTAAAACACTTCTAATCAAATGAAGTTTAAATATAAATGCAAGTCTTCCTTTTTTATTTCCAATTTTATAGCACTAAGGTACTGAAATTTAGCACTAGAAATATGGCCTGGGCTCTCTTTTTATTCTGCTGAAGTAGAAGATGGGGTGAGCATCCCTCCATCACCCACAGCTGCCTGCTGTGTCGCACCCAATCTCTTTGATACAGCTAGGTGCTGATAAATTGCAGTTAGTTGCAGCAATATTCCCATCCCCAACTCTGTGATTTCGGCTTCCCAAGGATTAAAGTGGTTTCTCCAAAGGAACCTCAATACACATCGCAACACCAAAGCTTGGCACGAACAGAAACTTCTTTTGTTGTGCAAAGTTATGACAGGAAATAATGCTGGGTTAGACTGATAAGATATTTTTTTTTTTTGCGTTCACCTGCTGCATATCGACTGTTTGGGAAAGGTGTGTAGCACAACATTCGAAGGCAGCTATTCATCGCCAAAGCTTTATAGCAGCTTTGTAGATGGCAGACTTCTGGGTGCAAATAAATTTATATCTCTTTCACAAAGGAAGTTTAAAAAGCCTATTGATAGCATCTTGGTAAGATGACTGCCTGGCTGGCATTTGTATTAAAACTGCTTCCATTACTGCTGAAAACAAACCTATGACCAAAAATATATATACATTTTATTTTTAATGCCAAAACTCTGTGGCAAAATATTTTTCACAGATTGCAAGACACCAGCTCTTGTGATCAGATCCTGTTGGATCACAGAGGTTTCTGAGCTGCCCATCATTATTAACATAGTGTGTGCGTCTCTTGTATTTCGCATGGGATTAAATGTAATCAAAATTCATGTTACCCTCTGCAAGCTAGCATCAGAGGAAGGCATGCATATTTCAGCTAATTAATTAACAGGAGGATGGATGTGTTAACGTGAGCCTCTTGAGACTCAGGTTAATAACCCACTAAGGGTCGTATTTGCAAGTGGCAAAGCTTCTGTGGCTACACTGTGAGCCATAAATTATGGGTGAGGCCATTTTCTTTTCCAGCCCTGAGTATCTAGATACAGGGGGCTGCTATGGCTTTGTGCTTACAGGAGGTTGAGGACTCCCTTTTTTCCTTGTTTTGCTCCTAACTCTTTCCATGTAGCTCATTAAACCATTCTGAATGGCACTGATCGCAGTGTGAGGAAACTCAAGGGTCTCATTTTCACCCACCCAGAGAAGGCTGTGTAGCCTTCATTATCTAATGCTTCCCTGGTGTTTTTCAGTCAGGGAACTGAAATTAATTTGCAAGCATCACACCGGCTATGTCTATATCACTGCAAAGAGCAAAATGATATGCCAGGGAGAGATGTTCATTTTGCAGAGGCCCGCTGCCAGCTGAAGACCATCCCTGCTGGAGGTCGCCTTCCCACAGCTGCTGCAGTGAGTCTGTGATCATCTCCACCTACAGAAATGGAGACAACCTGATCTTTCATTTGATGAAAGGCTCTTCCAGTGCCTCCTGCCAGCTGAGCTATAGGAGCAGAAACCAGCCCAGCTGTTAGCACCCACCTGTAGCCTTCCCAGAGCCACTTCAGAAAAGCAACCAGTGAACCTAAAGCCAAAAGCCACATCTGGGACCCACTACAAAATTCTGATTAGAAGCTGAGGGCCACTGGACCACCTCACCACACTTCCTATTCTCTAGAACAGGTGTTATTTTCTCAGATTCTCCAGCCTTCATAAAGCCCCTGTGGCCAAGATTTTGGGTCTCTGAAGAGAGCAGATGGTGAAAGCCAAGCGTGAGATTAGAGCAGACTCCCATCTCCTTTCCTACACCTAACGCCCATGAACCTATGGAAAAAAAGTCAGGTCTTTCCACAAAAAAGCAAGGAACTTGTATATCCTTTGCACATCTTAATTACAAGGGTGATACAAAACAAATCCTGACATTGATCCTTGCAAACCTCCTTTCCTCAAGTCCTTAGGGCCCATCTAACAGGCTGTGTTTGCAGGTTCCTCGCAGAGGGACAGCATGCCGTGCAAAGGCAGAGAGCAAGAAAAAAACAGAGCAGTTGCAAGAGGGGTGTCAGGCCATTTTCAGGACATCTGTCTTAGCAGCAGTCTGCAAAGGAGAGAAAGGCAGGAAAACTGAGGAAGCAGAACATTTTGGATGTGGACCATTCTGCTGCTGGGCTTTCACTGCCCTGTTTCATGAACCAACCCAGCAGACACCAAACAGAGACATGAGCTTGAATCACCCCATCCTGCTCTGGGCTGCAGGACCTGAGATTACTGCCATGGGATCTGCATTGGCAGCTTTGTCCCTGTGGTGGGGCTGGCAGGGCCAGGCACCTTCCCCACCAGCACAGAGGCTATGATCTTAGACAGGGATCAGCAAAACCCCAGCGCCTTCATAACAGGGCTGAAGTGATTCCACAGGGACACCCAGATCCATGCTGGGCTGCAAAACAGGACCGCCTTATCTCCATCTCCCTCTGCAGAGATCCCCCAGGCCCCAACACACCCTCTCCCTGTGGGAGATGGGGCATTTGGGAAATCGAGTTTCTCAGGCTTCCCAGTTCTCCAGCCTGGGTCTCTCCACCAGAAGGCCCTTATTATTTGGGGAAATCCATGTTGTAATCTCTCCAATGACAACACAGTGGGAGGGAACAGCTTCTAATAAAACAGGAAGCTCTAATGTATAATCTGAGGTGTTAATTTAAATTAGGGATAAACTCTGTCACTCCTCATGTTTTATAGCTGTGGTAGCTCTCAGCTCCTACAAAGAGTGCAACTCCAAGGGAGACGACTGAAAAGTCTGATGGAAGGAGCAGGTGAAATTGCACACCTTCATCAATGCAGTGCCCAGGGTTAGGGTTTACTTGAGCAGGTTTCTGGCTACAACCAAGAGGCTTATGGATCTTGCCCTGAGGAACAGAGCAAGTTAAAACTCCAATGAACAAATCTTCCCCACAACATTTAATTCCTGCTTAGTCCTGTTTGGAGCTGGTGAGTTAATGGCCTAATTGCTTGTAACAAAATGGGCCATGTTAAGCACAAGGGAGAGAGGGAAATCATCCTGCTTATCACTGCTGAGCTGGCATTTATCTGTATAAATAGGAGCAGGCTGGGTTACAAAGACATTTCTGAGTTGAAAATTGAGAGAAATGAGAGTGTAGTCCTATCATTAACCCACACTCATAAGTTAGAACATCAGGGATATTTATCTGCCTCTCAGTGGCACATCTCGGTGTACCGTTGCCCTGAGAGGTGTGTTGCACAGACCAGCTCTCTGCCCTACTACAGGAGCCTGGGGAGCACAAAGATGCAGGTCACAAGTATGCAAACCACTCCAACTGCTGCATGATTGAATCCCAAAGTTACTGTCCCTCCCTTCCATGCTCATCACCATGTGTGGGGTGTTCATATCTGCAGTTTGCTGGATCAACTCTTGGCCCAAGAGTGGACCCAGCTGGGGACCAGTGGTAACTTGGTTCTCTCAAACCCTCATGGAGACAGACTCTGCTGAAGCATCTCCTTCAACCAAGTGCACTCCTCAGCTTTCATCAAGGAAATCCCTCACAGTGCTTCAAAATTCAGGTGGTGCTCCCCAATGCAACCTGGTAAAGCCACAAACTCTGGACTAGTTTCTCAAAAGGATGCATCACTGACATCCATTTCACTGAGCATTTCTAGCGAGGAGCTGGGTACCCAGTACCCTTAGTGAGATAGTCATCAGCTCATCATCAGTCTCTTCCCAGACTCTAAAGTTACCAGATCTCCAGATCTAGCAGCACAATGATACAAGAGTTGCTTTCTAGAGCTCTTCTACTTCTTCTGCTCACATCTATAAAGTGCTGATTGGTTATACGGTGGTTAGAGATATCTCTTTTTCTCTGCCCCAGCTTCACAACCCAGTCCTTTCTTCCACCATTTCTGGTGTGGTGTTCATCTTACTCTTCTGGAGAGCTGATTCAAATTAATCACCTAATGAAAAGTTCATGGATGGATGTGACAAGCACCTGAGCTAGTACAAGAGAAAAAAAAAAAAAAAGGAGTGACTGGTCGTGTGAGTAGCAGAGTTGGGGGCTGCCCCTTCACCTGGTAAGTACCAAGTAAATTGGTATAACCCACCTCACCAACCCACTGGCATAGCCCAGACATAACCACCTAACCTACATCCTCCAAAACTACCTAGTTCATTAAATAAATAAATAAATAAATAAATAAATAAATTTTGTTTAAATTATAGAAAATCTCATTCTTTGGGAGGAAAAGCTCAGGGCAGGAAAAGACTACATAAGCTCTTATTTCAGGACATATGGCGACGGGAGTACCTGGAGAAGGGAGGATGATCACAAGCCAATGAGGACAATAATCTCTTACCCTGGCTCAGTTCTATCTGGAATAACATGTCTGATCACAGACTAAGACCACAAAAGAAGAGCTAGAGGTACAAGTTTACTTAGCTCACACATCAGTCATCATTCCCAGCTACTTTCGGCTGCAGGAGCACCTCTGAGAAACCATCCTAACCATGCCGCATCTGTGGCTTTGTGCACTTGAATTTGTAATTGCAGGCTCAGCTCACACTCTTTGAAAGCCGTCTTGTTGTATCTAATTTCAAGCAGTGCCCTGCCTAACAGTCATGAGCAAGGTGCCAGCTAAAGCTACGTAATGAGGCTATTATTATAGCTAAAGAACAAGAGGCGTTACAAGGGAAAGATCTTGGCAGTCCAGATGACGGACTACAGAGGCATGCCTGTGTAGACACATGCTGCGAATAATTGAACTTACTACTGAGCGCCCAGCTTCACTGAACTGCCGCATGAGTGGCAGAGGCTTTGCAGAGTCAGACCTTTACAAGCCTGCCATGTTTGCAATTTGGCATGGAAAATAAGCTCCTGTTTCAGCTAAAATCTTCCACTTGTTACTCTTATGGAGAAGAATCTCAGATCTCCACCACCAATTGGTTAAAGGAGGGTACATGGGATAGTACCCAACTCATTTGCCTATCAGTTAATTAGCATGAAGGAGTTTGGTGTCATCCATAAAGGTGTTTTTTTTTTTTTTTTTCTGTTTCTTCTCTTTTATTGGCCTTTCAAGAGCTGTTATTGAAGACAGATATGTTATCCTGAAATAAATGAGAAAGTACAGCTGCTGATGCCCTCAGTCACAGAACAGCTGTTTACATGGGACTGGGATATAGAACGTCACCTGTGTCTTGCTTGGATTTCCAGCCATGTGGATGCTAAAGAAGAAAAAAATATATAATAGAGGAACCTTCCTCCTATTTCATAGTAGGCTATGAAAAGCAAGGCCCATCCTAACAGAGAATGGAGCATTGCTGGTAAAAGGTAATCAGGAAGCACAGGTCCCATGATCTTTAAAGATACTGAGCACTTTTAGAAAGACCCAAACGTGTGATTTAATGGCTCTGGCAGAACTCCAGAAACATAAATGTCCTCTGCCCCTCTGCCAATCCAGCACCATCGGCTAGATAAAAGAGTTATCTTGAAGTGCCGCAGCATAAGGTGTAAAAGCAGCCTCATTCTGATCTGGAAGCCAAACATTTTGGTGACTAATGCCTGGTGTGTGTGTGTGTGTGTATGTGTGTGTGCACCCTTTAATTGGGTGCGTGTGGCTCCTGCTGCCTGGATGGGCCCTTACTTTTGTTAATGGAATTCCATGCAAGCATGAAAGAAAGACTTCCTGCACAGATCAGATTCCTTGGCAAGGACTTAAATGCCACATAAACTCTCTGTAGATATAAGACTTGTCATTTGTAAAGAAACAGAGGCTGTCTGAAGGGGCAAGGTATTGTACTAGTTACTTGGTCCAATTTTGGTTGGTCTTTCCACCATTGTGTTTTCACTAATACCACTGGAGTTAGTTATATCACTGTAAATAAAATCAGAATATTCTTGGTTTGTTGTTGTTGTTGTTTTGTTTGTTTGTATTTTTGTTGTTTATTATTATTACTGTTACTACTGTTATTACTATTAGTAGTATTAGTTAGTTAAAGCGGATCAGCAGGCTTGGGTGCCCATCACTGACCTTAATGGCAATGATCATCCTTCTGAAATATACAAGAGGTGCCTGAATTTCACATGCCATGAAATAAAGGCTAAGTTATTATCAAGGTAACATCTACAGGTTTTGTGTCCCAGAGACCTCTGAAGACACAATCAAGAACCTGTTCCCACAATATAGCTAATGTAATGTAAGTCTGGTAGAGGATAGATGTATCAGATTGAGAAGACACCAAGAGAGAATCAAACAAAGAGTGGTCTGAAGGACTGGAGACCTAGATCATCAGCTACTCAATGCTAATATGATACAGAAACCCCCAAAATGACTGTCTTCACAGGGATAACTGTCCCACCCTGCACAAGGCTTGTGCATCCATATGCAGAAAACAAAACAACATAGGAGCAACACTACTTAATAGCAGGTGCCACCTGTTAAGCAAGAGCAAATGAAGGTAGCTATGCTCAGAACTCCAAAAAGAACTACAGCTGTGCAAACAGTAGGCCAGGTGGAGCCTGCAAGATCTCTATGAAACACAGAAAGATTATGCAACTCTGCTGCAAATGTTTTGGAAACAACATTCATTCGTTTTTCTGTTCACTCAGCAGGGATTATAGGCCTAGTAACTCCATCTATCATTTCATAGGGAGATAAGGGCAAGGAAGGTGTAGTGCAGATAAAGTATCTCTCCTTTCCCCACCCTCTCACTTCCTCTAGGTACAAACTGAAAAGCCACACAGCTCACGTGAGCACCTCTTATCTAGTTAACACAACGTAGGAGAATGTATAATTAGTTTATTGCTTCCTGCAGCTGTACCACCTGAAGCTCTGATCTATCTCATCAAATATTGTAAATGGTTGTAAAGATGGACAGACGTGGTCCTGCCTTGCAAGAAGTGGACTTCTAAAGAACATGCATGAGGGTGTCTTCAGTCAGAGGCATTTTGTAGCCACCTTTCATAGGCCACAAGATTCAAAAGCCAACAAGCATGTAAGCAGACTGTAACAAAAACATTTTGGTGAGTTTAGTCACTATCTCACAAACCAAGACATGGAACACCACATTTATTCAATAAGCATTTTGCAGAAACACATCTCAATACTCTGACTAGCATCACCTGGCCCAACATATATTTGTTTGCACTGTATAGAGCAAATAAAGAGACCTGTAATGGCCCCTAAATTTACCTAATTTTCAATCACCTAATTAAGCAATTCCTAAATTACCTATATAGTCAAGGAAGAGAAGGACTCTAGAGGGAGATGCTGCTAATCAAAGTTTCCCACCTGGCTTTTTGCCCTGATGTAATTTGAATAAACTAACTTATTTCCTGGTCCCTGAGAGTGAGGGTGCTTTGCCTTGGAGAAGGTGACCCTGTACATCTCAAATTCTCAATTTCTGAGAGTGACAATCCTGGAAAAGTCCACTGAGCCCATGGTATTTTTACATAGAATAAAAAGGTAACTTATTATAAGTGCAAAGTCTGATTAGGTCTCTAATTGCTTATTGGAAAACTACTAAACCTTCCACAGTGATGATGAAAAAAATGTGGTGAACAGCATTTTCCAAAAAAAAAAAAAAATGAGCTGTGTTCTCTTGAACAGCACTTTGTTTATACATGATTTGGCTGGTTTCCTCCCCTCCCCCATATCCAGAGGCTTTTCTTTGAGGGTGTTTGAGGAACACACAGTATAGGAGCCGCTGACAATATTTACTGAAAGAGTCTGGTAGCAATCAAGTAACCTATATGTCTGCTTCTCATTATTAAATATTCCAGACTTTTATTGAGATTATTAGAACCTATTTAATGGCTCATTGAACTTTGAAACCATACAATTTTCCTATTAGCCATTTCCATCTAAATATTTATGGTAGCAGCTCATATGAGAAATAACAGAAGATGCAAAAAATGAGGAAAAGGGAGGCATTTCCTCAGCTGCCTGAGAGCAAGATCTCTCTGTAACTCTACCATAAACCAGTGGTGCAACTTAAAGGAACCTAACAGAGAGACAAAAAGCAAATCTGTTGATGATGAAAGGAGAATCTGGCCATGTCTTTAAGGGAGTCTGCATACATTTGGATTCAAGGCTCTTTTCCATGATTAAAGAGAATATTTATAACTACTCATTTCATTTCTTTTGGGTGTGGTAAGGAGACTTCCAGTCAAATCACTACCTGGTGTAAAGAGATATATCTATTTCTAACTACAATATAAGCCAAAATTCCAGCATGTTTTCCACCAGCAGACTCAGGGTCTCCAAGACTGAAAGGGAGGAGGAGGAAAATAATCATTATGGTTTCTTCTTTGGATGTAGTATAGATGGAAGGCTAGAAGAACCCCTTAAAAGGAAGACTCTTATTTTGAGGAAGATGTAGTCGTGAGTGCTTGGGAACAAACTGATGCAACTTGTATCCTCAGATACTCTAAAGTTTCTATTATTTTCTAGTTAGCCTGAAGTCTGAGCTATTAACAGAGCAGATATGCATTACATAGATCCATTCTGTTTATCTGTTTATGAGAAAGAACAGTCTTGCTTCTGGAATCATTTAATTTAGGTTACTTGGGCTCCATTCTCTTTTGGACAGAAAGTGCGAGCAAAATCAGTGCAGGGCAACACCCTCAAAGGAACATAAAGAGAGGCTCTCAGGGTGGATGTCCACCATGTCACTTTTGCTCTCTGTGTGTTCCATGCAAACTGTCGGGAGACAGTTTTAATTCAGTTGCATTAGTGTGGCATTGAGCCTGAGTTAATATGCCTTGTCACTAGACAGGAGTTATTGGGCCAGTCTAATACTACAATGCACAGCTTCTAGGCAGAATTTGACCTGCATCCATTTGGTTTACAGTACTGGAAAAAAAGGACAAGAAAACTTTCTTACCCATCTACAAAGAAACACTGAAGTTTAAGAGCATAATCTTCAAAATTGCTTCCTCATTGTACAAACACCTCTAGCTTTCAGCTTAAGGTTGTATAGGCTCTTAATGTTCTGCTTGAGGGCTCTGTAAGAGTGTTGCACAATCCCAACAAGAGTGAAATTTGGCATCTAGCTTACTCCTAAACCTAATCAGGAATGTCAAAAGCTGACTATTTTTTTCTGTTGGAAATGAGCTGGCTGAAGGGAAAATGTGCTAGAGGTGTGTACACTGTCAAATACGTAAATCTACAACAATCCAAAATGATGTGAATTTCAGTGTTTTCTGGCTTTTCCTTTAACCTGAGGATAAAAGACCTGAACCAAACAGAGAGTAATCCCACCCAAACTGCTGTAAAAGCCTGTAAGGGACTGGTTATGGGCAATATGCATAGGTATGACTGGGAATCTAAATGTAGGGGTGACAAATCACTAGGCCTGGGAATTCCCCACTGACATTGGCATTGTGATCCTGAAGAAAGAGCATAGCTCCAGCTAAATTAGGTCATGAGATATTAGCACCTTTCTTTCCCTTTATGTTCCCTTTTCATAAGGAAATAAAATAACACAGTACCTACAGATATTAAGATTACAAAGCCAGTAATTCAAAAGGCATATAATACAAGAACTGAAGTCATATAAGTGCCTCCTCATACCATCCACATATATACATGTACAGGCACTCCTTTTCCAGGAAGTGTAGTCTCCAAAATAAGTTCTGAAAAACCCTGTCATGCCAACTCAAGAAGTAATGAACCCGTCTCCTCCTCTTCCTTCCTGATCAAGTTTACATCTCCCAGAGTAAAATCACTGGAAAATATACCTTCTTTCATGTAAAATATAACATACTTGGTGAGAGCTTCTCTAAGCCAAGATGTCAGTCCTCACAGGAAAATGGTGGGACGTGAGCTCCCATCTACTTTTGCTGACTCTTGCTGAAGTGGAAGGGCATGAAGGTAGCTGGTGTCACCTCCTGTGAATGACCCAGTCTTTACAAGATGGCTGCAGACTTGACTCTGAATGATTCAGATTCAAAGCAAGAGTGGACTTCAGATCAGAGTTTGGTCCATGCTCAAAGAGGGGAACAAATAGTGCCTGCACTGACCTCAGTAGAAAGTCTGTAACATTAGAAAATAAAGTACATCTCTGTGGAACAGACTTCCCTCTTTTACACCTAAAAATCTCAATTACATTTCCAGGAGCCCACCACACTAATTCAGGATAGGGCTTGTTTCAAACCTCCCCTCTTTCAGTGCATGTGTTGCTTAATTGACCTTCTTCTCAATCAACTCATTAAGAGAACATCTTCAGTTGTCTTTTTTTAAAACTACAACAAAGTCAAGACAAGAACACAATCTTTCCATTTTTATGTATGGCAAACAATGGACTTGAATGACAAACTACAGTATAAATAAAAGCAGGGAATCATAAGCAGCATTCTGAATAACTAGGAAAGAGTATTGCTTTTTGGACTATCCCTTTATCAGATAGTAAATTAGACATAAAGCCATTTACTTGAAAGATAATAAGGTTTATGCACCTAATAAGTCAATCTTGTAAGGAATATTGCTGACTTCATTGTCTGTGTTAAACCAATCTCTACTTGTTAAACCTCTGACCCTCCCCTGGGTCTCATTCTATAGCCTATGAAGAGTGACTGGACTTTAAAGTACCTCCTCCTCTCTGATACATTTTGAAAATGGAGGGAGATAACATAACGAGACATAACATAACATATAAATGCAGCCCTGCTAGGTTGCACAAAAAGTCCATCTAGTCCTTGATCCTGTTCCTAGCAGTGGCCAAGAATCAACACAAGGAAAGAGAGAACCAGGTTAACATATGGAGACACCTTCATAGTGTAGTCCTCAACCTGGAGATTTTAATCTCAGAAATATCCAGACTAAAAATTATCAAATTCTCTTTGGACCAGGCCCGCCACTTCTGCCCTTTAGATCCTTATTACTTGGTACTTCCTTGCCATGCTCTGGGATCTCTCTACTTAGCCTTGTGTGTACATATGACAGACAGCAATCTGTTCCTCAAAAACTGACCATTCAGCTAGAAGAGAGAGATGAGAAATTAGCCAGGATTACCTAGAGAGCTGGGAGGAGCTCATCCAGCTCCCGACAGTCCAATGACAGCATGGTGCTCACCAGTGCCCTCATTCTCTCCATGCTTTTGCAGGAGCTGGGAAGCCAATACATGTGCTTCCCCTTATTCTCTCTTCCTAAGTCTCTCTGCCACTTGACACCTTCAAGACAAACACACTAAATCTGTACTTACCACTTAGAGTGACCAGTGCTTATTCTTTGCAGAGGCTCACTGAAACCTAGACAAAGTATTATTGACGCTGATGGAATTTCCTCTTCTGCAAGCTGAGTGCAGGAGCAGACAAAGCCAAGCTTTACTACAAGAGATCATTTTCTCCACACTTGCCTTTCATTGCTTTCTGGCAATAAAAAAAGAAGAGGAAAATTCTGTTTTTCTGCAGCTTCCCATATCTGTCACAAGAGAGGAGAGACTCGGAGATAACCTGCAGGACTTTTCTATACACATCACCGTTCCCAGTGCTGCAGCAGAGAAATAGGAGGCAGCAGACGTCACAAGTGCCTGAAGCTCTCCAAATTTCTCATTCCGTGACACATACCTGTGCAAGATTGGATATATACATGTCCAAAAACAGAACGGTGACCACAGCTGAAATTCCCATATTTTTGCCCACATCACAGCATAGTGTTCAAGCCTTCCAGTTGCTTTTCCCTCTCTAATGGGTTTGGAAACTGTCAATCTTTCCACAGTAGAGTTCCTCAGCAAGGCACACTCTGATTTAAAATGTGACTGGGCTTAGAAATAAGATATTGTCTTTATGAGTTTGGGGGATATATTTTACAATTGTAAATCAGAAATTACCTTCTTTTTCAAGTTCTCTCTCATGAAAAAAAAAATGTGATATTCTTTCATGGCATCTTGTGGTTACACAGATTAGAAATGCAATGGTCAGAGAAATTCCTTCTATTTTCATATAATAATTTAATTGCATAATAATCTAAGTTAAGACCTCAGCTTACAAAACCCTTATTTTCATTTGCAGAAGGAGACCAGGAGGCAGATCAGTGTATTTAGGGATATAGTTTAAGTTAGGGGCAAGCATATGAGTTCTCTGGGATGCAATTTTTAGTGGTGTCAAAACTGCCAGAAGGATAAAGGAACTTAGAAGAAAAAAATAAACATCTGCAAATGATTCCATCTTTTCAGTTGACAGGAACTGGAATCTAAAAAAAAAAAAATACACAAGAAAGCAAAATAGAAAAGGATGTTCATCCATCCATTCCTACCTCTTCAGAAAACTGGTCATGTGAGAAAAAAATATCACACACAGGAGACAGCTTCTCTCTCTGAGCATGCCAGCTGTGATGAGATGAGCCACAGTGCCACTCGCTACAGTGCACAAGCCTGCCCAGACACCTCTCGTGGGAGCCCTTGTGGTAAAACAGGACCTCATAGCACATGCTGTGCTCTGGGATGTCATTATGTTATTACTACTACTTATTTGTATTGGGATAGTTTCCCAAAGGTCTCCCTTTCCAGGTCAAGGACCTCATTGTGCTTGGCATAGTGGAGAGAGAAAATCTGTCCCTGAAGAGCTGACACTTTAAACAGAGCATTACCAGCAGTAGTGATAGCCCGAATCAAAATTCCAGAGATATTTCTTTTCTTCACTGCATCAAGTCACTTGACTACAGGTAGGACAGAAATGAAAAGAGAAAAAAATGCTCAGTGATATGTTATATATCATTTGCTATGTAATTAAATGTTTGTGTGCCAGCTACACTTAGATGTGGATCTTCCAGCAATCATTAAAAAAGAGCCATCCACTGTAAGAATAAATAAATTAACACCTAAAGGCTGTAATATGACTAAAAAAATCACTTAAGTTAGCAGCATTTTTCTTTCTTTTTTTTTTTTTTTTTTTTTTTTTTTTTTTTTTGAGTTGGTCTAGATTCAGTTTTGGAGCTCAACTGGCCATGAGTGAGGGAGATATTGAAATTTATCTTCATACCAGATATAATTGGGCCAAAAGGGCATCATTTTGTGTGTGACCCTAAACAGCAATGCAGAAAATAAAGCGTAGGCAAGGACTGGGATTCTTAAGTTTGAGAAGATGCTGAGCTGAAAAGTCCACGTCTATGTCATTCCTGGAGCTCAAGAGAGGTTTGCATCCAGTGTGACATTTTATGCACACTGCTAATCCAGGCTCCTCAGTACTCATGGGGTAAAATCTATTCAAAGACATTAACTTCCCATATGTTTTTATTAAAACTCAGACATGGACAAACTGAAAGGTTAACTCTGTCCTCTGGGCAAAGGGGAACAGGGGATAGCAGCATCTAATCAAGCAGCAATTCCTGGGGACCAGGCAGTTTAGTGTAGCTATTGAAATTCACTGGGGTTTAAAGGGATGCACTTAAAGATGCAGTGCAGTATTTTATATTGAAATTATTTAATGCAGCTCTGATTTCCATTATTTGCAGTTTCTCCTTTTCTCTACACCATTCCTCACCTGAGTATGCCCGACTTGTGGCAGTCACACCATTAATATCACTGGAGTGAACAAAAGCATTTCACAGTAGTAAAAGAATCCAGCCAGGCTGCATCTACCAGAACCAAAACCAACTTTTCTTTCAGACTTGTAATGTGTCTCCTGACATACACTGAGAGCCAACAGTTCAGATTTAAATGAGGTATTGATGAAGTCTTTGTTGCTCATCCTCCTTTGTCTAAAAGTTGTAACACATTCAATGGCTCTGAATATGGTTCTTTTCTCTTTCACCAACAAAAAAAACTGCTATACTACAGGTTCCCAGAGCCAATTCTTCCCTCCCATGGAAATCTTCCATCCTGGGAAGAGCTCACACCATGAAGGTAACCTCACCTCCACAACCTTCTCAGCACCTTCCTCCAACAAGTGAGGATACACATGTCTCATAAGTCCCATTCAGTATTTTACTCCCCTTTCTTCTTTGCCCACACATCCCATCTCCAGAGATCTAGAAAAGCTTTTCATGACAGATGGTGTGGCATATAGCAAGTCACTCAGCAGGCATCTTCTGCACTAATTTGTTTCAGAAAACCAGCAGTCTTAGTGTTAATAGCACTGCATTCTAAAGCCTAGTACCTCACTTTAGACATGAAAATAGATGGGATGGTTCTTGGGCTTTCTGAGAACCAATTTCCATTGGCAGGTTGCATTTTTGCAGTATAATATTCACAGAGTAGATGTCCCAGATAAGATGTAGTCCCCAGTAAACAGCAAAGACAAAGGAGAATAAATCACATATAAATTTCTTAGCAAACTTTTTCAGCTATCTAACCACAAACCTGCATATTTAAAACTAAATTTCTATTTTCTCCTTGCCTTTAAGGTGAAATCTGGCTGCATTCTTTATTCTATGTCTCAGTAATATTTTGTTATTCCATCAGATCTCATTCATTTTCTTGGGTGTGCTATGAATCTGGGAGTCTTGGCCTTTCCAGTCCTAGGTTAAAGCGAAGTTACAATAAAGATTAAATTTAGCAAATTCTCTCAAATAACATGACTTCTAAGAAAAGAACAGAGTGCAAAAGTGTTCTTAAGAGAAATTGAATTTAAGCTATCAAGTTTACATTGTTTATTCAAGAACCAGACAAAATGCCAGTTGAAACTTGTCTTTTTCCCTGAGAATATCAAAATATAGACCTTCTTCAGTCTCTAGAAGACTACAGTGTTTCCAGTAACTTAAAACTTAATTTTGACTAAGAATATTCTGGGCACCGTGAGCAGACATTCAAGCCCTGCAGAATCCAGGAAAGGGTGTGGAATTACCAAGAAAGGATAATGGTACTGCCCTCTTCAGTAAACGGTGTTGAGATCTGCTGATGAAAAGCACTAGATAAGAGTGAGGTACTACCTATGCCAACACTCAAATCAGACAGCCTCATGTAGAATCTGTTTATTTTTATAGTCAAGTATATTAGACTGCCAAAAGGACACTTCATCATCTATAATAAATATTCATCTACATGTATCATGCACTTGAGTTGCATGAACGATGAGATCAGAGTACAGAAATGAATGAGAAACTCATAAGATAAATGTCACCTTTCAATGCTGCTGTTGCAGATAAATGGCAGATAGATATAAACAAAGTCAATTATTTCATGCAAGCGTTCTTTGACTCAACATAAAATCTTCCTTGTGCCTAGACTAAAATCTCGAACCTCATCATTTCCCTTTCATTGCAGAAAGGCAAGAAGAAACAGTCTGAAGTTCCACTGAGGACAATTATGTACAGTAACACAAACTACATTGTATATATTTTCTGAGAAACAAAGATTGCAAGCTATGGTGTAGAAAAAAATCCTCACTTGAGTTTGCTAAATAGTTTGATTACCTACAAAAGAAATATTTTGATTAACGCTAGCAGAGAATGTGGCAAATAAATTGAATTTCTAAATGTAGTTATCACCCAGCAATAATTCTGAAGCATAGCAAAATATGATTTCTGTGACTAAAGTCTAGTAAAAAGGGAAAACAAATTTAAAAGACTCTAACTTTGCTGTGTTTTTTTTTTTGTTGTTGTTGTTTTGTTTCAGTATACATATTTTGGATTTGCTAGTTTTGGACTATATGAACATATGTTATTATTTATTGTTATTCTTAATTTTCTTAGGGAAGGAAATATTTTTCCAGGAAGAATCTTTTATTGGGCTTTAAACTGTACAGCTAGTCTGTGAATATGCAACCATTTCTTTATATGAGCAACATGAAAAACAGTAAATGCAGGAACTGTAATTTGTAATATACCCGAAGAGGCAAAGTTACACAGCTGGGGATGCCCTGTTTCCAATGTTCTGTCACTTGTAAATAAAACAAAACAGCAAGAAATTGTCTTGAAGCAGGAGCTTTAAATTTCAGTAACTCATGAGTATCAATTCTAAAACTGTTTTATGCTCATAGGAAGGCAGGGATGTAAGCATACTAGAGTTGTCTCCTCAGTGCCAAGACTGAGGTTTAACAGTTGTGTTTAACCATTCTGATTATAACCTTGATTTTTCTTCTCTTACTGTTTGGTGTCATTTTAACATTAAAATTTAAAAAGCACCTGAAGATTCAGTCGTGGCTGAATGGAATCAAGTTGTGGCTGCTTGACAAGTTAGCAGCCACTGTCCTTCTGCCCAAGCAGAGGTAGCCACCTGAACATCACACCTGGTCCACATGGCCACAAGGCCATGCATATGAATTCATCTCAGGTAAGGCAGCTGAATTCACTTAGTCTCATAAAGATGCATAAAGATGTCACACAGTGCACTTATGCAAGCAGATTCAGCTCTGCATCTACCCATACACCCAAAAACTTACCTCTCAGGCTGTGTCAAACAGTGTGACCCAAAATCCAGCAAAGGCAACTGCAGCTCTTGCATGAACAAGGGCCTGGGCTTTAAATTTCCCTTGCTTTCTAAAGTATGCAGGCAGCTAGGTCTGCCAGCACTTATTCACTCCAGCAGTAAATGTGTTGCATGTGTTGCCTTTGGGGCTGAAGTTTACCAGTCTGTGAATAAGTGTTTGCGAGAGCTGACGCTACGTTTCCTGATTCGTGTCTCTGCACCAAGAGCTGGTCAACCTTGCCTGCAGTTTCACTGAATTGTGGGTTAATGAAATATAGGAGAATAAAAAGAGATGCTGTTCTCTTGAAAGCCACTACATCTGAAATTTGTCAGGCTGCAGTACATTATACCACCAACTACAGGGTCATAATGTCTAAACACATCGTATATAGAAAATAGCTACAAAAAAAGTAAGTATAGTCAGCATTTGTAATAAATAATAGCTAATAAATAGTGAAAGCATTACATTTTAGGATGTAGGATCCTATGTCTTCCATTATTTCATTATTTAGTAATTTATTATATGAAATCTATTGACCTTTCCAAGCTTTCCTTTTTCCCTTTCTTTTTGGTGAAGCAAGAGCGTTAATTATGCTTTAGCTTTTTTTATTGAGCAACATTAGCATACAAATAGGCCATCAATAACCAATTACAATCTCCATCGCAGAAAGAAGAGAGCCACAATATTAAGTGTGGCTACTCACACATATGCACAAGCCCCTTGTTAAAAAAAAAAAAAAAA